>CM053505.1:92616172-93216172 GCA_028627145.1 Eidolon dupreanum | reverse complement strand
AAGTAGATATAACGACTCACTGAAACTAGAGCTACAAGTCTTTCATCCATGAGGCAATAAACTTGCTTCCCTGGGAAACTGCCCCTAACATTCGAATGCCTAGTTTCCGGAGGTTTAATTTCAAGAAGAACTTGCTCCTAAGTCCATAATGGTCTAGTATTGTGGTCTAGGTTGAACTTATAAGTCAAGCCAGGGGATTCATTATATAGGAATAGTCAGGCACTCTACCTGGTAAGCCATTAAAAACAGAGAACTTGAGTCACTGCAAAGCCATCAGCTTAATTTTTATATGTGATACCCACCTTCGGTGTTTGGAGTCTTTCATATTATCATTTTCCTCCTTTAAGAGGCTCAGAAAAGATTCTCTCAGGTTTCATTTATCTGTGTGTGTGTCTGAATGTGTGAGTGTTGTTGCTGAGATTGTGAATGTAAAGCTCAACCACACTGGGAGCATAAAAAGTACTGGGTTCAGCTGCTGGGAAACTTCCAGCAGTCATTTTAACAATGTGGCCTCAGCCATTGGAGTGAACTTCCACAACCTCATTATACAACAAAGGGCCTTAAACTCAAAGATGACCAGAGAGGAGCTCAAGTCTGGATCTTTTGCAACTGGGGATATATCTAACCTTGACAATGAGTGTGCAGAGTGATCCCTTGCTGTTCCAATCATAGACTTGCATGACTTACTTTAAAAATCATACAAGTCTGCATCATTCATGTGCATATATCTATTATTTAACTGGTTATAACTCAATGAACAGAATTCAATAACTCATCAGATCAAAGGCTAGGTGGAATTATATACCAGCAAGTAATTATAAGGAACTAATATATGGGTAGTGTTTACTAGATGTGAAGGATTCTTCTGGTGAGCTGGAACACTGAAGATGATATTAACATTGTAATGTTTAGGGACTAAAATGAATGTAGAGGATCATAAGATGTGGGGATAGTTGCAACTGATGAAGAAATGTCCAAATTAGGTTAACTGTACCCAATCTACAGGGCTCTTTCAAAGCACCTTAGAGTGAAGCATTACCCCAAGACTCATTTTTTTTTGTTAAAAGGCTAGCTACTAGTTAGAGAGTTTGGAGTTTTCTTTGGAGTTTTAATGGAAATGATTTATACTAATATATACTTAAATAAAATCAGTGATTGCATTTTAGTCAAAAACTAATGACCCCACCCCCCAAAAAGAAAAAGAAACATAAAAGAAAAAAGAAAGAAAAAGAAAAAAAGAAACCCTGTAAAATAGAAAATGGGAATAATAATTGGGGAAGTTTATATGTTAAAGCAACCAGGAAGCAAACTGTGTATTATTGCTTCTAGGTAATAATACCTTGACTTTTGTTTCCAGAGATTTGAGCAAAATACAATTTAAAAAATCCTGCCAACCAACTGCAAAAGAGGAAGAGGTGTGAATTCCTTGGATGTTTTCCAGATGTCCTATCTCTCATCTCTAAAATTGGAGTGTAGCATTTTGGCTACTAGGTGGGCACTCAGTAAACTGCCCGTCAAAAAGAGAGCTTTACACAAAGAAAGTCCCAGGTGAGGATTTATGCTTCAAATCATGGCTTTCAAAAATATTCATGCCAGCTGAAGCCTTATAGTTGTGGAAGTAAATGCTGCCACTTCTTCTCATCATTAAAACTTTAAAAATAGGGAATCAGGGAATGGATGCTAACAAAAAATCCTCTGGTTGTGTGTCACAGTATCGTTTTAAGAGTGGCATTGCTATGCTCATTTATTTTGTTAATACTCTTGATTTAAGGATGTTGCTACAACATCTAACCAGTGAGTTTTGACAATGAAAATCCTCACCTGAAGATTGAGTCTGTGGGAACCACAAAAGTTTAACAATAGATTCTGAAATGACATTCTTTTCTGGACATAAGAGTACAGTTTAGAGAATAGCTATTGCTGAAAATTTGAATCTTTGTAGGTCCCTGGTGTCCAAGTATATATATGGTTTCATTTCTCAGGAACCTGTTATTATCACAAGTGCTTTCCATTCTTTGTTTTGGGTTGTGTGGACTTAAAACAATACTGTAGGGACTGTCATTCCATCAAGCACAAATAGATGGCGGGATCTAAGAAATGCATATAAAATACTAAAAAAATGACTAAGTAATAAAACATACACTGCTCTCAAGTTGTAGTGTCCACTTACAATGATCTCTGTTTTTCACAGATATCAAAAGAAGCATAAAAACAAACATAATCAAAGAGAACTTTCCCAAATGAGTGGAGTTCCACCAGTGACCATTGGTGCTCTGGCAGAGGTAGAATGATGGATGGTAATGCTGGAGATGGGGAAGCACCCACTACAACAAATGGGCATCGATGCGCAGCCAACACAGTCCCTGGCGAACGTAGCGAACAAGGTTGGTCATGCTGCTGTGCTGAGTCAGAGGTCCCATCAACGTGTCCAGATCGCCAAAGAATTCTGAAAATCAGAGAGGACCTTGGTCAGGCCTTTAAATGATACCATGGAAATGTACACTAGATTGTTTAAGCTACCTTGTCATAACACTACCATGTGGAATTTAGGAAGGTTATTCATTGCTCATTCATTCAACAAAAATTTCTAGAGTAACTATTAAGGGACTCAAACTCCATTTGTATATCAAGTACTATTATTTTAATCTTTAGTTATCTCCAAAAGTTCTGCAGCATAAATAATGTTTGCAAGTGTTACTGTGATTAATAAAAGGTAAAATCATTTATATCTGTTAATTCATAGTAAGAGTTTTCAAATATCACTATATATTTTTTCAGAAAGCAATTCTAAAAGTGCATTATAATCCCATGGAGCTTTGTGAGATACACACACACACACACATATATATATATACACATTATGTCACAATATTTATTATATAATAAACATATAATATTTATATATGCACATAAAATATACATATAAGTGATGTATATAAGGTAAAATGTTTTAAAATATGTATTTATATTATATATTGAATTTATATTTTTATGTATTATAAATTTATATTTAAAAAGGGGCCCTTATACACAAAATGGTATGGCGCCAAGGTCTATATGATATCAAGTTGTTTGTCATTTTATATGTAATCGAATTGAAAATATTCTCCCTTTCTTTTGTCTAAATGAACTGACTTTACTAATTTTTTCTTGGCACAATGTAGACTTAGCCAGTGAACCTGGAGAGAAATTATAACCATTAGTATCTAAAGCCAAATAAAACATCTGGGAAGCATGTGATTTGGTAAGTCTTATTGCCAATTCCTTCAGAGAAGGAAAATGACCTGCAGGTATGTGTCACATAACAAGTCCTCCCACCCCCCAGGACATGGATGGTAAGAATGCCTAGCTAATTTCCCTCCAGCTGACTTGGGGAAGGGAAAGCACTGAGGCCACCTACTAACCAATGTGACCAGAGTTTTGGACTCTCTGCTTTAGGGGCGGTGGGGTGTGTGTGTGGAAAAGACTATATGATGTCTAGAAACTAGGAAGATATCCTCTTTCCTTGTCTGAATCGATCTGTCTAGCACTACATTGATCTCAGTTATGAGATCATAACCCAGGCATCCCCTTTGTTAGCTCCCAACAGAGGAGGCCTCAGCCACAAGGAAATCAAACCTATGCTAGTTGAGGGTGAGGAAGCTGGGGGGAGGCTAGAGATTACCTTAAAATGGTTAGGTTGCTCTCTTGCCTTCTTGGAAAGCAATTTCCATGCATGGGTTACATGAGCCTGATTGCCCAGCAGATGGTATTTCACTAAACAATGCATTTATTCTTCATGTTATGTATAACATATGGACTTCTTCTGTAGGTATCAACTTCATTTGATTATGTGACACTTTTTAACTTGTAATATGCAATAAAAATAATTTCTGCTGATAAAGGAATAAATCATTTTTGGCATCTAAAATACCTTCTCATGTAATACGATATTAAGGGAAATGTTAAGGACCTAGTCATTGTTAAATGCATGTGAGCTACATTGAGCCACGATGTCCCCTGGGTATTCTATATCAAGCCTGTTGTGGCATTCTTAACTAGGTATCCAGGTCACCATTTTAATAACAGCTTCAAGTAAGCAGCTGGGGAGGTAGGGAGCAGCATCAGCCCCATTGGCCTATTTTAGCATCAAAGTCTTCTGCAATAGTCATCTGCAGCTGTGTGGCTGGGCAGGCACAGGGTGGAAGTGGAGACCCTCCACCAAAAGAGTCAACCTTGTCTATCTGCACTGCACGATTGGGTGGACGAAGGTGGAAGTACACAGTTGTCTCCAGTGGGATGCAGAGTATCAATCTGAAGGGAAGTTCCTCAGTTTCCCCATCTCTATGTGAACAAGACAGATGTGGGGAGAACTCCCAACTCTAAGCAGTTCAGAAATGAAAACTATGAAACTCAAGGCTGCCAAGAGAAGATTCCAAACTAGGTCCTCTTCCCAGTCCACTGAAAAGCTCAACGACAACATTAACAGGATAAATTTTCTTTCTGCTGGAAGAGTGACAGAGTTGTTCTGATTCAATATTAGGCAGGAAATTTAACAACTCTTTGACACACTCTGCCAAGGACAGGATCGGCACCGTCTCACTTGGACATCAGAATAAGCACCACATTACTCCTGGGAAGTTCTGTGGTTGATTTAGAAGGAATTACCTTAACAGATTTTGAAAAGGGATGCAATTATGAAGGAAATCCATAAATATTGAACTGCCCTTCAGTTACCAGTTCAAAATAAGATAGTGATGAAGGAAGATGAACTATGCAAGTCTTAAGATGCTTGTGCTTTCTCTTGCAATTCCAGAACCCTTGGATGGGCCTGGTTGTCTGGACTAGTTGTCTTTGGATTTCCAGAAGCCTAGAAAAGCAGACAAGGTAAGAATTGCCCACTACCCAGGTGACTGAGGGCAGGAGCTCACCAAAGATCTCTGAGGACCCATTATTGATATTGCTCAGTAGATGGGCACTGTAGCCTACTTATTAAGAGCTCAGAATATGGAACCAGACAGTTCTAGATTCAATTCCCAATTCTGACATTAAAATCTGTGACATCATGGGGTAAGTTTCTTAACCTCACTAAGCCCTGAGCCTCCATTTCTTCATCTGTGACATGGGGATAAATGAGACAACAAATGATACAGCAAATAATGCAGTTCCTAGCATATAGAAATTGCCGCACAAACACATTAACCAATATTTGCAAATAGTCCTAGATTTCAGTGTAAATTTATAGCTGGGTTGAGGGTCAAAGTCTCAAATTATGGAATGTGATTTGATAGCCACAGAAAGTTGAGTTATATAGATATATAACAATATGGAGTAAGGAACGAGCATAAATATTTGTAGGATTTTTACCTGGCACCTGATATTTATGCTAGGTGCTTTATGCATGTTATTTCATTCAACCCATCTCTATTATCCCTCTGGGTAGTTTCAGCATCATCATCACATTATTACTATATCCATTATTGAGATGGAAGCTAGGAAGTAGCTCACAGATTTAAGTAACTTGCCCGAGGTCACTCAGCCAGCGCACGACCTAGGCAAGGTTGAAACTTAAATGATCAAGCTTCAAAATCTGTGCCCTTCCCTTTCCACTGGAGGGTTTCCCCATACACCTAGCAATGCAGCTGTAAAGGTACAGCAAGGAGGAGGGATGGGAAGTCTGTGCCTCATTCCATAATCAGATAGTAGAGAGAACCACCCCGGAGACTAGAGCAGCAGCTTTTCAGAGAGAAGAGCAGCAGGCTGGAACTCTGAGACCAGAGTGGAAAGGAAAGGAGAGCTGCCTGGGCTGTAAAGATTTGGGCTTGGGAGAAGAATTGGGCCAGGGGGCCAAGTAAGTCCTTTGTGGTCAAACCCATGAGAACTTCTATTGGCATCTAGGTGGCCTGCAGCCTCAACCTGATTGCAGGAATTTCCTGACATTGCTTGGGACCTAGCATCCAGACTCTCTCTGTACAACTTGCATCACATCATGCTCCAGCAGCAGCAGCCACCAGACTGTGCAGGATATTAATGCCTCCTGACTAGACAGTTCAACTGCTCCAAATTTTTCATCACCTCTTTGCAGTCTGATGGTAAAAGGCTCACATCTGTCTCCACCTTGACTAGAGTGGGCCTGTCTGTGACTTCTGGGCCAGAATTGGCTAAGTCCAATGAATGACCAGGGCAAAAGATACAGTTTATTTTTACTTCCCACCTTTACTAGGATAGCAAGGGTTCATTGTGAACCTATGTGACAGTTAGGGTCACAGATGGCAGCCTGAGTCACCAAAGACCACTGACTCATTCTCCTTGCATTTGTTTTATAGCAAACCTCATGCATTACCATAACCAGGACCCTGATCCTTCATCCCAGCTGTCAGTGTGTTAAAAATACTAGCTGAGCTCTGGCCCTTACTTCTGAATTCAAGCCACATTTTCATGTACTCCCTGGACCTGACGGTTATACTGAAAGTAGAAGGCCTTAGTTCAACCTCACCTCTCAGAAAAAAAAAAAAAAAAGATTAAAGTTGACAACAGAAGCCAACAGGATCTTAATTAATTTGCAAATCATTCTTTTTTCCTTTTTCTCTGTTTCTGTGTTGATCCTTACTGTGGAGTGAAAATTTGAAACAGTCATTTGCCAACACATCACAGTTCAGATTAGTTTAAGCTTTAAAAAAGGACTAAATCTCAGGCTTTTTTCACTCTCTCAGCAAAAATTGGTCACTGTGTCAGCCCAGAGTTAATCCCCTCTTCTCTAATCTGAGCCAGAAATTAGAGAGACAAAGATAAAGCCACCATGGGAAACTCAAGTCCTTCAAAGCACAGTTGACTCCACCATGGTATGCAAACAATGAGTAGAGCAGATGAACATACCTTTGTTCTCTCTTGTCAGTTTGTCAGCCATGTCCCAGTGTTCATAGCCCCGCAACACGTTGCTAGTGATGTTGACATGGCTGGCCGCCATGTGGTGAATGCGTTGGGGGATGGTGACTGGGCCGTTGTTACAGTTTCCCATTGCATTGATGGGAGAGACATTGTTGAGAGACACTGGGGATGGAGTGTTCCTGGGGAATGGGAAGGGAGAGGTCTTGTTAGGCTGGTTGGGAACAGTGACAGCGGGCTCTAGACCTCCCTCATCACAGTGGGACCTCATGAGAATATCATTTGCCACAGTGAGGTTTAGCATGCTGAACATATATGGAGCCCAAGTGAAGTGGAGCTTGTTCTCACTCACTCTTTTTTTTTTTCAATTGCACTTGACATTCAATATTATTTTATATTAGTTTCAGGTGTACAACACAGTGATTAGACATTTATATAATTTATGAAGTGGTCCCCCAGGATAAGTCTTGTACCCACCTGGCAGTATACATAGTTATTACAGTATTATGGAATATATTCCCTATACTGTACTTCACATCCCCATGACTATTTGGTAACTACCAATCTGTACTTAATCCCTTCACCTTTTTCACCCAGCCTGCTAATTCCCTCCCATCTGGCAACCATCGATTTATTCTCTGTATCTATAAGACTGTTTCTGTCTTGTCTGTCTTTTTAAATGCCTACAGCACCTAGTATTCCTAGGTGGTCTCCCATCTAAGTACTAACGAGGCCTGACTGTGCTTAGCTTTTAAGATCAGACAAGATCAGGCATGTTCAGGGTGGCATGGCTGTAGACAGATTTGTCAGTTTTTTTTGTCGTCATTGTTGTTCTTTAGATTCCACATATAAGTGAAATCATATGGTATTTATCTTTCTCTATCTGAATTATTTCACTTAGCATAATACCCTCTAGGTTCACCCATGTTGTTACGAATGATAAGATTTCATTCTTTTTTATGGCTGAATAATATTCTATTGCATATATGTACCACCTCTTCTTTATCCAATTGTTTACTGATGGACATCTAGGTTGCTTCATATCTTGGCTATTGTAAATAGTGCTGCAGTGAACATAGGGATGCATATATCTTTTTGAATTAGTGTTTTGGGTTTCATCGGATAAATACCCAGAAATGGAATTGCTGAGTCATGTGGTAGTTCTATTTTTAATTTTTTGAGGAAGCTACTTTTATCAAAAGACATCTTGTAGCTTTTGTCCATACAGTAGGTTTCTCCAGAGGCCCCAGCACAGAGAGAGCTTATTATGTCATTTGTGCCTCATCTGACCAAGCCACACAGGGCTACTACAGTGCTAGAATGTAGAATGAGCTGTATATCTCCTTTTCTAACATTACACACTGATGTCTTACCGCCTTTGACAACCATTGATGGCTCCGTGTGTATTACTACATTCATTTTAAAATACTGGAAAGAGCTGGATGAATCTTTCCCTGCCATCAACTCTACTCGGAAAAGTAGTTCTCACTTTGAATACATACAACAAGCATGTTTCAGAGAAAGAAACAGTTCAGAGCTATGATGGTTTCTCAACTTGCTGCCAGAATGGCTATTGGCATTTAGAAAACAGTTGATGTGCAATATTGGTCTATTGTCAAAGTGTTTTGTGGAAACCACAATGACAGTTTGCTCCAAATTCAGTCAGCATAGTAAGCAAAGTGCAATTCTTAAAAGCCCCCCAAGAAGCAGTATTAGGGAAGCTGGAAAAAGTAACATTCTGAAGATCTCTTTAGGATTCTTAAAGACATGCTACAGGGATGGCTGTTAATTGCTGACTGTTTGCCTGTATGCTAATTTAGAAAGAGAAGTCTTTGGTGCTCCTATTTTGGGCAGTACCAATGTTTGGAGATAGATTTTTGTTTAATTCTTTAATGTCAGCAACAGGAGTCACTTGCTGGCTGCACATAGCATTAACGGTCTGGACTTAGGTCAGCCTGTAGCAGACTTCCTTGGGGATGGTCCCAAAGGCATGGATGGCTTCCTGCACCCATGAGCAAGGTCTGTATGTACCCCCCGGCCTTCCTATTCTTTTTCAGCCAGACTGCAAGCAACTGCCCGGGCAAATGCACCACTTTATTATGATTAAACATTGGTGGGGAGGAGGCAAAACAAATTGGGGAATGCTGTGTTCAGGATTCCCTAAGTCTGCATGTTTTAAGGAACCCCCGCCTTATTCCTCAGAACACAGCCCCAACACACCATCAAGGAACCCCACCTCATTCCACGTCCCCTTTACCAGCTGCTGCTGTTGGCAACTCTGATTTTCCAGGGTGGCTATGTTGCTTAGAGCCAACCCCTGCCCATACGATGGATGTGCACCTGGGCAGGCAGCACACCCAGAGCATCCGAGGGAACCGCAATGTAGCAAAATGCCAAAGTGCTGCTGACTCTATCTAGGAGCAATTCAAACTGATATACTTGCCTCAAGACTCACACGGGCTGTGCCTATAGCCCTATGAGAGCTTTGGTCTATATCCACAGAGTATATCTTCTGGTCTATTCTGGTATGAGAGGGAAAGTGGATCCTCACACTTGCTCTGCGCTTGGTATAAGAAGGTTTTCCTGCTCTGTGTCTAATTTCTGAGATGTTTTGATACCTCTTGATAGAAAGGTTTATTCTCAAGGCAGAGGTGGGTAGGGAGATGTCCAAGCTAAGGGAACTAGGTACAGGAAGATTAATCACACACACACACACACACACACACACACACACACACACACACACACTCACACACACACATACACACAAAGCAGAGAATTCTGGATGTCTTTCTTGTGGCAGGTTGCAAATGCTCTTTTCTAGTTTATTTGCACAGTTTGTCATTAACTCTTAAATGTCAATTTAAGGCAAGAAAGTAATATGTCCTCATTTGTAATTTCTAGAGAAAATTGCAAAGCTGTCACGTGTCACATGTGCTGAAAGGGGGTCCACGTGGTGCTGGGAAAGAAGTACTGGGATCGCAAGAGACCTGGATTCTAGCTGTGGCCCTGCCATAAATTGCTGTGTGCTCCTAAGCTAGTGTCTTCCCTTCACTGGGCCTTTCCTAGACTGAAAGAAAAGGTTGGATTCAATTATTTCCACTCAGGTCCAGAAGTCACAAGGGAAAACAAATCCCCTCTGTTGACCTTGTACATCTTGAAAAGGGCCTTTTGGTTTATAACATTGAAATACTATTGAGGGGCTTTCTTTGCCTTCCACCTCCTACTCACTTCCTTTGAAGTAATGAATAGTGGAGTCAAGGAGAGCTGGGGCATGGGTTTGCTTGTGGTCATTACTGATCTCACACGAGTCTCCATGAGCTACCTTCTGATGAGCATGTCTACATACTGCCCTGTACTAATGAAATGAAAACTAAAACCTGGATAAGAAAATGTGATTCTGGCTAAAAGAAGGCTGATGCAGCACTCATTTTGGTATGACTCCAACTTCAATTTTGCTCTCCCCTCTGCTTGGGGTTCCTCATCCTGTTTCTTTTCTGTGGATCTATTTGCAGATCTTGTCCTTGTCTTCCCATGTCCATGGTACATGCAAATGAGCATGCACAAATGAGCACATACTTCCATCACTAGCATCCTGGTTCGACTCAGCATCTTCCCATCTGTCAGCCACACTCACTCCTTGCTGTTCCGTGGATTCAGGAGGCATGCCCCCACTTTGGAGTGGCTGCTATCCCTCTGCTTGAATGAACTCCCCCAGGTATCTGCAGGGCTCACTGTCCCATTGTCCTCCTCCAACATCCCTTTTCAACATTATGCCACTGTTCCCTGCCCCATTCCCAGCAGCCCTTTCTATCCCCGTTCCTTGTTTTGATTTTCTCTTTGACATTTATTATCATTTAGCATATCACATTTTTTTACTGTCTTTCTCCTATGACAAGACCTAACTTCGATGAGGGCAGAGATTTTTTTCTATTTCTATTTATCCAGTGCTATATCCCAGTATCTAGAGTAATGCTTGGTGCATATACTATGGACTTAATGAATACCAGTTGAATAAATGAACAGATTGCCTGACAGCCATCCCTCCATTCCTTATTTAGTATCTATTACATAGAAGAACACATACAGCACAAGGATAAGGAATATGTAAAGGGCCTGGCAGGTGTCTCACACATAATAGGCACACAATATTTGGTGAATAAAAGACGGAATGGCTCCTTACTGAAAAGAGCTAATAGTCTAATAGGGGAGCAGAATCCATTAATTTCTGGCAATCTGTGGTAACAAACCAAGAGCTGTGGGAGTTCTAGGGGTCAGGATCACTTATGTTTTCCAATTCAAAAAGGTGGTGACAAAGACAACAAAAACCGTGGCAATGACAGCAGCCAGCATTTATTAAAGTGTGTCAAGCATGGAGCTCTGGGCTTCACTAATAGCATCTGTAAGCCTTGGGAAAATTCTGTGGGTGAGTTTCTGTCACCATTGTTTCACAAATGACAAACGGGCTCAGAGAAATTCAATTCTTTTCTGAGGGCCATACAGTAAATGAGTCAAAGAGCCAGAATTTGAAAGCAGGTTTGTTTTCTTCCAAAGTCCACTTTCCTTCCATTCCGCCATGTTATCTCAAAATCTTACCCTTCATGCTACTAAAGATTTCACTTGACATAGCTGTCTACATCTACCCTCACCCTTGTGTCCATGTTGGCTTATTTCCACTGCTCTCCACAGGCTCATAGGTATCACATCTACTATGTTCACACAGGCACAGCCTTCCCAAGTTCTGCTTAATGCCGATGTTTCCTCCAGTGAGCACCAGACTCCTCATAATCCTTTAACTGGACAATGTCTCAAACAAGTGATGATATCCTCTCTCTTCTAACCCTTTCAGTGTGGCATCCACATACACCTGTCTACTGAAACAGCTCCTCTAAAGGCCTCGAATGGCCTGTTTCATAGTTGCATAGCCTTTCTAGCCCTCTTTCTTTTTATTCTCTCTGTGTGACATTTGAAACTGTTGCCCAGCCCTTTAAACTGTCCACAACGTGCCTTCCATGAGTCTGTACCAGGGGTTGAAAAATCTGTCCCATTGTCTGTTTCTGTATGACCTGTGAGCTACAAATGGTTTGAAAAGAGGAACATTTGCAATCGAATTGATGAGAAAGAAGACTAACTTTGAGCCTCAATCAAGCAAAATGTTATTTTTTAAAATTCTATTATCCTTAGTAGACTTGCATTGTAAAAATTGTGCTTAATTGTTATTATGTTTTGAATTTTGTCAGTAAATTTTTGCAGAAATTTGCTTTCTCTCTTAAATTCTCTCTATTTAATAGCCTCAGTTTTGCCTCTTGGCTGGCAAATCTCAAAATATGTAAAATCTGTCCGTTTACAGAAAAAGTTTGTCAACCCCTGCTCTATACCAAGCATTTTTTTCATCTTCTTCCAACTGCTTCTTTGCACTCTTTTCCTCCAGGGTCATGAGGTGCTGCTTCTGAAAAGTGCTGTGAGAGGACCTGTATGAAGCCAGCAATCCTCATTCTCTGGGGAAACCAGGCCATACCATGTTTACTTGCAGACAAGAAGCTCTCCCTAACCAGGGGTCCCAAGCTCTCTTTCTCTTGGGCCTCCACAGAACTTTGTTCATACAGGCCATCTCCCTCCACTGGATTGTGTGCTTCTGGAGTACAGGAATCACATAGAATTCAGCTGTTCCCTCAGCCCCTCACAAGGAAATGTACCCGAAATGTTGCAAAATGGACAGGGTGTAACCCCTGCATGATTGTTTTCGGTTGCCTCCTTCAGAAGTTCTATGGCCTACCAAAGGGAGTGTGCTTTCTTCAGACAGAAGCTGCTTAAAAAATCATTTCAGCAGGCTTTTTATGTGACTTCACAAGCTTAGGATGTATTTGAGTTCTTTAGTTTCCGAAATGTGTGTGTGTGTGTGTGTGTGTGTGTGTGTGTGTGTGTGTGTGTATTCTCAGTGATCCTTTAATGGCTGCTTGCCTGAACTTGCCCTTGATTTACTCTGTGCTTAGAGAAAATAGCTTTCTCTGGGCCTTTCAGTGGTTATTTTTATTTTCTGAACTTCCAGAGAGAAGTGTTCTTTCACTTTTGTTCATCAATATAAGAGTAAGACCTAATTCAACAATTTAAACAGTATTTCCTTTCAATACAGTAATTGAGTTAATGCATAGTTTTTAATGGATCTGTTCGCTCATTCTGAATGTTTTTATGATCTTAAAGTAGAGTTTATCATCCCAGTGTTTTGGGAGTGTGCTTTATAGATATTTATAAAGCGGCAGAGGAGACTATTTTACTCTAGAAGAAAGTGTTTTGATCAGAGACACAAGAATTTTGAAATGATGAAAAATGAAAAAAAAGCAACATTTTACTTTAAATATGTGTCCAGTCATCTAGTTTCCCTTCCCATTATTGGCTTTAGGTGGTGAGGGAGATATTGGGATCAGAGGAGAAACGAATGCTCAAGAAATAAGTGCAGACACATAGCCAGTTTACAGCTGACAAAAAACTAAGATTCACAATCTCCCTCCTAGAAGTGACATCTCTTCAGATGGGCCTAGAAGTCATCAGGTCCAGTCCTTTTGTTTTAGAGATGAAAAAACAAACCCAGAGAGAGGAAGGGGCTCACTTAACTTAACTTGGAAGCTAAGGGCAGCATCAGGACCAGGCAAATGGATTTCCTGACATCCACCCTACTTCTGGAAGAATGAGCTGTCCCAAGCACAATCAACTTTAAGTATGACCACGGGAGCAGGTGAGTCCACTGAGCCTTAAATCGGCATGACAGTGATGTTTTTATATTTTAGATCAGGGTATTTTAGTATTAATATAAAAATTATCACGAAGGCTCAGATAATTGGCTGACTAAGTGTCTTCACATCTTCAGCACTATTATACCTTTGGTTTTATTAAACAGCACTTACCATATATCAATGAATATTTCATTGGTCTTACATTACTGAGTGAATCATTGAAAAATTACAATAGCGAAGTTAACTTTTACCCTGCCTCTTTGAAATGGCATGGTGCTTGCCATCACATTAACAGATATCTTTATGGCCATCATTTGGCTTAAAAATCAAATACTTAAAGAAATTGTGAATCACATCATGTTAAACTTTTCTGTTTTTTCATTAGGTGAAACGACTAGAATTTTATGTGTATAGGTCAGAACTGACTTCGCCTCTGAGTTGTCAATACAAAATATTTGGGATCTATTAAATCACTGATTTTCTGAAAAAGCAATTTTCAAAAGATACTTACTTTCCAGTGCCTACCCATGGAGATGGTATCTGAGTGACTTTTGAAGCATTTTGCTGAAAAAGAGAGAGAGAGAAATAAGGACATCTATTTGTGTTTTATTAATTCAGAAACAGATGGAAGTGTGATTTGGAGTACATTAATATTGATTGCAGCATTTCGGGATGCCTCCTGTTTCGTTAGCAGAGCTGGGATGTATGTGCACGTCAGCACACCACGACGCACACTCGATGAAAATAGCTGGTTAGGATAATTAGTGGGCTCCAATCAGGACCATGAAAGTCACTTGATGAAAGATCTTATATATACTAAAAGGCCCAGTGAAATCAGACTCAGTTCTCTAAGAAGTGGTTTAATTATCTTCATCTGAAATTTATTCTGCAAAACAAGCTCTTCAGAGTACAGGCAAGCTTTTCACCTTTAGCTCCAGTTGCAAACTTTCTCCCTGGGTTGCAAGGTGGACTATAATTTCTGATGTCCCAGGAATGTGCCAGGACCAGGCAGTGTTTTTAAATTTTTTTGGTTTTCTTTTGGTGAATCAACTTGATTTGCTATCTTTACATGCAAATCCTCATGGCTGACAGTTTTCACTATTTAGTGATGCAACTGGTCCAGGATTACATTGCAATGGAATGCTAAACATTCTTTTTCTCTCTCTCTCTTTGATGGAACTGGGCTTGGTGAAAGAATGAGCCTCCTGTATTTTCATGGCCAAACACTTGTGGAGTGATTCAAGTCATTATAATGACGTCACCAGGTTGAAGCTCAAGTAGCACAGGACCAGGACACCTGTGGCATTGAACCTGGCTCCAGCCTGCCTCTCTGGCCTCATGGCCCAAGTTACAGTCCTCTCCTACCTCTTGGTTCCTTCTTAGCCCCCTTTGCAAATAGTGTGCTACGGAGAGTCAACACTTTTAGGAGCCCAGTGAGAACACAACACTTCTCTGGAATGCAGACACCCACAACTAAGCTACGTTCTGCAGACTCCAGTTTTTAATCTCAAGCTCAATGTAATGCCAGAGTGAGTTATTTAACATCTGTTTTGTATTTTCCAGTGCCCTGAAAGCTACACAGGATGGGCTGGAGGACAGATATTAGAGCAGTGGCTTGCAAGGTTTGATACAAGATCAGCAGCATTGGCATTATCTGGGAACTTGTTAGAAATGTTGATTCTCAGGCCCCATCTCAGACCTACAGTATCAGACACTCTGGTTTCATGAGCCCTCCAGGGGATTGCGATGGTCATTCAAGTTGAAGAACCATCCCTCTAGATTATGGGTCGAGACCATCGACATGTTAAGGGATGGGCAGCTGTTGCATTTGACTGCATTCACCTACATGAGCACTAGCTTTATGGCATTATGGTTACATCACATAATAACTGGTGAACTTGCTCTTTTTCCCAACCTGGTCAGTGTCCTCACATAGCTGTGCACTGCCACTCACTGGGTCTGGATGACTGATATAAGGTCATGATTCGATTCATTTCAAACAACTGCATTGGTGCAATTTAGCCAAGCAGTCTCATGCACTTGGCAAATAAGTGAGTAAATAAGTGAATAAATAAACAAGTAAATAAATAAATTTTTCTCTTTTGAGACCAACCCAACAGGATCCCCCCCGCCAAGCCTCCTAAATTCTCAGTCATGACCAGTTTTGGGGGGCAGAAGTTCCACTGCTTCTCAAGCCAGCGGTATCTGCTGATTGCAATTTTCATCCAGGCTCATTCTCAAATTTGGTATTAGATTTTGAGGTCAAAAGATGTTTTTTGTTTATAAATTAAAAACTCCAGCTTCCTAGATGGTAGCTTTCTTTATTTCTTTATTTGTTGTTTGGCTGTCTGTTGATTTTGGGAACCAAAGCAATCAGTTGTGTTAAAGTCTACTCCAAGACTCCCCATGGCCAAAGGGCTCCATGGGATGTAAATGTCCCCGACCCCTGACCCCTAGAGCCAGGGTGGCTGCAGTGACTTCTCTCACTGTTGAGAAATTTCTGTATTATCTTCTCATTTAACACAGGATTGGCCACAGCCAGAGCCACAGTCTGTGTCCCCTGGTGAGTCAACCATGCAAGGTGGGGAAGAAGCCATTATCCCCTTGATTGCAAGTGGGAAGCTGCCAAGGGCCATTTGGTCAGTTGAAAGAATAATCAGGGGACTGAACTATTTATAGCTTCTCTCCCCAGAATCAAATCAAACCTAAGCTCTTTGCTGAGCCCAGAAGGAGATGTGGGAGGGCCATGGCCCATGGGATGAGGGAGGTGAAGCCTTTGATGGCTACAACCTTGACATTTAATAACATGCCTGCCATGCCTCATTAATGATTTAATCACCCAGGACCTATAAATTATACAAAATAAGGATTACCTTAAAATATTCCATCAGTGATCTGGAGTATTTCATAGCATGGTCTTTCTTCAGTTTAAACATCCGCAAGTAGAGAAGTGATAAACATCGGTAGCTGTGGTGATGAGGAAAGGATTATGTTAATGTCAGTGCTCAGTGAAACTTGTAAACTGTAAAAAATGCTGATTCATATTTCACAGATACGCTCCTATAGTTATTGAAGAACGTAAGTATAACAAAATTGAAAGAGAAAGGGTAAGCATTAAAATCCCATCTTGATAAGGGTGTAAATTAGGAGAGTAAATGTTTAGTCAGCGGCTGAAGAAATACATTAGTTATCCTTTAACAGTTTAATGAAAAACAAGAATAATGATTTGAAGTAAGCAGCTTAAGATGATCTGGAGTTTTCAAATCGTTCCATGACATTTCAGCCGTTTCCTTGTGGCTTCCATGAGACTTACCATAACACTGCCAGCTTTTTGTCCCCATCTGAAGCCAAGGGGCTTGCAAAGTTCTTCAGCCTCATTGCATACCTTTGAAGAGAAAGGACAAGTTCAAGTACAGTCTGTATTACCCTAAAGTCCCAATGTCATTGGTATCCCCATCTTCTGAATGTGTTAGCCCCACATTTGCTCTGGTTGGAGAGACTGACTAGGTAGGGCACATGGGCAAAAACATGCTTTCTTGAAAACATATACAAAATGACCATCAAAAGAGTGCCGCAATGACACTGATGTGACATACAGAAGTCAGCTCTGGAGAAGTCAGCCAGATCTGGAACCCACATTCTAGGACAGTGTTGTGGAATTCCAGTTGGTTTGTTGTGTGTATAAATGTTATTTCTAGGACACTCTAGCTAAATGTTATTGGTTTTCAATGGAAGGTGGACACACATGTCAGTCTCAGTTATGTTTGACAGATGAGGAAAATAATATACAACTATGTTTGACATGAGCATGGGGAGACCACAATCACACAGTTAAAAAGGTCTTTTCTAATGGCTCAGGTTTAGAATACACTCCTATAGAAAATGGTTTCATTTTTTTTTCAGAGGAAGGTCGATTTCACAGCATTCGAAGGTCTAAGCACCCTTAATTTATGACGCTTGTATATTTTCTCTTTCCATTCTCTTTAATTGTTACTTTCCACAGAGGGGTGATCAAAGGTTGAGTAATTCCTTTTTTTTCCTTCTAGTTGAGCACATTTCATTCTAGACATTTAGATTCTTGAAAATCAATTCATTGCATAAAATCATTGTCTGAGCTTTAATACAATTTCACAGGTACTTGTGGTGGAATGAGTAACAGAGATCAGTGTTGCAGAAGGAAGTTGAAAGTGTGTGGATGGCTGGGCTAGTTCTCATTCACAAGAAGGCGATGGGGAGCCTGCAGAGATGCTGTGCTTGCATCATGAACTTCTCATTTTCAGCAGCCTCCCCAGAATAGCAGTGCCCCCAGGCTTGCCCCCCAAGACTCTGTGCCCCCTCAGCACACTTCATCCCCCTGCTTTCCCACTTATTGCTCCATTTCTGTTGAGTGCACGTTTTCCAACAAAAAGACCTGTGCACTTGATGTGAGTTCCTCCTGTTGTTGCAATATTAAGCAAAGGGATTTTTATTATGTAATAAATCTAACTGTCTTTGACAGTTGGATCACTGAAATGTCAAGTTATTGTGATGCCCCACTTGTTTTCACAAATACATGTTCACTGCAGATTCCTTAGGCTCAGAGCAACTATAATTACTTGAATGAAGAAAATGGGGCTCTCTCTCTCTCTCCCTCCCTCCCTCTTCCACCTCTCTCTCTGTAGCCAGCATACTGTTGAAGAGAGAGTAATAAAAATCTCTTTAACATAACACTACACTACTAAAAACCATGTTCCTATTACAGTAACCCTCTTATTGCAACCACTTTTGAGGTGACTTGATAGTGGAGCTTTGATTGCTTAAATGGATCAGAAGGCCTAGTTGCTTCAGCCCATTATATTCCCAACTGAAATTTCTCTGAAAAAATTATACACTTTACAGTAAATGTAATACACACACACACACACACACACACACACACACACACACATACACACACACACACATACACACACACACATATATGGAGAGAGAGAGACAGAGAGAGAGAGAGAGAGATAGGACACACAAAGGAGTTTATGTAAAATTGGTGAGATCTGAAAAATAACTGGTGAAATCTAAATAAAAGCCACAGATTGTATCATGTCCGTGCCCTGGTTGTGATACTGAACTATACTTATGCAAGATGTCACCATGGAGGCAGAAAACTGGGTGACAGTACACAGGAACTTTCTATATGGTTTCTTACAACTGCATGTGAATCTACAATTAACTCAAAAGAAAGTTAAAAAATATTGACTTTAAAGTGAATGTCCATAAATTCTTTACCAACTTTCACCAGGTTCCACTGAAATATACTCCTATGGGGTGTAAAGTATTGTATAATGAAAAACAAACTTCTGCTTAGAAAAAAATAATATTTTATAAATAATTAAGGAAAAAGAAGCATTTTCTAATGGAAATAAATATTATTCAACAATTCAGATCACATTTTTACCAAAAATGAAATCTGATGCTTTCCTGTTATATTTTTAAGAGAGCATGTGTTTTCCTAAAAGAAAATTAATAAGAAAGAAAAACATATAGAGAGGGAAAACACCCATAATTTCACCCCGTTATGGCTATGACCTCATTTACCTTCTGGGTTGGTCTACATGCAGAAACATGCTTTTCGTGTTCAGAAACGTAATGTGTATATAATTCTACAGCTTGCTTTTACTTTAACATTGTATTACAAATATTTTCATGCAGCTACATGGTCTCCATCATTGTTGCAATTCAATGGCTGCAAAGTATTCTATCCTGTGTACTCCAGTGTAATTAATTACTCTTCTATTACTGATTATTTGGTTTGCTTCTGGTTGTGTGTTACAATACATGCGGAATTGAACACCATACAGATGACTTGTTTTTCACTAGAGCAAATTCAAATTTCTAGAGGTTGAGTTACCAGCTCAAAAGATATGAATGCTCATTTGTATAGATTTTCCTACACAATGTCAAAATTCTCCTGAATTTACAATGATCAATTTTCACTCCCAATACCAGCATAGGACAGGCCTAGGTACCCAATGTGTGTGTGTGTGTGTGTGTGTGTGTGTGTGTGTGTGTGTGTGTGCGTGTGCGCACGTTAATACCTAACCCTAGGTATTAACATTTTATACATTTTCTCATTAATTTATAAAACGCCTTTTTAAAATTTGCATTGTTGAGTGAATAGAGGATATGAATTCTCTCTATGTTTGTTCATTAATGTTTTCCCTCAATTGTTAATGTTTATAATTTTTGCCAGAATTTTCATCTTATGCATCTCTGAAGATCAGGAGCAGCCTTGGATAGACACTGAGAAATCAATTTCCCTTTGGAAGCTACTGAATGGCAGTGATTTTTTTTCATGGTGCATATAAAGTTGGAGAGATACTTTACATGCTTTTCAGAGCAAAGAGAAGCCAAAGATGGCTGCCTGGCCTGGCAAGGCCCTGGAAGGCTGGGGTTTCTCTCATGTTCTCCTTATCTTTATGGCTTTAACTCAATCTTCTTATTCCATGTGAGCATAGTTTTTCTTTCTTTATAATAGTTCACATTCTTTAGATATTTGGGAATGCTTTCCCAGGAAAAAATGCATGCTAAATTTGCCCAGTGTTTGTCTAAAGGTTTGGGAACAAGTGTCCTCAGATTTGTAAGCATTTATGCAGATACAAGCAACATAGTAAAAACCAGGCCTGGCATGATTGATTATTTGAGCCAGAGATGATCAGGATATAAGGACCTATCAGGTGAAGAAGTGCTCACTCAATCAAAAGCAATTATTTAGTTGATTCAGTAAATGATGATGCATATCCACTATTCAGAGGTGGATTAAATTATTTTACAAATATCTGTGGGTTACGAGAAAACACTAACATGAATATCACTTCTCTTTCCCCCTTCTTCCAGGAATTTTTTGATAACCCACAAATTCTACTTTGCCAAGACCAACAGGCCAGAAAATTTCATTTAAAATGCAAATGAAACTAATAATCTGTGCAGTTAATATACCCTCTTTTATTCTCATCCTCTCATCTTAACCCTGCCCCCTGCTACCACCTTGTCACTTTCCTTTAAATTCCAGACCCACCAAAAATCTACTCCACACCTGCGGCCTTAAAGCCGAACTTGTATTGCAACAGTGCCCCCACCTTTTTAATAACCGTGGCAGAAAAATTCTTAGAAAACATGGTTTATAACAGAAATCCTAATAACGCCCACTTTTTCGAATTATAAAACTGCACTTTGAAAAGACAAGTGTCGATGCCAAATGATGAAATTATTATACTTCCTCCCACTACGTTTCCATTTTAATTTTATGAGTATTGCAAATTATTGCACTCACATTATAACCTCTGAAGGGGATAATTTATAAAAGCAGTGTCCATCAATTATGGATTTTCCATGACATTAATAAAATGGCAAGAACTAATTATCATGACTTCTAAGAAGAAGATGCCTTGGACAAATAATTACTATGTGGAAATGATATTTTTTTTTTTTTTAAAAAAATAGCAACTTCTAATTATGACTGAAATGAGTTTAGGACAATGGTTGCAGAAAGACCAGTAACCTGAGGAGCTCCACGGTCTCGGAGTACATGGTGTATGGAGACTTTGCTTCCAGAGGGTCGCGCTCCATTGCGTTGCCACATTCGGTGAAGGACAGGGCGGCATCAGCGTAATTCACAGCTTTGCCGAATTTCTCAAACTGTAGCAGGAAGACAGTTCATCAGCATGATATTCCCTTTCCTCCCTTATACAAGGGAGAGGTTCTCAAACCGGGTCAATTTTGCACCCCTCCCCTAGGGGACATTTGGCAATGTCTGTCAACGTTTTGGGTTCTTGCCACTAGGGACAGGGGACATCTAGTGGCCAGAGGTCACAGATGTTTCTAAACATCCTGCAATGCACAGGGCAGCCCCCTCCCCGCTCCCACAATGGAGAATTACCAGCCTAACAATACCAAGGTTGAGAAAGACTGGCATCAGAGGGAGAAGAGTATATGCATTTGTCCTGATAATAATGTAACTATTTAAGGCCTCTATTGTCATCACAATGAGACTGGCTGAGAAAAGAAGACTGCAGCTAAGATATCATGTGCATGGTATTATTATATATTTGTGGTATTATTGTTGTTATTATCTTCTTGGTGGACCACAATCCAAATTCTTGCCTTGACTCATTTCTATTCGCTAAATTTACCAGACTGGTCATTGTACTGTCCAATAGACAGAGCTTGCAATGCAATTCTGTTTGCTGTAAGCCTCATGGACAAGTAACACATACAGTCTTTGCCGGAGCTATAACCACATCAACCCCACTCCCAGGAGAAGAGTCACAAATTGATTCTATTGTGATGAAAGATGGGAAGCTATAGTGTGGCTGTTGACAATAATCACATCACTTTCATTGTAAATGATGGTCTGAAATAGTGTGTCAAAAGCCAAAAAATATAGCACTACTAAATATTTGAGTTTAGTAAAATTTTATTGCAAAAGGTTTTAGCCTTGATAATGGTCACGATTAAAGTGACTTATTCATACTGATTTCTTTTTTATGTGTAATGAATATTATATATGACACTTTTACAGTGAGTATTTTATAACAGTATTTAACATTTTCAATTTTTGATAGCTGGATATAAGAATTCCACTAATGCAGAATTTTATGTAAAAGAACTAATATAATGCACATTTAGGTATTTTAATTTTCTTGTATACCTTTTATCAAAATATTTTCTATGTAACTGTGAAGGCTTCAGTTCTCAAAATGGCAGAGTAGCTGTCTCTAGGAAAGGATTAAGTACAACTATAAAATGATGAGTTATGGGTCCTTCAGAATCTCTTGTTGTAAATGACTCTTTTTACAATGAATGTTCTTCAGCTTTTATATACTGCAGGAATTCTGTAGTTTCCTTTCTGTAAGCTATTGTGGAAAGTATTGTTTTTAACCAAATTCAAAAAGATTTTATGAAAACCTATGTATATGAAAACTATCTTCTTCTCTTGCTTTATGAGATAATTTCCTTAGGTCATCTGGCTCCAACTGGCTCTCCTGTTTGGGATATTAATGTTTATATCCTGATTTTTGAAAGTGGCTTTTCATTCACAAATCCATAGCTGGCAGGATCTTTAAGGATCTTCTAGCCCAAACCCTACCTTTTCCAAAAGGAGAAACTAAAGTCCAGAGACAAAATTTCATGGCCATAGTGCCTAATAGTGGTCAGGGTCAACCCCCCTTCCTGGGCCTCCATTTCTCCATCTATAAGATGAGGAGCTTGAACTGTAAGACGTCTTCCAACTTTACAACAGACATAAGCCTAGCAAAGACATCTTACTCTAAATGAATATTTCTCAACCTTTTCTTTTCCATGATCACCACCCCACAATGGAGTTTTTAAAGATATTTTTTACACAGCTCCACTGAAATTTTAATATCAACAATATCCTGATGATCTCTTTATGTAATGTGGCCCTTCAGAGGGTCATACACCATTGAAATATCTAAGACTCTTTCACCCCACTTCCAAGAACCAATTTTGCTTCCAGGAAGGCTAAGTTTCCTCAACTGAAAATGAATTTTCTAAATGGATTAGACTGCAGGTGGCTTTGGTGGGGACACATAACCACACCCTGGAAGGTAGGGAGTGATATCGATTCTTAACTGTATGTATGTATCTGTGACTCTGATTTTTCTCAATTCTTTAAAAATTTCATCTACATGGTCTCGCATGTGTGTCCCAGTCTTCATCAGCTCTTGGACCAGTTTGTCAAAAAATAGCTATGTGTCTCCTTGTCCTGATTCTGACAGAGGGCAAACCCCAGAGCCCTCCTGCAGTGCTTCAGAGTTTAGGACATTCAGAAAAAAACTTTCATCTTCAATCCAGCAGTGAAGTCACCCAATGACATTCCAATCTCTCACCACACGTACAGTGGTCAGAGGGAGTCTTCCCAGCATCTCTAGTGGAGCTGGCACCCAGCCTGCCTTGTCAATTTTGTCTGCAGGAGCAGGGAACAAATATTTCCAAAAGACAGTTCACACCACAGAAAGGTTAGCTGCAGATAATAGCTGAGCAATTTGGACCACAGGGGGAAAATGACAAAAAGTAGGGAAGTGGCAGATGTGAAGGTCATAGGGCAGTTGATGTCGGCCACATGTGAATCATAGTGCAGAGACTGTCACAGTACTCCATTACGTCCCTCCCAGTGTCAAGCACTACTGGACAGCTAAGTCTTGTCTGACACAAGGCAATGATGGAAGATGCTATATATATATATATATATATATATATATATATATATATATATATATATTTAACACTATGGGGTTGAACTGATTCCTGTACTGGGGTATAGTCAAAGGTGAGGAGCCTGAATTTCAGGCCTCCTCTAGGCAGCAGTTCCCAACCTTGGCTGTACTTGGGAATCACCTGGGAGGCTTTGATACCCATGCCTGGGGGCCCAGTCTCATAAATTCTTATTCCACTGGTCCAGGGTGTGGCCTGGGCATTAGGGTTATTTTAAAGCTCCGCAAGTGATTGTAATACATGTTTGAGACTCCCTGTTAGGAGGATTAATCAAGACAAGTCAACAAACTGAGCTCATCCCTGTTCTATGTGGCCAAAAAAAACCCTTGGACATAGCGGGGCCAACTGTCCTGGGAAATCCAGATGACAGAACTTCCCCTTTCTGTACAGGGTCCTAGCCTGGCTATGAACCTCACTCTGGAAACACGTAATCAAATGCAGCAAGGAGCTGTTTTTTTTCTATGGACCTGAGTTTCGCAAAGACAAATTTGGAGGCCATTTGACCAGCTCTGAATGACCCTCTTCCTGCCCACACCAATTTCTGGCTTACCAGACCCAATGGAAGCCCCCACCTTCTTTAGGACAGTTTCAAAAGTCATTTAAAATTCACTTGAAAGATAATGAATCGTATATGCCATTTAGCTTCTGAAGTTGGGAAAAGGGGAATAACAGTAGGAAAATGAATACACATAATAGCAGAGTAACCTAGTCCGGAGACTTTGGGAATTACTTTGGGAATTACAGTGTTAAAGAATTAAGCAGATCCAATCTCCCTATGTTAGAGCAGCAATGAGAAAGTTTGAATTGTTTGTAAAGCAACTTCTTTGTTTTCCTTCAAAGTATAATACCTTAAAGGGAGCAAAGCAATGAGAAGAAAGGAACCTACCAGAGCATCAGCTTTGTGCTTCAGCTTCTTAGCCTCTTGCATGTAATAATCAGCATTGTGAACCCTAAACAAACAAAATGAGCTCTTTCAAAAAACAATGGTTCATATTTTCATTAAAAACCAAATAGTCGGAATTTTTTTTTTTTGCTATAAATCCATCCTTATGCACTGCCTTGAGAAGGGCAGATGAATGATATCATTTATATAACAACTAAACTTGAGATAATAAGTGAAATCCAAAAGTGCATAATGGCCCATTGGGATAAATAACTACATCCTCCCAACCCCAACCATTCCAGTTATCCAAACAGATCCAACAAAACATAGCTGTAAACCTTTGTTGGCACACAGTTCTGAGGACACAGATCAGAAAGGAGGACAAAGCAACCTAGAATTAAGCACCTGCCTTTGAAAATAGTAACAGAGATCCACAATTAAAGTGAGCCCAAGACACTTCTTGGTGAGAATAGGAGTGCGTGGGGAGGAAGGACATACTTTTAAGGCTACAGGAGCTGCTGCTGAGGTCTTGTTTTGTCTGACACGTGCATGGTGCTAGAAAAGTCACACTGCTCCCACCCGCCCCCCCATTCACCACTCCCATACTGAGTCCATGATAATCTGGGACAACATACGAGTCATCAAAAGTGAGTTTTGGTCTCCGGACATTGGTGGTGCTGCTGGACAGAAGGGGCAGGGCTGCCCAGGACGTCATCTCCAGGTGACTGCTATCCATGAGGCCAGTAGTGATGGCAGAGGTGATGGTGGAAATGGTAGTGGTAGTGGTTGTGGTAGTGGCCGTGGCAGTAGCAGTGGCAGTAGCCGTGACAATGGCAGTAGCAGTGGTGGTGGCAATAGCAGGGTTGGTGACAGTGAAAGTGGCAGAGGCTGCCTTTTTTGGAGTGTCTCCCTCCTGGGAAAAAGGAAGACAGATAACTTTTATTAGGTTCAGAGTTTTAGAACATCTTTTCATAAATACTTTGAACGTCAAGCACACTAGGAAACAAGACAAGGGAAAGGAAAGCAATGGACACAGCTTGAGGATCGATAGGTGATCCTGCTGTATTTTATGAACTCAGAATCACCAGATTTTGTTCTATGTTAACACCAAACATCAAACTAGTCAGGTGCTGTGATTACATAGCCCCATTATCCCATGAAGACAGCCATTGACAAAGGCCTAAAGGAAGTAGAGGATGTGAGGGAAGAGGGGAAGAATGGGAAAGAGAGGGAGGTAGAGGAAGATGGAGAGAAATAAACCTGATATGTATATTTTTGATAAGGGAACCAGCCCATAAACTTTCAGTATGGTACATAAAGTATCAAATCCAGTATAGCAAAACACCAGCAAAGCAGACATTGTACTATAATAGTCTTTCCCCTGGAACTGAGGCCAAAGCTGCCCTTTTGTGAGGAGCTTGACTGATACTCAGCTAAGTGAATGCCACCTGAATGCCTCCTCATTTTGAAGTCTCGAGATGGTGAAAGTTCATTTTGACAGGTCAGATATCAAATGGCTAACAGATCTCCAAGTTTTACTCTGAGTTGTCATTGCCATAGAAATAATGGGATCCAGATGAAGAAAGTACATGGTAAGATCTGTAACTATGTCACAGCATGTGTCCTGAGACTACTCGCTGTGTTCACAGGGCAGACTCTATACTCTCCACCTGGCAGCTGTGGGATGATCCTGACTGTTCTACATTTGCTCGCACTTGTTCATGATGCCTCTTCCCCTTTCTGTCCTTTTCAGCTGGTATCTACCTAAGGTTGGTCTCCCCTAAGGTTCATTCTTCAGCTCTTTTCTTTCTTGACCTCAACTGGATCTGACAATCCTGTATGTGTTGTCATAGATTTGCTAATAAGCAGGTAACTCCCAAATGGAATGCCAATCTTGACCTCTCTCCAGAGCTCCAGACCTGCAGTGACCACCTCTGGATGGTTCCACCAAGACGGCCCATGAACACCTCAAATTTCTCTAGAACCAAATTGATAACTAAACCAGTTCCTTCTTTCTGTAAATAACAAAGTGGTGTTCCCTGTCTCCAAGGCTGGATTTTTCCATTAAGGGTATCGTGGCCATCCCTGGGCCAGGAGCATTGGAACTGGTGCACTTCCCACCTTGCCTTCCACCTGAGCTTTGCTTTAATCAGCTTATATGTTGAAGTTCTGTAAATGATTTCATTTAAAAAAAATGATAATGCTCCTAAAACTCTTTTTTAAAAAACAGTGCTCTATTTCATCTTTAATTTCTTCCTCTCCATTTCCCTTATCCAATCAATTACAAAGTCCTATTCATTGTCTATCCCCAAACCATCTCTCAAATCTGTCCCTTTCTCTTTTGAAGCCCCAAAGTGCAGGCCCTCCTGGCTTTCAATAGAGACTATCAAACAGCTCCCTGGTGGACTCCCGATCTTCAAGCTAGCTTTTTCAATCTATCCTCAACCTCCTGCCTGCCAGCCTGAGAGTCCTAAACAAACCTCCATGCATTTCACTTCCTTACACACAAATGAAAGCCAAGGCTGAGCTCCTTTGCCAGTGTGCAAGGCCTTCCCCGATCTGGCTTCAGCTTTCCATTTCATCTCCCACTTACTCCCTTCTATGGACCGTCCACCAAACTAAACACATCTTGCTTTCTTCACTTTTCTGCTTTGCCTCTTGCAGACTCTTAGGGTTGGGGAAAAAAACCCTTTCATTCATTACTTTCTTTTTCTTTTTCACCTTAAGATAATTTACTCAATTTTTTAGTTTTTAAAATTATGTTGAAATGCATATGATATCAAATTTACCATCCTATTCATTTTTAGGTGTACACTTGGCACCGTTAAGTACATTCTCATTGTTGTATAACCAATCTCTGAACTCTTTCATCTTGCAAAAGTGAAGTTCTGTCCCCATTAAACAACAATTTCCCATTCTCCCCTTTCCCCAGTACCTGGCAACTACCATTTTACTTCCCGTCTTTGTGAATTTGACTACTCTAGTTCCACCTATAAGTGGAATCATGTAATATTTGTCTTTTTGTGGCTGACTTATTTCACTTAGCAACATGTCCTCAAGGTTCATCTATGTTATTGCATGTGTCAGAATTTCCTTCCTTTTTAAGGCTAAATAATATCCCATTGTATGGAAATACCACATTTGTTGAACCACTTCTCTCCATTTCTAAATGCATCTATTAAGACCCAAATCAAGGAAAGCCTTCTCTTCAAGAAAAACTGTCTAATGTCTATGGCCAGAAGTACCTTAATCCTCTTTCGTCCTTTGGAGATCTGAAGGGTCTATATGACACCAATCAGCAGATATGTTATATTCTAGATCTTTGGGTACATGTTTCATTGCTTATTTTAGATTGAGAGCTTTTTGAGCACTGAAGTCATCTCTAATTTATGACACTGCTACCCATACCCAGTCCATCTTGCCCCACAGCCCAGTGTTCTCAGTTATTTGCTGAATCATGCATGACTGCCTCATCAAAAGAGTCACTTTAAAGATAAAAGCCAAATGTGAACATTTCTTATAGCCTTAAAAGTCTACCTTTTCCACATAATCCTGGACCTTCTGATTATCAAAAATTCTTACCACCAAGATCTCACTGAGATAAATGTGCCGAGAGGCTACACATCTAAAAACTTTTGTGATGGATATGAAGAAAATATTTTAAAGATCATCATAGATTTTATTCAATCCAAACACATAAAAAAATCAGTCTTCTAATACTCCTAAGCCAGTTCCCTGTTTCTATGGGCAGAGCCAGCTGGCCCAGACCAAACAGTAGAGTCAGCCCAAGACAAGAACCCCAAACCACAACAACCACCACGCACGTGGCATCGATGTCAGGCCTGGGACATCTGACTGGAAATGGCTGCTTTCAGCCATGATCATGTAAGTTATATAGACACGCCCTCTGTCCACACTCACCCATCACAGAGGACCCCATTTATTCCTTAAGGAGTATGATCAATTCCTAGGTATGAATATAATCATATTTATCAGGTTTCTCCAGTAGTTTTTAGGTCTTATGGAAATAACTTTGCAGCTTCTAGTAAGTACTATCATTGTCATGATAACATTTGTATTAAGCACCTAATTATTTGTGACAATATACTAGGCATGGTACAAAGAGAACTGTCTAGATATAGCATATACTCTCCAAAAGCTTCAATAAAAGAGAGCATCAATTGGAATTTATAATGTTAATTACATTCAGTATGAAAAATAGGATTGATAGTATAATTACGGTTTAGAATAGATGGCTTAATTCTTAACATGGCATCTTTAAATAAGAATGCAAATATTCTCTGTGCGTGCATACACACATATACCCATGAATTTCATGTGGAAAAATGACAACTTCATAATAGAACAATTTCCTAATATCAGTAATGAAATTTACCTAGATATGTACATTATCTCAGTCATCTTAGATGATGGAGGACTACAAATTGGTGTCCTTAAAGCTCAGTGGCCTCGTAGGGGTGTTAAATGGACACTTTTGGTTCAGAGTCCACTGGGTTGGCACCAGACATTTGAAAACTCATTGCGTTTCACTCATTTGCTTTTTATATGACACTTTAAGTAGACTAGATGCACATGGATGCCACATCTGTATATACAAGTATTTACATGGAAAGGCAGATACAATTGTCATTAATATTCACTAATGACACTATTGCTCATGGTCTTCACAGTTCATGTACTTATACTTGAGATAGATGATAAGATATACTACATAGATGTGAAAAATGATACAAATTCTAATGCTAATTGAGCAGCAGTGAAGGAAATCCATAGGACTAGATAATCATTTAGTTGGGCTAAGAACCGCAACTGTGCAATTTTATCAAAAGTTCATCTTTAAATTCCATCTTTTTTAGTCACTATTTTTAAAAATGATTCACACTTGCTAAGCTGGGTGGTGGAAAGATGTCATTTGGTGTTCAAGTCTCTGTCTTGGTGACTTTAGGCAATCCCATTCTATCAGTTTGTTCTTTCATTCACTAAACGATTAGTGCCTACCACATGCCAGATGCTGTGGTCAGTATTTTGGAAGTATTCCCCACCCTCAAGATATGAAGGGATTGGACCAAAAGCATCCTAAGCTCTGAGTCTTTGCATAATAATCTGTTTGGAGCAGTAAGACTGAAATGAAAAATTCATACAAAATTAGAATAATCAAAATTTGAAATAACAAAGAGTTTATGTATTTATGTGAACACATGCTTCTATTTTCTCTCTGCCTCTTCCTCCTGACCCCCTGAGACATCCGCATGTGGTCAAGTCCAGTTAGATAAGCTAAATCAACTTGTTTCTACCTGATGATCATAATATTTCTTTTGAGATGCTTACATTTACAGATATCCCTTTGAAAGTAGCACAGAATTTGCCTTCACTCCTCTTAGTTTTGGCAGAGGTGATCTGTCCAATCATAGGAATGTTTCTATCTTGACTGAAGGGACCGTTATTGCCACTGGTGTTTCTGCGGCGTGGAGGATCCTCTGGAAGTGGAGAAAGTGGAGGAGGGAACAGTTTTTCTTCTTTTCTTCTATTTGCTCTCCTGGATGAATTATTTCTGTGTAAACAAAAAGGTGTAGGGTGTCATAAAGTTTTGTTTCTCTTTATTCTGATTTTCCCCATGATACTGGTACTTTCAGCTGAAGCAATATTTTAGTGAATTGTTGTTTACCCATGAGGAAGGATATATATAGAAATTCATATAGACACAGATATCTACAGAGAGATAGCCCTCTCTATAGAGATAGCTATAGATAAATGTAAATGTATGTATGCAAGAATAAATTCTGTATTTGAAGCAGAACTCCATGATAAATATGAGTGTCTAACGGAGTGTACCGCAGCGTGATATTTGCAACCTTTCAAGATTACTGTTAATTAGATAATTATGGAAAATCTAATGCAGACTTTAATCCAATCATTTTTTAGGATAGTTCCTACTTATTTGGCCCTTGTATTTAACTGCAAAACCACACAATAAATGGTACAATAAACAATTAGCAGAAGGATATTTTCTTAAGAAATACTATGCTTACACATTACTTAGAAATAAATAATGCACTAAATAATTTTGTGATACATTGCAAATCGTATGTTCAAAATGTTCTGCCCCAACACCAAGACATAACGAGCTCCTGACCTGAAGTTGTTATATTGAATTACTGATGCACTCCACTTTACCAAACTCCATTTGAAAAATATTTTGCAATATTGCCACAAGACATCTGCAGTCCTAGAAGTACTTCCATGCTTTCAAACTGATTTATCTGCCCATTAAATGGGCACCATCAAATAGACTGAGACGTCAAATAAAATAGAACAACTAAAACCTTATGCTAACTGCTTAACATGGTAATTGGGTCATGGATTTTCATTTTAGTTACTGTCTTAGAGTAATCGATGAAGATTACTTGAATTTTAATCTTTTCTTAGACAACTAATATTGCATTGTGCAGCCATTTACTTTTCATGATTATTGACTACAATTTTCAATAGCAAATTAAGTCAACAAGAATTTATGTTTTCCTCTTGGTCAATTTCAGTCAGTGTCTGGAAATATAGATTTACAATATCTCCAAGCGACAAATCAAAGATGAACAAGCATTCGAGTGGTTTGATTTCCTGAAATGGTAGAAGTCAATGCAGTTTCCTTGTTCTACTTCCACTATGTTGCCCAAATCTGCCAATTGTAATAATATATGCCATCTTATCCATCTTTTGTTTCATAAAGTGGTCCTATGTCGATTATTGTCATGTGGCGAAATAAAAAAAAACTTAACTGTTTCTGCCATTATCTTAATTGGTTAAAATTAATTAAAATTATTTGCCAATGGATTTTAAAAATCATTTTGATCTGTAGAACCATTTTAAGATGGTTGTGATGCCTGATTAAAATAATGGTGAACATATAAATTAAGATTCGTGTTCATAAGGAAGCTCCACAAACTTCAGCCTGCATTAAGTACGATCCTCACAGAGGCATCACACTTTGAGGAATTTCTAGAGAAAGATGTTAAGCATTGCTGTGGAATCTATAGGAGATGAAACTTTCATTAGCTATGATCACTCCTTCATTACTTGAACTGCCTGAGAAGGTGGTGAGAGCTGCAAATGGGAAGAGCTGTTTCATAAGAGTGGTTCGTTCACTATTGGCTACAACAGTCATGCTAGGCCTTCCACTCTGTCATTACATACAGTACAGTCCATTCTGTGCAGTGGGCACCAGGCACCTGGCTCCCTTTCCAACTGTTTGGTGGTGACCTGAAACCATGGAGCCTTTAATGACTTCCCTGGTGAAAGATACCTAGGAAGTATTTTCTAGAGATCCTTCTCTCACCATTACAGCTTCTTACTACAAGACAAAGTTTTGCCACTTTCGTCACCTCTTGTTGTGGGACAGAGGAGGACAGCAGATGAGAGAAATGTATCACCACCCCAACCCAGTGCCTCAGAGGCCTTGCTAATGGTCCAAGCTCCAAAGACGGGGAAGGAACTCAGCAGGGCCCTTCCAATGTGGCATTCTTTGCTAGGTTTAGAATACTCATTTAGAAAGGTGAATGTTGTCTCATAGAATTTTCCCAGGGTCAAATTTGTTGACACTTTACTTTCAAGAATTAACAAAACACAAAGGAACAGACAAAGCTTGAGGAGAGGTTCCCAAGAGAAGACCTCAGGCAGACCAGTCCATGCCTTATTCCCCCTGCAACTCCACAGACTTTTCCACAGACTTAGATTTGTTGGATGAGCATGAGAACCTGAATTGGGCCCTTCCTGACTGAAAAATGCTATTAGGTAAACACTGCTTTCCTATGTGTTACAAAAGGAAAGACAGTAACAGTTTGTGCATTAACACCATTTTATGAGAACAAACTCCTATTAGTACACATTTACTTAATACTTGATCACCTCTCTTCCATGAAATAGGAACAGTGACAGGTCATTGGGTCATTTAAGGAGACTAGCAATGGGGACTGATGGTGTGGCAGTTCCCTACTGCCCTCTGCCTTTTCCTTTTGCCTTTCAGGTGGCCCGAACTGGTAAAAGCCTGGGGACTGGGGAAGTCCTGCCAGCACAGCGATGCCATTTTAGCCTTTTGTCCTTGGAAAGAAGGAGGGCCCTGGGATGACCATGTTTGACTTCTGGGGAAAAAGCACGTTTCCTCACATACCTGGGGTGAAGAGGGTCGGCTGGCTCCACTGGAAGAGTTTCTAGTTCTGAGAACTCCTAGTATGTGAAGGGATGTTTTGGATCAAAGTTTTACCAGGGAATACGAACATACTTTCCAAAGAACTGTGGACCTTTAGGGCCCAAATTGCCTTATAATGAGTGGACCTAGTATAATTGTTCTTTTCCTACCTTTCATCTCAAAACAACAAGGAACCAAACAAATGAAAGCTGAGAATTTCCTTCTGACATCTTATCTGTGGCAAATTGATGCCATATCACTGACATTAAAGAGTAATCTGTGAAATCAATTGTCAGCAGCAGTTAGCCAGATTGCATCTCTGCTCTGGGCTGCTAATAGGCTCCAAAACTGGTCTTTGATGGAAGTAATCTCTAATGTTGAATGAATTTATGGCAATAATTATCCAGACAGAATGGTTCCAGTAGCTGACATGATTGTTAGTTAAGTGATATTTATAAGATGAAAGAACTCGGTCACAATGCTCTGTAGAAACAGAGAGGGCAAGGCTTCTCTAGGGACAGCTGGGGTTTTTGGAGTGAAGACGAGAGAAGGAGGCCTCCCACCTGACTCTAGCACCTTTCACAAAGAAGGGGGAAGGGAGAAGAGGTGCCAGCTGATTGGAATGAAAGTAACCATTCCTGGCTGGATTTCTCATCTCTCTGGCTTCCCCAGGCATGTCTGTCATTCTCGCAGCCTCTGAAGAGTTCAGGATGTAGCTACTGGTCCTCAAGCTTCATATTAAGGTTAAGTAGTGACACCACAGAAGCAGCAGCTGGGTCATCCTGTCAAGGCCAAGGCGTTGCTTTCCAAGGAAATCATTTAATTTAATTACCATCAGAACTGGACGTTGCCCAGAATCAGGTGATTTCTCTGGTTCAAGTGCTAGATGTCTCTTGATGTTGCCTCTTTTTAATTCATTTACTTCCTTTTTACACTTCACTTAGTGCCAAAAGTTCATGTTTGCTGATTTTTGTGATCAATCTGAGTTGGAATACAGAAATGTTGCTAAAAAGCTCATGGTGTCTCCCCAAATCTAGCAGCCTGTATTCCACGCCTTAGCATACCCCTGTCAGACCTGTGGCCAGGGACAGCTCTTGGGACTGGACTGAACAACTCTTGTTTTTTACCTAAAATTCCTCTAACACAAGACCTCCCAAAAGGGGATTTTTAAAAAGAGTCTGAACAATCGAAGTATCTTACAGAAACAAGGCAAACTCACTCTTTAGTGTTGGGAGGCTTGTGGGGTGGGGCTGGTGAGATGCAAGGTGGGGGCAGGCAGATAGTGTTGGCCTCCTCCAGGCGTTGCTTCTTCTCAGGGATTTTCTCTGCAACTTCTGTTGGCTTTAACAGGGAAAAAATACACAGTTTAAAATACATAGCACATGCAGACATTTAAAAACAATCAGCATGGTAGACAGTTTGCTTCTCTTTTAACTGCTAGATGAGACAGGGGAGTTAAATGTACACCTTTGATCAGACAGAAAAGCAATCAGCCTTGTCTAGCCTACTCCTACCAAGAAGTTGGAATTTGAGAGTTGAACTGTGATATGAACCTCTAATTAAAGATTGGGTGGCACAGGAATCTCATACCGAAACTAAGGAGAATCTGTAAATTTCAGACACTTCTCCCATCAACAATGTCCCCGCAAATTAGTAATTTAGAAACTAACATTGCAACTCTAACATAGCATAAATCCTGTCCAAGAAGCATGGGGATCGTAGGTATGATATAAAGGTCACATGTATAATCAACAACATGCAAGGAAATTAACTATGTGAAAGGCATGCCTTTGAACCTTTGCATATGCTTGTTCTGAAGGCACACATTTACCCCTGGTTGTACTGTTGTCATCACTAACAGTGGTGACAAAGATAGGGCAAGGACCCCAAACTTTGGTCCCTATTTTGGAATACTCTCATTGGATTGGTTAATATACGTCTCAGAGATAATTTAAAAACCTTCTGGTTTTAAATCTTTAATGCCGAATGAAGACTTAAATCATCCTCACAGCATTATGGATCGGCCACAGGTAGCCTTTTCCATAACGAAGAATCTGAGCCATTTTTGACAATTCTTAAGTCTCTTCTGGGAAGGAACAAAAGAAATGGGAGAAAGAATTAGGGGCCTCCTTTCTAGCCACTGTGGCAGCCATTAAAAATATTACCCAAATCACCAAGAGATGATCTAACTCTAAAAAAACAATAACATCTGGAGCTACATAGATATCCATAATATCTGGAGCTATACAGAATGAGTCTATTAGCTACAAACTCACTTTCCTAGATGTATTTGAAATGGAAGAGACCACTCTGGATTTCACATTCTGATTATAATTTGTAGCCCTGGAATTCAGCCTTAACTTCTCACAGGGGAGATTTTCACAACTCAAGTCGATCACACAGGTCATGGAATCCAACAAGCTGGACAGAACATGTGTCTAGTAAGAGTTGGAATAATCAAAGTGTAGCTAAATTATGGGGATGCTGATGTTTGTTCAGAGAAATTAACAAGGATACATTTTGACCTTGGGAACATTTGGCTTCCCTGTTGTTGTTGGTGTGGGTGACTGTAGAGTAATGACCCATGAGTCCATGAAAGCAGGGGCTTAAGAAGTCAACCCTAGGGATTGGCTGACTGGGGAAAGAGACCCTCTTCATATTCTTCTTTTCTATACTTCATAATCCCTCATGTGACATTTGGATACTCTTGATACTGGTTGCCAAACCCTGGTCATTCCTAACACTTCCTGCCTGCTTATGTCAAATACTGCATTTCCCATGGAAAGCATCATTGCCTTCATCAAAGATTGCAAATCCACTGGCACTGGCATCCTTAAAATCGAGATTCAAGATCAAGTTCCCTAATGGCCAGCCACAACTCTCGATCACTTGGCAGACCACACTGAACAGCCTACCTTGTGCTTACGCTTGCCCTTTGGGGCGGGTTTCTCCACAGGTGTGACAGGGGTCTGACGCTTGGGTTTCGAGGCAGCCTCCTTGTGGTCTGGCTTGGCTGGTACCACTTGGAATGAGTTGTGGCCAGGGACTCTAGATAGTAAGTCAAGGTTGATCTTCACCCAGAGATTTTTCAGATTTTCATGCTCTCGTAGAGGGGAAAGAAGCTCGGTTTGTATGACAGGGGCAGGTGAAAAAGTTGGCTCCTCATTATTGATGGAGAAGTTGTTGTTGCCACTGGTACTGACTAAGGTGCTGAGGGTCAGGCTGGCACCACAGGTTTCCTTGTATTTGGCAAAACTGCTCCCCGGAGCAATAGAAGGGGGCAGGACTTTGATCTGCAGTGTTTCTTCCTGATCTGTGTTGGAATCAGATGTAGACGAATCCGTTTCAATAAATTCCCGGGACTTCGGCACAATTTTGCCAGGCCCTCTGTACTTCTTCTTTTCGGTAGTCAAAGTTATATTTGGCCTTGGTTCTTTCCTAGGCACCGGTTTGTGGGCAGTGGCTTTGCTACGGCCTCTTGGTGGGTCAGGAAGCTCCACACTTTCTTTTTCTTTGGGGGTGCTGCTGGTAATATTTGGTTTGGGCCAGGTAAATTCGTCACTGCTGGTGTTCTTCTCAACCTTTTTGGGCTGTTTTTTCCCAGTTGTCCTTGGAGAAGCCGTCTCAATTGTTGCTGACAATTTATGCTTCAAAGCCTTTGTTTCTGGAATTTTATGGGTAGGCCGTGGACGGGCTTTCTCCCTGACAAGACTGAGGAGGGGCCTCTCTTTGGGTTCAGCCAGGACCTGGCTGGGGGTTGTCTTCATTTTCATCTGGACATCCATTGGTTGGATGATGGGAGGAGGCACAGAAATTTTCTCCACGGGTGTTTCATTTTGGCCACAGATAAATGACTTGTTCTGGGACGTCACTTTGTTAAGCCATTTATCCAACTGCCACTTGTTGGTTGAGGGCGGCTCAGGCTGCAAATTGAGAAAGAGCAGCAAGAATGAATTTCACATCTGGGAAGAATTCAGGAAGAATTCAGGAAGAATTCAGCTCAATACATTGGCTGTTTGCTGGTAAAAACTTTGGACATTGAGTGACCATTCATGCATTTACAAACACACACACAGACTCTACATTAATCAAATTACCTAGAGAGCCAAATAGTCCACAGAGCAGCCCTGATCTACTTATTTAAACTCATTTATACTCTTCTTCTGAAAATATTCTCCACTCTGGCTAGGAAGGAAAGAATTATTCACAGAGAGTTTTTCCAGAGAGTGAGTGGGGAGGCCTAGGAGAGAAACCTGGTCCCCAAATCCTTTGCTGGGACTCATTACTCAACTTCTCACCAGGAGGCAGAGCTAATGATCTCTGGTCCTGAAAAGAAATGCAAGCATGTCTCAAGTGTAATTAAAAGGAAAGGCTTTCTATCTGCCAAAGTACCAGTGCCTCCTATATGATGTTATAATTCACTGCAAAAAGAATAGGTCTTTTGTATTTTTACCAAAGGATGAAAAGATTTCACTTCCAAAAAACCACTGTACTTTCCTTGGTGTATGGGCAATAGCCAATTTATGGGGACATGCATGCCTCCATTAGTGTCCACTGTTAAGTCATGGAAATGATATGTACAATTCAGGTGCCAGATTCTCAACCTTGAATTCTGCCTGTTGATCTAAAAGAGCTATCATTTTCATTAGAACTGCTCTTTTTTTGAAAGACATCGACTAAGGCTATGGCATAAGCCAATAGAGGGTGACAGAATTAAAAATACTTGAGTAGCTGTGATTCCAACCTGCACAGGGAGATGGCAGGTAAGGATACAGGAAATCGTATTGGCTGTCACCATTGGCAGCACAGCTCAGATGTGAAGGGAACACACAGAGCCCATTTTCAGTTCTGGCCCTACCACCATCAGCCTGTGAGACCTTGGGAGAGTTCTTTCTTAATGTCTCACAACCTTATTCTCTCATCTGTAAAATGGGGATAATAATAGCAAGGTTGTTATGAGGATGGAATGAAAAAATGCAAGTTAAGGACTTCTCACAGTGCTGGCATGTGGTCCATGTTCAGAAAGCGTTAGCTGTTATTAATAGTAGTACTATTACTACTGTATCAACTATTATCCTTTTATTCAGTTAGCAATAATCACACCTCGGATAAAGCTCACTGGCTATTGCCAATGCACAAAGCTCTTTTCTGATTATTGAAAAATGAGTGTGTAAAGAGCCACAGAAGGATCTGCTTGCTGTATGAGGTGCTGGCTTTGGGGAAACTGAGGCTCTTTCCTGGACACAGAATGGAGGGGAAGGGGACATTCTTTCATTTTAAAACTATAATTTCGGTATTTTATGGGATGGGCTTATATTAAATATTTTCTTGAATTATTATCCGACACACTCAAAGGATGCAAACTGAAAAGAAAAATGTGACATTTTAACTGTCCTACTTCTTGAGTCTTATTAGCTAAGGTGTCCCCAGAGCCAGAAGTGGGTCTTGACTGGCTTCACTGGTTCTCTCAAAAGAGAAGTTGCTAGCTCAATTTATACATGTTGAAGCTCGAAGGCTCAGAGTAGCTAAGTGAATCATAATGTAAGTGAGTCACACAGCAAGAAATCTGTCTGTTAGGGACCATGTGGACATGTTTTAGAGGGGAAAAAGTGCTATCAAATACCTGACTATGTTTCTGAAGTAGTTATTGTGTTAAAAGAATTATTGCACTGAAAGTGCCAGTGTATGTCTGTGTGTTGAGGATGCTGCTTCGGTGATAGGCAAATTGTAGTTGGAGCCCTGGCCATTTCACCCACCTCTGGAGTGGCCACGCGAGGTGCCTCATTGGATTCGCTGTCAGTGGTGCTGCTTTCAGTGTCTGAGTCTGACTCTGAGCTACTCTCTGAGTCACTGGAGCTGCCGGATCCCCCACTGGCTTGCACTGCAGGTAGGGGCTGAGGTGTGGCCAAGAGTGGGCTGAAAGAAAAAATGACATTATTCATTGCCTTTTTTAGTTCAAACTGGCTGGAAAAGAGGCCAGCTCAGCATAAAGACGTATAATCTGTGAGATACAAGCAGAGTGGAGCGTTCTGTCCCATTTACAGATGGAAACATGAGGTCTACAGTCAAAAGTTTCATTAGAACCAGGTCTGAGTGTGTCCAAGTTCATTGAGTTCTATCATATTGCTTTCCCTCCCAGGAAAGCCTTGCCTCCTTCCACATGAAAACTGTAAGCCAACATTGCATGCAGATATAGATGCATAGCCTTGGATCCTTAATGGCTCCATTTTCTTTTTCAGTTAAGATAATTTTCATTTTCTGTTACCATTTTTTTTTGGAAACCCACAGGTCTGTCAATGGGTTCTGATCTTAGCTATACACACAGTACAGTCCTCTCACCAAGAAGGGAAGAGTTCAATTCTCATTTTAATCAGAAGAAACTGAAGTCCAGAGAGGGCAAGGGGCTTGCTTCTGCCTCACAGCTAGTCAGAGAAGTGAGACTAGAACCATGGCCTCCCAGCTCCCTCAAAGGGCAGGGGCTGTGTAAAGCAGTGGTCCCCAACCTTTTCAGCACCAGGGACTGGGGCTCCTATGAGAATCTAAGGCCTGATGAGCTGAGGCGGTGATGCTAGCACTGGAGAGTGGCTGCAAATACAGATGGAGCTTTGCCACTCATCTCCTGCTGTGTGGCCCTGTTCCTCACAGGCCACAGACCAATACTGGTCCAGGGCCCAGGGGTTGGTGACCCCTGGTGGAAAGCACATTCACTGCTGGGTGCCTAGCCCCCAGCACCATGGTGACTAGAGTTAATTGTATGAATAAGGGAACGAGAGGATGTACTTCCGAGCCTTCTCCACCATAATTTTTGTAAACTCTTTGTAACCTCTTACCAGTAGGTATGATCATAAAGGACCAACCATCTCTAATGATTGATTTTAAATTTGTACGGCTGACCGAAACATTTGAAAGTTGACACCATTTGCCACTCTGCCTTTATTGACAATCAATACTCTTCCTTACTAATCATTTGCTCTCTGTGCCTCATAACAAATCAACCTCAGCTGCCTCTTGGCACTCTGGGCTACGTCATCGCCTTTCTGTCCTTTTTGCTCATTGTCTCTTTGGATTGAGTTTTGCTCTGCTTTCACTCAGAAATTGGGATCTAAACTCAGGGGAGGGTTCTCATCTCTCTCTATTTCATGAGCCCAATCCTGATTTTGAAGATAAGTTTAATCATGGTGAGGGGCAGGGTATATTCGCCACTATGTAGGGGCTGCCCCAGCGATCTGCCTGGATGGTCATCTGAATCGCATTCCCTCTTACACTCCCAGCTCCCTGCCTGGCTCCTCTCCACTCAGCTCAGTCACAAGAGCCCAGGCCTGGTCCTGGAGGGCACCTGGAGAAAAAGGGACCCCAAGGACTCTTCTGCTCAAGACTCTGTAAGCACAGAGCGTTAGTCCTTGCTTGTCCCCACCTCACACCTTCATGGGAGCCCATTCATCTCCAACATTACAGCTCTTGCCCACTGAGCTGCTGCTTGGAAAGGAACAGGGTCCCTTTCAAACCAGCATGGGCTCCTCATCAGACACCATCCAATGCAGTGAGTCTTTTCATTACATGTGCCTTGTGTCTCTAAAGCCTGCCCCTTTAATCTCCCAGGTAGGTATTTTCTTTCATACAGCAAAAGCTCATTTTAAAATGCTATCTGCTAAGTAAATGCTATCTGCAAGTACATTCCTCTGCCAAATACACCAATAAATTAGGGGAAGTAGAAGAAACAGGGAACTGTATGCCCTGGAAAAAATGCATGCATGCATGCGTGCGTGCGTGCATGCATGTGTGTGTGTCTGTCCGTGTGTGTGAATGCGACAATTTCAAATACTGCACAGAGCATCTGAAATACTAAGACTTCTGGCTGGTGGATTGAGAGATAAAATCTAACTTGTACTCCCGTTTATGATAGTCAAGTTAAAAGGCTATTTTCTAGTTTTCTTTCATATCCATGCATTAATTTCTGGCCTCTCATAAGACTCTGGTCATTCTAATATCACCAAACTAGAGTCTAGATTTACTTTGGAATATTTCCTGATAGAGTTTGTATTTACTGGATGATTTCTGAGCAATTTCTATATGAAACCAAATAATCTCAGGGATTATTCCCTCAAAACTAAATGCACTGAGGTGAGATATACATCAAGTACAGATGTGTTATTTACTGGAATAAACTTATTTCTCAGCTAAATCAAAAGAACTTTACAGACTTAGTAGAAACTTGTACGTGTGTGTCTGTATACAGGTGTTTCTTATCCAAACCCCTTTGGAGGGCAGATGAATTTTGATATTTAGATTTCTTTAATGAAAAAAAAGTAATCTGGTGAATATACCATATATATAATACCCCAGTGGGAGCTGGGAAATATGCTTTAATAAAACTAGTTAACATTGCTACAGTAACAGTCACAGTAAGAAAACTAAATAAAGACTTTAAATAAATATCTGCCCATCAGTTTAGGTCAGGTTTTAACTCTAGTTTGGTGATATTAAATGAGTTTCTCTCAAGGTTAATGAAAATAACAATTCTCAGAACTTGTTAAACTTCAGAATTGTGATTAAGGGATTGTAAATGTGAACAAAAACCATATATGAAAAATTGGCTGTAACTATATGTATAAGTTTATATATATATATATATATATATATATATATATATATATATATATATATATATATATACATATATAGAGAGAGAGAGAGAGAGAGAGAGAGAGAGAGAGTAAGTATGAAATAAAGATTATTTCAAATACAAGAGTAACCTTGACTGAGACCCAAAGAAATGAGACCTGAAATTAATTTTCCCTCAGACTTTTACAGCTAAATCATACCCACACTGATGGACATAGATACTTGGGGATGAGAGAGAAGGTGGTCTTGAGTTCAGAGAAGACACCATGAGAAATCAAACTCATTTGTGGGAGAGAATAACAGTTATTTAAAATGGAAGAAAAAGTGCTCTCCTCTGTGTGTTCCTGTGCCTCTACTATCCATCTGCTGTTCTTGGGGTTTCTGGAGAATCTGGATGCACACAGCTGTGCTGAGGAATGTAAATCATACATCTGAGTCTGACCCCCACTTCTTGTGGGCCCACCTTGTACCCAGCTGGGGCCACTCCCAGGTACAAAAAGTAAGTACAAAACAAAAACACTGTCTTCACAAGCAGGACAAATATCACTATCAGAATGATTGGCCCAGAGTCACGTTCTTATCTAGAATTCATGGTAGAACTTTTCAATTATCAAATCATCACAGTATTTCACTTTCAGTTCTTTACTGAAGCCCGTTAGCTGTTCAGCTAGTTAAAATCACTTCTGCTACATTTATTTTCATATGTCACTAATTTATTTTCCAAACGTATATTAAAGCAGTTATGAGTGAAGCTAGCCCATGCAATACTTGATTCTGCCTAGGACATGAATTAATGTGCAATTTACACATTCTTCATTCACCAAATTGTATTAGAATTATTTCTCATGCACCATTTACTCTCATATGTTAATAAAGTGCTTTTAAAAAGAATGCTAGTGGTTACAACAAAGATAATGTGTGACACTAAAAATCATTAACATTTAATATATTAAACCATCTACTCTGCAGTCTGTAAATATTACAAGCATACTCTATGACTTCACCTCTAGTAAAATAAAACTTCTCAAAGGACTCATGTTTATAACAAATTCAAAGTCATCTGCTCAACCTTTTCAAAGATAAGATTTTGCTATTGTGTTCATCAGAGTCAGTAGTTTTTACTCAGTAGACCAAGCCTCATTTTTAATCCCAACCCCATTTAGTAAGTCTTCATGATCATGAACCAGACTGAGGGCAAAGATGTTGGCTTAGCAAGACAATGACCCTTGTGGAGAAATCCAGGGCTAGGGAAGATCAAAGAGCTGGCCAGTGGGAGGGAAGTTCTGGAGGTATTTCAGATGTCTTCTCCAGACAAGATTGGTTGGCCATACTGTGGAAGGCTTGAGTACCAACGGGGAAAGATAAGTTTTAAGTGGTAGTCTAGGCACCTTAATCTCTAGACACGATGGTCTCTCTATACTGATACCGACCAGGCCTTTTGCAATAATAGGCTCAATTTATGACACCAGAAGATAGAGAGCTTGGAAGGAACTGGGATTACTTCTCCTGGAGAAGACTCTGGAGTGAGGAGGAGGGCAGTTCATATGATGATAGTTTTCAAAAAACTTATAGTCTGTCCTATGGGAAGGGGCGTAGGCTTCTGCTGAAGCCTTCCAAGGTTAAACTAAGGTCAAAAATTTAAATATCTAGTCAGGGAGATTTCACCTAAATATCATGAAGTCTATAGCTGGCCACAGGAAAAAAAAAACCTACTTTGTAGGCCAATAAGCTTGATACCCTTAAATGTGTGAGGAGGTGTTTGCACAATCCAATCTACTCCTTAAGGCAGGTCTGAAATCACCCACTCTTGGCCACACTTTACCAGTCACAGAGCTCTTGCATGAACCTTAGTGGATTAAAGCTGTGTCTTAATAGGAGTATTGTACAAATCAGATTTTTTAGTAATTCAGATTAACAGCCTCCAGAAAGCCAAACATCTACATCAGTGCTGTCTGATTCTAATCCTAATTTAACTGTGAATTATTTTCTCTGAAAATAAATAGGGATGACAAATTGGCCATTCTGCTCAATCAAGCTGTGCAGGCATCCAAAAACGAAAGGTTTCAGAATGGGTAATGACTTTGTAGTAGGAAACGTATATAGCAAGGCTTTGACAAGCAAGTTCACTGGTTATTGATCTTGGCAACATATTTCATAAGATTCAAAACTTGCCAAAGACACGTAGCATGAACTGTTTAATGGGGGACTCCTGTACTAAACCTTTTTCTTTAGTTGAGACTCATACAAGTTTCATCAACATGACTTTTGCAGTTTTATAGGGATCAAATGTCTGTCTATCAGATAATTTGAAATTCTTCCATAGTTGATGTCATCATTAAGTTGTAAAGGGATGGCCCAAGGGCAAAGGAATCAACATTTATAACTGATCTTACCTCTCTACCTCGGTTTTCTCTGTGAATTCTGGGTTTCTGGAATGGGACGATATATCTGCCTCACCACACTAGGCCACTAGGGGAAGACACTCTGAACCCTGAACCTATTCTGGCTAGGGCATGGGAGGAAGCCATTTTTTTCTGAGTCTGTAGTTTTGAAATCTACTCCACCTACCTCCAAAAATCCATTTAGCCCAATTGTCCCATAGAAAGTGTATACATAATATATAAAACAGACAAAATCAGAGCTGCCCCAGTGGAAACAAGGAATGGGGCAGCCAGTAGGGGGAGGATGTTCCCAGCAGCTTGTCCTCCTCCCTAGGTCGGCCCTCAAGCACAGTTTGAAAGTAAAGTACTTCATATCTCAATATTATCATAAGCAACTCAGAATCAATTATGCCCTATGTCAATAATGCTCTGATGCTACTGACGAGTGGATAGTGAATCATGGAATGGCTTCAGGGGATAATCTTTGTCCAATGTATGTATATTGGGTATTTGTCCTTCCATCTGGTGCTGGGGTTTGAAATGGAGTCTGCTTAACTTATTTGCAAAGAGTAATAAGGAGATGCACATCTATCTGTTCATATTCATTTTCACAGGCAAGTTACCACACATTACATTGTCGAAAGCCCTGACCAAGTGAAGAGATAGATCTATGGTGGGCAAAACAATGACTCCCTCCAAAAATGTTCACATCCTAATCCCTGGAACCTGTAAATGCAGTACATCACATGGCAAAAGGTACTTTGCAGATGTGAATAAATTCAGGATCTTGAGATGGGGATATGATCCTGGATAATTTGGCTGACCCCAATGTCATTGCAGGGTGTCTGGGACCCAGAGCTTCTCATTAGGAAGGCACTAGTAGATTACTGCCACTGCAGTGGGCAATGAAAGAGGTAATATCTTCCAGAGAAGCTGCAAGTCGACCATTTGGAGCTTTCATGATAACTGGAAATGAATGGCTCCTCACATTTTTCGATCACCGGTGGCTAGTGCCTATTTCTCCTAATTTACTTGACGCTACTTCCTTTCTGAGGTGGTGATGTTAAGTTATTTGTGCAATGCCTTTCCATAACTACATTTGATTCACAATCAATCATGGCTTGGTTACCCTTTTTGTGGACTGACCAGCCCCAGGCCCTAGTCTTCTGTTCCTGCCTGTGCCCTTTCTCCCATTTTCAGTCTACTTTACATATCGAAGAACAGCTACGTTTCTCCTTCTGGTTTTAGATGATCTCATTTTGAGTGTTACCTTGGATACCGTATTATCACAGGTGGCCTTAGGCTGAGTGCTTAACATAAGGGTTTCAGTTTCCCCATCTGTAAAATGGAGCTAATACATCACATAGGCTTATAAAGAGATTAAGTGAGGGCATTTAGGTTAGGGAACTTTATTAATGGTGCTTCTCAAACTTCAGTGTGTATACAAATCACCTGGAGATCTTATTAACATGCAGATTTTAATAATGCACCTGGAATAGATCCCAAGCTCTGTATCCCTAACATATTCCCAGGTGATGCAGACTGCTCTGGCCATTCAGATATAAGCTGCTGGGGGAAAAATTAGTTGGTGAATTTTAAACTAAGGCTAAAACACAGTTTGAGGTCAACTGTGGATTTTCTTTCTCCATAATTATTCTGCCCTCCTTTAGCAACAGAGAAAATTGACAGTGTTATATCACATTTAACCTAACCTGGTTAAGTGTAAGCTTTCTTTAGGCAATTATTCTTGAAGGGGTTTTATCAGATTCCTTCTTAGAACTTACAACTTTCCTCAGAGTATCTGCCTGAACCAAGGGTGGACCACATGCATGATTCTTTCCTCTGAATGTGTCCTATGGATCACTACAAAGGTCAAAAGTGGCTTGCCGCTGTCCTAGCTGAGGGTCAGTGTGGTATTAGATTGCATGAATGGCCATGGCTGGAAACTAGAACATAATTCATAATAATTGTACTAGTCTCAGCTACGATGTACAGATCATGCACTGTGTGCCAGGAACCAGGTTCAGCACTTTCCCTGTGTTTCTTTTGTAATCTTCACAACAGTCCTTTGAGTTAGACACTTTTATTACTTCCATTTTACAGCTGAGAAGATTGAGACTTAATACCAAACAATATCATGTCCAAAAATAGTTTTAAGGGAAGTTTTTGGGACAGAGTTCAATATGCAGTTTCAAAGAAACAAAGAACAAAAACAAACAAACAAACAAACAAACAAACAAAAACAAGGCATCTGGATTCAGCCACACCGCAGTATGAGGTAAGATGACACAATGGAGGATGCCAGCATGTTCTCCAAAGGGCTGGTCAACGCTGGCTAATGGGTCATTGTATCTTGAGAGCAACACAATTTGCATTTGGAAGAATAAACTGATCATTTAGTTTTTTTTCTGGAAATAATTAAAAACCACACTGACTTTTTTGCTATCAGTCAGAGCTGTTTCAATCAAACAGCCAAAGAGGTGGAAAAAATCTTATACAGCTAAGTATTTTTGTCTCTTTTGCCTTTAAAATCCATTTTAAAAAATGGAAGCAAGGGAGAGAATGAAGGCAAGCAAGTGGATGTGAATGCTGATTCCTGTGAGCCTGGTCTCCACCAAAGCAGAAGATGAATGACTGGCAGCTCGCATTCATAAGGAACTCAGAGAGGGCTGGATGCCAGAAATCAATAACAAGGTCAAAGCCTTCCGATAAAGAATTACAACAGTCACAAATCCTAGATGAAGCGGGGCATGTACTTTCACTGGGTGACTTAAACCTGGAAGCTGTTTCCATGCAGGAATCTCCCACTGTATCTACAGAACTGGTCTGGAAATAGATGGGGCCCAACTGCCTGCCAGGAGGGCCCAGGCAGCGGGCAGGCTGGATTCCCTGGAAGGGGGCAAAGCAGGCTGGGCACAGGCTCAGAGTGGCTCAGCACAAGCCTCTGCCTTTTTCTTTGCATGATGTCTTCTTTCTGTTGCCCATCATGCTTAGAGTTACCTCTCAATTTGGGAGGTGGGCATTCCTCTTCCAAGCTTTCCCTAGACTACATTTCTTCTTTGATGGCTCTCAACGCCAATCTCCTTATCAGTATTGTCTGCTCCCCTTCATGTCTGATTTGTTAACTGATGTATCATGAACACGTGATTTAGAGGGTGAGCTTTCAGGGCCAGAGGGCTTATCAACCACACACATACACGTGCATGTGTGCACACACACACACACACACACACACACACACACACACACACACTCTGTAAAACGCCTGGTGCTCTTAAGATGCCCTAGAGTAAAGCCACAAAGAAGTCTTCTGTATAGATCTCTGAGAGAACCATCTGCAGGACATTTACTGTTTATCGTCTATGTCTCTATGATGTGTCCCAACAGAATACCATCATCGTTGGATTAACAAAACCAAAATACTTTTTAAGTGCAGAGCACTTGATAATGTTCCAGCCTTTTCATTCTTATGATCTCATTTGATTGCTACAAGAATACTGGAGGTGGTGGAGCCAGGGGAGGGGGCGTTAGATGAAACAGGTGTCCTCCCCACTTCACTCATGAAGCTCTCGGACATTTTAGCCAAAGTCATGAGGCTGTGACCCAAAGGCGGGAGTGATTCACCAGGCTACTGTGACTGTTTCTTAAACATTAAGTCCAACTTGATAAAATGAAAAAAATCAGGGATCCACTACAATATCCATCCTTGTGAGCCTATCAAAAGGCACCAGGAACACAGAATTAATCCCACTTTCTTCAAGTGACCTAATGAGATAGGTTGCAAGAATTTGGTGCTGAAAACAGTGAAGACCATGAATTCTTTATGCTAGGAAAATCTTGTTGCATTTGACTCATTCAAATGACAAATCTCACTGAGGCTGAAGAAAAAGACATAGTTGACAACTAATAATGCTCCATATATTAATAGCTTATGAAGATTAAATAGGGAAAACTTAAATGTCTTTTATGTTCCACATCATTGTGGTTTTTAAAATTGTATTTTTTTAAATACACAATAAACATGGTACTGAATTCAAAATATACAGGAAGTATACAATGAAAAGTGTGTCTTCTCACCTTTTACTGTCATCTTACCCAATTTTCCAAAGTTTTCCACTGTTACCAGTTTCTTATTATTCTTCCAACAATATTCCATACACTTCTGAAGAGTAATATGTGTGCTTTTAAAATAAAGGTTTTTTAAAAAAAAATTCTAAAAGTAATACCTAAAAAATTCCTGTATGTGGAATGGTAGGGCATTCAATGAATGGCATTGAAAGTCACATACATAATTTCTAAAAAAAAATACTCATACAGTTTCCTTACTGAATGTGTCTTCATAAGCATGTCTGAAATATACTGTAAACATGAGCATTAAAATACCTAAGTGAGTCTACGGCTATGCCGCCCTGAACAAGCCCAATCTCGTCTGACCTCAGAAGCTAAGCAGGGTTGGGCCTGGTTAGTACTTGGATGGGAGACCACCTAGGAAGACTAGGTGCTGTAGGCATAAAAAAAATTTAAAAATAAAAATAAATAAATAAAAATAAAAATACCTAAGCAAATGGCAAAAATAGCAACTTGCAAAATTGCAGTGTCTTATCCTAACACAAGAAAGAGGAAGTAACATGACACATCCGTAGCCGTGAGGAATGGAAGCTGCTCAAACAACCCTTCTGAGTGGGACTAGGCCACATGCTCCTTATCAGGAAACAGTCACTGTCTGTCCTCCACCATGAAACTACTTAAAGATGTGGTCAACACGTGCCCCCCAACAATCCCTGTCCTGCCTACTCCCCATTGCAAATCAGGTGTTCTTTTCTTATTCTCCTTGACTTCACTCCTTGTTGGACTAAAAGCTTTTACTTTTTTTGTACTTGGTCCCAGTGACCATAGACAACATGAGATCTCTTGGATTCAGGATTTACAATGACTTCCTCACAGACAGATGCACTCTTCTCTACAAGATTTTAGAGATCTATCTCCTTCATCACTCTACCTTAGTGCCAGTTTTTATTCCCCTCTATTTCCAACACACCTGTCACTTTTGTCTTCTCCCTTCTCCCACATTGCCTCTGTACCTTTGCTTACCCTGTTTTTTTGTGTCTAGAATGACACTTTCCCCTTCTCTTCTGCTTGCTTAAATCTTCATCTTTTAAGCTCAAATTCAAATAACATGAAGTCTCCTCCAGCAACTTTAATTTTCACAGATACCGTCCTGTTCTGATTTCTTTTCATTAATTGCATCACAGTTTATCACTTAATTATTCTTGAATTATTTCATTTTGCTAACCTTTTGCCTTCCCAACTAAACTGTACATTCCTCGATGACAGGGGCCAGACTGTACAATCATTTTGTGTATCTTAGGATGACCAGAATGATAACTCGTATATAATTTTCTTGTTATGAAGAAATATTCCAAATGGTCTCATAATGAATAGAAAATCAGCAAAAACAAGGTCACCTGGTAACGAATAATACTTAACTATGAAGTGTCTATGTATTGCTGACTCTCAAAAGAAATCAATACTTAGGCCAGTGCATGCAACAACAAAACAACCTGAATCATAAGTTAATTTGATGAAAATAGTTAAGCAAATAGGTTGCCCAATGATGGATTTATAACTTTTGAAGTGGTTGTAATGGATGCTGACCCTTCATTTTGCCCAACCCTTTGTTCAGCTTCAGTTCCATTGACAAAATGCAACTTTTTTGAATGGACATTTTAATGTAATTGGTATGTAGAGTAACAGTCATTGATGAGTCATGTACATGTACTAACGTAAGAAATAATTGGTGTGGCTCTTATTGAGAATGAACGCTATATACACACAGACTTTCCTATTTTTAATTAAAATGATGATTTCATTATTCCAATTTGTGTAAAATGTGATCTACTCTCGTCATATCATTTTGATACATTAACCAGCCCAGTCTACATCGTGCCTGATATTAACTCCCTTCCTAGATGATGATTTTTTCTAGTGGCATAATTAATTTCCTCATGGAAGAAAAAATATTCAATCAATTTGGGATTAAATATGAGGTTGAAGGACTTTCACAGAAGACAGAACTAAATCTCCTAGTCCACATGCATTGCTAATTGTGACACACTCACATTAAGAACAAGAAGGTGTCCCCTTCCCATGATAAATGGGCCTGAAAATCCTCCCCAGCATTTACTATAAATCACAAAAATCATTAATAAACAGGCAGGAAAAAATGACAGTTTCTATAAGAATTCACTCCCATTCTTTGCCTAAGACTATCAATGTCATTTTTAAAACGGACATCTTAAATCTTCTATACAGAAGCTCTCTAAGTCAAAAAAGCCCAGCTATTTTAAACAGAATTTCCTACTCCAGTTATTTTGAATGACAGCAAAGGAAATACTGGCTCTTTAATCCCATAATGCTATCTGCCTGAAAATTGTACCTTCCAGCTAATAGTTTCCCTTTTCATCAATGCTAGATTAAAGGAGGTCAAGTGCAAATGAGAGAAGAGGGGATCACACTTTCCTCATACTTGGGGAGCTCATTTGATCTTGCATCCAACTCGTTTTTGATGTCAAGAGGAAAAGTCTGATCATGGCCACCAGTAATAAGATAGCTAAGTACAGGCAGCCTTTTTCAATGTTGACTCATGTATATGGAATGGCAGAGCTTACACTTGAATCTAGATCAATAGCAACAAGAATGGCAATCCCATATTACAAAGGAATCCAGAGCCACTTAAAAGCTGACATAGAAAGAAATGGAAACAAACTTAGGCATTTCTCCAAGAGCTAGAAGGATCTGTGATAATGACAAACAGACTAACAGTAATAAGGCCAGGGTGTTTGGTTTTGTCACTAAGAATAATTTGTCATGTGGAGGAACTGTCATGCAGAGAGTTTGGGGAATTTAGCAATTCCAAAGAAGGCAGAATTTAGAATTAAAAGGGTTTCAAAATAGACAATTAAAAATGCCTTCTGAGGTTAAGCAAATTACATTTGTGGACATCAGAAAAACCTGGGAACTGCATGCCCTGAGAGTTACATCAATAGCAAGTCGCATTTAAACAGGGTCCCTACCAGCTAAACCCAAACACATGTACATCTCAGGAATTACAGTGAAGATAAGATGTTCACAACTTGGGGTTGGGAACAGATGTTAAATGTCCAAAACAAGAAAAAAATATGCTCACTTGCAAATCACATAAGATATGTACTTTTTAAACTGAGATGTGTGTTTTCTAGCCTGATGGTATCAATATCTCAAATTCCATTGCAGTTTCTGGGAGCTGACACTGCTCTAGCTTCATAAGGACAAGACCCTGATACATTACTCTGACAGTTGGAAATGGGCAAAAAATTGGTGGAAAAAATATTTTCCAGAAAGGTTATGTATTAAAATGTGCCCTTTGGCTATAATTATATTTCAATATGTATTTCAGGAAACCATGCCTAAATTCAAGGTGTTTGAGAGAGAATGTGTGTGTGTCCATGTTTGAGTGTGTGTGTATGCCTGTGAATGTATGAAAGTGTGTGTGTGTGCACTTGAATGAGTGTGTATATGAGTATATATACATCTATTGGCTAAAATCCAAGATGGCTAATACCAAGAGAAGTAGAATAATTTCAGCATCAATTAAAATGGCTAAGAAATAAAACAGTATTGGGAGAAGTATAATCCTTCAAGTGAGATGCATGATATTAATTTAAAAATACTATTGATGTTAGCTGACTAAGGACAGAAATGTTGGTTCCTGTAGTACATGTTGTCCATTAGTCATTTAATAAAGAAGATATTGTGGCTGGCCAATGTTTATATTAATCCCATTTGGGTTCTTCTAGCCATATTTTAATAGCATACACAAATTTACATTCACATGTATGAGAGTCAAATGTTACTCAAGTTCTCATCACACACACAAAGGTTAGTTTTACAAATAAGGACATGTAAAGGCAAAAAGTCTGAAAGAACTGAACTAGTTGTTATTTTTCTATCTTTCAGATATGATTCATTAAATATACAAAGGAAATGGGATCTCTTTCAAATAATCATGAAACTCATGAAAACTGATAGGCTTCTAAATATGGGAAAAACCTACGTATTTGTCAACAGATGAATGAATAAAAAAAGTGATGTGATGTGAGGTGCGTGTGTGTGTATATACATATAATGGAATATTATTCAGCCTTGAAAAATAAGGAAATTCTCTGTCATTTGCAACAACATGGATGAGCCTGGAGGGCATTATGTGAAATAAACCAGATGCAAAGAAAAATACTGCATGTTCTCACCTATCTGTGTTATATTTTAAAAAAATCCAACTCATAGAAGCAAAGAGTAGAATGGCAGTTGCCAGGGGCTGGGGAATGGGGCAAAGGTGGAGATGTTGGTTAAAGGGTATGACCTTTCAGTTATAATATGAATAAGTTCTGAAGATCCATATACAGCATGGTGACTATAGTTAGTGATGATGTATGGTATACTTGAAATTAGCTAAGAGAGTAGATCTCAAGTGTTTTTGCCACCAAAAAGATAAAGTAATTGTGTGAGGAGATGAAAGTGTTAATTAGCTTGATTGTGGTAATCATTTCACAATATCTATGTATATCAAAACATCACATTGTACACCTTGAATATATGCAATTTTTATTTGTCAATCATACCTCGATAAAGCTGGAGAAAAAAAAAACTAATAGGCTTCCAGTTTGGGGTAGGATGATGATAAATTCCTGGTGTTGGAACTATGGTTTATATAGAACTGACCTACTCTTCAAGTAGTATAGATGATCTAATATATACCTAATAATGATGCTCTCCTGGATATTTTCAATAAATTTTTATCTTGTCCAGAAAATAACAAGGCATAGAATTACTTTTCTTTCCTCTTCCTATTCCCCTTCTTCTTCCTCCTCTGTCTCATTTTGGTATCTTACTTGTAAGTCTCATTATTCAACATAGTACTGTCCATTTTTAATGGTCTTTTTTTCCGAATTGTGTTATAAAACAACATGAGAAAGTCCATTTTTAGAAATGTTTTCAGTCTATGCCTTTTTGAATTATTTGAGTCATTATAATGGGAGAATTTTGTCCCCAATCCTCCTCTAAATAATCTTATATGCCTATAACAGGCTAATGCTATGGAAAATAACATTACAAATCAAATATTTCAAAGTTTTTAATATCTATATTTCAAACGGTTTTCAGTTAACTCCATTCTATAATGAGCAAGGAGAAAGAACCCGACCTCCTGTAATTTGCATGTTATTAATATTGTTACAGAAGAGGGCAAGAAAGGGCACAGCATCTACTGAAACATAAAGAGATTTTAATCACTGCTTCCCTTGCTGTGCTTTTCCTTTAGAGATGGCATCTTTGGGAGCCCATCTTGTGTTAATTGTGTTTCCAAAGTGTACACGGATCTGCAAGAGGAGACCAAAGCAACTTTTGCTCTGTGATTTTACTTCCCTTTAATATGATGGTTTATACACTGTGGCTTATTCATTTACTGGTCTGATGGTTTTTATGAGTTGATTTCAACATAGGTTCTTTTCTAGTATCATGTTTTATAAAGATATGGAGAATGTAATATAAGTCTGATACAATTATGGTTATACGCCACGCAAGACAATACTGTAAATATGAAGAGAGTCGAAAAAGCTGCTTAGCAAAATGATCTTAATATACAAGGCAGTGTGAAAATGTAAGAGGAATCTATAATGACAACTAAGATTAGCCATTTGCTCTCTAACCTTATTTACAGAAGCAATCAGAGGTATTCAGGTCGAGTTAATGACCCTGTCTCCAATTAATTCAATTGTCTACAAACAACACTGGTGCAGTGGCTGTCTCAAAGTCTGCCACACAGTCTCAGAGGGAATACATAAGACTCCATTAAAAGTGACAATAATAATGCATTTATTACTGAAATGCTATTGTATTATAAATAAATTCCTCATGTTAAATTATGCTCCACGCTTTAACAGAAATTCAATTACTGAAATAATAAAAAGATGGTGTATTTGCCAAGTGCTTGGACTATAATTTGGCTGCTTAGTTACCAGCAGTTGGCTGTTTTGCAATTTTTCCTTCATAGACTATTTCTTTTGAATAAATGCCAGACTTTTTCATACAAATTTTATGAACAAGTTGCAAAATGAAATTTTGAGCTTTTGAATCCAATTATGAAAGACATAACTAAATCTATTATTGAAAAAAAATTCTAGTAAGCCCTTTCTGCTGTTGTTCAAAACTGTCTGGTAATTGAGGTAAGCACAGGTGCTGCTCATTATGGACCATTGTGCACCATCTGAATTCTGGGAACTGTGGAATTCAGATGGTTTAAACTCTGTTTGTGTGAATAACAAACAGGCCTGATTCTGCACTTGTTTGTACAAGCTTGTACATAGCTCATTTGAGACTTCAAAGACACCTGCTTACCCTTTTGAATCCAAAACAGTATCATTTATGTTCTGGCTATCCTTTCGATGACAATTTTGCAAAAGCAACAGATTTTGTGCTCTCCCCTCATTCCTACCATCTTTTCTACCATGCAGTGACTTCGACACATCCTTGTCTTTGGTGATAGGAAAATTAGTTGAGTCAAGCTATGGCAATTATCCAATGACAAGAGAAGACACAGAGCATGTGGTGAGAACTCTTAAGATCTGCTCTCAGTCTCACTGTCTTCAGATGGGTCATATGAAAACAAAGAACCTTTTATCACATTCCTGCTTTCAGAATGCAAAGGAAAAACTACTCTTAACTGTGGTCTCTTCTCTTATCCCATACGGCCATGAGCCAGAAGCCATCAATCGAGCTGGCTTGCCTGAAGAGGCTGGAGCCTGCACCACAATCCTCAGCTACTGAGTAATGTCACATGCCAAGCTGAACACCCAAGCCCTGAAGTAGTTTCTTGGTGTTATGACTAACTTTAATTATTCAGTGACTTTGCATTTTTTCTTGTTTTATTGAGGTCTGCTGCAAAGATAACACCTAGAAAATATGGAGTAATGGAGCAGTAGTTCTGTTGCACAGCAAACAAATGTGGGTTCCTCTGCATCTAATTCCAACTCTGGGTCTCCCCAACTGCAGCCACTACCCCACCCTACCCATGATCACTACAGGAAATAGTAGAAGATGTAGGGAATGAAAAATAGAAGAAATTATATATGCAAGGTTTTAGGCTTGAAAAGTCCACTTGGACACATCCCAACTCACTCACAGTGTTTACAGAATGTAATTCTTCCCGTTTAGCAAACACTTATACTCTGAGGTCCTAGAGAAGTGTAATGGTAAAGCAGAGGAGTCAACCCACGTCTGTGTGTGAAGGCATAATGGAATATTACCCAGCACCCTGCTAACTTGACACTTTATTACACGTCTATTTACCTTGTCCATCAGGCAAAAGTTACAGTCATGACAATGCTTAATAAAGCCAATCAAAGTAGCGATCAGCCCGAGTAAGTTCCTGTACGTCAGATATTAAATATAACTAATGTGGTTTGACAGTGCTCCGCAGAAGGTTCACTGGAATCTTATCTTTTTCCTTATCGTTATCACAGAGAGTGTAAGGTAAAGCTATGCAGGAATATAAATTACTTGGAAACCCTCATAGACAATATTCTACTGTGTCTCATTTGCACTTAAAAAAAGGTGCCCTACAGACCTTATGTACTTTTAAGATTTATCTGAAAGATACATGAAGAAGACTTCCAGCCAAAAAAAATGTACATATTTAATGGAATTAGATCTCCAGGCAAGAAAATGTCAAAAGAAAAGGCAAAATATTAAAGCGAATGCAAGGTGCTCCTTCCGCAGCTTTCCTGCTTTGATAAATATCTTCTGGGATGTCATTTACTAGAAAGTCGTGATTTTACAAAATGGAAAAAAAACTTGGAGTATAAAATATACTCTCTTTATTGCTGAAGCAAGTTTCTATTTTCATATTTCTCTCTGAAATCTGCTTTTGTCAGCCAGAGGCCTTGATATTTGCTTTTATATCTGCTTTTTTATCATTCTTATTGAAAACACGGCAATTATTGTGAAACACTCAAATTGCAGGCACGCTTCTGATTGCATGGCAGGGACAGAGCTGGGTTATGAGTTGACACAAAGTTCTCACATCCTCTCCAGCCTCTAGGAGGAGGCATGACGTCTAAAAGAAAGATCACAGATTTTTTTTGGTGGGAGAACGGAGTCTGCTAAGAGAGCTGTGGAAAGGCTGGTATGGGGTGATACATGGACTTGTCCTGGGGAGGAGAGAGCACCAAAAGCATTACCTCTGAAAATGAGATCTTGAGATAGAGGAGAACGGCAGGAATATGAAATTTGGGCTTAGACTTTTTTAAGAACGCACAGGTTCCTAGTAAATGTTTTCAAATGACAAAAAAATAAGCTCTTTGTTAGCCTATCAACAAGCCTATCAAGAAAGTTTCATATACATTTAATTTTAAAATAGGTTAGGTTCCTCTCCTGAGTTAGATGCCTGAATATAAGACCTGCACAAGATATTAGGATATGATGCACATCTTCTTTTATCTAACAGTCTCTTATCACTAAATCTTCTTTTCCACCATTACCAGTGACATGTAATACAACAACCATAATACTAATACTATTTAGTTTTACCGAGTTCTCAGAATGTGCCATAACTTGTCCAAGGTCTCACAAGCCAGTAAGTGCTAGGAAGAAACAGTTCCACTTTTTGGTTGTTTTTCTGTTTGTTTTGCCAGAATATACTTTGCAAAGATCGGCTCTATTTCAGCCAATCACCTGTCCATATGTGCATTTTCAGACAAAACTATTGGAGAAAAGTACTAAAATCTTTAAACATGTTTTCATAAAATTATCTGTAGCCTTCTCTAATGACAATTGAAAAGGCATACTGTTTACTAATTATGCTTAAGTTAGCAATGATGATGATGATAGCTACCAATTTTAGGCTCATACTGTGTGACTGGTCCTATGCCAACCACTTTTCACGAAATCTCACTTAATCCTCACAACAGCTCCATGGTGCACATAGTTTTATTATCCTCATTTGACAGGTAAGAAAACTGAGGTTTAAAGAAGTGAAGCAACTTGTGTCAAGATTTGAATGAAGGTGTTTCTGATTTCAAGGGCTGTGATGTTTTGCTACTATGCTATATTGAATTAAATTGGGATTGACTCAAATATGTAGTTTAAGTAAAATATTCATCACTATCATTTTGGTTTCTGGTTTTGAAATACCCAGTTTTAAGAGGCAAATGGCCTTTCAGTAATAATTTTATAAAAACAGAGCAGAGTTATATCGTACAGTTGTAGAGGATCTTGGGGATTTTTAATCCATTTCTCGAATTGTCAGAAGGGGAACTGAGGTTTAGCAAACTGAAGGTCCTGTGAGTGAAGCAATCAGTCTCCTAAACACCCATCTTGATCCCACTGGCTGTGGCCATTTTGCTTTGGTGGTAGACAGGAGCTGCTGAAAATTGACAACCCAGAGACGGAAATCATTTTATTTAAAACAACCAGCTATTTTGTTTGAGACCTGGTTCGTGATCAGCCACAAGCCAAAATTTGACTGATTCCACGGTCTAAAAACATAACAGTGATAAAATGGTGTATGTGGTTGTATACATGTGCATGTGCTTAATGCAGAGAGTCTAATTCCACAGGTCTGCAAGCGACCTCATATCTAGATTTCTTAAGAGACTTCATAGGTGATTTTGATGTATGTCCAAATTTGAGAGCCAGTCCTTATGTATTTCCCCTTCAATATTGGTATTAAAAAGCTAACAAGCAACTAACATTCTCCCAGTCCATGTATTGGAAAAATTATTCAAATATTTCTATATTGTTATCACACTGTTAAATAATGATTGTAATAAATTATGGAATTAATAGCAATAGCATTTTTCTAAGTGTTCAGGCTAAAAGACTTAGAATCACAGGCTAAAAATTTTGGAATCATTCCCGACTTCTGTATTTTTTTCATATCACCATTCAATTAACTCATGAGCAAATCTTATCTGTTCTCCCCTCAAATATATCTCATCCATTCACTCTTCACCAACCTCGTCACCCTGGTCCAAGCCACCATCATTCTCACCTGGGTTATGGCAATAATCTACTTATTGTTCTCTCTGCTTCCACCTCTGACTCTCATAGTCTTAATAGCCACAACATGATCCTAACATGACATAAATCTGATCAGGTCTCTCCTCTACTCACAATCCTCCAGTGACTTTCGACTTTCCAATGGCCTACCAGCTCTCATAAAATGGTACGACCTCCTCTCCTAACATTCTCATCCTTTCTCTGCTTCAATTGAACTATCTTCTTTACTGTTTCTAGGCACACGAGGTCCCAGCCCGTCTCAGAGTCTTTTCATGTGCTATTCTTCTTCTTGGAATGATCTTCCCCCAAAACTCTGCAAACTCATTCCCTCAAACTCATTTCCTTTAGGTCTTTACTCAGACACCAGCTCTCAATGAGGCCTTCCCCAACCACCCTATTTAAAAATGCAACTCCAAAAAAATAATAATAAAAAAATAAAAAATAAAAATGCGACTCCACTCCATCCCTCTCTAACACCGTCCCGATTTCTCTCCATAGTACTTGTTAACTTCTAACATATTTTATCTTTATATATTTATGTCATTTATTATCTGTATCCACCCAATAGAATATAAACTCCAGTAGTACAGAGCTTCGGACTATTTTGTTTCTCACTGTATCTCTATCTCCTGGAATAGTGACCGGCATCTAGTGGGTATTCCATAAACATTTGATGCATGAATGCATGAATAAATGTAAATAAATGGAAAAATGTGCATTTTGTGAATTAGGCAAGGTTGGTGGATTCAAAAACTGACAAAGGAAACTGCTAACAATAACAGGGATAAGAGTGCCTGTTTATTGAGCAACTGCTCTGTGCCAGAGGCTAAGTACTTGACACAAGTTACTTTGATTACCTCACAATAATTCTCTGAACAGATGGGAACAGTGCTAAAACCAGGTGAACCCAACTGCAGAGAGGTAGTCTATGAGTTTGACATTGGGGGGAGGGGGTGGCAAGGAAGGCTCCTTAGAGTGTATGTAGCTGGATCCAGTTTCCCAGACCCTGAGGCTTGGATTGTTTAAGCAAACTTGCTTAAGATCACACAGCTAATAATTGGAAGAGCTAGTAGTCAACTCTAGATCACCCAGAATCCAGTACTCTTCCTAATATGCAGAAGGGAACAACAAAGAGAGTGGTAGATGCCCACATGGCTCATTCTTTCTAAACTCAAAAAAAGAGCAGTTGCCTCTTGACAGACTTTTTGTGAATCTCCAAGGAACCAAGAGCAGTTCTCACTGGTTTCTAATCTGTAAAATTCTTGGGAGATTAAGTGGTCTCAGGTCATACCCAATTTCAAACTATGGGTACCTTCAGTTCCCATATGAGTCACCCTTGGAAGGAAATCTGAAATGACAACAATCCATGTAGAATTTTTGAGAGATGGACTTAGAGAATGTCTCATCCATCACTCTCACTCAACAGCAGAATAGACTGGGGCCCGCAGAGAGAAGGGACATGTTGAGTTGGACAAAGATTTGATGGGAAAGTGCTAGTCTCTTGGCTCTCAGTGGCGTCTATGGCATGTTTGCCATATTGAGGCTGACATTGGCCTAAGTCATGTTTCCCCATATCAGCAATAGCAGCAAAAATGATAGAAATAAAGTCCCAGTTACTTGTAAATAGCAAACCAATGACACAGATGTGTTTAAGGATGAACACACTGTGATCACCACTCCTTTTCTTTTGGACTGGACCCTTCCCATAATGGTTCTCTGAGCCAGTCCTCCAGCACTCAGATGGTCAAAAGACTTTACTTCCTGATGCTCTTTTAGAGGGATGACCCAACCCCCACTCCAGGTGGGATACAATACTTGGAGCAGGATAAAAAACATGCATCTCAGCCTTCGTCTTACTAACAATCACAAGGGGAAACAAGATAATTTCCCTTTGTCTTTCTAAGTCATGTTAGTAAATTTATTTCAACAACATCAGTCATTATAGATGATAAAAGTTGTGTGAGACATGCAAATTAGGAGATATTAGCTTGGTGTGATTTGTGTTTATATAATAACTCAGGTTACCGATTAATCGGACAAGTACTATTTATAACTATGCCACTCTGATAAATGGGTTATAATGGCTATTAAAACTTTCACATTTTTCCCTTTGTACTCTAAGAAACAGATATTATTTAAAATATCAATGCACTGCAACAGGCAGATACTGTGAAATAACTCAGTGTTGAGAATGCAAATCACAAATATGGCTTGCATATGAATTCTTAAATGCCCACATTAGCACAATCACTTGTAAAATATATGCAGTCTTTGATGAAATGAATGAAACTCGCTACTAAGAGGCATTTGAGCCTGCAAAAATATCACTCATCCCAAGTCCCTATATGAAGTCAGCAGCTACCAAAATAACACTGCCTTAGTGGCCATGGGACCAGGTGCATTGTGTTGTTTCAGATGCCATCAGTGACAGGTAAGTAATTAGAGTTTATATTCTATTAGGTGGATCCACTAGTCAGAGGATTCAAAGAGTCCTTGCTTTATTTGTTATATATGTACATTGTTTGAGACCAAGACAATTGAAATTCAAAGGTTAGAAATAGCAAATGCCTTGTGTGACACAAACCCCCACCAGGGCCTCCACTTTTGCTTTTGTTCCCCCTTTGCTGAGAGTTGTTGATGTGGTTCAAGGTGAAAGCTTTTCCAGATGACTCACAGGACACTCTCTAAAGTCTATTGCAGGCCAGGCCATGGTAAGGCCTGATATTTCATCCACCCCTTTGGCCAATATAGGATGAGAATAATCTCATGCTATTTTTTTTTAGGCAAGGCAACCCTTGGTTGACCTCACAGATTGCAAAGACCTTGTCAGCTTACAATCTCTTATTTTTATTTTATTTGTTTTTAATTTTTTTACACCTATAGCACCCGGTCTTCCTAGGCAGTCTCCCATGTGAGTACTAATCAGGGCTGACCCTGCTTAGCTTCCAAGATCAGACGGGATCTGGCTTGTTCAGGGTGGCATGGTCGTAGACTTAATCTCATGCTATTTTATGGCTTCTTATAGTTTATACATTATTTAAACAAAGAACATTCTCTTGTTCCTTGAAGTAACCTTGTGAGGGAGCTAGTGCAGAGATTATTATCCCTAGTTACTGATAAAGGAACTGATGCCCCTGAAGGAAACTAGACAAGTTCAAGGCCATGGAATTAGTGCACAACAGTGTCAGGATGGCCCAGGTCTGTCTGACACCTGGCTTCTCATGTCACAACTCTGCTCGAGGCTATGCCGCCACATGGCACTGCCAGGCAGATTGTGCTGACTTTTTCCCTTGAAATGTTCCACGTAGTGGATGCCCACCCACTTTATGCACTTGGGTGATTCATGTTGTAGGACCTGTCTAAAGCTGGCTGTGAGCTCCGGATGGGAACTTCTAGAATTCTTCTGGAATACCCATGAATCTGGGTTTCTTTCCATCTTTGGTTTTGTAGGTGAGAAACACGGATAAGACCTCCTGGGCTCTGGTTCTGGACTGGCCTCCAGTTAAGTGAAAACCAGTGAGCCATCTGCAGAGAGCACCCTCTGGGCACGGAACTTTAGGATAACTAGGCATTCTGCAAAACATAGAAGCAGACATTTCCATCTGGTCTCAGAAAGACTGCTTTAGATGGAGTCAGATGACAAGGGTGCCCAGTGGAATCTGTTTTGCCATTTGAAGAAAGTACGTCAGCGAATCACAAGTGATGCAAAAATACCAAGACTCATGTCTCAGCTACACTACAACCAAAGATAATTATGAAATGTCGAGTTTTCTAATGATATTAAAAGAGGCAGCATTACTTTTCATTTGTTTGAAGAAATCAGATTGGGTACAGCAGAGATGGAATTTCATTTCATATGTCTTCATTAATGGAGTGCTGCTCTTTACAAGAAATGTTAAGCGAAGGGAGGCCAGAAACTACTTTTATTGCTCAGATGGAAATAAAGACCTGGGTAGATATGCAGTGCATTAGCTTGTAATCAACAGTGAATCATAAAGATTCATGCTAAAAGACTTGCAATTGTAACCTAATTAGCTTTCTTACTGTTTAGAGGGATTAATTTAGAGCTAGCATAAGCAATGCAGAAAAGTACAGATCCAGGAGATCTGTCAGCTCCCATCTCCAGTGTGGGAGAAGGTGAAGATCAAATCCCAATGTAGTAATGTCAAGGGTGTTCCAAGTAGAAAACTGTATGGCGTATGGCTCTGGCTATCAACTGACTCATCAAGTGGAGGAAGAGCCTGCTGTCCTGGCAAGACCCTAGGTGGGGAACCAAAGAAACTCTCGGTTGGGTTCTCAATTACTACTGAATAACCTGTCTAAGCCTCGGTCTTCTCATTTGTAGAAAGAAAATAAAGCCTTGCAGAGTTGCTGAACTGATTAGAAGTGATGCATCTAGAATGTGTGGTGCCCAGCAGGCACTCAGCATAGACAGTAATTATTGCTGTGATTGCTTTCACAGTGAAGGCTGGGTCTGCAGAGCCTGAAACAATGGACAAGGAATGTCGTCAGATAGTATGAAATATTAAGCATGGCCTGCCTCTGCACGCCATCTTGTAATCTTGAATGCTGTATGGGCTCTCAAAAGCAAGCCCACTGTTTCATCTACTCTATTTCACATTTATTCATCTACCATTTGCAAAAATGTTTTTGAAAGATGTAAATGAAACATCCTGGGATGACTCCAAATTACGTTACTGACAATTGATGTTGGGTGGCACCTTCCCATTCTGTGGCTAAATAAACCCAAGAAGCACTAATTGCTTTGAAGTTAATAAAGACTTTATTGGCTTCAAATAATTGGTGTTTGTTTGGCTGCTATGATTATAGTTATCACACTCTCTCTACATAATGTAAGCTGGCAGAAGTTTCTACCTTTTACAAGTTTTAAATCCCAATAGAATTGACAGAAAAAGCTATAACCACAAATTGGTTTGCAATTTTCCTCTTTCTTCCCAGCAAGTCCTGTATGGTTATATTATGAACCTTGTTTCACACAAACTGCTTGTGACTTTTATGGCCCTTTTGTGATCTAAATGGCTATCTCATAAGATATTCCATTGCAGCTTCTTTTTCAATTGCTTTTACTGTGAAATGCCCTTGTGGAGAGTTCTGGGGAACATTTCACACTCTTATGGTATTGATTTGCTAAACTTGATGATAGGTTTATATTTAAGATACAGTCTTGTATATGAACAGAGTGGGAAGCTTATGAAAAACAGAGCCAAAACTTCCACTGAGGAGATGTTCGATACCCTTCATATGTTCTGGAATACAAGGAGAATCCCTAATCATCTTTGCATTCATCTAATAACTTTGGCGCATGGAAATGCCATCTGAAAAATGGCAATTTGGTCTACTTAGTCACTCTTTCCCCAATATTGTTACGTTCAAATGAAGTGCAATTTAACAGTGAATACATAAAAGCATTATAACAGCGTTTCTTCAGTCTAAAGTAGGGAGTTTGGCAGTGCTTTCGTTATAAACACTTTTCATGACCCTCTATGAAAGAAGCCAACATCTGGTTGGAATGTGGAATGCAAGGTATGTCTTTGCCTGTGATTGAACTGCTGTTTAGTGCTCGAAATAATAACCAAATACAAGAGACTAGTTGTAGGCCCCTTAGCTCTAGCTGAGCCTTTAATTATCTTCCTTTTTGCATTATAGACGATGGTGCAATGAGAACAAGGTTAAGCTGGAGTCCAGGTGAGATGAGCGTAAGAAAGTAAGAGAAAAAGGAGAGAGAAGAGAGGACTATGAGGAAATGGGTAAGAGAGAGGGAGGCAGGCATAGAGTAAAAAGGAAAGGAAAAAACATAATAAAAGAGAGAAGGGAGAGAAAAAAGTAGAAAGGGTAGAATCATCTGTGGTAATAGAGTTATTTATTTAAATAGAAAAATTACGATGCTTATTGGCCTGGCTGCAGTGAGATCTCTGCCAAGACATATTTCCTGCCTTGAACCACGCCTCAGCTGTACTCCCTCTCTCTGAAGAATTTGCTAGCCATAGCATTAGTAGTTATTAATAAATGTCTATGTTCAAGGTCCCCATTTCTCTTCCTTCCAGGATCTATTAGTTCTCTGGATAAATTGAAAAGTGTACATCTTACATCTCAAGCATCCATAAGAAAAAAAAAAAACCTAACATTACTCAAAGTGGCACTGAATGGTAAACCAATTATTAAAATTCATTAAAAAGAAAACTCAAACACAATCACTGAGAAAACAAAGCCTTAGGTATCAGGGTTGAAGAATCTTAAATTATCTGGGAAGAAACAGAGCAGTGAAGAGGGCATCAGATGAATGCTTTGTATACTTTTCAATTAGAGTTTCAGGGAAGAATTCATAAGCTACATTTTCCTTGTGACATCAAGGCTTTTATTCTAAGAGGTCACCCAAATAGATCCACCAATCAGCTTCCATTTGTGTGACAAAAATCAATGAATATGGATTGAGGTGGTGTGCAAGGTTCAATTGCTGGGATGATGGCGAGGAGGTCATTGCAATTTGGCAATGCTTTGATGTGGGATTGCTGCGACTACCAGCAAGATGGACTCCACAGCATATCCTCTATAATTAAGAGCTATAAATTCCCGTCTGTGTTTTCCATATGCTACATCTTCATTTAGAAACCATGACATTCGTGTCTACTTCCATCTCAGCTCTGCAATAAAATTGATTTTCCCATACATCCTCCATGAGAGTGACTCCTATGAACTTTGACAACTTCCTTGTCTGCTTTGCATAAGAAAGGTGATCTGACTGGGTGGGGGTCTCCCTTCTGAATTATACCATCATTTGGCCAGTGTCAGTAGTTGGGGGCTCATGCAAGCAGTGTGATGCAGAGTGGGAGAATTTCCTGTCACTCTTTTCATCTCAGAAGAGATTGAATAAACAGAATTATCAGGCTTTGATGTGGCTAGGCTGCTTTTGGCAAAGAACACCAACACATACTTTGTTATTTTCTTTTATGATACAGTAAGCTTAGAACTAAAATGAAACTTCCAGTACAGCCTTGATGCTTTCCCACCCCTGGACTTACTCTTTACATAATACATAGTACATGGGAATCAGCAGAGCCATAAGAGAAAACGAAGGAAATATGAGAAATATCTGATCAGCTGAATTGTGGCTTGCTTTCGTGGCAATTGCTCTAAGAACCTGTATCCAGCAGACTCAGCAGATGTTTATCCAGCACTTGCCATATGCCAGGGATTTTTATACACATTTTAGGAGACATTATCCTACTTTAGAAATAAGAAACCAAGGCTGAGAAAAGTTAAGAAAATTGCCCCAAGCCACAAAGCCAGCTAGATCGCAAATCCTGGTCTTCTCACACCAGGTCCAGAGCTCTTGCCTCTGAATCCGGCTGGCAGGCTGTCCAACACAAGGATGAGCATTATAACAAACACTCGTATTGCTCCACTATTCCATATTAACTCATTTAATCTCTATCACACTCGATGAAACAGGGTCTACCACTTATTCCATTTTACCAATGAGGAAAAGGAGGCAAAGAGAGGTAAGGCATTTTTCCCAAAGCTGCCAAGTGGGGAATGGGCAGTGCTGGGACTTGAACTCAGACACTAGAGCCTGTGTTTTTCACTTCTCCAGACCGTGTCTCTTGTAATCCAGGTTCTTTGAAAGCCTTGCAGAGGGCCTGGACTCATGACAACAGTGTCAGCAGCCAGCATTTCATTCTGGAGCGACCTATCAGCATCCCTTGGTGTGTGTGTGACACTCTGTGGAAGTGTCATCCTAAAGGCTTAGCTTCACCATTACTATTTCTTGCATCCATTTATCTAAATAAATAGAAGTGTTTACTGTGTGCTACGTACTGACTCTTTATAAATTGATGAAAAAGTTCTAATTATGTTTCTAATTTCCTGCAAATATAGAGATAATAACCTCATGTCCTTATGATGATATCTTTAAAATTTGGGATAAAACAAGTATATATTTTCAAATGTATCCTTATGGCTGCTCACTGACAGGAAGCTACACATTAGCAGAAAGGATTCAGAGATTAGACAGGATTAGAGCTTCCTGGAGCCTTTTGAGCTCATGTAGTTTCCTTCTGCATTTGAATCAGGAGGAAATTGAGGCAAACTGGACAGCTGCTCTTAAAAGCAAATTTTAAATTAATTCGACCTAATATCACGCAGATCTACTTTTTATCACTGTCTGGTTAGATTTGGATCTGTGTGCAAGTGTCTTGTTAGATGCACTTACTTACTGAGTAGATCTGGCTGGGTTGCTGGCTGATATTCAACCTATGAAGAACTAGTAAAACCTGAGAGAGCTGAAGAGCAAAAACATTGAGACTCAGCAGAAGTAGCATGAGCCCACATTATCTAAAGGTTGTTAGAACCAACAGGATTTGTGTGTGTGTGTGTGTGTGTGTGTGCGCACGCGTGCGCATGCGTGCATGAGAGGGGTGGTCGGCTTGATTCTGATGTTTAAAAATTATTCTGTATCGCACTTGGGTTGGCATCTATCTGAAAGTGGAAGCATCTGTGTATCTGAACTCCCTGCCTTCCACAACTCAACTCTAATGACCCTGTGGGAGGGTGTTGGCGTCCTTATATTGGCATCCTCCGCAGTGTCTAGCAGAGTATAGGCTTAACCCATTTCCATTCAAGTGCATCAAACCATACAGAATGCTTTCCTGGAAGAGGTACTAATTGTCCAAATTATATTCATTTTCATATCCCATAAAAATCAAGCATCGTTCATCTAGATGAAGGCATGAGATGCAGGTAAGAACCCTGAAACTAAACAGGTTCGCATTCAGCGACAGAAAGTTGATATTTGTAAAAAGAACATATATACACACACACACAAACACACACACAATGAATTTTTTTTGCAAGTCTCATTCTCTTTTCATTAGCTGGTAGGTTTACTTGCTATCTTTGGTCATTATGTTCCTGAAACAAATCAAAGTTCATACAGTCAATTTTATATTTTGAGTTCCCATAATTTCCTTTCCACTCTAAGAAGATTTGAGGCCCATCAATCTGCATAAAGGTGAAATTCAATTCACTTTTTATATAAAAATCTAAAATCCGGTGGTCGTTCCTAATGTTATTATCTATGTCAATAGAGTTGAAGCCTTAAATATATTTAGGCCCCATTTATCTGCTGGTAACTGCCAAAGTCTGAGCTGTGGCTTCATTTTGACATATTCTACTTTCTTAAAAAAAAAGATAAACAGCCCCAGAGAACTGCCCTTAACTTCCTTTTTTGGTAACAAATACACTCAAACAGTCCTCCTCGTTCTAAGGTTTAGATGCTCATCAGCTTCATAAACATATAAGCTTTTGGATGGAATCAGAAAGTGATTTGAGATCCTGTGAGACAGAGTATTTGGTACACTGTGGACTCTCTGGCAGAGAATAAAACCCTTCTATGCAAAGACTGTATACATTCTACAAACAAAACAATCATGTGTTTTCTTAGGAGCTAAAGTATTTTTTGATTCCCTATGCTCAATTTCTGGGACTCCGTTCAACTCTGCTAATGCACACTGCGATTTTTAACACATGCCCATATTTTATCTATCACACATGCTTTATTTTACTTACTAGTGAGTCAGACATGGTTTGCTATGCTTTAGTTTCCAAATCTCAGCAAACAGTAGTAGAGTTTAATATTCATACACTCACACCATAAAGCTGACCTTAGAGGTAATATTGAGGGATAGATTATTAGGGAAACCACCTTTTAACAAGGTGCTTTTGGTAATTCAGAAACTTAACCCCTTGTAAGGTACAAAAGTAAACCATTTTAATCCCTAAATTTACAAAACCCGATTAAATACAATCTACGATTGTATCAAACTATAATTTTGTCTATTACAGATGGGCCATCGTGGTATAGATTTAGTTTTGAGGCACAAAGGGCCCAGAGTTTTCGGTATATGAATGGCATTATTTGTTTTATTGTCTTAGAAATGTCTAGGTACTTTATCAGGGGGTATGTGTAACAATGAGCATGGCAAGAACCAAAGGGTATTAATACATGAAGAGTGCCAGCCAATTGCTATCTCTGGCTTCAAAATCTGTCAGTGAAATCTGGCAGAGTCATGTGCTTCCCATAATAAACTTGTTCCTCTGCCCGTGGCTTTTGGATACCCGCAAGTCAATGAGCTGTTTTTGAGTTTGAAGCACCAGAATATACCTTGGCAAAGAGAAAGCATTGCAATGAATAGTAAATGTCCTCTCCTCTTTGCTGGTGGGGAGGTAGTGAGTGAAGAGGACTTCTTTATAAATGACCGAATTTGAGTGGCAGGCAGAAGGTTGGAGGGTGGGAATGGTAAGTGGGAAATAATTTAGAATCAAATGTTGGTGTTTTGCTGAGAACACCCTAATGACTGAGAAGAGAGCAGAGATATCTGAGTGTCCATTAATAAATAGCACCAATGTATCTAAACCCTTTGGCAAAGTCATTCCAGTATCTGAAAAGACAAAAGGAAGGGGAAAAAAGTCCTTAGACGTGGACTACTTTCCATTTTTTCTTCTTTTACCAGAGAATATAAGAGAGTAAGATGAAACAGAGTCATTGAATTCCCCCAAACCAAAACTATATTCTAAGAGGATCAAATGGTGCAGCATTTGAAGTATTCTTTAGCCACAAATTAGCACTTCTTAAGAGTTTCATGTTTTTGAGCCATTGATTTTTGATAAATCCTGCTTGGCAAATGTGAGAACAGATGTAGGTGTGCCAGATGGTTTTTCCAGACTTTCTCAGGTCTAACTGCCAGATCTGGGGCCAACTAAAGCTGAGAAAATTAAAGAAATAATTTATTCTCTTTCTCCCGACTCCGGGGATGGTTCTCTCTGTGCCCACTAGTTCATGCACTGTGTGCCATGCCATCCATTTGGAAGAGAATCACTTGTTCAACTTCCAGGCCAAAAGAAATATACCCAGGGAAGGAAAACAGAAGATAGCTTCAAAAAATTCAAGTATGCTGGAAAGCAGGGAAAATACCAATGATCAGTTATCCAAGATTTTGTGAGAAAATGCTTGATTCCTTTGAGCCAAACAGTGTTTACAGTTGCAGCAATGAAAATTCTAATTTTGTGCTCTAATGAACACAAAACGATCCATACTCAACCTTGGCAAAACTTATAATGGCTGTGTAATTGGAATGACTTTGTCATATTAAAATATTTTATAAAATTATAAAAAACCACCATGAAGTAAAAGCATGGATTGGGAAGCCTTGAATATGTGACACGATAGCCATACCACCCCCTGTTTTGTAAGTAGAATGAACAGTTTACAGAATTAAAGAACATCGGTTTACCAATCCATAAGGTATTAGACGTTTTTGAGAAAGATCCACATAATAGAGTCATTTTGTCTAAGCATTAAACATATCAACTTATAAATTACTTTTGTTGCAGTATCTCTCAATATACTTAAAATGCTATTAAATTCCTCCACTGTATATTTGGAATGTAGAAAAGGGAAGACTTATTTTTCCTGGTGACATTCCCTAGTTAGAGTCAGCTAATGGTTGTCACCAACAGTGGAGCCTATGGGGAATCACAGTCTCCAGAACCATTGGAAGAGAAAGTCAAATCAGAGTAAACACATAGATGTGGAGAGGACTTTGAGTACATCTTATTTCAGAAACTATCGAATAGACTTAAGGCCTGATTCCCAGTCCCATTTTATTGGGGCTCTTGGATTAGGAATTGGAAATATACACTTCTACATTAAGCTAAGGCTTTTATCTTTGTGTCACATGTGCAAAGTCTAAATATCTACCCGAGGGTTGCCTTCTAAACAGAAAGGCAGTGTCTATACAGTAAAGTGAAGTTAAGAAATGTGTAATTGGGACCCAGAATTGTCAAGATAATCTAGCAAAAGGAAGAACAAAGTTGGAGGAATTATACTTCCTAATTTCAAAACCAACTACAAAGCTACAGTAATCAAGACAGTGTGATACTGGAATAAGGACAAATACATAGATCGACGGAAGAGAAATGAGTCCAGAAATAAACCTGTATATTTATGATCGACTGATTTTTGACAAAGGTGTTAAGACAATTCAGTAGAGAAAGAATAGTTTTTTTTTTTCAACAAATATTGCTGAGACAACTGGATTTCTACATGTAAAGAAAGAAGTTGGACCTCTACCTCATACCATATATAAAATCAATTCAAAATGCAGCAAAGACTTAAAAATAAGATCTAAGACCTAAAACTCCTAGAAGAAATTATAGGTACAAACCTTCATGACCATGGGTTAGATAATGGGTTCTCAGATATGACATCAAAAGCAGAGGCAACAAAAGATAAAAGTAGATAAATTGGATTTCATCAAAATTGGAAACTTTGTGCTTCAAAAGACATCATCAAGAAATTTTAAAGATGATCCACAGAAAAAGAGAATGTTTTTGCAAATCACACATATGATAAGAAACTTGTATCTAGAATATATAAAGAATTATTATAACCAAATAATAAGACACAGGATTTGAATGGATATTTCTTCAAAGAAGATCTAAAATTATCCAATAAGTGCATGTAAAGATGCTTAACATCACTAATCATCAGATAAATGCAAATCAAAACCATGAGATCCCACTTCACACCCACGAGGATGGCAATAATCAAATAGACAGATAACAAGCGTTGGTGATATTATAAAGAAATTGGGAGCCACTTCTGGTGAGAATGTAAATGGTGCATCACTGTAGTAAACAATCTGACAGCTTCTCAAAAGGCTAAACAGCATTACCATACAATCCAGCAATTCTGCTCTTAGGTGATACCTTAACGGATTAAGGACATATGTTCACATGAAAATGTGTGCACCAATGTTCACAGTGGCACTATTCACAATATCTGAAAGGTGAACACAACCCAAATGTCCATCAATCGATGAAGAAATAAACACGATGTAATCTAATCCTACAATGGAATATTACTACCCCATAGAAAGGAATAAAGTACTGATGTATGCCACAACATAGATGAACCTTGAAGATATTAAGCTAAGTGAAGGAAGATAGACACACCAGACCACATGTCATATTATTCCACTTACAGGAAATGTCCAGAGTGGACAAAGCACTAGAGATAGGAGGTTAGTGGCAATGGCTGGTTGGAGGGAAGAATGGAGCTAAATGAGCATGGGGGTTTCTTTCAGGCTGATGGAAATGTTCTAAAATTGATTATGGTGATTGTTGCACAAATCTGTGAATATACTAAAAGTTGCTGAATTGTACACTTTAGATCAGCGAATTTTATGGGATGTGAACTCTCTCTCAAAACAGCTATTTCAAATAACCATGTCATCATCTCAAAAACTCCATTTCTCTATAATGAAGAAAGTTTTAAGAGAGGGATAGACATTACAGGGGATGCTGATCTAGATAATATGGGTCTTCATATTTATCTAATTCATTATACCATAACTCCAATTTTCCAGTTCACTTTACCTGCTTACAATGAGGCTGTGACTGCAAGGCTCTCTGCTTGGGACCACTGTCTTGTTGATTCAGACTATTGGCCTCTTCAGTGCCCCGCTTGGTAGGCTGGTGAACCTTCCAGGTTATGCCCCAGTGGCTCCATATACCAACAATAAGTTCACTAAAGAAACTTTTGTCTCTGGCTCGGTAGGGTACCCTCAAATAAGAATTACTTTGCTTAATTCACAGATGACTGGCATCATTAATGCAAACCCAGCTTTACTTATCCCAGTGTCTCAAAATAGGTTCTAATATTCGATAGACAAAGGGCTTCTAGGTCAACACTGGGAAACACTGTAATAAACTATTCCCTCTCTTTGAGATGCAGAGTATATATTAGAATATTGAGGGCTCAAAGTTCAACTTAGAAGAAAACATTTTAAGCTCAGCATTCACCATATGTATTTGAGCAATCTTCACCAAATATCTGCCCCAACACAAGCATGTTTGTTTTGTTTCCGCGTAACACTTACTAACATCTTTCAAAATACTATCCATGGACCACCCTTTGAGAAAGGCAAACCTAGCCTATCAAATTGGCTGAAGAAATAGAGAGCCATGACCTTGAAGCTTTTATTGAATATGTCACCTTGCTTCGAAGACTTGTAATCTTAAAAAAAAAAATGAACATGGATGCTTAACACTCAAACCCCTAGAATAGTGTTTCTCAACCTTTTCCACATCTTGGTTTACATAGGAAAGCACTGGAATAATACGGTTTGCAGTCAAGAGACTCTAAGTCTCTTGGGCCTTGCCACCCCGAGTGTGATAAGAATCAGTACATCTGTATTCCTTGTCATCTATGTCACTAAAAAGCTGTAAGGGAAGTTCTGCTCTCCATACTCTATAGCAAAACCACTCCAAATTAATTATTTTCATGTTGGATAATTAGTAGACAGATTGTCCAGGTGACACTTGACTTATTTGGACACTACCATAATGTTTTTCACATTATGGTGAGATTAAGGATGGTTTTGGTGAGGAGGTAGGAAGCGGGTAGACCAAAGGGGTGATTTAACACAAAACTGCCAAATCCAGAAACAGGACTGGATACTTTGAGGAATGAAACTAAGAAGATTACATCTAAGCACGTAGAATTTTTTTCATCTTTATCAAGATATAATTGGCATATGACATTGTATAAATTTAAGGTGTGTAATGTGATGAGTTGATATACTACACTGCAAAATGATTACCACAATAAGGTTAGTTAACATCCACCACCTCACATAGTTACAGTTGTGTGTATATGTATGTGCGTGTGGTGAGAACTTTTAAGATCTTTCTTAGCAACTTTCAAGTAAGTACACAATACAGCATTGTTAATTATAGTCACCACGATATACATTAGATCTCCAGAATTTATTCATCTTAAAACTGGAAATTTATACCCTTTGACCACTGTCACCCATTTCTCTTACACCCCTCCCTTGGCAACTACCAATCTACTCTCTGTTTCCATGAGTTTAGTGTTTTTAGATTCCACATGTAAGTGAGATCATATGGTATTTAACTTTATATGTCTGTCTTGTTTCACTTAATACAATGACTTCAAGTTTCATCCATGCTGTCATGAATGGCAGGATTTCCTTCCTTTTTTATGGCTGAATAATATTCTGTGTGTGTGTTTGTGTGTATCACATTTTCTTTATCCTTTCAGCCATCGGCAGAAACTTAGGGTGTTTCTATATCTTGGCTATTGTGAATAATGTGAACATGGGGGTGCAGATTTCTCTCTGAGATAGTGATTTATTTTCTTTTAGATATATTTCTACAAGTTGAATCAATAGATCAGATCATAGTTCTATTTTTAATTTTTTTGAGGAATCTCTATACTGTTTTCCATAGCGGCTGCACCAATTTACATTCCCACCAACAGTGAGCACCTAGAAATTTTGAGCAACCAGATTTCCTGTGCAAATAGCACAATGGAGAACAACTCATAGTATTCATCTTGTATGGTCCACCTGAATCATTGAAGGATTAGATCATGCCTAGCATTGTTTCTTGTTAAGGGTATTTACTTTCTTCTAATTCCTCAAAATTCATTCTTGCTACATGTAGTAGTTCCATTAACCAAATTAGTTTGATGAACCAGAGCAGTTTTTTCCCCAGACCTGTCAAATATCAAAAGCAGAAATATAACTTCTTTTTCAAATAGAGATATTTTCTTTTTATTATTCATTTGCTGCATTATTCTTTTTTGGGGGTATTTGAGTATATTTTTTTGTAACAGTAAAAACTATTTCAAGGATCAGATTTCAGAAGGCTTCACAATATGCTTTCACTTGAAAGACAAATCCAATTTGACATGAAGTTTCATTATGAAGAAACCGTTACGTGTACACTGGTTATTGAAAATTGAAATGAAGTGAGAGGAAGCTAACACCGACATGTATGCGATTCTGTTTCCTTTGAATGACACAAAGAACTCAATATATCTAATCATCTTTGTTACGCCCACTGGGAGCTGAGCTCTGGTGATATTGCACAAGGTTGCTTCTTGATTGCTGGAAACCCAAGTATTAAGCCATATACCACTTACGTCAATAGTTAAAAAGCTTTGTGTGAGTGGTCCTGGGAATTGTTTTACTTTCCCTCTCTTGGTTAAATTAAATAATAGTAATAATCTGGGCACAAAATTCATAAAAGAAGGGTACCAACCAGTCAGCACAGACTGACATTTTGGCTTTTACACTTCATGTGTGAATTATTCCAAACCTAGAAGGAGGCATTATGCACATCATATCTGATCAAGTTTTCTTGTGCTCCAATGAGTGGCCTAAGCAGAGAGACTTTTAACAGAAACAAAGCAGGGGAATCTTATCTAGCTTTCCCATTCTAAGTTTTGCTTGAGAAGCTCGAGGGCTAAGTTGCACTATATGCTTTGATGAGCATCCCCTCTGTTGTTTCCCTTTCTTGTACACAAAACAATCCTTTCTGGCTCCTCCCCGCCCCCACTCCAACTCTCCTGTCTTCATGAATTAAATCAACTTTTGAGTCCCTTTCCTCCAGCCTCCAGAGTCAATGTCACCCTAAGATTACAAGCGCACCCTGATGGTTGGATTCTCTATTAGTTTCTTCCTTCCCTTCCTCTCTCCCAGAGGCTCCATGTATTCTGTCTATGATACCCTCAGTTTCCACTTGGTGGAGTTTGGGAGCTGGGTACATTTGTGAATTTGGGTCTCCCATTTAGTTGTGCAACACTGTTCTGTCAAGATAACTCTGGATTCTTTTTATTATTAAAAAGTCACAAGCAAAAAATGACTGATGTATGAGCCATGCCTACGAAAGTTCTGTGAGAGTTTCACTACTTAGTATCACCATCCTGTTTTCTTTCACCCTGCCCTCCATAATTCTGTCCTCTCATCCATCCAGGATCTTCAAGGTCCTAGATCATTATGTAAAATAGTTTTATGATAAGTGTTTTAAACAAAAACTACAGCGAGTCCTGCCACTACTAGTCAAATATCCAATGTGCATGCTCAAAGCTACAATTCAATTACTGACCTGTTAGCCAATAAGTCCTCTAAACAATTCAAAGTAAATACCCCTAATATGTCTAGTTATTCTACACCGCCTGAAAGATTGCTAATGAACTTGCTGCCTGAATGAACAGAAAAATTGGGAAGTCGAACAGCACCAGCCTGGATGACATGCCACTGGCACCAGGAATCAGTCTGTCTTGTGTGCAAAGTTTCCTCTTGAGTATGTTCCTCATCCAGTGGTGATTTTCCAATAAAATCAGACTCGATTATTGCAAACATAAGAGCAGTCCCCGAGGGAAGAGATCAGGCAATTCAATTCTAGGAAATGCTGCATGAGGCAAAATTAACCTTGTAGCAGTGTTATTTCCCGAAACATCGTCTTTGTTTTTTAGTTGTGCTCATATGCATCAACATAAAGTGAAGGATTTTTAAAAACCTCATCACTGAGATGTGACCAAAGGATTTAATTACTTACACATTCACGAAAATAACATGGAATGAAAGAAAGCTTATTTAGTTTTAACACTCCACAGAGTTACTGCCTAAACCCTTGTGGCTAAAAATTATCTGTGACTCTGTGTGTCAAGCTTTGCTTAAGGATCAGCTCTCTTAGAGATGCCCACTTTGAAGCCATCCAAATTCTGAAACTATGGGCCCATAAGGAACATTGCCAAAGGTTTCTTCACACCGTGATGATGAAGTATGGTGGGAAGGAGAAAGGGGAGATCAGGTGCTTCTCATATTCCCCAGCTCTGAGACAGAGGGCAAGTGTGCGTATTTTGCCATTGGCTGCTTTGTGCGCCATCCTGCTAATTTCTGAGCATCAAGATGGCCTTTCAAAAATAGGAAATAACATGTGTGGTCAACTGTTAACAACCTTTCTGTTTCCTTGTCCCACAGTGGCAAAAGTATGTCTTCTGCCATTCTTGAAAACGCTTACTGCATCAAACGCAACTGTCTATGCATAACCCCCACCCACAGGGAGGTTGACATCTTACATCCCCTCAATGCCCTCCCTTCAAAATCAAGAGTGGGAATATATCTTGAGTAGGAAGGTGGCTATAGACTAGAGGAATCATCTGTGAGGTAAAATTCTAGCTCTGTAAAGACAGTAAAACTAACTTTAAAATACTTCAAAGTTAAACCAATATGGAATATAGACTATTTTAAGAGAAACCTTGGTTCCCTTCCAGGAAAACTTAGTAAATCACATGAGGGCTAATGAGTTCGGTGACTGTCCAGGGGGCAGTGCAAAATTAGACTTACTCTGAGACTCACCTCATCCTCATACTAAACTATAATGGCTGAACTTCGATGTCACATCCCTAGACATTTACACTTACTTGTTCAACAAATATTAAGCCCCTACTATATGCCATGTACTTTTTAAGGTGTTAGGGTTACAGTAGTGAATAAAAGTTCTCACTCCTATGAACCTTACATTCTGTGGAAGGTGACACCTCAAAACAAAGATAGCTAAATAGATCAATTCGATAGACACAGTAGATATATAAAGTATCATGATAATCACTAAAGAGAAAAAATAAAGTAGGGTAAAGGGGACAGTGAGTGTACATGTTGGAGCAGTTGCTATTTTGCACAGAGTGGTTGTCCAACAATGTTGCTCTCGCACAAAGCCTTTGTAAAATTTCTCTTCGAGACATTCACTATCCACAAGAGAAAATCACCACATTTTGAAATAGTATCCATATCAATTGCCTTGATTGACCACTTTTTCTAATATACAAGGCTCTGAGTCATCATCTTGGACTAGATTGCAAGAGTTAAACCCACATTCACAAGTTTACCACCTATCACTAAGGACCAGCAGGAGAACCTTATATGTATGTGATGGAACTCTCCAAGAGGATCTCCCAACAGGTTTTGTGCCACACTGCAGAACAGCCTGGCCATGCTCAGCTCTGTCGTTGTAGGGCAGCTCTCATTAGGGTGGATTTGAAAACATACAGAATTTTCTAGTTGTTTCATGCATATAAACAAATGTTTCTGTAGTGCTAGGAAATAGTAAGGTCTCCTGTTTCCTTTAAATTTCCTCCTCTACAATCTCGTTTCATTCACATCAAATCCATTTTTGGAACTATGTGGAGTTTAAGTTACATAGAAGTATACGTAGATATGTATAGAGAATATATACAGACAAGCATACATATCTTTAAGGCAAGTTTGCTAATATGTCTAATTTGCTTAGTGAACCCTTGCATCATAATTTGAGGCAAGTTAAACTTTCACTCATCCAATGTTTGTAGCAATAGACACCTCTAGCTACTGGGAAAGGGATGAATAAAGTGTGCTTCTACATGTAGATGCTGTTATTAACAGATTTTTGGCAATGTGCACTGTAGGGCTGGGCAATGCAGAGACAAATGAGTATAAATGAGCTCCTTAGCTGCTCTGGGTTGCCCTGCTAGTAACTCATAGGGCCTCCATAGAAGTATACAGTCATACACTCTCTGAAGCTGCTAAAAAATAAGAGAAAGCCACAAGAGTTATCTAAAATATTTTCCTCAACTACATGGAACCCTCTTGTGGGAATACAGTCTGGAGAGGAGAAAAGCAGTCAAAATATTAGGGGGTGGTGGGAACAGTGAAATCAACGCTGAGAAAAAGGTTTGAGAATTTCTATAGTTATGGCTGCCTCTGTCTGCCCATCACCAACCATAATTCTATCTTGGGTTTAAATTATTATGGAGCAGGAGGGTATATTAATGTACAGAGTATACAAATGCATGTGCATATAAAACTGGGTTATAACAGCGTGTATATAAATGCATGTGCATGTAAAAACTGGATTACAATGACATGTAATCTACCCCCATGCTGTAAATTCTACAAATAGAAACATTTTCCTGTGGAAGAATGATTTACCTTTTTATTTTTTTAAATATTGGCTCTCTAGAGAACTGCTGTTGGTTTAGGTAAAAGCTTTAATAAAGCAGAAAGTATTTGTTTGCTATTTCAGTCTCTGGCCAAAGTGAATCATTTCTATAGTTCTCAGTCCTCCCAAACTACCAGTCAACTAAATAAGAACTTATGACCGCAGACTACTGACTTCGGATACATTCTGTGATCGATGGAGGGCTGATTAACCACTGGGAGTCCTGCGTGTAGTTACCATGGGGGCATGCATCATTTCCCTAGAAATAAAAATAGCCCTACTGTGCTTACACTTGTGGCTGATAAATACACATTAAGAAATAATATTTATGTGTGTGAAATGAATTCAGAAAATGAAGCTGGAATAATAGTGTTGGGTGTCATGCCTAAAATATTATATCCTAGTGTAGCCTAGATGTTTGAATAATGTAAAAGAAATCATATGAAAGTAATATTTTTAGAAATGCAAGAAACAATCGAGGGGTCAATAAAATCACAAGGGAACAGTCGGATGCTTAGAGAAGCCCTACATGAGCTGAGATTTACATCAACGTCCGTATAGAAGGATTAGCCAGTTATAATCAGAGAGGATTTGATATGTCTATTTCTCTGCAAACAGTTAAAAAAGAGTGCCTGATAATCCTTCCCTAACTCTAAACCTTTAACTTTCTAGAACAATAGAATCATTTTTAGCATTTTCTAAGTTTTGTCAACATTGCACAGTTCTACTCTTACTGTCAAAAGTGGGGCCTGAGTCTTCAGCAGTGTGGTCCTTCAGTTATCTTGTGCGCACAATTACTCTATACCTGCCTTTCTCTCCCACCATTCACAAACTCGGCATTTCCTTCTACTGTGAAAAATGGCCCCTCTCCTTAGCTTCCTCTACGTATATCTGCTCTTTTCTCATACTGTTTGCAAGTGTTGTTCTGCTCTCATGAATGGCTTCACCCCCACTGTTTGCCAGGGGCTTCCTGCTGAGCTATGGAGAGCCTGCTCCAAGCAGATGCTTTTGCCTTCACCTGTGCCTTGTAGGATGCTGCACATGCTTCAATAGCAGAGCCTATTATATTATAGTATGATGATGTGGCTGGTTCCCTACTAGAGGGTGAAGAATGCCAGGGCAGAGTCTTTACCTTACTCATTGTCCTATTAGCCGAGCCTGGCATACAGTAGGTACACAATTCACCTTTGTTAAAAGAACACATGTGCATGGCTTGCTGGAATTTCTGGCAGATCAGCTAAGCGATTCTGAGTTTTTGATGGTTTTCTGTTAAAATAAAATCCTAGGTGTAGTTCTTACGTACTAAAAACTGGGTTGCCATGTGAATGGATTCAAGAGTTGTCCATTCTTGTCTAAGCAGCAAATGTTAAGTAGCAAAGAGTTATGAAGTAACCTGATACTTTAAAAAGTACTGAATAAAGAGGTATTTTATAACGTTCTTTAAAAGTGTCTCAGTTTTCTTTAAAATGGCTTGATTTCACATTTACTGGTTTTTTTGTGGTCCATCTGTTTCACCAATAAATGGGTGCTTTATATTTCTATTTTATCATCACTGTTATTATAGTGTTAATTTGCCACCTAAAGAAAAAAGGTTCCCATAAAGCTTTTGGAAAGATGACTTATGGTAGTGAGACAAACAAAGGTGCCTGAAGTTTTGAAGAAACTCTTGGTTATAAATGTAACATAATTGAAATTGGCATAATTGATAAAATGCCTGCAAACTTGCTGACTCATAAATTTTTGATACATCAGATGCTACGTTCTAAGAAAACAATCTGTTGCATAAATTTAGATACTATGATTTTTTAAAAAAATCTATAAATTTATAGACGTTGAAAGGAAACACATCCGTCCTAAGAGTTGATGAGAATAAGGCAGTGGGTCCAAAGTGGAGATAATTCCTAGGGTATTGGGGTCCTGGGCTGTCTGTTCTCTGGACCTCAGTTGTCTCATCTGAGATAATCCAGATGATGCAACTCTAATTATCAATGAAGAGGAACGTGGCCAGAAATATGTACAAGTTTTATTAGCTGTGAAGATGATTGCTCGAACCTTCTGCATCTGATTATAGCTATAGGGACAACATAAAGAGCACGATTTATTTTATGCAGCTGTTTAGACAGAGGGTTTATTGCTTTCTTTCCTTTAACTACTGTTAAAATGGCCAGAGCTGATGAGAGATTGACTATACTTTTGTTGATGTAGGAAGCATGCTGGTCTGGGTGCCCCACTGAAATGAGGGGGCCAGGAAGCATACCTGCTGCTCTGCTTCATGGATCTCATTCAGAGGGACCTACTCCTAAATGTCCCTTAAAATCATTGAGGATTGCTCCTCAGGACATTCACAATTCATAAAAATCATTGAGTGTGACACTGTAAAAAAGACACAGGAGATATTTTATCATTTCAGACTTGGGGGATTTCTTTCCTTCCCATGGGTGACTTTTTTAAATAATCTGTTCACTTCTAATGCTCTTATTAGAGATTGGATGTGAGTACATTGAGCCTTAAGTTTCTCAGAGTACCTACGAAGGCCAGACCTCTATGTGGTCATTTTATTTCACATGGAGTCAAGCATCTAATTCTGTGTTACATGAAACAGCATGCTGGATAAAAGTGTCCTTTGGTCAAACATATTTGTGAAATCTTGGGCAAGACAAAGTTGAACAGGTCTCTTTCTACAGGACTTCTCTGAGCCTGTATTATGTGGATATGAACAGGGGCATTCCAGAAAAAAAGATATGATGGTGTACACCAAGATTCTGCCATACTGGAGCCTTTTTTTTCCTAAAGCAGATAATCTCTCAAGAGTAGGGTTTGGCAGAACACAGTACTGAATCCATTGCCTGATCATTCTGGGAGGATGTGATGGCCCCAGTGACACTCTGCATGTCTGTGATGTATATGTGTCCAAGGGCATCACAGAGATATGAACTTTAACCACAAAATTTCATTTGGTTCTAAGGAGTCATCTAAAAGGCCATGTCCTTGGAGCCATACTATCTTATATCTAACATAGCTCTTTAATACCACGATGATGTGACTTCTTGTCCTTCATTTTACAGAGGCACAAGGCAGAAATGATGGAAAAAGACATTATGTATGTGTATCTATAAACACATGTATAATATATGCAATGTTTATAATACATGTGTTTGTATGCATTGACATCAAACTTTAACATCAAATATTTCCTAAAATAAGCATAACTGTAAAACAGGATTTCAAGCTTCAGCTTTTTTAAGAGGTGGAAAAATCATATAAATAATCTAGCTGGGGTCTGTAGCAAGGAAGGAACATACACAATATAACAAGCTAGCATTAGATTCTAGGTTAGAACCAAGGTCTATGGACTCGTTTATGTTTTACAGTTAGGGCACTGACAAATGATTCACAGTAATGAGTTAGAGCACATCAGTGCTATTTGACTCTACCAAAGTAAGCTCTTTGAACTGGATAAGCTCAAGTCACCATTTCTTCTGAGCCTCAGTTTCCAACCTGACATTTCACCACCTGCCACCTTGGCACCAGTGTCTCAATCCAGCAGTCTTTAAAGCTTTGGTGCAAATGTCCCTTCTTTCTCCATCCTTCTCCAATAATGACAACTAAGAGTACTTTCTGTCCTTAGCTTCCCTTGTACTTTATCTGTCCCCCACTTAACAGACATATCTCTCCCTATCTTGTATTTAGTTTCTTACAAACCGATTATATCTGTCCTGCTGGACTTAAACTCCTCAAGGGTAAGACCTATGTCAGATTTATTTTTAATTCCCTCACTATCTATCACAGTTCCGGGAATTCTGTAGGTCCTCAATAAATATTCATTGGATGAATAAATGAATAATGCACAAACATCATGGTCAGGAAAATCTTTGTGGCTATTTGTCATTTTCGATCATGAAATCACCACATCTATAAGATGAATAGGTTTCTAAATAAAGCTGTAATTTCCTAAGTGGAGTGGATTCTGATCCTTATTTGTGAAAGTCAACAACCACATTGTTTGACGTTGTTATGTTAAAGTGTAAAAGCGAGAAAGAATTTTATGCTTGACAACTGCTTGTTCTCTCTCTCTCTCTGTCTCTCTCTATCTCTCTCTGTCTCTCTGTCTGTCTGTCTCTGTCTCTGTCTGTCTGTCTGTCTGTCTCTCTCTCTGTAACAGATGTCAACCTCAGTTAGATTCAACTCAACTTATTAGTGCATGGCTTTTAGCCAAAAGCAATTTACATTTGCAGAAGTGTACTATCACATATGTCTTAATAACAGAAATGTGTGTTTTTTTTAAATGTATGTGATAAGTCACATATGGTAGAAGGAATCTGTAGCTCTCTCAGGCCTCATTGTCACAATGAAAGCTTGGAGATAATTGATGAAGAACATGAACAAATAAGTGAAAGTATCTCTGATACATTAAAGAGCCACAGTTTGAACATACTAATCAAGCTTTGATACCGGCATGGTTCCAATAGACTAAGAAATACACCAGCATCTTTTATCCTTATCACTGATCTTAAGAATATTCGATTTTGGTTCTTACCCTCAAAGGCAATATTTAATGTTTCAAGGTAAGTCATTAGTGTATCCAGGTACATTATGTGTTCACATTTACTAAGCATATATTTAAGTTCTCCTTTATATGGAATGTAATTAATGTGTGCAGTCTCCCTATGGTGATGAAAGAAACTTACAACCATGAAAGTATCAAAAATAAATTGAACAAGTGGTTGAGAAACAGGGAGGGGGAGGTCAACCTTCAGAGAGGAAAATATACAAACTAAGTGGATATTGTATCTTTTGCCATCATTCTAATTGAAAGCTTACTTAGTTAGATCTTGGGAAGTAACAGAAGTTTAGAAAATGCATATACCTTTTGCAATATATTCATCTACCCACAACTTGGAAAACCAGCAATATACTCTAGCTATGCATTCACTTGTTTCTGAGGCATCACTGCTCTGTAGATGGACCTCATATCCAGAATAATTTTCAAAGATAGTGAATTGGTAGTGGTTTCTTTGCTCTGAACAAGGATTACGAGGTACATCAGCCCCTTAAAATCCAGAACACACAGCAAGGGCTTGGTAAACACCCACTCAATGTTTTAAAGGACAAGAAGAGAAAGGGTGGACTACCAATTTGAATGTCAACTCTAAGGGTTCAGAGTTTAACTTTCTCAGTCATGGAAAAGCTCACATATGTGCCTTTTTCTACCTACCAACTAGAGTGGGGGGTCGACAAACTTATTCTGGAAGGGGCCAGGTAGTAAATATTTTTGGCTTTATGATCCTTGTAGGTTTCTGTTGCAACTACTCAACTCTGCTACTGTAGCACAAAAAGAGCCATTGACAATTTGGAAACAAATGACTGTATCTGTGTGCCAATAAAACTTTTTTTGTAGACACTGAAAGTTGAGCTTCATGTAATTTTCATGTCACAAAATAGCCTTCTTTTGATTTTTTTCCCAACCATTTGCCAAACTCTGCTCCAGAGGATGCCATCAAATCTCACTTATGTATGATCATCTTCACCAATTTTGTGTTCATACTTTACTTGTAAGTAATGCCTCCAGACCTCTCCTTTTCTAGCAACATTGTACACACTTTCCATTGTGTTTGAACAAACCTTCGAATGTTAATTCTTGCATATGAAATCAAGCTGGTTGGAGGTAAAGAAGTTAGAACGAACCAGAGCAACATGGGAATATTTTACAGGTGGCATGAGTCAAGAATAAGGGACTGAACGAATTGGTCAGTTATGACACCTGGGCCCTTTTGATCTGACACTCTACTATCGTGAGCCATCCGTCTTATTAAACCTTCAGGCCAGGCTCCAGAAAGGACTGTTTTCTGAGATGTATTCAATTTGTTTACTTGTTCATTCATTCAGAAAACATACATTAAACCCTTACTCTATTTGGGGTCCCAGTGCTCTGTGTGTAAGTGAAATTTTCTGGCAGACATCAGAAATGGAAAGAGGAGCAACCACTATATGTGAAATGTTTTAAAACTCCACATCCACTCTGCTGTTGGGCCTTGTAATTGCACCATGTTCTGGAATTTCTGTCTTTGGGCTGAGGTCCTGAAGAGGCCTCTTTCTTTAAAGTGCCCTGATAGTTGTGGCTGGGCAAGTGAGTTACATATCATGAGTCCAAGTGCAACAGAACATTCAAATTCACACCAAGAACAGTATCTTATTGAATTAGAAGACAATTATAAACATCTACCAGTTGACTGTGATGTAGGCTTGTTATTAAAGCAGACTTTCAAATATATTTAAAAGTAAAAAGCTCCAAGTCCTATTACTAATTGTTTGGCTCGCCAATTTTGACTTTTTTCTCTTTACAATATTCCTTAAAGGGCTAGACATTAGATAGAGTCTACACTGTGAATTAATAAGAGCTCATAAAAATATAATTATTTGTAGGATTGAATCCTCACAAGAAGCAGAGAGAAAACTGGTCCCACTTCCAGCCCACTAGAGTGCTATCTAATGTAGCCTCACACACTGCCAACGGGATTCGCTTCCTATCGAGAGGGTTTGAACTTGGGAGACTTTTGTCCCATTGAGGGCCTAGATTTATACTCCTTCAGCCCTTGCCCCACCCCTTGTGACTTGGGGCACACATCTGCACATGGGTGGACCAAAGGGAGGGGTGCAGTTGGACTAGGAGAAAGATCACTAATGGCCCACCCAGGGATTGCTATCCCAACACTGGCCTCATTAGAACCATGCGCTAATCTATGGAGCCCACCTGCCACTGGCTTGTGGTAAAGAGGACTTCCGGGCACAGACAGAAAAGAAATCAGGCCACAGAGATTTCAACCCCAACCAAACAACCAGACAAAAAACTCAGCTACTAGATACTCCCATTCTCCCACTGGATTGGATGAATAGAGATGTTTCTCCAGACTCCTTGTCATTGGCATTAGCTGATTGTTCTCCCAGAAGCTATTAAAAATCAATGCACTCCCTGTGTCTGCATTTGGTACCCATTATAATGAAAGTCGGTTGACATAAATTAACACGTAATTCCTAGAGATGTGATATTACGAGACCTATAATAACCTAGCAAGTAGAGCAAATCTTCTCAAGGCCACAGGGCTAGCATAACTGGTGTGCAACAGAACACTGCAATCAGATGTCACAAACCCAAATGACAAGACAGACATCCTTCTTAATTTGAAAGTCTCCCTTCTGGAAGAGACAGGATGTCTAAGATGTACTATATTTAAAAGAGTGCTGTGCAGCTTGTTTATAATTTAAGAGTACACCATAAAATTCCTTGGAAATAGCTCTCCATTAGCTAGAAAAAAAAAACTTTAGTTAAATATATTTTTACGAGCTTTTCATTAACAGAGTTGCAGGGCCTTGATACCAAGGTGCCAAACCTCCCCACGTGGCTGGAAATCATTTGGCACATTTTCAGCCATTTACGTCTCTGTCATAGGTCCAAGGTTTGCAATTAAAAATGTAATCTTTTTAGCATGTGCAAAACCCAAAGGCTTGAAGTACTATGCATTGAATATGATTATAACAGTATTTGGCAGCTATTCATGGATGGCACATATTAATTTATGTAAACTGGGCACATCTTAGGGCACTTTGGCATCAGGAAAAAATAAAAGCTGGTCTTTGCTCATTGGAGGTATTTCTTTTTGCTTGTTTTTGTTTTTTAAATCATCAGAAATAGAGATTAACTCAAAACCCAAAGTCTCTTTTATAACCTCATTTTTTCATGTGCATGGAGATCATTCAAATAAAAATTTCTAATAAAAAATAACTTACTTCACAGAATTATTCTTAGGTTTTGCTTTTTCGACGGCCTGTAAATAGAAGAAAAAAATGCAATTAGACAACATTAGCCGACATAATCTTTGCAACTAGTTACCCAAACAATAAGCAATATAAAATGCTCTTCAGAAAAATAAGGAGCTAACGGAAGCAGGATACTGGTGATAAGCAGACTGGAGATGCAGAAAGCAATTTTCCCCTCCCAGGGAGCATGGTCACCTGTCTAAGTGAAGCTTTCACACATAGGCAGGCATTGTCAGGGCTGCCTGGTGCATTTCGCAGTGCCCATAGGAGTAGGCACTTAGAGAAGTTCTCTTAGCTGAGTGGATCTTCTCTATTCCCACCTTTCGGTCTAATCTTCCCCCCTGTGTGGACCTGCTTGAGTTGTTATAATGGGGTGGTGGAGAGGTAGGTATGGAGAGAACAGTCATGGGCATAGCCTGGACTTTTCAATCTGTGGTGGGGAGCCATTTCCCCTGCATTATTACTGATACATGGCTGCACCTGCATGGTGATAGAAAGGCCAAAGTATCCATTTCTAAAATCATTTTTATTTGCAGATACCACAAAAGGGCAAGGGCTGACCAAATGCTCGGATCAATTTCCTCCGGTGGAACCTTTGAGAAAACACACACCAAATCATTGAAATGAGAAGATCTCTGGGCCTCTCAGCCTGCTTTGCCTTAGACATGGAGCCTGGTTCCAGTTTATTGCTGAACCCATTGATCTGTGTACAGTCCATTTATCATTCATGAAAACAGCTAGTGATCTTCACACTATATTAGAAGAAACAACTCAGATCATCTGTCAACAGCCCTCTTATTTCTGTTTCCCTCTCCACAGGGATTGCTTCTCCTTCGATTCTTCTGGAATTAAAATGTTGCTAAGCAACACAGCTGGGGGCACTGATGGCAGAATGGCTACAGTCTATCAAACTGTTTAAGCACCTGGAGGGTTTTAACGATGATTTTTTTTTCATACTTCTGTAGCATAATTATGTAATCAGAACCCAACTTGTACTCCTCTAGACTTTTTCAGGCTGTAGAAATAACATTTAATATGGGGAGCATTAAAGCAGCAGTTTAACAACCTCGGGGTGCTGCAGACACTTTTTAAAAGTATCCATTTGGAGACCTTTTTATCTGTGAATACTGGAGGCGGGTGAGGGCTGAGAGAAGAAGAGAATACTGCTGTAAATTAGAAAGTGGAGGCAACTACTTGTAACAGAGATGATTTATAATCTAACATTGGACTTGACATTCTGGGTGACCAGTGTATAAGCATATTGAACCCTTGTGTGCATAACAACAACTCAATGCACTTTAAAGCATTTTTTTAAAGCAAATGAAACACTTCCCAAGTTTAGACATTAGTGTTGGAAATCCAAGTGCTTCTCGTCTATTATCTCTCTTGTTCTGTTGCTAGATAAATACCCATTGATATTTGGGCACTTCTTTTGGCTCGGCAGCCAAAAATCATTTTGTCGCCATCTGTGTCTGAGGTTGAATTTTGGCAAGTGGTACAATAGTGAGACAACTACAAAGTGAGGTAACAGGTGAAAATGATAAAACAAGGACTATGTGTGCAGCTGGGCCTAAGACATGTCTCACATGCATTTATGATATGAATGCCTGTCCTTGTAAAGGATGGTGAAACAAAGACATGGATGCTGGACCTCGATTTCACTACAGTACTGTACCCAGTCCGCATACCCATATCTACCTTTTCTGCCAGGTTTTCATCTCGATCTTGGCTAGTTTGGAGTACGATAAGGTAGTGGGCTGAAGACATACCATTGTAAAAATCACATGAATCCACTTTTCCCAATCCCTTAAAATACGAACGAGTCTGTTCTTGAAGAAGACTGAGGTTATCATAAAATAATGGCCACATCATTCAAGTGGTTTCCTTTGAAAGCACGCTGGATATGATAGCATGAGCATGCCACTGGCAGAGACGGGGAGGGGGTAGAGCAAAGTGACATTGCTTAACTTCGCTTTGATACAGCAACATGTTTTTTGAAAATGTCCTCTCTTGTCTGTGCTCCAGGACTGCCAATTAGACCCAGTTATTTTTTCTCTGACAAGAAGGCACATAATCATGTTCAAGGCCAGTTTCTTTGAAACATATGTCTTTTTGTACAGCCATTGTAGGAAAATAACTCCATTCGAATTAATTTCTTTTCCGGGTTGCTTAGCTATTGATGGAAAATATCTATGCTAAGAGGATCTCTTTTCTTTGGAAATTAACTCAGGAGCACTCCAAGGTCCCAGCAGTTCTTGTCAGATGTGCTTGGGTCATTCCCCTATGTGCTCATCACCTTTAATCTTTAAACTAAATGGTCACAGGGAGTCCCCAGCAAACATGAGACACAGCTCACAATTTGTGTTTTTCACTTTAACTCTGATTTGACTTTGTTTTAAGCATATACTTAGGAATTATTAAATTTAGAGACTTTGAAGGAAAGTTAAGTGACTAAATGGTGTGAAAAATACATATGCCTGTAAAGTAGAAGAATTAATATACAAAATACATAAGGAGAAAATTCATCTTTGGAAATTATGGAATATGGAAAGACAACCCCAAGTTCCAGATACACGTGCTAGAATGTGAGATACCCTGCAAAAAGAGGAAATCAACATGAAATGATATAGTGTAATTCACCAAGCATTAAGAAGGTTCCATATTGGGATTACAGTTAATTTTGAGTTTAAAAACATACATTAAAGTAATTTAAACTGATTAGAAAATGGAGGCTAGATAGTTAACACTTATGCTGCTTTAACTTTTAATGTCTATATGCTTTTTAAAACCTATATTCTACTTATTTTGTGCCACATTTCCCTAACATGATACTTATCTTGCCATTCAGAAAGCTCTAGTATAAGAAAATATGATAAAATTATTTAAAATGTTAAAATGATCCTCCAGTATGGTGTGATGAGAGGTAATGGTTTATATAGTAAAAGAGTGCTGAGCTAGAAATCCAAAAACTGGGGTTCTACTCCCAGCTTTGTCACTTACTATCATTGTGACTTTAGCAAGGTGGTGAACACCTCTGAGCCTCAGTTCCCTCATTTTAAAAATGAAGATGATCATTTCTGTCCTGTATATTAAGGTCTGTTGTGAGTAGGCAACATCCACGCCAGTGCTCTAAAAACCATAACATGCTACACAAATGCAGTGCATCATGATTGGGACTGCTTTTCACACTGGCGTCAGTGCATAAATTTTTATGGCCAGGGCATTTATGGGCTTACTATTGACAAGTTGGTGGTAGCAAACCAATGCAGTTATTCCCATGAGGATTACAGGAGCCATTCTGTTCCTCTCTCTGTAGCAGGAGTAGTTCTGGGGTGGAGAGAACGCTTCTGTCTGGAAAGTTCTACTTGAGGAAGCCTGATACATTTAGATCCTGATGGGCCTAGTGCAGGAGGAGAGAGGGCCTCATATCTTCACATGGGCCTCTGCCCTGAACTTTCTTAGGGGTTGGTGTTGGTGATAGAAAGGTTAGAACACCTGAGGTTCTGTAGGGGCACAGGCGCTTATGTACACAGTGAAATCGAGTAGTCTCTCTCTCTCTCTCTCTCTCTCTCTCTCTCTCTCTCTCTCTCTCTCTGAAACATCCCTTTTTTGGCTGGTGACTCCTCCATTAGCAGTTCCTCCTCTTATACCTCACTCCACTGGGAAGGCTCTTTGCATTTTCACTCACATTTGACCCTGAGGTTGGGAAGCCTTGAAGATGCTACCCTACTTAGGTGAGCCACCCTGTAATGGGGCATCTTGAGAAATTATATGCCCAGGGAGAAGGCAGTTCTTGCATTCCAAGCAGTGTTTATGAGCTGATTCTTCTCTTTTTACCAGCACTGACTGTCATATTCATGGTGTCCTGCTAAGCAGCTCATTTATTTCCTCAGGAGGGATGATGTGGCTAAGGACATGCTCATAGTTGTTTGCTCATTAAATCTATCTTCCTAAAAATAAGAAGAACCTTGCCTTTCTGTTATGTAGAGAACTTTTTGCTGCATGGGAGCCGACATGGCTCAGGGACCATACTGAAATATGTGAACCATAAAATGTAGAGCTATCATAAAAAAATAAATGGAAGAAGGAAAGAACAAAAAGAAGGAAGAAAAGAAAGTGGCTTTCTATCAATTCTCATGACATACATAACATCATATTTCTTTGGGAGAAAATGATACACTGAAGTCACTTAGGATACTTGGTAGTCATCTTTTACAAACTGATTGAACTTCCTTCAAATTCTTTGGTAAGGTAATTCTGCCCTAGTGATTACATGTCATGAACTATTATTCTAGTCCAATAGACATGTATATTATATTTATTTTAAAAAATTTAGAGAATATTTTGGAGCTTTTAAGAAGCATACCCTGAACAGTTATATCCAGACTTATGACAATGCTACCTCCCACCGAGATTTACAGAAAACAGACTTGGTGCAATATGTTTCTTGTTTGTTGACACTGTTAAAGTGAGTTCTCTCAGATGGCCTAGAGATATTGTAACAGTGTGCTCATTTTACAAGGTTACACATTCAGGTACTGCTTTTTTCCTTAATCAATAATAATGCTGTCAGTCATGCATAAAATGTGATTCTATTAGATTCTATTCTATTAGGACTGCTTTATATGGCAAATACATGTCCTGCTTACATGTCCTGCCTGCAAGCATTCTTCTAGCCGATATAGCCAAGCTGGGTCTATACAATATATTTCTTTATAAAAAGTGAAAAGTCAATCATTCAGATAATTTCAAATAACTGAATATTAGGAAGCAAGATGGAAGAATAATCGATTGGTTTTGTATTTGTATATTTTACCTTATTTTTACTTTTCATGGGGCTATTCTGTGAGACACGGCCATAGCTTAACCTAGTGGCACATATCGGTAAATTGCATCGATTGTCTAAGTTCAGAAGATAAACTCCTCTATTAACCAATGAACTCATCATTAGGGTATTCAGATGGGCTGAAATCAATACCTACAGAATTGGTTAAATCAATTAAAGAGACATATACTGAGAGCACTTGCCCAAATAAAAAAATGAATTGCTTAATTACAGCATTTAAATGGGTTTCCCTAGAACAAGTGAAATAGCAAGAGGCTCGCATTATATCCTATAGGCTGGGGTTTCAGCTGGCAGCATGCACACACAGCCAGGATTGTAGATTAAGAGGAGAAAATGTCACTCAGCATTTTGCAACACCTGAATGCCTGCCTGAATTTCTGACTTTGCACTCAGGGACTATCATCTTTAGGAAAACACCTATATTTAACCCTCTGGATAGGCGACTGAAAGTAAATGTGAAAACATCCTGTACTTGAACCTTGAACTTATAGGAAGCAAAAACATGCTCTCTATATTGGGCTTGTCCCACTTTAATCTAATTTATTGTTTCCTATATTATGTAGGCCTTTGCCAGACACAATGGGGGAAGGAATAGAATTTTGACAGGCAGACATTGGAGGAAATTTGTTCCAGATGGAGGGAACTATGCCATGCACCTAAGAGTCATTTAATAAACACTGACTAGAAAAAGGAATTGGGGATGATTGTGGAGTCTGAGGCCTGAACATTGGTCTGGGTATGAAAGAGTGCCAGAGGGTCCGAAATTCTGTGCAGAGGGAAAAAGAGGCCACTGGAGGAAAAGCTGAGCTCCGGGACCAAAGGCATCTGGATCTATTGTGCAACTGCACGTGAAGCTCTCATTCACATCCCTAAGATAAGGGTATCTGGGTGGGGGGACAATGACAGGGTGAACTTTCTATCCTGCTTTCTGGCAGAAGGCCATGCCTTCCTCACACTTCCTATAGCTATGGCCTAGCTTGATCTTTATTATCATTCACCCAGACCATGACCACTGTCACTTCACTTATTCAATGGTCTCTCTATTCTTACCCCGTTTTATGCTCCACTTCGATCACATCACCGTCTTTCTGACTCTTACATGACTTTCCATTGCTCATTAAATTACTTATCAACTTTACCCACTCTGCCATTCAATGTCCTGTCAATGACAGTTGAACGGTGGCCTTGTAGCAGATTCCACTTGTTCCTGCATGTGTATTTTGCTAATATGGCAACCAGTAGGAGTTTTACAGTGTCTAGCCCAAAAATGATGTGATAACAGGATTCAGAAGTGCTTTCATTCCATTAAGCCTTGCTCCCTTCAGGCTGGCTATTTTGCTGGATAGAAAATCCTTTTGCAAAATCCATTTGTCAACTGGCAATTTTGTTTATAACTAAAGTTTTGGTATGTTGTAACTTAATAAAAAAATGCACTATCTTAGGGGAAGAAGCACGTTTCGCTTATAAGAGTCATCTGTCAACACTAATTCTCTGAGTGGAGTAAATATGGGGACACCAGGCAGAGCATCTCAGTATTGGCTTGAGTTATTTATTTTCCCCATTAGAAGGGCCAGTGTAAGTGGCACTCAGTTACTCTGTTCCCCTGGGGTTTGTGGATTTGAAAATTCAATTGTCTTTCTGCCAGCCATTCCGAGCCCTCTTGCCCCTGATGCTAGGCGGGGGGCACTCCTCACAAAATGACATGTGTCCTTTGGTGTGAGACAATCAATACCTAATAGAAGCTCTCTCTCTACCATGTGTAACCAGGAAAATGAGAAGGGTATTCTTGGTGAATAGTAGGTACTCAAAGACATAAGTATTCCAAAACCTATACTAAAATGAATACTGGTGATACATCTTTAGCATTAGCATACTGGTATGTTCAGGCTTTCTGTTCCTTTACAGCACATTTTACTCATGGTTAGGACACTACAGTAGTCTCCCCTTCTCTGTGGTTTCACTTTCTGTAGTTTCAGTTACCCATGGTCAATTGCAGTCTGAAAAAACTAAATGGAAAATTCCAGAGGTAAACAATTCATAAGTTTTAAATTGTGTGCCATTCTAAGTAGTGTGATAAAATCTTGCACCCTCTCGCTGCATCCCACCTGGGTTGTGAATCATTCCTTTGTCTAGCGTATCCACTCTGTCTACACTTCCCTCCCATTAGTCACTTAGTAGCTGGCTCGGTTATCAGATTGACTGCCATGGTATCACAGTGCCTGTATTCAGGTAACCCTTATTTTGCTTCATAATGGCCCCAAAGCCATTCACATAACTTTTAATCCAGTATATTGTTATGTTTGTTCTATTTTATTATTAGTTACTGTTAATATCTTACTGTGCTTAATTCATAAATTAAACTTCATCTGGGTATGTATGTATGTATGTATGTATGTATGTATAGGAACAAAACATAACATATATAGTGTTCAGTATTATCTGTGGTTTCAGGCATCCACTGGGGGTTTTGAAACGCATCCTGTTAGGATATGGGGGACCGCTGTATATCCATCTTTATCCATATTCCTGTATTAGAAAACCCATAGTGTTCCACCTGTGTTTCTCCTTTACTTTCACATTGCTACCACATTCACAACACTTCTGATACCAGGTATGGTATTTTTCCCTACCAAGCAATTTACTACAACACTAGCTGGGTATCTTACAATTTAACTCAATTGTGACACTATCTACATGGAGATAGCATTGGATCCCACAAGCTAAGGGCTCAGTCCCACAAGACTGCCTCCCTCTACTTCAGATGCCAGTTGCAGTCCAAGTTGTCACTTGTGCTTTGGATCTATGGGTTGCAAATCAGAGGTTCCCACAGCCCCTTACTTGGGTTGGAATAATTTGCTAGAGTGGCTCACAAAACTCAGGAAAACAATTACCTATGTCTACCAATTTATTTAAGGATATGGTAAAAGCTAATGATGAAGAAATATATAGGGTGAGGCCTGGGAGGATCCCAAGCGTAAGAACTTCTGTCCCTGTAGAGTTGGGGTTTGTTATCCTTGTGGTATGTGGATGTGACTGCTGAACCTGAAAGCTCTCCAAGCCACATACTATTGGGATTTTTATGGAGGCTCCCTAGTGTAGGCATGATCAACTATTAATTCTATTTCCAGCCCCTGCTCCCTCTCTAGAGAAGTTGGGAGGTGGGAAATAGGGCTGAAAGTTTCAAGCTTTAATCATGGTTAGGTCTATCTAGTGACCAGCTCCCATCCAGAAGCCCACCCAGAGTTGCCTCTTATCACCACGAAGTACCAAGGGATGTAGCACACTGTGTCAGCAACTGGGATCAAAGACCAAATATTACAACAATATTAGAACAAAAGATGCTCCTAGTATTCTTATTGCCTAGGAAATTATAAGGTTTTTAGGAGTTCTGTGCCAGGAATGGGGGCAGGTGTGTGTGTGTGTGTGTGTGTGTGTGTGTGTGTGTGTGTGTACATATATATGTATGTGTGTATATATGTATAAATGTATATATATATATATGTGTACATATATATGTGTGTGTGTGTGTGTGTGTGTGTGTGTGTGTGTATACACACACACACACACAGACATTTCTATTATCTTACAATATCTAATACCAACTGACTTCTCCATGCCTCGGTATACTTATTGATGAAATTAGGCAGCTGGAGTAAAGACTCTCCATGGTTATTTTAATGTCTGGTACTCTATATTTTAATACACACACAAGTATTTCAGTATATGGTCATGCTTGTGGCACTTAAAAACAGTTTGGTCAATGACAGACTGCATATACGACAGTGATCCCATAAGATTACAATGTAGCTGGAAAATTCCTATTGCCTAGCGATGTCGTAGCCATTGTGACATCATAGCACAATGCATCACTCACATGTTTGTGGTGATGGTGGTGTAAACAAGCCCGTGCCAGTCGTATGAAAAGTATAGCACATACAATTACACACAATACATAGTATTTGATAATGATACTAAACAGTTATGTTACTGGCTTATGTATTTACTATATTATACTTTTTATAATTATTTTAGAGTGTGCTCTGGAAAGAGTACACTTATTAAAAAAATGTTTGCTGTAAAACTGTATGCTGTGTTCTGTTGGCAGCAGCCTCATACATACAGCGTCTCCTGATTGCATCATTTTCTCTTGTGCTTGATTTAATCTTGTGTTATTTTGCTCATCATGGTCCCTAAGCATTCACACATTGAGGAAATTGCCTAACAATGTATTTCTCAGAACATATCCATGTCATTAAGTGACATATGACTGTATATATGCATATATGATTCAGGGCTAAATATGGAATCTGAGTCTACCTCCATTAGCAAGAAACAAGGTTTATTAAAAGTTTATAAATGTTATATGTATGTCCCAAAGACTCCTATAAGATAACTTAGGAATATAAGTTATGCCATCATATACATTTTGGAAGGGCCTGCTGCTTTTATCTGCCCATCCACTTGAATTTTGAATGGTTAATTTTGGACTGGTAGCTAATCTCAAATTTGAACACCTCTTCTGTGCACTTACACTGTTATATTCTTTGATTTTGCTAAATAAATAGAAAAAAACTTAATATAGCTGCTAAAGAATAAGACAGATTCTGTTTTCCACTCAGGATAAAGTCCTGGGTGTTTGCAGCCCACTTGGTAGCTTTTCCAGCAGATGGCAGATACCTGGGAGACAGAGTAAAGCATTCCTTGGGCACTATACCAAAGCCCCAGTAAAATTTTCAAAGCCAGCATATAAATTTTAAAATCTTACATTTTCACTTTGGCAAAGTGCTTTATTGCACAGCTTTTACTGGAGATGTGCATATTGCTGTAATATATACTAAAACCCTGAATAAACTCAAGACTTGGAAAATTCCAATAAACATAGGTGCACATGGTATGTTGCCCGGGGTTTGTTAGCTAATGACTCCGAGGCAGAACCTCCAGGCTCCAACCATGAATTTGGAACCCAAATTGGGGTAACGAAGGGGTCTAAGAGAAAGAACATGCTTCAACTAAATAAAGAGTGTGGCAAGAGTGGAGGGAAGACCAACATTGTCTAGCCACTTTCTTGAGCCCAGGGACAGTGACAAGAGAAACATGGTGATGCCTTTCCCTTCTAATTCGAATCAACTTGGTGATCCTCAGCATTCCAGAGGTGGCCGCTATACTCCCTGCCACTCTCTGTACAGAGCCAGATATATGCCGTGTGGCTCTTTGTGAAAAAAAAAATGTGACTATTCCTGTCCTGCAAGAGAGTGATCCATTCTGACATAGCAAATTGCAGCCAACTTTATTCCTGTTTGTTTTGGGGACAGGCAGAATACCATCAATAATATCTGATTTAAAGTCCTTGTGAGAAAAGTTTTAAGCAAGGCAAAACAGCCATTGGCTTTGCAACTGAAATGCTCATAGATGAATAATTCACAAATTGTAGTGGACATTAACTAGTATCTGGTCATCAGCAGTGACGAGCACAGCATGTACAAACTTTGTGTTTCTCTGCATCTCTGTGCTCAAAGTATTTTATTGAGATTACTATAAAAAGGCAATCTATGGAGGTTACAAGTCAAAATATTTGGTACTAAAAGTAGAATACGTAATTACAATGAAAGAAAATCAGTGTATAGGTTTCTAAACAGTCACAGAATTGCCTGAAGCACTTTAAAAATCACATCATACAAACCCTAAACAGTTTCTTATTAATCTAGTGTCTACACTAATACAACCAAATGAGGAACACAATCTTGAGAATATAAAAGCCAATGTTATTCTATTAACCTTATATGTTATTCTATTTACTTTCTTGTCTTTAATGAATAAATTAAAATGTCCTTTCCTTCTCTAATTGCTGGATAGTTAGAGAATGACAATGGACAGGTTTTATTTAAGTATATTCTGCAGCCTTAACAGCCCAAACTCGATCATTTTGAGAGGGATTTCAATGAAAGGCAATGACAGATAAACTGTTTACATTAAAAGACTCTATCAAAGCTATTTTGCACCTGGTTTCATCCTAATCCATCTGCTGTTTCTATAGCTCTGACAGGCTGACCTCTCTTGCTGTGTGTGCCATATCGATGTCATCACTAAAGAGACCTTCCCCAGCCTTTCTGTTGATAACAAAGTGAATGGTAATGCAGAGAAACCTTGGGGAGGTAACAACTTGTTCAGCACGATGAGGGAGAACTGTGGCTAAAAAATAGGAACGCTTACAGCAGGGAAGCTCACAGCTAATGCACTTGCTACAGCACATCAGCTTCAAAAGAGCCAGCTGAGAGTGGGAATAACATTTATTGCATTTTTTTCATTAGCAAACTGTAAACATAAAAGTGGGCTTGAATTTAACTTGGCTAGTATGTTTTGAAAGTTCGATATGCATCACAGGTATAAGGAACACATCTGAAAGCTGCCAGAATGTTCACATTTTCGGCTACTGTGGAATTTATCTCATTTGCAATGATCAAATAATGACCTGGCCCATGAGCTGGCCCAACAATAACAAAACAAACAAACAAACAAACAAAATCAAATGAAATATAAAACCAAAATCAAAAACCTGGACTAAAAGCAAGCTGTTTTGTGTTTGAGGTAATTAATGATCTTCAGACAAGTATAATTATGAAGTGGAGGGCAACGGCTAAAAAGATATTATTTCTCTGTAAATGTTAACATGCTTGAGGTGCAGCTCAGCTACTAGCATCTAGTCTAAAGTGCACACATTCCCAGTAATATACTTCGAATTAAGTGCATATTCCTAAGGGTACAAGGGCAAACCCTACACAGAAAAAGAAAGAAGACTGGGTTAAATAAAATTGCATATATTGGGGTTACTTACAATAATATATCCAGACACAACTCCCTAGAATGCCTTTGTGCTCAAAGCAAATTTGAATTGTTTGTCTGTATTGAAAGCACTAACATACCACTCCAAGCTTTATCTAGAGTCCTTTAGCTGAGCTTGGTTACTAATTGAACATTTCCAGCCACATTATCCATTTTCTGAACTTCTAACTGGGCTAAATGAAGTCATCTAAGGTGTCAGTCTAATTCACACTAATAACAAGATGTTATTAACATTAAAATGCCCTGAAGGGGGCTTCTAACAATACTTATTTTTTAATGGCCTTTATATTTTTAAAGTCTGTTGCTTCTAATGCCAATCTGAGATGATTAGGGCAGCAGTCCCCAACCTTTTTGGCATCAGGGACAAGTGTTCCTATGCGGTTCTAATGCCTGATGATCTGAGGCGGAGCTGAGGCGGAGATGCTAGCACTGGGGAGCGGCTTCAAATATAGATAAAGCTTTGCTCACTCCCCCACCGCTTACCTCCTGCTGTACAGTCAGGTTCCTAACAGGCCATGGACCAGTACTTGTTCATGGCCCAGGGAGAGCTACAACTAGATCTAACCTGACTTCAGAACCTAGGCATCACAGACCATTATGCCACCAGAATGTATATAACAACAGACTACATGCTCAGAGCTGTATAAATCAAACATCATGCTATCATTTGATCAAATATTAAGCAGATATTTACATGTTTCTATGAATACGTACTGGAGGGAGCTCTGGAGTTTGGTCACCACACATTCTAGAAGTCTTTGGAATAGGTCAAATTGTAGGTAACTTAAAACTTTAAAGACAGCAATTTTAATAAACCTGTCAATACAATTTCTTTGTTAAAAAACATATGAGACTGATTAGGCTGCTTATATTGAAAGAGAAGCACTAGGTCTATATCTTTAGATCTTTTATTGACCTGCAAGCACAGCATCAATAGCTGGTTCTCAGCTGTAGATGAAAATTGATTCCAGGATTAACCCCTCATTTTCATGGGTTCTTTTAATCCTGAGAAACATAAGAAATTTTTGATGAAAAGGAAAACTGAAGGTGCATTGCTATGAGGTTAGGGTGTTCAGAGAAGCCTAGTCCTATGAACTCTCATGAAGCCTGCCCTACTGGATCATATCACTCTCTCACTAAATCCCAATAAACTCATCACAGAATCACTGCCAGCCCTGATGCTGACTTGAAAATGGCAGTTCAATAAGTGTTGTATGGGGAAGGCCAGGGTTGGATTTTATATCTATGATGCCAACAGCAACAGCTAAGAAGTAAAAAATTGTTCAGCTGGGTCATGGACATAATATAGACCCACATCCCAAACATATTATTGATCTCCAAGTTAAAAAAGAATGTATTGCAATATGTATGTTTGTGCAGACACTAGGTATAAAACACTTCATCTAATTCAAACTCTTTTCTGGAACATTCCAATGTCCAACATCAACTTCAAATGATTATTTCCCATTCAGGGGCATTTCCTGAGAGAAAACCAAAGTACAGCCTTCCTCCAGGGTGGAGTGAGAGTACAGAAAAATAAAGTAAGAACTGCAAGCAAAATGCATGACTCAACTCTCCACTCATGTCAGTCCTTTGAAGAAAATTTCTTTTTTAGAGACATGTAATTTTCCTGGAGGACTTGGTACAGCATCATTGACCTTTCTTCCTGGGATGTCTGGTTTAAAGCTTGTCAGGACTCAGGGGGAGGAAAGGTCATTCACATCCAATGGATGCCTTCGAGGGGCAGTTAGGATACTCAATCCAGTTCCTAGCAGACCCCTATGGACACCAAGGCCATAATGAAGGGCAATATCTATTTACCAATGGATCCAAAAGAGGTGGGTTCTAGTGAATGTTTTAAAGGGCCATAAGGAAGAATGCCTGCCTATTTATGTAGAGCTTGAAATTTTCAAACTATTATCTTACACTCAATCTTCACAATACTCCTATGAGTTGGACAAGACTGGTTTATCTTAGTTTATTGGTGAGAGATCTGAGATTCAGAGATACTAGGTGATTTGCCTAATGTCACGCAGCTACTCTGTGTTAGAGCTGGAATTGAAACCCAGGCTTCTCTATTCCAACAGCCATGCTGTTAACAACTACACGTACAATTTCTCATGGTCGGGCTCATACAGCTATTATACATTAGGACAAGACAGGAGCTTTTCATTCAAGTTTGCCACATACTGGCTGTTTTCCATGTAGTTAATTGAGCAGCTCTCTTTAACATTCCGTTTCTTACAAGACAAGGAAAAATAATGTATCTAATATTTCAAAGAATATGAGACATTTTACATAGTTATTAGTAGTAATGATGATGATGATGATTGTGTAAAGAAAGCAGTGGCCGCTTACTATGTGCTAACCATAGTGTCAAATGATTTTGCTTATCTTCATTCACTTAATCATTGAATCTTCACTATGACCTAATAAAGTAGCTGCTATTGTTATTTCCATTCTATAGACACTTAGGTCTTTAGTCTGAAGTCACCCAGCAAGTGGCAGAGACAGAATTCAAATCTGTTTGATTATACGTCCATGCTTTTGTTCGCTCCCCTATACTGTTCCAGCACTGCCACACCACCTTAGAAAACAGCATGGACATATCTACTTCCAAAATAATCTCAACTGAGAGAGAAAAATGTAATGGGGTGTGTGGAAAGACCACACAAACTTTTGACAAATATTTTCAGGGTACATCACTATTGCTTTTTCACTGAAACCATGAGCATGCATGATGGTGCATCTCTGATTTTAAGAGTCACTAGAAGGTAAAATCTTTTATTAAAAATGTTTCTTATAACCCTGAGTCTCCATGGCTGACCATTTGGTACCTTTAATTTATACACTATAATTCTCCCATTCTGGCCTGATGCTCCACTTTTCCATTTGCAGGAAAAATACTTAGCATTTAAACATATCCTAATTGTTCTATTGGTGTCTGCTTGTGCACAACACCTGCTTAGCATGGCTAGTACTGCTGTGGAGGGTGCCAGTGTGAGGGGCAGGGAGAGGGGAAGTTGTTCTGATTATGAGACACTTGGGACTGAAATGTCAAATCAGAAACAGACACATCTTGATCCTGCGTTTCATTTTCATACATGAATTTGAAATGCATTCTCTTGGGATTCGTTATGTTGTAAATCATAGCTTCTAATGTCTTAGAAGCTTTTTGTAAAAGATTGGTGCATACTCACTAAACCTGGACAATTTGGGTCTCCTTAGGTGAGTCCAGGTGCAATGATTATGGATGAGGTAATTTGAGGATGTCTCCAGAAAGTTAATAGCTTTTTTTATTGGAGTATGTCTGTATCAATATAGCCACTGGGTTCTGAGAAAGTTCCTAAGTATAATATCAGCTCAAACCAATGGTGTGGTCTGGTCCCTTAGACACATAATTTAATGCACCAATGCATTTGTTTGTATGCTTTTCTCACAATCATCTTGCCACAAATAGAATGATTCTGTAATTTTGTAGCTCAGACAAGAGGCCTAAACTTATCTCTAAAGTTTGCTGAAAGGTTCATATGAGACAGAACACCTTAACTTAATGCCTGGCACAGAGCAAGTTAGCTCCATAAAATGGGAGCACTCAGCTCTCCTCCTGATGTTGCCAGAGGCATGACAGTCCCAATTAAATGATGACAGACTGTAACTATATTATCTACATGGCACTGTTATCTCACTTGAGAAGAAAAATGATTTTGGCAGTTCTTCAATGAGTTAAACATAGAATTACTATATGACTCAACATTTTTATTTTAGGTGGAAGAATTGAGAGAAATATTCAATTCAAAAGAACTGAAAACGTGTTCCAACAAAAACCGAGACATAAATGCTTATAACAGCACTATTTGCTGCAATAGCCAAAAGGTGGAAACCATCAAAATGTTCATCAAGTGATGAACGGATAAACAAAAGGTAGTATATCCATACAATGGAATACTATTTAGCCATAAAAAAGGAATGCAGTATTGATACATGATACAACATGGATAAACCTAGAAAACACTATGGTAAGTTAAAGAAAGCAGTTACAAAAAGTCACATATTATATGATTTCATTTATATGAAATAGGCAAATTCATAGAGACAAAGTAGATTAGTGGTTGTCAGAGGCTGAGGGATTAGGGAAATTGGGAGTAACTATTTAATGTATGTGAGATTTCTTTTTGGGGTGACGAAAATATCCTAGAACTAGTGATGGATGCACAACCTTGTGAAAATACTAAGTGCCATCGAATTGTACACTTTAAAATGGTGAATTTTGTTATGTGAATTTTATCACAATAAAAATAGAAAAATGATTTCAATCCACACATCTTTGAAAAAGAATGTTAAGCTTCATAAAGTCAGAGCTCACTAAACACGGCTGTCACTGTCACTTCCACTGTTACACACACATTCTCTCTTGGTCTATAGACTTCCAGCCTTTTAACCAGTCCTCAAACTCTATAAGGAGGGTTCATTAGCAAGTGTTTATAACCTTGTGCCTGCTTCTTGCATCTTGGACCCGGCTACGGGAATAAGTTGTCATTTTGCCTTACTTTAGATTTTCCTATTTGACCTCCCTTTCAAATGATAAGCTTTGTTGAGGAAGGCATGACTGGTCTAAGGACAGCATGCCACGAAAAGCTTCCAACTCACAAACTGGGATTATCCAAGTCTTGACACTTAAACAAAGTCACCACAAACATTCTAAAACCCTAGATGATTTGAGCCAATAGATGTGATGCTACTTCTTTAGGTTAATACAGAAAATGACTTGAGAAGCTAAAAAGCAGATTGTATTTATGTGATCACATAGAGAGGAAGTCCATGTGCAAAATCTACTCTTACATTGTTGATTTCTGCTTTAAATACTTCCATTAAAAAGGAATGTTGCATCAGTCAGAATTGATTATCTAGAATTATTTTGTTTGATTTGCCAATATAATGTTCTTGCCATTAGTGCATTAAATGCAGAAAGCAGGAAGGGCAGACATTGGAATTTAAGTGTGCACTCCACATTTGCTCTGAGTCCATGACTCAAGTAGGAGACAGGGACTGCTTGCATTCTGTATATTAAATACACAACAAGCCCCTGGGAGACAATTGTGTTTGTTCTTGATAAAACACCAAAGTTACAGAGATTCAGTATTTACATACTATCAAAAATGCAAGGAGAATAAAGTGGAGAAAGTAAAGGAAAAGAAAGTGTTGGCAACAGAATATTAATGATGTGTTCAATTTTAAAATTATAACCGATGGTAGGAGTTCTCGTGTGATAAATAATTATAGAGGAGAATGGAGTAGGTGAGCCTTGAGAATTTTTCCTATGCTTTTCTTTGCAGGCTCCTCACAAAATATTTAGTGGTATGGAGTTCCATATTTGTTAACTATCTTGAAATATCAGTGTGCGAGCATTCCTAAATGTACTGATTAAGGAATTATAAAACTGAAACAGTCTGGTTTCAGTTTTATAACCTAGCAGACTTCACCGTAGAAAGAACTTGGTCAGACACTGGCTTTTTAAAAAAAGGTAATTATTCAGTGTTCCTTATTTGATGTGATAAGCCCATCCAAAATGACTCCACATGCAAGGCAGTTCTCTATCACAGAGAAAATACCCAAGCATCACTGACATTGCACACTGAATTGCTGTTCTCATGATTCATCAATGATACTTGGCCTTTGCAAATCAAGCATCCAGTCTCATTGGAAATGCTGAAAACACACATGCCTGCCATCTAATTTAGTTGTAAACACTGCAAATGCTCATAATGCAGAAAGTTAGAAGTTGAGGCAGCAGCAAGCTTTTGCCAAATGCTTTTTGCCTGAAGGTTCATGTAAGCTGCAAGATGCTGTGTACTGATTTTCAGCTGTGTTCTGAAGTGGTGCACCTGGGATAAGCGAAGGGACCAGTCCCATTTATACTTAAATTAATTAATGAGTATGGGCTCTAAGCCTCACTAAGGGAAAGTTACACCTCACTCAAGACATACTTAGTCCAAGAGACGGAAAGAATCTCAACTGCTTCTGATGACCAGTACTGTGTATGTCAAGGAGGAAATAGAGGAAGAAGGTGGAAGCAGTTTTCAAAATCTCAGCATCTCCCCACTATAGTTGAAAGTGTGAGCTGATTCAACCTGTTCCAGAATGCTATGCCTATTTTCGCTTCTTCTTGCTGAAGCCCAGAAATGAAGCAGGGATTGGCTTGTGTATGACAAACCACTCCAGTTCCTTTTATTCCCCACCCTGAGGTCCCAAGCCAAGCCCTGAGCTGTTCCTACCTGGTAGAGCTCAGTGGCAGTGCACTGAGTGGTCAAGGTCTTCACAGGCTCAAGATCATCTTCATCACTACTCAACTTCAGGTCGTCCTCAAGCATCCTACAAAAAAAAAAAAAAGAGTGGTGTTCATATTAGAAAATGTCTTTCCTAAACCATCCTCAGATAGATCTTGCAATGAGGATAAAATATTGGAGCTACAATCTGACAGCTGCAATTCTGTCAAAGGTGCAGAGGGAACTGAAATTCTTTCAGCTAATTAGATATTTGAGCTCTTATATTTATGTCATACTCTGTACACATCTTCCTCCTCTACCTTTCCCTAAATCAAGAGGAAAAAAAAGACTATTTCAGCATCTCCAGAGATGACTGGAGTCTATATATTTTTGCTACTGAAGGCATAATGAATGTACTGATCAATCACTGCGGAGGTGGGATGTGGCATTGGATCTCCACAGGAAAAGATGCTTCAAGTCTCCAGTGAAAGAATAGGGGTATGATAACAGCCCCTAGCTCCAGAGGCTGTTGTCAAAGCCTGCCGGAGCTTTCTGGATGACAGAGGCAAAAGGCCCAGTGAACTTCCACTGCCTTTCAATGCCCTCTGCACTGTGGCAGCTCGGTGACCACAAAATAGCTGGGCAAGAGATGGCTAGTCATTAACCTTTTGATATATGACTGATCTCTTCCTGTAAAATTTGATCCAAGAGATGTAAACTTATAATGTGGATAAGAAATCTTTCTCTCCTAAGGCAAGGCACATGAAATATATGAGTGGTCTGAATTTTGGTGATGAATTAGCACCTTCAAAATTGTTTATTGAGTATACAGACCTTTTGTTTCTGCAGAGATATTAATTCCAGTGCCACCCACTCTAGCTCCCAATTTGAACTACAAAGTGAAGATTGCTTATTATCTTAAACTTCCAGTTACAGAACATTCAAAGAGTAATTGGTGTTAATATTTTTATTTAGTAAATACACCTATAAACCTTGTCCCTAGGCTTCAAGTGGGGGCAGTCTCAGCTTCTCTAGACTGATTACCATTTTCCAAGCATGCTTTGCTCTTCCTTGCTGGTCATAAAGGGCTTATTTTCTCTTCTCTTCTCTCCTTCCTCTGTCTCTGTCTCTGTCTCTGTCTCTCTCTCTCTCTCTCTCTCTCTCTGTACAGATAGGCAATATCTATGTGTTAATTTGCATCTCAGTGTTTAACAAGATAGATGATAAATGATCCCTATCATTTAGAGTAACTATTTCTGTACCAGAAAAGGTGTTAAGTATTTGAGCAGCAGCATGCAATTTGGACCCTATGAAGGAGGTGCTATCATTAGCTCCATTTTTTAGATGGAAACGCCATGGCTTAGAGAGGTTAAGGAACTTGTTCATGATCATGCAGCTAGGAAATCTTGGAGGTAAACATGGAACCCATATCATCTCTAGCCAGAACTTGAGAGTATAATATTTTCCTAGAGGTGTATTAAATAAAATAAAAAACAACAACAACAAAAAAAAACATAAGACAAGAGAAAACATATTGACATGGAATATAGTTGGATTCAACTGTTGGTTAATCATAAACTCTCATAACTTGGGTAAGACAATTACTGTCTCTGAGCTTCATCTGTGTCTCTCATCTGTTAAATAGAATAATAATTAATTTACACTCTAGCATGTGAAATACTTTATGAAAACACAAAATTAATGCAAGGTATCATTGTTAGTTCGGATATATATCTTTATAGTTAGAAATAATGTACACCATTAATACTATTAACAAGTAATGACATGCAAAGTCTTTGTTAGATTTTGTTCTTCTCATTTTAATTTGCTGAACAAACTGTAGGTAAGTCATAATGATTCAGGAAATGTCTCATTGAATCTCAAGCTGGATTCAGAAATGAGCTTATGGTCTTCAGGCTACAATCCTTCAGGTAGAACTAGCACATCCAAAGCCAGAGTGCGAAAACCCAAATTCAGCAGTTATTTCACTCTCCAATCACCTTTATGTAATTTTAAGATGGAAATTAAAGGCCCTCCACTGTTCAGTTCTGGAAACAGGCAGCCAGTCTACATAGTGAATGACATTAAACACCCCCAGTACAACATGCTTGATATGGATTTGGTTGCTAATAAAGGACAATTTGATTCATGTATTCAACTCCCAGTAAACACAATACTAGGAAGTAACTAGGAAGGCAAACTACTATTAGTTATCTCTAGAGGCGTTAACCATTCATTTCATTCCACTCTTTCCCTGACCTATTAAGCTTTATTATTGAATATACATGTACTTGTTTGCGTTCCCATCCATAGCTAATGCTGACCATTACACCAGGGAAAGCATGAGATTATGAAAGATTTTGGATTTAATTATTATAGCAGCACCATTCATAACCGTTGCAGGTAAGGTAGTTTCAGTAGAAAAATGGTAGTCTTTTTTCATGAGGTTATTATTCCGTAGACAAATTCATTACACACTGGATATCCCAAAATGTGAAAAAAAAAATCATGCTCATATTAATGTATGCCTGTGTGCGTAAGCTTCAAAAACAACAATTACTCTTCCACTTTTTAATTAAGTGAAAACTGAACAAAGTAGATATCCTGAGTGACTTCAGACATTTATTAAGTATCTAATAGTTTACAACGTCTGTCTTTACATGAAAACTGTTTTTATTTTTACTATGACTTATAATTTCTATAGTATAAAAAATAAAATAGTCCAGAAAACTGTGTCGACAAAACCAAATCCTTACCCTGAAGAGATGATCCTGTAAAAGCTCAAATAACAAAATTGGGGCAGATGAGATAGAATGAACGAAAAGAAGACTGTGTAGGTTTTGGAGAAGGAGGGGGCAGTTGTGCTCATGTCTCGTCTATTTCTAAATCTCAGGACCTCAAGCTGAACCTGATGGCCTCAGACGGCTCTTTGTACTGGAACATCTTAGGACACTATGATGTGACAGGCCCCATGTGAGTTGTAACCACAAAATAATAGAATCACTCTCCATAACCTTGCCACTTTACATACAGGAATGTTTAGGTGATTTTGAGGAGGAAAAACTAGAGGGCTTGAAATATTATTTGAGAAGGGTCTATGGAAATGAAGACTTTAGTTGAGGTAACATAGATTTAAGAGCAAAGGCCTGAAAGCCAGACAGACTTGAGTTCAAACACAGGATTTTTTAATGTGTATGCTCTCTTGAACTAGGGAATAAAACTCTTAGATATCAATTTTCTCACATGTTAAAATGGACAAAAATAATAGCTACTTCAGAGAATTTTTGGAGGAATTAGAAAAAGAGTTGCCTAGGAGTAAATATAGGTAGCTATTGTTTTTAACTTGGTTATTGCTGTTGTTATTATTATCTGAAAAACGGTGCTGTAGATGTTGGAATAATAATTTTTTAAAAAGCTCTGGTGGTGACTCAAAGACTAGCAGAGGTATCAACTAGCAAGCCTCACTGGAAGCCCTTGACCAAATGAGGAGAAATTCAGAGATCCTCAAGGAGTCTGGAAACTTTCAGGGCTTGAATTTACTCTTCTAGAATGGTCTAAACCCATCATAGCTGATTTGGGTTTCCTGAGATCCTCTCAGAGTACTTAAGATACCCTGGAGATTTGAAAGCCTATTGCAAGAGAAAACACTCAGACAGTTCTGAGTGAAAGTTTAAAAAAAAAAAGTGTTCTGATATCCCGCTCCTTATAAATGTGAAGTGACCTGTAGATTCAGAGAAATAGGCCAGGGATGGCTCCCATTAGAAGCTGTGCTTCCCTTGAGTACCTTGTATTTGGGCCAGCCACTCTTAGGAGGCACTTCCAATATATACCTGATTCTAACCCCTGTATGTGAGGCTGGGCTTTGATCCAGAACCCTTGCTCAGAAGCCACCTTTAGAACCCTGGATGTGTAGGCTGCAAGTATACAAAGTGCCTTTTTGTGAATTACAAAATGGTGCCCTTCTGGGCAGATAGCTCATCAAATGTACCACTTCATACTGTCTGAATTCCAGCTCCCAGGTATCTATGAAAATAGCTGTGATGTAGGTGACTGATACTCACATGGACCCTGGCTCTTACAGTTGGAAGTGCCTGTAAGTCTTATCTATTTCACCTTGTCATTCAGTGGAGATAACGACAACATCCCAACATATGGCCATAAGCCATTGTCTAATGCATAGCAGGCAACACCTTTCTATTGTTCAGTAGCTTTAATTGTTAGACTGTTCTGCCATTTAGGAAAGTCCTGTGCTTTCCTGTAGTTTCCATCTGATAGCCTGAGCCTAGTTCTCTATAGTTCACCTAGGAGACCAGCCTGGGAATGTTGTTAGAGATAGTCGGTGCTGCTGTCTCCATCGTGCAGGGGATGAAGAAGCTGTTTCGCTGAGGTTTTAGACACTAAACAAAAATTAGGAACCATAGCTTCTGTCTCAGCTCTCTGGGGGTCTTCAGAGGACTAGTTTAAATTACCATTGTCTTCATAAGAGCTGATCGCAATCAGATTAAGATTTTTATGGCTCCAAATGAATAACAGCTGAGCTGGGCTGAGCATTTTAGAGTCTGTGGGATACCTCAAGACTTGTGCCTTCTCACCAGGCAGTGTCTAACTGTGGGCCCTCCTTCTAGAATAGTAACTCAGCCTTATTGACTTCTTAAAGGGCACTTCCTCTTCATATAGTAGGCTGGGAGGAATGAAACATGACTGGTTTAGAATTACTCAGGGAATTATATATTTTCCTACCTAGTGCTCTGTATTCTCCGCAGCATTGAATCATTTGTTGGTAGTATGGCAGGCAATGAGGAAGAGGTGGTGATATTTTTCAAAGCATTCATTCTGTTTCCCTGAGGTAAAGGTGCTCAGGCTTTTTTTCTCAGGAGAAGCTGCATTTAATTTTCTCAAGGTTTTAACTTAAAAGTCTGATTCCATGACCACCCCACTGGGAATTCTGGAAAATTCCAGTTTCAGGGCTGTGATGGTAACAAACAGTTTGAAGATCTAGACTATATGCTATAGGGATAAGTCTCCAAGATCAATCAGGTGGGACCCTTTAGCTCAGTGCCACGTAGTAGGCCCACAGCTTGGATCTAAACTAGATCTTATACCCTCCCAGGGACATGCAGATGGAGAGGTGTCTGCCATAGCCGATGACTTTCTAGAAGTTTCAGAAAATGGGCATCTTATAAAGTTACTCTGGTTCCTCAGCCTAAGGCTTGGGAGTTCCCTTAGGAATTATCTAGTCCAGGGGCTGGCAAACTGAAGCCCTCATTCTAAGCCTGTCCTCCCTCTGTTCTTGTACTGCCTGTGAATTAAAAATGATTTTTACATTTTTAAATGGCTGAAAAATTATCAAAAACAGAATAATTGTTCATGACCTAGGAAAATTAAATAGAATTCAAATTTCATTATCCACAAAGAAAGCTGTATTGTAACAGAACCACATCATTCATTTATATACTGGCTTTGCTTTTGTGCTGCAATGGCCAGGTTCAGTAGTTGTAACAGAATCTGTGGTCCGAAAAGCCTGAAATATTTACTCTCTGAGTCTTTACATAAAAATAGTTTGCCGACCCCTACTGCTTTAAGCAAATGGTTTTGAATTCTTCTTAACTCAAGACCCCTCCCCCTGGTAGATGAAACCTAATGAGGAATCCCAAATTAAAAAGAGATTAAAGCAGTACTGCTTTGGTCACAGCCAGGATACGAGGGATTGAAAATGTCTCAGGTATTAGAGGAATGTCGTGTCAAAACAACTCATCTATTCAAGTAGTATTTTTTGGAGGTAATTGTGGCTCTATGGATATTGCATAAGATTTAGTTAGGGAACCTGAATTTAAGTTACTTAACCTCTTTGAACCTCAGTTTACTCCTCTGTGCAATGGGAATGAAATAATATCTATGTCAGAGATTCAGGAAATGCCAAATAGTCTGCTTGGCCAGAGTGTGGAGTACATAAAAGACAATAGTAGGAAAAAAAGGAGTAAATATCTTTTCATCGAGAGTGGATGTGGTATATATGGATTTATATCTGTACTGCATGCATATGCCAAAGATAATAGTGTGAGCCTTGATGTATGTGACTATTGACTTGTACCAAATTGCCACCTCTTCGACCTTGGACTTCCTTAGAATTGATCACATAAATTCAGCACAATACCAATTTTCTGCTCCACAGTCATTATTGTGAATTTGATTTTCATTTTCTTGGTATATTTCTCTGGGTTATGTAATTTTCTCCCCAATGTGGGAAGTCAAGTTATCATGCAAATGACAAACTGCCTAATAGAATTCAGATGGCTTTCGAGAATGTTACACGTGCCAAAATACTATTGTACCATTTTTTAGGAGTGTGTGTATGAAAACATCGAAGAGCAGATTTTCTCAAAGAAAACCACAACCCAGTAGACCAACCTAGACCTGAAAACAAATGTTGGGATAATTCCAAAAAGGAAAAAATAATGTTTTGCCTTAAAAAATATCTCAAGCATGAGCCTTATAGTTGAAATTGCGCACTTCAGTGGTACAGTACAAGTATCTTGAGTAAATTTCCTTTGAGTCATACTAGGTAATAAAGAAAGACATTTAAGTAGAGTAATAGGGATTCATTCAACACCGTTTACTGGGCTGATGATACTTGAAACAACAGTGCAGCACTTAAGGGCACAGGTTTTGGAGCTGGGCTGTGATGAATTGGAACCCTAGCTTTAAAACTTACTAAATGCGAACTCCAGAAAGTTACTTATCATAGCTTCAGTTCTCTAATCTGTAAAATGGAGCCAATAATGGTACTTAGTTTAGAATGTTGGTATGAAGATTAAACGAGACTATGTATATGAAATGGTTGATGAACACCCAACAATACTGTCACTATCATTATTACTTGCTGTGACTGTGTCTGGCCCCGGGGAAGCAACTATGAGGATGACATAGCTCCTTTCCCTAATAAACTCGCTTAGCAAGAATGAAGACTTCATGAACAGACAATGACAATCCAATGTTGTAAGTTCAATGTTAGAAGCATATAAGAAAAGACTCAAAGAAGGAATGTCTAAGTTTACTTGGGGAGTCTGGTGATGGCTACCCAGAAGCAGGGGCCTTTGACCAATGCCTTGAAGGCAGACTAAACTGCCAGAGGAGAAAGAAAGAAAAGAAGATCAGGAGAACAAACAGAGGTATAAAAAAACATGAGGTTTCAGGAAGAGTGGGACTCTTGGTCTGGCTGGAGTATACTACCTGTAGGCACCAGTGAAACGTGATGAGTCTAAGGAAAGGTTGGGGTGAGACTGGGCCATGCTTTTTTCCAAAGAACAATAGAAGGAGGAATGATCAAAGTTTTAAGCAGAGTATGGATATGAAGAATCAGAAGTAGAGATCTCTGGGAGCAAAGAATATAAATTGACTGGAAGAAGGAGGTGGCAAGGAAACTGGTTATACCATCATTGTAGTATAGTCCAGGTAACAGAGGGTGGTGCCCAGGGCATAAGACAGTGAGGATGGGGAAGAGAATGGATCAGATTCTAGAGACACATAGAAAGTAGAACCAACTGAATTCAGACATTGATGAGCCTGACATCAAAGGTCTTCTTAGCTACTCCAAGGGCACTGAATTTATATCACCAATCCCACCACAGTCCAAAGCATGCACACAACTCCCTCACACTAGGCTTCCCACTATATTGGCGAATGCTCTTTATTCTCCCAAGGCTCTGAGACCTGTCCTAGGACCTCTGCTACCTGACAAGAGTGTCTCTAGTACTCAACCTTTTTCTCCAAAGAGAGACCTCATTGGCTCCATTCCTAAGTCATGAGGAAAGGCAGATTTCTTGCCATTCATTCTTTTCAGGGTTGTCCCTCTTCAGACTTTTTTCAGCTTCTTAGAGCAACCACAGCTGATCAGAAAGAAGAAAGCCCTCTGGTTACCTCCAAGGTACCACCCAATCACAGAGTGTACTTCATTACTTATCTCTCTGTATCAGCTCTTCATTGTTAAAGGATTAAGTAAAGAACTCCTTTATTGAGCTGGTCCATTAATCTCTATCTAAGGAAACTCTTCAGAACAACTGAAATATTAAGTTGCTTTTAAGTGCACTACAACTCATGCCTGCTGACAGCCATTGTGCTTTACAGTAAATTCAATGGGGGCAAGGACACATTTTTAGCTGGATCCAAGGCACTGCAAATTCACAGCTGCTGATAACACAGCACTTTAGCTTGGAGTGCTTTAAACTGTTTCTCAAACCCGTTTCTAGAGAAGGTTGTGGAGAGGGCTGTTTATCTGAATTGACACAGCAGAGAGGATTTCTTTTATGCCGATGCATAAAGAATCCACATTTTATTTCAGATTGCTTAAGCCAAATAGTCAAAACAGACAATTTAGGCCCAACTAAAATGTTGACATCAATGTAATCCAGTTGCTTATGAAAATCCCACCTGATTTATGTGCTCGACCCTTTCTGTTACATCGAAATGATACCTCGCCTCACACATATTGACAGTGTTTAACCCCTATAAAATCTTAGAGCTGGAAAGACTGTTTGGGGCACATGTAGCCCAGGACCCCTGCGAGCTTTCCATCAGGTGAGCACAGGTATCACTTGTCGTACACACACACACACACACACACACACACACACACACACACACACACACGACAAGGAGATGCTAAGGCCTGAGTGATTCAACTGGTAAAGATACAGCACTTTACTTTTAGATTCAGATAGTTTAGTACTTACATAATGGAAGAAGGGAAGATTTGCCAGAGCTCACCCTTTTTTGGTGTGTCCCACACACCAAAAGAGGATGACACCAAAACAAAAGGGGCCCAATGACCGCAGAGTAAGTTGTGGGATATTTTCTTATTGAGGATCCCATTTTTGATTTCAGTTAAGGGGTTTTATAGCTGCAGGTGTATTCTGCAGTGGGCAGGACAGGACACTCTATACCTCATCAGAACCTGGGAAGGGATGAAAAACTGTCTCATGAAAGACTCCCAGAAGAGACACAGGGGCATGGGGGAGATGGCCTTGAAGTGTATGTCAAGATCGTCTTGTCCTCTCCTGTTCTGGGAGGATCACTAGATGTTCTGCCAAGTCTCAGATAAGCTGTGGTTCAAGCCCCAGCCTACATGACTTACTTGGATACATGCAGGGTGTTCACAGTCTCACGACAGAGCTGTTTCCTTACCCTACCAGACATTCTAATCAGTTGATAACTACTCCTTACGGGACCTGCTTTTCAGATTCTGGTGTCACGTTGAACATACTCATTTACTACTGTTTTATGTCAAATGTGCTGCCCAGATGCAAGTTCTAAGAGAAGCTAGTCATCATAGTAATCAGAACAATAGTTAATGGACTTGTTTCTCTGCTAGGAGTCATGAACGTCAGCTAAGCTAGCCATAGCACAAGTCCAAGGACATACACACATGTACAAGAACTAGCCAATGTTCATGGTCCTCGGGGACCAGTAATTTTCTTGTTAGCAAAGCCAGCTGACTTTTCTGTGGCTCCTGAGCACAGTGAAGGGCTCAGTGTAGGAACTGAAATTGTTCAGCAGTCTGATAGGCCCAGGTTCGAACCCTCACTAGCTGTGTGATCTTGGATCAAATCCCTTAAACTTTCAAGTACCTGGATGAAAGGAGGCTCACCTTATAGCATTGCTGTAACATTAAATGAGATAACCCACTTTGAGTCGCTAGCCCTTAAGAATCACCCAATCTTTATCATCTATTGGGATCACTGTATCAAGATAGTTCAGCCTGAGTTATCCTGAATACATGAGATGTCATTCTATTTGGAATTAAGGAAAACTAGATGGAGAAATGTGTTCTCATGTTAAAGCAAATGTTGCAGAAAGGAAAAGGACTGTACATTTGCCACAAAGAGCTTTTGCATGCCAGAAGTAGAAGTAGATCGATGTCTTGAGTACAAAGAAAGTTTATATTAATATTATTGTTTCAACTTTTTTAAATCTGGAAAATTCAAATCTACATAAAATACCACTGAACTGCATATTATAAAATATCAATCTACCAGATTCCAGGACTGCATAAACAGTTTGATATTGAGAAATCTATTTGTATAATACATCACGTCACCAACAAATAAAATGATAAAAACCATATGATCACCTCAGGAGATGCCAAAAATATCTTTGATAAAATTTCATACCTATTCCTGAACCAGACCTTTTAAAAACAAAGTAGAGAAGGATACATCCTTTCTGGATAATGGCTATGTAATGACAAACTGTCAATCCAAAGGTAAGTTTTAGTAGGTAGAAAGGTAAGATCAAGTTTTAAACATATATTTTAAAACAAAAATGGAATCACAGATGACTGTGTTCCAAGTGTTTCTAAATATCTGTATTAATGTTGATTCATTGGGTAGACAGAAGGAACACAAACAGACTAATATCATCCAATGACACCATTTGTTCTGATAATTACTCCAATCTAAACAGTTTTGAGGCATCACATATGGCTTCCACAAAGAATTCTTTCAATGTAGGTAGAAAAATTTAGAAAGTGACATTGAAAATCTCAGCTTCCACTTCCGCCTTTCACAAATCATTAATCCTTTAAAAACATATCACCATTTTATTGACATCCACATCTGCCTACAAAGCTTTTTAAATACAGAGATGCTGGCTAACATGATTGAAAATTTGATCCTATTGTTTTAACAAAATGAGAATTGTTTTAGAAGGGGCTCCACAATGTCTGGACATATATTTTCCCTAAGTAACAGTACAAGGCATGCATTTCCCTCGGGAATTAAACATTTATGTTGATGTACTTGGCTGCAGAGCCAAACCTGCACTGGCTCTAATACAGAGGAATTTTCTGAACATTTTGAGTAATGGGACTGAAATAATTTAACTGCTCCTTCTGTGCATGTTAAATGAGTTGTGTGATATATTTAGCTTTTGCGGAAAACTTGTTTACACTATAAATTATAGCACATGGCATAATCACATTGATGTGGAAAACCAGCCATGTTGATCATTTTGGCCACCTCGCTCCAAACTTCGGGTTATTGCAAGTGAATTCTTTGTGACTCACCAATATATTGGGGGTGTTTGTAAACTCCATGACCCTGCTGAGTACATGTGAAGCCATTGTCTCAGCACTGCCATTGAATCTGAAAGAAGAGCTCGATTTTTGAGACAGGAGAATTGTCAAGATAGGGGAGGGCCCATCTTGCTAAGTGAGTGGCATACAGATCTAAATTGTTAAGTACTACATTTATCAATGGATTAGAAGGGATTGGCTTTTTAATTCTGAAACACAGAAAAAAACCCCTGGTGTCTAATGATCAAGGGCTCTGGCAAATCCAACCTCCTAAGAGGTGACACTGTATAAAGAAAAGCACAAAAGACTTGTGAGTTCGATGGAATAGGGGTCCAGTCCAGCTCTTGCATTTACTAGCTGTGCAAATATAGGCAAGCTTATTGACCTCTCTGAGTCTCCATTTTTTTGTTGTTGCTAAAACAAGGCTGCTGATACCTATATTTCATGGTTGTTGGGAAGAGTAACTGAAGTAATATGTGAAAGGAGTATGATTGTGAGTGTTGAATAAATGATACTACTTCTATTATTGCTGATATTAGAGCAAATTGAAGCCTGGTTCTTATGTCAACATATTCAGAAGCAGCATTAAAATAATTACTGCAGAGGAAATCACCAGGTCTCTGGTTGAAGAAAGGAGTTTAAGCAACAACAGAGAGCCATCAGAGTAAGTATTAGATTTATCAGGGAAATCATGTCATAAATGATATAAATGTGTAATCACTATGTTATATACCTTAAACTAAGTATCGTATGTCAACTGTAAAGGAAAAATAAAAATTATTTTAAAAAATAAAAATTAATTAAAAGAATGGGCAAAGAATCTAAGTAGACATTTCTCCAAGGAAAGTGTATAAGTGGTCAATAAACAGATGAAAAGATGTTCAATATCATTAGCTATCAGGAAATAGACATAAAGTGGAAACAACCTAAATATCCATCAACTGGTGAATGGATAAGGAACACGTGGTCTATCTATACAATGGAATATTATTCTGCTATAAAAAGGACTGAAGTGATGACCCATGCTACAACATAGATGAACCTTTACAACATTATGCTAAGGGAAATAAGCCAGACACAAAAGGCCACGTATTCACATATTAAATGATTCCATTTATATGAAATATCTAAAATAGGCAAATCTATAGAGATGGAATGTAAATTACTAGTTACCAGGAGCTGGGGTGAGGGGCTGAGAGTGACTGCTAATGGCACGGGGATTCTTAGAGTGATAGAAGTGTTCTAGAATTAGATAATATGGTTGCACAACTCTGTAACTATAAAAAACATTGAATTGTATACTTTAGAGGGTGAATTTTATAGTATCTGAATCTCAATAAAGCTGATTTTTAAAAAAAAAAATCACACAGCTAGCCAAGTGGGGGAGGGAAGGCTGAGATGACAATCTGCACCTGCCTGATGCCAAAGCCCATGTCCCCAACCACTCCATTTACTTCTCTGCATGACAGAGATTGGAAGAAATTCTCAGAGGCATTCCTGCTCACATCTATGGAGAAAAACACTGAGAGAAAAGAGCTATTTTTTCCTACGTAATCCCTTTCTCCTTCCATTTTTCCAATGTTAAAACTGCAATTGATACAGCCAGCAGAAACTTCACCAAGGGAAAAGCGCTCTGTCTTTTCCAGGAGAGACAAAGCATTACATTAAAAAGACAGCTGTCTGGTTGGGGCGGGGACCAAGCCAAATACCCTTCAGCAAAGATGCTCTATCCCCTCCCTGACTTCAGAATTTTCAGACTTAAGGCTTGTAAAGAAAGAAACTCATCTACGCAGAGGCCCCTTCTCAATAGGACAAATCACCTGCCCTCATAACACCCACAGGCAGACATGTGTTTAATGTGGGTTGACAGTTTGAATGAGTTGACCTAAGCAGACATCAGGACAGGTTGAAGGAGGCTTACATTTTAGTGGTTAAAGGAAAAGCTGGGATGAAGATGCTGATTTGATTCTCAATCGATCGTTTAATACGGCAATTCATTAAGCACAGGTAAGGGAGGACTCTGCAACTCCGTTTTCTTATTTTGAGGTCGGGAAAAGGAGTTAGTTGCTGGTCTGATGTGCAGGCCACCTATGATCACAACAGTTTCTCCTCTGGTGAGTCCACGCCCAGCCTGGTGCTCCAGCAGCTAATTGATTTTCCAGACCCTGACTCCTGTGATTAGGCAGCCGGGCTCCTATCAGGGCCCAGTGCCCATGTGCAGCTCCTATGGTAATGCAAATGTTAGAAAGCAAATCCAATTTAAATCGGGGCTCCCTTGAGCTGAGAGATAATTTTCCTTTAATCTTCTTCCGGTTGTCTATCGCTAACCTTCACAGTCTTAGATATGACACTGTAAAACCTGTCCACACTGTTACTTTTCATATGGAAAGAATTCCCACACACATGTCCACCACCAGTAATGACCTGTTTCCAAGCATCTGCATTAAGGACTTAACACAGACCTTGAACTTGATACAGACCTTGCAGCTACCTCCCCCACCACCAACCTTCCATTTCCAGACCTGGCCAAGGAAAACATACAGCGCTGCTTCAGGGAAGATGCCCTGTCCCCGGGCCTGCCATGCTATCTGGGGGCTAGTTTTGAGTGTGGAATATTTGGCTACCTCCTTGGTTTTTGGACCACAATGTCATGGGGCTTTCCCCTCTCATTCTTCTTGCCTTTTGTTATTTTTAATCACCCACCTATCGGGGCCAGATTGCCTTGTAACTGTCTGCAGAGCTTGCGTCTGACAGAGATAGCTGCTATTGGTAATAAGAGCCTTCACTTCAGCCCATTTAACTTGCCTCAGTTTGACAGCTTCACAATAGCCACCTTCCCTTGAAAGAAAACTGTGATTTAGTGGAGAGAGAATGTGGGACAACAACCTGATCTGTCTCTTCATCTCCAGTGGGGTGTCTTGGCATCAAGTCCCACCGCAAAGCCAAAGAATGAACTGCCACAGGGAAATGGGCCGGTCTGGAGCTGGCCTTGGTTAAAGGCGCAGTCAACATCCACAACTCACAGCACAGAGCTGCTTGCTGAGAATGTGGGGGCTGCTTCCTACAAACATTCTGTCTCCACAGGACAAAGTAAATCTGTTTGTTTTTTTTTTTTTTTTCCATTACTTTATCAATTGCCCAAGTACTGGTTGAATGGGCTTTCTTAACTTGGTAATTGCAGTAACAATGTTATCTGAAATTACTGCTTGCAGATGCCTCCTGAGTCAGCTCCTTGCATCCATGTCATTCCAAGGGCAGACAAAGGAGTTCGAAGGTGGTTTTCCTGGGAGAGAGATATCACACCCCCAAATTCCCATCGTCTGCAGCAGGACAGAACTGAGCGAGTGATCACTACTGCCTTTTAAGGGGCATGTTTAACAAAGGTCATTAGAATGATTGCCATTCAGAAAAGGGCTTGTTACAGATTGAATTCTGTCCCCGCCTCTATTCATATGTTGAAGTCCTTACCAGCAGTGCCTCAGAGTGTGACTTTATTTGGAAATAGGGTCTTTATAGAGATTATCAAGTTGAAGTGAGGTCATCACTTTGGCCCTAATCCAATGTCACTGGTGTCCTTATGAGAAGGGGAGTTTGGACACAGAGACACATATAGAGGCAAGATGATGTGTACAGACATGGGGAGACAACACCATCTGCAAACTAAGGAGAGGGGACTAGGACAGAACCTTCCATCACAGCCCTCAGAAGGAAGCAACCTTGCTGACCTTGAACTTGCAGCCTCCAGAACTGGGAGACAATTGTTTGTTGTTCTAAGCCTCCCAGCATGTGGGACTTGGTATAGCAGCACCATCAAACAAAAATAGGGATTTTCCTGTTTCCAGTGCCCCCATGTACATGGATTGGGGGAATGCTTTCACATCTCTAATAGCCTCCTTTTCATATGTTTGCCTCATCATCTAATCACCTGGGAAAAGCAACAACATTTCGGTATATGACCAAAACATGTTTGCTAAGAGAAAACAGCAACTAACATAATGGGTGGTGGGGGGGAGAAAATAAGTGAAACTTGGGTCATCTGAACCTCTTGACCTGAAAGAGTATCCCCAAAGCTAAAGCTTAACAAAACCCCATGTCACCCATCACCCTATTTAGGAGATAACCTTATTTTTAAGATAGATTATTATTTTGCTTTGGTAAGCCTCATTGATTTCACTTCAATTCTTCCCAGTTCTAAAGATGAATTTTGCTTCCAGTGACTCTGACAATGCCATCCGAAGGCAGATTCAGACTCTAAACATGTAACATTTTAGAACTGAAGCATTCCTATATCATGATTTTTACCCCCTAGAGAGCTTAAAATGTCACCCTTTTGGCACATACTGGGCAGAAGAGGTGAGTTACTCAGCATGAAGGGTCAAATGCCAGAGTATGACATAAGGGAAAAAGCCAGAATGTAAGATAATCACTGATGCTAGAAGCGAGGCCAGGAATGGTGCTATCATCTCCCTACTGAGGGAGAGAAAGCACATGCACGAACAGTTTTGAGTTCCATCACTCTGATCGTTCCTGCTAGCACTCTTGCCTGCTTTCTCCTACAAAGGGCACCCTTCCCCTCAATCTGCTTGCTTTTCCACTCTTTCTGGGTGTTCTCATCCATTCCCTGAGTCCCACATCTATATCTTCAGCCTAGAACATTCTCCAGAGCTCCAGACTCATAAATCTAGCCTTCCACTGGAAAGTTCCACCACCATATTCCACAAATGCCTCAAGTCCAAGAAAGCTGAACTCATCATCTCCAGCCTGCCCCTTCTCCTGCTTTGTTTTATTTATGTATACATTCATTGATTCATTCATTCATTTTGTTTTATCTATCTATTCATTATTGTGATAAAATACACATAAAATTTACCATTTTAAAATATACTATTCAGTGCTTTTTAGCACATTCACAGTGTTGCATAACCATCACCATCAACTAGTGCCAAGACATTTTCAACACTTCAAAAATATATCCCATGTCCTTTAGCTATCACTCTCCCAATTCCTCCATCCCCTCCATCCCTATGCAACCTCTCATCTGATTTGTCTCTCTATAGGTTTGTCTACTGTCGACATTTCATATAAATGAGATGATAGAACACATGGACTTTAGTGTCTGGCTTCTTTCCCTCAGCATGTTTTCAAGGTTCATCCATGTCGTAGCATGGCTCAGTACTTCATTCTTATGCTTTATTTTTGCATCTCTCTACAGTGTCATCCACATTTGCAAGCAAGAAAGAGTCCTTTTAAAATTTCTACCCTATCCTTCACCTCACATATCTTGTTAGTCATTCACTCCTCTTGATGGGATCATGGGTCATCCTTTGCCAATCCGTCTTCTCTTCTCCTTTTTCACCTTATTTCAAATGTTGAGCATCTCTCACCTGGTTCACATAACTCTGGCCATTTGATTCCCCTGATTAAGATCCTCTGAGGGCAACAGATGCCACAGTCTCTGAAAATCACCGTTGGGATATCTGGAGTGTGCAGAGGACTGTGGCCTTGAGGGAACTAGGATCTCAGTGACACTGTGATGTATCAGGGCAGTGTATGGAACTTGTATGGAATCTGATATCAGCATCAGACTGTGCCAACTAGGAAGGGATGCCAGGTTTTGCTGGTGAGAGGGTGGGAGGAATCTGGGAGTACCGGTGGCATGTAATGACACTTGCTTCTCCACTCAGGGTAGGTGCTTGGTGACAGGGGACATGCCTTGAAGCCACAGGGTGTGTAAAAGATAGGAGGAATCTAGGCCCTAGGCTCTAGGGCATGGCTAGGGAAATCAGAAGCTATGAGAGATGGTCCAGAGAAAGGCATGGAAATCCCTTTGCCTTGGAAAAAAGAGGTATTTACATAGCATCTACAGTGACTTCTTGCTGGGATGGTTAGGTGTTCGTGTGAGATCTTGAAAGATGAATACAAGACAAGGATTCAGGAGCACTGTGGGCAGAAAGCATGCCACATGAGACCCAGAGAAGTATGGATGAGTATGAAACAAGGGAGTTTGTTTGCAGAATCGACAATTCCTGTTTCTGCTGCATGTGAACAAATAAGAAATCAAATTAACAACTGTGTTATCTTCTTGTACTTAAAATAGGACTCTTCACATGAAAGAAAATGCTGTTGAGCTCATCTATATGTGTGCTGTTGCTGATCATTAAAGGATATTTTAATTGTGTTATTCATGGATGGACTTCATTTCTGCTCAATTAAATCTCACTCTTCTGAAAGTTGTTCAGTAACCAAAAGGCCCTGCTTTGGTAGAGAACTATCTGGCTCTACCAGTCTGAGGCCCTGTAGTGAAGGGCCTTTCCACATCCCTGTCACCAGGCCGGTATACCTGTCCTCTAGCTGCTGTGGGTCTTCCTCCGGGGTTCTCTGGGGAGATGGGTTCATTTCTTTGGCAGAAAAAGAGCTACCTCACTTTTGGACAGGAAGCCCCTACCCAATGACTGATTGACAAGGGACAAAAAGGACTCCCTGTGGGATCAGGGTGATACCAGGCTCCAGTAGAGATGACTGCCATGCTTGGCTGTCTTCCTCTGCCCTATCTTGCTCTTTTTGCTTCCTTAAAGGTTTCTCCTTCTTTGAAGCACAGTCTGAGGAAATGCTTGTGTCAGGTTCTGCTTCTCAAGAACCTGGCATCTGATCATCCCAACTCCACATAGGATTTCTCACACCCATGAGTCCTGTGGATGGGAATTTTTTAGGTCTATATCTTTTTGGAGATTTAATACCTTAGTCTTCCTGTGAGAAAATAGTGCTTAATCTAGATTTAATATCCCCTAGCTCTTCAGAAATGTGCGCTATCACAACTACAGTATAAGAAAATTTGTCATGTTACTAAAAATGGCTTTAATCCATTCTTTGAGTTCCTTATTAGCACTAAATGGGATAAATGGAAAATAACTACTTTTACATAATTCCCAAGTTTGCAATTATAGAGCAAGGAACATTGCAGCAACTTGAAGCATATCTAGCCTTGCTTAATATTTTTTAGAATGCAACCAGTGGTTCCATCTTCCACATACTAACTCTCCATCACCATCATTTTTAGTGATACTTGAGCTCCCTTACGAGGCTGGTGGTACTTCTCATTTACAGACGGAAGTGCTTAGAAATTGAGCATTGAAAAGATGTGTCATGCATCATGTTGCATGGATCTGAGCCAGCATGAAACTTCACCTATGTTCTATACAAGCGTGAACATCTAGAATGTGCTGAGACTGTTTTTCTCATCCTCACTACAGCTTTTTTTTCTTTTTGCTTCTGCTTCTTTAATCAGGGACAAACAAACCAACAAAAAAGTGCCTGTCATTTTACTGTATTGATTGTTTCCTACTAATTACACTTTATTTAATTGAAAATAAAAGCAAATGCATATCGTAGGTAAAGAATCTTACTAAGTTGACAGCTCAGAAATGTGAAATCTCTCTTTGTTTGGGGGCACAAATCCTTGCAGGCTAAGAGCATAAGTTTACCTACATTGCCCTCCCCTTGTCCTGCAAAGAACAGCTCTGGGAGTAGGCGGGGGGGGGGTACCATTGAAATAACCTTATCAATCCCTCTCTGCCAACAGGGTGCTAATTAGTGCCAAGTAAGAGCCTCCTTTTTGTCTGTGAAACATCTGTCCATAGGCATTGAACTCAAACCCCAACTCATTTTATCAAGGCCAAAAATATCAGACAACAGTTTATTATGGTCCCTGCTAATGCAGCTTGATTTTAAAGTCATAAAAAATTTGGAATCCTGCTTAATGGGGATCAGATACTAGATTCCTGTACATTCTAATTATCATTCATATTTATCTTATTTTGACAAATATATGTCTTCACAAGATCTAAGGTGCACTGGTTGAGAAGTGGCAAGGATAAAGCCATGGGAGACACATACTTCTCGCTTACCCTATATTGTGCACTCTGCTTCATTTTTTTTAAAGTAATGTATTGTTACATAGATAAATGGTCTTTGTTTTGTCTTTCTTTTTTAATCCTGGTGGGGTAAAGGCCAGTGTAAAATAGCTTCTTTTTAATTGAACCTATTCTGTGTACACAGTGTGTGCATAAAAGCGCCTCCATCATTAGTTTTTGGTGATGCAAATGAAGGTGGTCCCCCGCTGTTTCTTTCTCCCTTTCTAAAGTGCCCTTTCAATCAATGTTTGGGACAGGACAAGACCCTTGCGACTCACAGCTTGCTTTATTCTGTGTGGCCACCAGAGGACTTTCATTCATTCCCGGGTAGCTTTACAATGACAAGTTATCACAGACAGAACCTGGCCTATTTCTTCCTTTTGCAAAGTACGTGGTATATTTTCTGAGTTCACCACAAACTAGGAAAGCTGTTCATTTTATTTGGCAAAGATTCCTCTAATTTGGATGTTTCTCTGAATTCCATTACAGAGCCTTTGTCCTTTCACTTCAAAGTAAACAAACACACTCATTGATCTTTAGAGGACTATCAAATTTAACTGTAAAATGTATTATTGCCATATCATTTTCTTCAGTTCTCTAATAACGTTATTTCACGTTATTCAATTTGAGACCCGCCTAGTGCAGTGAAATGTCATGAGTCTTCTTACAGTGAGTTAGAGCCTCACAAGAAGTAGAAAAATATTTTTCTTTAAAACAAGATGGAGTTCGGCTACTAACATTATAAATTGCTCTATTTTAAAATAAAATGTCTGAACTGGGCACACTTAAAATACAAGGGAATATTTCATTAGCATTTATGCAATTTTTCAGGTAACTTTTCCCAATGTTTCTTTCATTCATCATCAGATGAGAGAGAGCTTGTCAGGAAAAAGGACTGTTAATGGTAGTTAATGGTGGCTAAATTCAATGAACATGTTTCTATTTTGTTTTCCTCTTGCTGGAAATAATGAAACTATTACATGCACAACCCTTATGTTGCTTGCAAAAATGTCCAGTTCCAATAGTAGGTACAATAAAGCATTATCTGATTTATAAAACAATCTATGCAAACCTATTTTTATGTTTTATTTGATTCTAGCCATTAGCCTGAGTCAGGAAATAATTCTAAAATATATCTCACAGCAGCAATTTGCTATACTATGTCAGAATCATCTGCATAAATCTTTACCTTTTTCTAGGACACCAAAACGCACGTTTGTGAAAAAGAAATACTTTTTTGAGTGTTGTGGTTGCACAATTTGTGGGACAGTCAAACTGGTTATTGGGCTTCACCTCAAACAGCAATGCTCACCTCCCCAGAGGCAGCACTGCTGTCTTTATTAACCGCACCATCAGTGAGACTCCTAGTTCTCAATTGCTAACTCAGAAGTTACATGTGCAGAGAAGCCTGTCTTTTGGCTGATCTGAAGTCAGTGAGTCAGGTCTCCAACCAACTGGAGTTGGACATTCTTTTGAAAAACTGCATCAGTTCCCCATTTCAAGCCAATCTACTCTGGGCTAAGGTAAGCCAACTGGCAGAGTCATATTCAATCAGTATTCTGCCTGCTTCTCTTTGAGTTAAATACCCCTTGGAGCTCCAATGGCGCAATCGGTTAGCACACGGTACTTATAGAGCAGTATATGCAGAGTTAAATACCCCTCATTGACCATGCACCAAATGATGAAGACACGCGCAGAGGGCACTGGATCTTAACCAAGAACACAGGGCAGCATCGGCAAATCTCTGAGTTCTTGTTTGAAACTTTTTCAAATTATTTCTTTCTTGGCTTTCATCAGAACTCAATTGCAGTTAAAGAAAAGCAAAAAAGGGATCTCCACCCTTGAGGCCAGGCCCACCTGCAACTGATTTGCACGAAGAACTTCATCCTATGGCAAACATAAGAATCTTCTGACTTCTAAGAATCTAATTTCTACTTCTCTTTTTGGATAAAAATACACATTCCTTCTCACATCACCACCTGGATTGTAAGCATCATTCCCTCCCTATCCCATTTCTCCCTGTGGACAAAGTAAAATACAAAAACAGCAAGGGAAGGCTCAACTCAAAGTGAGAAGCATCTACACAAGAAGATGCCTTTATGACTTCACAAGATAGCTGGGCATCTGTATCTACTTTAGGTATGTCCTCAAAGAATAACCATGAATCTCAGGAAGTTTACTGGTGTGTCTTTAAATGCCCTTGAAAGAGTAACTTGTTACATCCTGGATAATATTTCAACCTGAGGTCCCAAACATCAGTGAATAGGCAATCATACAACCAGATTTTGCAAACTAAATGTGGTTGGATGGGCACTTCTTAGTGTAGGTAACCAAGATAATTCAAAAAAGAATTTGATGTATGGACAGTGAGTTTAGCAAGATATAGGCATGTGATTTGCACCCATCTTTTTCCACCAATTTTTAACCTCGAGGAGGGTATATAGTCTTACAAACCATACTTTTGTATGAGCCTCTCAATGTTTTGTATTTTCATCTTCGTTATTTGTGTGTGTGTGTGTGTGTGTGTGTGTGTGTGTGTGTGTGTGTGGCTCATTCTTCTATTGTCAGATTTAACCTTACCCATTGCTGAGAAACACGATATTTTCAAAAAATGTGTCTCTAACATGCAAGCATAAAATAAGTAGTGATGATGATGCATGAGAAAATTTAAAAGAAAAGGTTAATTCCAGAAATAGAGAAATACAACATTTGAATTCCTACATATTATAAGGTAGCTGTTATAATATATTCCAAATATAATCACTGAACCATCTCTCTCTCTACAAATTCTGCAAGATGCATATTACTAATATTGAGTACACATCAGGAATCAATACAAAGCACAACCTGTAATTGGTGAAGGCAGAAAGAGTCAGCTAATCAGAACTCATCTCTGCTACCCATCAATGTTTTGGGTGCTTTCATATCTAATCAACTAATTATCTACTATCAAGCCTCAGATAATATGAATGAGATAAGACATAATGAAAATTATAAATTGCTTCTGTTATATTCATTATTGTAAAATGTTTTCAAAATTGTTTAAGTCAATAAAGTAATTAAAAATGATAGTAAATGGAGTACTGCACAAATGGCAACATCTTTTTCCAAGTGCATAGATCAGAAAACCAGAAATTCCAGTGTGGGAGTTGATACAAGCTTAACTACACAGCAAATGTTGGTCATCATACACAATCCGTTATCAAGAAAGTGCTTAGATAATGGACACTTTCTTGGCCTTGTTAAAAATATGATTTGGCTGATTAAGATGGAATTACATAGGCTCTGGATTACTGGTGCTGATAGAGCCAAGTAGCACACACAAAAACAGTGCAAATGGGAAAGTATTTTCTTTAGACTCTGGATTATGTATGATGGAACCGCCCTCCCAAAATTAAATATTATATAAATGTGTGTATATATGTGCTCTTACTCATGTTTCTTTTTAATCTAATGTTATACAAGTTTGCAGTCCAAAAACACATTCCCACAGAGAGTGGGGGAAGACAGCCCAGGGCTGCCAGCTGGGGAAGCCACAGTTTGAAGTGGATGATCCACATGCTTAGATTTGAGAGTTGACTTCATTACTGCATTTTCAATAATACCGGCATTCATAATGGTCTCAAAAGTCACCAGGATAATAGGACTATTATCTCTCTCGGCAATATCTAATAAAAAGCTCTTAAGCACATCCAGTCTCTGGTTTTATAAAACATGGCAGCAAATTATCTCCCATGAATGTTCCGTGAGTATGCAGTGTTTCTTTCTCTATTCAGCCAGCTTTTCTCCCCACAGTGAGGGAAGATGGTTGGAGGATGGGAGTCAGCCACCCAGGAGACAACTTACAGTTGCAGGTGGTCTAGGAAGAAAAAAAAAACAGACAAAAGACTCCTCACAAAGGAAATATTCGGGGTGAAAGTTGGTGGGATTTTAGAATACCCTCTGTATTATCAACACAAAAATAAAAGCTCCATGAGTTTTAAATACAAATTGTAATTTCACTAAGTTGCCTAAAAAGGAATATTTGATTTAAAACGTACTTTCTGATCCGTTGGGGAAACTGGAGGAAAAGTGGAGTGAGAGTAGCAAGAAAAAAATAATGAGCATCTCCACTCCAGGTAGATATTGAAACTGAGTCTACATGTGCACAGAAAACTCTGTAATGACTTAGTTACTCAGATTGGTTTGGTCCTTTATTGCACACAGCTTTGGGGAGGATTCTGGGAACAAAATGGTCAAGTGAGTTTTGGAAACACTTCCTATTCTACACCCCTCCTGTAGAAACACATTAGACATTAGCATATTAAAGGCTCAAAGAATTCCTACAGTGAAAAGACTCCTTAGTTTTTTTAACCCACTAGTTCCCAAACATATTGGATCATATATATCCTATTTTTTTCTGAGTAAAAATATCCCATGGCAACTATTTCACAGTAATATTTTATGATAGAACACTTAGAAAAGGTGAAATCTTGAGTATTTTAGATCCTAAATAATTTTGCCTTACACATCCATATAATTGACAGAAAAGAGGTAATTTTCTTTTCCTCTGAATATATTTGTCTCAAATATTCACATCATATACATGACATAAATAAAACCATACAGCAGAAGCTTCTAAGGAAAGTTGTTTGGCACTAATAAGGATTTTTTTTAAAGCACAGTAAAAGCTTGATTTTCAATTAGGAGATTATAGAGTCAATATATTAAAATTTTCAAAATAACCACTCAGAGCCACATTCTTGACGCTCTTGTTGACCTGCCTGGTGGTCACAATTGAACGCAAAAAAGGATCTTTTGTTTTCAAAGTTGAGAAGCTCAATGTGTTCTTGAAAATTATCTAAGACAACTACATTTAAAAATATCTGAAATTAGTGCTCTACAAATAAAAGACCCAGGATTAACCCTGTCTAATCAGCTCAGAAAAACCTTTGGCAAAATGTTCAAGCTAATTTCATACGGAAGTTCAAACTGTTTAGCCAAGTTATTGGGTGAGGGCTTAAATGCTTATATTTATTTCAGGGGCTGTTTATTTTCATGTGGAGGGAAAAGAGATCCCCAAAGAAAGCATCTTAGAAGAATAGAGAATCCATCTAACGTCAATCTCTCTATCACTGTAAATATTCCTGCATGGTTTGACCCTCTGTCCAATAAAGACTGAACACATTTGTTGGAAAAAACCAAGCCATCCAGCACCTTAATGAAAGGGGAGGGGGGGCGTGTGTCTTCTGCATTCCAGATGGGCTTACAGTGCCTGAGAGCACAGATCTCAAATGATGTCGCACAGCTCAGCCCTGGCTCCCTTTTCAATGGCATTTTGTTCTATTCGAAATGATGAGTCCAGGTAACCTTTCCACACAAGCTGCCAGAGTTCTTTAAAGAATTCATGTTCTGAGAGATGCTACGACACTGATCTGTCCATTTCACGTTGGCTGTGACTATCCTGCACACCAAGGAACGCATTCCTTTTCAAATGTTAGTCATGAAAACTGTTCTAATTCTCTCACTAATTTATTGTTAGATTTTCAGCTCATGGAATGTTTCCGTGAACCAGGCAAACTGAAGGGGAAGGACGGGGTTGCAGGATTAGGTTCCCATGAGAATGAGAACAAGGCCGTGTTTGATTGACTGCTGCTGAAATACTGCGTTTCGCTAATGATGAATGAGCATTATGGAACTACCTCTGAGGCAGCCTGTGGCATCTCCATCTCTACTTGTGTTAGGAAAAGCTGCTGGACTATAAATAATTAATATTAATGAGGAACAAACTATAAACCATGGACCCCAATTTTTTAAAAATATTTTTACCTTTTTATGCCATACAAGTAAGCATCACTTTGCACAATAGATTTGTTTCTAGAAAGTGCATGTAAATTGATGTTTTGAAAATCAAACCATATCGTAAATGCATGAGATGAGCTTACTATTTACAGGAAACCTGCGGTGAATCATTTTCAAAGTGAAAGATTCTTTTTAAGGGTGAAAAATTACCTTTTTATCTGTTTGGAAATACATGCTAGAATTTTTGTGACAGATTTGCTTCGAGTGGGAAAACATCTCTGTGTGTCTTTTCTTTTTCTCTCCCACGTAAAATTGTGAGATATAATCATTCAGTTGTAACCATCATGCAGCCACACTATGCCATAGTGGAGCGGGCACGTGGATGGGTATTTTCTCAGTTTTTTTTTCATTATGAGAGACTGTCATGATCCATCTGCTTTGTCCCTTGCCTTCTTTTGAGAAGAAGGAGCTATTGAAATGCTTTTTATGAGAAACATTGCTTTGAAACCTTTCCATAGATGCATCATTATTTGAATTTACATTATGGGAATTAAACTAAGAAGAGAGTTTTATACCACAGGTTCAAATGTGAGAAATTGTTTAATGGCTTCAAACTGGAAATTGTTTGACATGCTCTGATGTGCATAATGAAGTGTCTCATTCTATCTCTTCAAAAAAAAAAATTTTACACAGAATTAAAAGACAACAAATCTAAATTGAAATGTGATTTTAAAAGTCAAGTTATTTTAGATCTAAACATTTTAGCAAGAGCAACAGAGAGATATATGCTTAGGAATATCTATTTTTCTATAATTTTGTGACCAGGCTTTCAGGAGTTTAGCATCAAACTTTATGTAAAAAATGGTGTTTGAGAGAGTTGCTCTTCCACAGAGGTGGTCTCTTAACCAAGATAATTCATGCTGTCCAGAGAAAGATCAATGTCCAGAACATGAAAATTCATTTACTTGTAGTGATATATTTATTTTACCTACAGTTTCAGGCTCTTATAATAATAAAGGTGCCAGTGGCAAATATGATGAGTGTCAAATTCTAAATTATATGACTGAAAATATTTCATTGAACCTCTTCAAGTCTATTTTATAGTTAATTTATGTCAGATTCAGAATCAAATTGCTGAAGACATTTCTTTGCTTAGAATTGTTATCTTTTAAAAGTATCTTAGATCTTCACTTAATATATCACTTAACTAAATTCCTTACAGTGTATTTCTCCTAGCAAAGGAAGAAAAAAGATTAGTCTATTGGGCCTGAAAGAGATATTCTAAAAACACACACACAAATATTTTTAAACAGTGCATATCTACTTTATGGCAATACTCTCTTAACTCAGCGCTTAGGAAAAAAGGGAAATAGCACCTCGGTGGATTGTTTTTCATAGTTCACTCAGCAATGTGTTTACTAAGTCACTCTTACAACTATGTGCTTATATATTTTGATATACAGTATGTTCTACAATAGTGTGTCTTCTGAGATTTCGTTCTTATTTTTAAAACCTATTTAAATGTGATTTTGCTTTCCCTCCCAGCAAAAACAAGCTTATTTCTCAAGGGATTCATAGTCAAGCCTGATCATAATTAAAGGCAGAGTCTGAAATGTCTTTTTACACCAAGGAAATAGAAGCAGATATGTAGCATCAGGAATGATTTGCCTAGGCAAGGGAATAAAGTGTTTATTTCACAGAAAGGTGGAGGGTAGTCCATGACATTTTATTCACACGTTTTCTCATTCAGATGAATCCCTTTTCATGCAGGCAAGAAAATGGGAATTCAGAAAAGGAATCTGTTCTACCTGATTAGAAAACCGCCATTGCGCTTGTTGTAATATTTCAGGAGCAGTTATTCATTCATATATATGTGAACCAAGTAATTGACAATTACGACTTGGGAAATGACTCCAGGGGTGATTTTCCAAAAGGTGATTGGCTATCTTGAGAATGAGGGCAGACAATGTCCTTGGTCAAGCCCTAGTCTTGTTATCTCTGAGGAAGTGTTGTCAATTCCCAAGACAATTGAGTCCCGGTGGATTCTGGGATTGGATATTCCATGGGCATGTGAGAAGGCCAGCTTCAGGGGTCTCTTACTGGAGTCAGCCTGACATAGGTTCAAGACATGAACCCTCCGTTATTGGCTGTGAGAACTCAGTTCCAATTCATGAACCTCAGTTCCTCCTGTGTAAAATGTGGGTAATAGTAGTGCCTACAACTCACTGGGTTGTGAATATTCAATTAGCTACTGGATATAAAACACTCAAAACAGTAGCTGGTATTTTATTTTTTAAAATAATCACAAAACTAAAAGTACAATTGTGGCTGTAATAAATTGCTGTGATGAACTCCAAGGAGAGGAGTGTGCCTAGTACCAAAAGTATATGCATTTAAGACATTTTAGCAATTCTTCATTTTTATCCTCTGGGACTGAAGTATGTGGGTCGACAGAGGAAATGATCAATGTATTCCAGATTTGCTGATTCGAAAGAGGTCTTGCTCCAACCAGAAGCCTCTGGGACAAGTCAGGGAATGGAGTGAAATGCTCTCCAAGTGGCTAAAGATTAGAATATAATGCAAATGGCCCTGACTCAGAGCGCTCAGTAACAACAACAGTACTAATCATAGGCATAACCATAATTAATGACTATTGAGAACTTTCCATGTACCAAGCACTGTGATAAGCTCTTTAATCATTTAGTCCTATGATGTAGGTGCTATTATGATCCCCATTTTACAGACAAGGAAACTGAGTGATAGAGAGGTTAAGTAACTTGCCCAAGATCACATGACTAAATAATGATGGAGCTGCAGTTTGAACCTAGGCAATCCATCTCCAGAGTCTGTCCAGTTCAATCTCTAAGTTATATTGTTTTCCATGATTAAATAGTACTCAGACACACATGCATGCATGGACACACACATGTACACACTCATTTATATTTCTTCTTGAGATACTACTTTTTCAATATGGATCGAGGAATCTAAGAATAAAATGTACCAAAATGTGAATATTTGATACATTTTATTCTTAGGGGTGAAGGGTTAGAGAAGTACAAATTAGTAGCTGATAGATGGTCATGGGGATGCGGAGTATGGCATAGGGAATTCAGACAGCAGCAATATATTGGCTAGGTGGAGAGCCAGAGGAGAGAAAGAGCAATCAGGGGCATCATTTCATAAAACATATAAATTTCTAACCAATGTACTCTATACTTGAAACTAATAATAAAATAAAATTAAAAAATAAAATAAAGATAATCCCTTAACTATAAAAATATTAATATTAATTCAGAATAACTGACACCTTCTGCGTACTTCTTTCGCTACCTACCATGTACTCAAAACATTTTCTGGTTATCTACTGTGTAGCAGCAGCTCCTGTGCCAGCTGCTGAGGAAACACAGACAAATCCATTCCGCCCCTTTCCCTAAGGAGCTCACAGACCTGTAACCCTTTTATGTGGGTAGGACCAAAGAAGCTGCCTGAGGTTCTATAGTCCTTGTTAGGGCAAGTGTGGTGGTGTATGTTTGTTGGGCTTTCCTGAGCATTCCTTGGGTTTGGAGGAAAATCACAATTCGGTCATCATTATCCCTCAGTGGGGGATAAGAATTCCTGTTGCTCCATATCCTTCACTCACAACTACCTGATATTCAACAGGTTTCATATTTGATATCTGTTGCATGTAAAAGGGCAGGCCAACTTTCTCAGAGTGAAATATGCACTTCTGGTCTGAGACTGCTCCTCTCAGAGCATTAAAGAGGTATTTTCTATATGTTGTATAAGAAACACACTTTAAAATCCTGTTTTGAGCATGTCAAAAAAATGAAATGAAAAAATCCAATCAAACAATAAAACATTCCTGTACAGAACCACGGACATAGCCTGCAACTAATTATAAAGCAAGACTTGCAACAATGTGCTTGTTTTAAAAGAAAGGGCAGAAAGTAAGGGCAGACAGAGAATCCTTGAAATTTCAAATGTCTTAGTCCCTCATCTTCTTCAGAGGTGGGCTACTCTACCTATATTGCTTGTTTCATTTCCCCATCTTTGTAATATCAGTATGATTTCAAGCTCTTTCAAGTTCTTTATGCCACTGGGCGAATCAGTGACTGCTTGCTTTCTTGATCTGAACGTCTGTCTTGCGGCTGGTTGCTCTGCATTTCCTGACTGGGCGGAGCCCATGGCACAGCAATCTGTGGTTTGGAAGTGGCTGCCATTTGGATCTAGAGGCCAATGAGGTTTGCCTGGGCTGCACCCCCGGAAGTATCTTCTTTGAGCATCTTAACATCTTTACTGTGCATCTTGGTTTCCTGCCACCTTAAGTATCACAGTTCTTTCTGAAGTTGGTTTAAATTTCATGCAGAAAACAGCTTTGCTTCAAACCACAGCAATTTTCATGTTAAAAAAAATTCATCCAGATATAGACTTTTCATGCCCCACCCCCTGCCCTGCTCCCCAGACACACAAACTCTTTCTGGCAGATCGAAAGGTAGATTATTTCAATAAAGAGGCTGTCCCTGACGATTGTAAGCGACTTCTCTTCAACATTCATGGCAGCAGTGCACTTTTAAATTTTTTACTGACTGTCAGGATCTAATTCTCAAGGTATGGTTACCACACTAGCAACTTGGACTTTTAGTCCAGTAGTAAAGGTTAAGACAGGTCATTGGTTTCAGGTCCTCTTCAATCTCAGAATAAGAGAGCACCCCAAAAGAGCATGTAAATAATGGGTAGACCTGATCCCAAATTCTATTCTCTAAGACAGTGAGATTGTAAAACATATGTGATTTTTCAAATTCTTCCATAAATGCTCAAACCATCACTAAATAAATAACGATACCTTGGATGTCAATAGGTGGGTGGGGAAAACACACTCACTCTTCTCAACAAGGCAAACCATCCAGAAACGTGCTGGGGATATCTAATTTAAGTAGGAGCAGAGAGGCATACATATTGATGGATTTTAAGTCAATTGCTTGCTCTCTGTCAGCATTGAGAATTGATTCTTTGATTCAAACCACATGGACACACCACTTTTGAGAAGTAGTGGTGGATATTTGCAAAAAGAACACTCAACTAGACTCGAGAGGCTTAGAACTGAGAGCCTGGCAATGCTATGAGCATGTGATCTTGGGCACCTCATTTAAGCCATCCAAGCATTACTTTCCTCTTGTCTAATGTGGGGAGTGAAGCAAGTGAATAATTGACTGCAAAACCCATGCACGAGTTCATCCTATGGCAGCACAATTCACTATGGAGTCTGAGTAATATTGAATGTTCGTTTTATATATGAAACAAAGGCTCAGAAAGCACCAAATGACTTCATTAAGTCATAAGACAGGAAGCAATAGAGCTGGATTACTAGACACCCAGAATCTGAGGTCTCTCTGGGGCAATAACTCTCTCCCATCTCTTGGCTCCCAGGATTAAGTAAAGACCAAATGTAAAAAACGCAATGATAAATGGAACATGTCCTAGAACTAGAAAGTATTATTATTATCATCAGTGTGATTTACCCCTATTCTTAACGATTAACCATTATTCAACTGAAACTTTATATGGGTGTGGCAGATATGGTATATGAAATACGTTTGAGTTTTGTAATCCAAAAATCCTAGAGTGAAATCCAGCTTTCAATAACTAAGTATGTGAATTTGAGCAAGTCCTTTAACTGCTATGGGATAAAATTTCCATATTGAAATTAGTTTAACTTTACAGAGATATTGTGAGGATAGAAAGTGATGAAGTGACAGAACCAGAGGAACAGCACAGAGCGCGGCAACAGGCAGGCCACTTTCCAGTGTTAGCACTGGTTTGTGCGGCCATGGACATTTGAATCCTTGAAAGGACAACCTTGAGAGTGGTGATGATGGTGGCAATGGTGTTATCCCATCTCATACAGTAGTTCCTGAGGATAAAATAGTTAATGCTTGTAAAATGTTTGCCACAGTGCTTGGCATATAGAAGGTGCCTAGAAATATGGTGGCTATAATTACCAAAGTATATTGCTCACATGCAGTTTCTTTGCCTCCTTTACCTCTACACTATATGACATAGAAAAATGATTTTGGAGAAATCTAGAATGAATGAACTTACAATTTCCAGATATCCTAAACAATTTCTAGACATTATGAGGTACTTAATATTTTTCCTTTTCAAAATCTAGAAATATCTCACATCATTATAATATTGAGACATCTAGTTGGGATTTTAAAAAGTGGGCAACTTATGTAATGAAATTGTTACTCCAAAATTATAACTCCGAAATTGGGTACTGCAGGTGGCAATATTGTAGGCCGGTTTCTGTGTAAATCATTACCTTCTACCACCCCTCAGATCCCTTTTCTCCCTCATCACTCTCTCAGGTACCCTGGAACCTTAGCCAAACACCAGGTAGTTGCATTGGGGGTGGTACTGGTAGATACTGGGTGCCAAGATGCCACAGGCTAACATGGAAAAGAAATTTCATTCATTTGGTTTTTAGAAGGCATACCTCAACCCCACCCTGCTCCATCCCTCTGTCTCACTCTTGGCAGCATATCTGCAGCTGTCAATCAAATCGCTTTCAGACCTTTTCCTTTTTTGGTCTTCATTACTGAGGTGGATAGATAAACCACAAAGAAAGGCATTTGTCAAATTTTCAACTGACTTTACAGATATAATTGTACAACCATTTGTGGTATTCTACCAACACCGCTCCCCACTCATCAGCAAAAAGGAAGGGCTTTTAGCCTCTTTGAGAAAATGTCGAGAGCAGACCATTTAAACATAACGTTCCTGATAGCATAATTGTGGCAAAGGATCTGGCTGTTCATGCAACACTTTTGATAGGATGGACGAGCAGAATGAATAGTTTAGTAGCAGGGCAGATGCTCTTTTTCATCTACTTCAGTCTCAGTTGGGTTTTTTGTTTGTTTGTTGTTAAATTTCTAGGAATGATCCATGGGTTTGTCTACACTGCTGCTGTATTTTTTTCACCTGGTCCTGAAAGACTTGTCAGTGCTCTGATTGATGAGTTTTGGCCCTGAAGCCATCTGGGAGGTCTGGGGACAAGGCAGCTCATTCTAATGGGAAGGCAGAATCCTGGCTTCCAGTCCCAGCTCTGCTGCTCCCTAGCTGCGAGCCTTTGGGAAAATATCTCCCTGCCCCCGTCCTTAGCCTCATTTCTTTTCACCTGGCTAACTAACAGGATTCTTGTGACACTCACATGAGGCTAACACATTGTGTGAAAGTGCTTTACAATAATCAATCACTGTGAACATGAAAAGTAGCCCTGGTGGTAGCATTTTACAATCTAGTAACTGCAAAAAAGAGTGTGTATGTGTATGCGTGACTCTCAGTACATCAGGCAGCATTAGAAAGACCTGATATTCTGGGATACAGAGGATGTGTGTGCAGATGTGCATGTATGTGTGTGTGTTATTACAACATTATGTTCAATTATTCAACTGGAATTATTTTAACTTTGGCTCCTTGTTTATTAACTTCAACACTTTCCACTAGCATTATTTGCTCCATTCCCCATTACTATTCAACATGGCCAGGAGAACTTAGAAATAAGCCATTGGTAGATAACCCTGGGGATATTTTTTTTTAAAAAATTATTCTACCATGAGGATATAAAGCAACTATCCAATTATCAAACAAGTTGGTAAGAATGAAAAGTAGTGGATGAACCTAAAAACAGACGTAAATGTCAGTTCTTTTCATTTTAATATGGCAAAATGGAAATTTCTAGAGAGGAAAGTTGTCCCTCTCATAGGCCACCAAAATCAACCTCATAGGGATTTTATGTTCTGGTATAAGTTCCCTCTAGGCACTGATCCTTCTACTTCTCCAAAGGGAGCATTTTACAGACATAGGGACACAATCTGGCTACAAGCCCTGAGCTGAGGATGTACCTGTGCTTGCTTCCAGAATGTCCGCATCGGCATGTATAGTACTAGGAGACCTAAGTCAGTGACAGGATTCAGATCTACTACTTTCCTTAATCTAAACCAAAACAACAGGAATCATTTGGGCCTGCATCATGGTTGGTCCACTTTGGCCTAACACTTGGACATGATCACGCCTGACTTCAAATCAGTAGGGATATCTCCAAAGTGCCTGCGGATGGCTTTAGTGCAGGTTAAGAGCATGCACTCTGGAGTCTGTCCCATTCTGGCTTTATTACAGTGACCCTTTGGGTGACTCAGTCAATGTCTCTGAGTTTTGCTTTCTGCTGCTGTAGAATATAATGCAGGCAACTCCCGTGACCTGGTGTAAAGACACAAAATTCCCAGAATATAGTAGGCACTCAATAAATATCAGTTAGTTGAAGTATGGTGTTGTCAGTACAAGTCTAATTCTCACTAACTTGTGAGCTCCTTAAAGGAGAGATGTGTGATGTTTCATTGAGTTACCACAGTGCCTTGCCCAGAGCCATACACACAATAGGGACATAATTCATTCTTGTTGAAAGAAATAAAAGCATGAATGAATGAATATAAACATGGATGCAAATCAGGTAGAAGAGACACTTGACCTTTCCCTGAGAGAAAGAAAAAGAGACCTTTGCTTCTTATTACAGAGATGTCTCAAAATCCACCTGAAACATACGAATCTTAGACACATGAATGACAACAGAAAAATCAAATCTGAATCTTTCAAGATTAATGCTAGCTGAGCAAAAACATCTATGCTTTTAGCTTTTGTAATGAAAGTGGAAACCCACAACCCCCATTGAAGGAACCTCAGTTTTCAGTCCTGGCGCCTTCAGTCAAGCACCAGCCATTTCAATGCTTCTTGATATGAACGTTCCAAATGCTAATATTGCTTGTTGTCACATTAGCCAATATACAATCCTCAAAATAAAATCCTCTTGATGTCTGATTACTCTTCTTAAGGACCTCATGCTAATTCATTTCAAACTGTGAATTACCTTTAATTCACAGCTTGAACAGGCTGCCAAATTTTGTTTTCTCTGCTCCCAGGTGGCTGTCTCTGATGCAGTGGAGAACTTCCAAAAATATATTAAGTCCTTAGGAAGAGTTGGCAAGCTCTGAGACGCAGCGCATACAAGACAGGTTAAAAGCAAGAGTTGGCTTATGTTTCAGTTGGAAAACCAGAATGGCTATAACTAGTGAAAGTTACCAAGATCATCAGTTTATCTGGAGAGTTTAGTTTGCCTCGTGTAAGCCTCAAACTGATCAGTAGTATTTCTAAATTGCAAGTGCCAAATTATGTATTCTGATTAAGAATTAATCTGATTAAGAAAATAACAGTAATTTTTCTCCTGCCTCATTACACACTTTGCTACCAAAATTGTATCTAAGTAGCAGACCAAACATCTACTTAGGAAAGAATATGTGAAATTGCTAGAAATGTGGGTTATTGCTCTGTAATAAGGCATGGCAGTTCTCAAATCTCAAATTGGATCCTCAAAGGAAACATTTTCGATGATGAAAGTTTTGTTAAAAAAAATGGTCAAAATGGTAAAAAAAAAAATCAAATTTCATATAGCAAATAATATAAGGCTTGTTATCGGTTATAATAAACTGAAAAAATTCTAATAATCTTTCTATTCTCTATGGTAATGAAATCTTCATACCACATAGAGAAAAGTTTAGAAATAATGTTTTATTTGAAGAAATGTTAACTCAATTTTGTATTTTCTAAAACAGGAATATAATTTCTTGTGAGACTCCTTTCCACCAATTTCAGCTCTATAAGTCCAGGTTCAAAATGTCAAATTTGGTGTACGAAATCTCTAACTCATTAGATCCCATGAGAAAGGGCAGCCTGGCGGGAAAAGAGAAGGCTTTGAACCTACAAAGCCTTCAGCCTGCATTCAGGTTTTCCCATCAAGGATCAATATAACTTACTCAACCTGTCTGTATACTGATAGCCAAAATATCCATTCAAGATAAGCACGCATGGTAAGTTGGTTTTCGCACTGGTCTGCACGCATTTCATGGAAAGAAACTGTATTCTAGTTTCACTTTTCTCATCTGTAAAATGGGAATAATTTAGGCCCCTCCAGGATGGCTTGTAAGCATAAGAGGGTGACATATGTAAAAGCACCTGACGTGGGGCCTGGGGTGTAGTCTGGCACATGTGCTCAATAGCATGATGATAATTGTCTGAGACTCCTGCCATTCCTGTAATAGTAAAATTTCCTTTTCTCCTAACTAGCACTACATCTGAAAATTGTTCATGCGGAATGCATATCTGTCACTCACAAGAAAACTAAGGCTGGTTACAACTAGCCCGGGTCCATGGCTGGGATGTTTTCAAAACTGTAGCTAGTACCATAAGTGGAGGAACTGGTTTTACGGCAAGGAAAGAACAGTGTTATGGCTACATATGCCTTTATATTGGATTTTTATGGAAACTATCCAGGCATTCTTGACAGCATGGCTTAAAACATAGGAGCTGCTTGATTAAATGAAGGTTCAAATGGTTTCCAACTGGACCGAATCCAGGTGCTAACAGCCCAGTGTAACAAAAGAACTGGATATTTAGAGCTGCCATCTTCTCTATCATACTCACAAAATTAGCTGAAGACAAGGACTGACTGGATGAATACCCTTGAGTTTGTGATGCTGTCTGAAAATGCTTCTCAGGGCAACTGAATATATCTTATATATTACTGTTTAGGATGGCAACATCATGTAGTTTTGTAAAGCCTTAGTTTTGACATGATGTTATAATCCAGTAGATAAAGCAATTCAACTCAAGAAAATTCAAGTTCTTTGGGGCTGGTGTCAGTATTCTCCTCCATCACTCCTTAATGGTTTCATTAAGAAATTAGAAATAGCCACAGGGATGTAGAGTACAGTGTAGAGAATATAGACAGTAATGTTGTAATGGCTATGTGTAGTGCCAGGTGAGTGCTAGAGTAATTAGGGGGAATCACTTTGTAATTTATAGAAATATCTAACCACTATTCTGTACACCTAAAACTAATATAAAACAAACAAACAAACAAATAAATAAATAAAAGTATAATTGAGATACATAAAAAAGAAACCCACAAAACCACGCACTAGTTAAAATGGTAAGGACAAATTTTAACAAGTTTATACTATCGCAGTAGAGAAAAGAGGCCACAATAAACTGAACTCAAGTTTTGCTTTTTCAGAGGTGACTGGGTATTTTAAACAGAGAGTGACGGATTAAGGAAGGAGATGAGCAGGGGCCCAGGAGAGTCAGGGAGGTGAAAAACTACAAAAAGCTGGAAGGGGAGGGCTCGTCTATGTGAATCCTATCGGGGTTTGCTACGTGACCCTTTTCAGAGTTAGACTTCTATCCTCCCACAGAGACTGGGAGACAAGTGCCTTAACTCTGGGCGTTAGCTGGAACAAACAGTAACTTATTTTGGCAGTCTTGACTTTTCTCAGGCAGACACATTAAAGGGAGGAGGCTCGGGTCATCATAGGGATGAAGCCTGAGGCAATTAGAACTTATGCTAGTGTTTCTTCATGGCTTTACAGGCCAAAGTTGAGGCCTCCTCTAGAAGTGGGCTCCGAGGATCCTGACCAGACTTTGGTCAATGAGAGAATCTTTGTCGACTGTAGTTACATAAGACATTAGCATTAAGGAAAACTGAGTTGATGGTATACTATCTCTGTATTATATTTGCAACTTCCTGTAAATCTATAATTATTTCAAAAGAAACAGTTAAAAAAATTTTAAAAAGAAAGAAAAAAGGAACCAGAAAGTAACACAATATCTGGTGTGTCTTTTTAATCCCTGAATCTTGTTATTGAAAAAAAAAATGGATCTTTTAGAGGCAGTAGACACACAGGATACTACTGTACAAATATACAACTCTATTGCCTCCTGAGAAATACAATTTGAACTTTGTGAGCTTGTGTTCCACCTTCTTTTTTGGGACAGATTCTTCTAGGCTCAGGGAATCAAAAACTGCTGGCTCTTTTTTTCCTCCAGAAATTACTGAGGGTTAAAGTTAAATGCACTTTTAAGTTGTTAAGTTTAATTACTAAAGAGTGTAACTGTTTACATCTGAATTCTGACGAGTGTTTGTGTGTGTACCTGTATGTGTATACACATATGCAAATTAATTTGCTTAATTTACTGTAAGGGGCTCTGTCTGTATACTTTGAAATAAAAATAAATTCGTCTGTGATTTAAACTTGTATCCTCTAAATACTAGATCAGTGTTTTCCCCCCAGCACCATTTCTGCCATGGGGCAGAGACTCAAACCTGGGTCTGGAAATTTCTCCAGTCTGATGCCACCCCATGGATGGATACCCCATAAAAAGCACTGTGTGTCAATGGAGTACTGTGAGGACCCACTTCTCCAAAAGGCGACGACTGTCTAGAATACAGACGGAGCCTGGCTGGTTTCCAGCTTGCACTCAGGCACACTTGGGCCAGTGTTTTCAGACCTGGTGCTCATATGTGCAGTCCTTATACACAATCCAGGCTCAAATGGAAGATATGTATTTCATCGACCAGGGAAAAGAAGCCAAGATGAGGGAAACTAATGAAGTGCCCTAGTAATTAAGGGATCCTGTTTTACAATACTCTCATCTCTCTCTACTGCAGTTAAGTGGCATGAATATGTCCAGAACATTTGCTGGCCATGAGGAAGTGTCTCTCCTGCAGCAGGGCCGACTTAAGGGTGGCTTCCCACTGGGCTCCAGCCACCAGCAGACCATCTACACTCAAAAATGTTTTTGATAGCCTGGAAGACTACCCTGCCAAATGGAAAATCCTAGAAGTTGGCTTAGAAAGCACATTGAACTAAAGTACAAGAGGACGATAGTAATGGGTAAACTGATAAATATTTGGAAGCTAAAAATCAAAATAATTATAACTTACCTGTCCCGTGTTAAACCCGTAGCCTACCATAAGAAGGAAACTTATTCCAGCTGAAGTCTGATAAACAATGCTTGGATTTTAGATCAAGCAGCTAACCAGAACAGTTTATTCATAAAATGGACCAAGTGTCATCAAGTTTTATCAATGTTTCCTATACAGAACCTTGGTCTTAGTGAATGCACTATATACCCCCATGTATGAGGTGTTGTTCTCTGGAAATGCAGCCCCTACCTATAAGGTCTAATTCACGAGTTTATTTCTGTTAGTTACAACCTATTGAAATATTGCATTTTATGGTCTATGTGGAAATTAGTATATTTCACAGTGGGAGACTAATACTCTTTCTTTAGTACTAAGATCATTTTACAACGGGAAAAATATTTTTATATATTTTTTACGTTTGGTAGCCTATGTCAATTTCCTAACTGTTCAAGTGTGTGTGTGTGTGTGTGTGTGTGTGTGTGTGTGTGTGTGTGTGCATGTGCGCACAATAGAGAGAGAGAGAGAGAATTTTATATTGATTTTTAATGGAGGGCAAGTTAAGAGGATAAGATCTATTTGCCAAGATTACAAGGAGGGGGGGTAATTTAAAACGTGATTAATGGAAAACCTGAAATGAGCATACTGAAGATGATTTTGATTTCTATGTTTGCATATAGTTTGGTCCTTAAATCTGGGTTCCAGTTTTACTTTCCCCCCTCTATTATTTTTTCTTGCTTCTTAAAATGGAGAATTCTTGGTTGTTGAAGCCGAACTCTGAATTAAAAGGCACAGATCAGCCCAGAAAACCAAATAGGGAGATGAGTGATGGGGTCAGCATTTAGGATACTTTCCTGTTAAACGGAACCAGAACATGGAAATGCCGTTGACTTTCTCAGAGCTTCCATCTATTTGGGAGTCATTCCCAGTTGTTTTATGCAATTATTTGTGATCTTCCAAAAGGTGAGCCATTCACTTCAAGTGTGCCATTAGGCCACTCGAATGTCATAAATTATTTCATTTTGAAAAATTTCAAGTATGTGACTATTACTCATCCAGAAAAGTCGACTTTCATTTTCTATTATTAGGAATGAAAATAGTTGTGAGAGAAATACTCCCTTGATGTACTCTTGAACCAATGGGTATTACAAAATCTACAATAGTTAATCTAAGGAAATTGGTTTCTCCATATCCCTCCTATGGTTAGCATTAATAAAAAATGAAGACAATGCTGAGCAAATTGTGGGGCCCTGGCTTCTGAACTTCTGTCTAGCATCATGTAATCTTTTATTCCAACTCTTCCTAAATGCCATTGTCTGTCTTCAATATACAGTTATTGGATAACTTGCAAACAGCGAGGTCTTGGGCTGACTAGCCATAGCTATATCCACTCAACATTTCATATCCAATCATAGCTGTTAAGATTTGTCCTTTCTCCATCCTGCTCAGTGGTGGCTGATTACTGCATATAGTGATGTCTGTGGCTGAAGTTACACAATGTTCAAACAACTAGTCAAGAACCACAGTTGTTTTTATAACCAAGGTACTGACTTAGCCTGTGTCTGCATCATTGGAGGCTCTAAAGGCAACCTTATTCACTTTTATCATTATTTGCTTATCATGAATAATCTTGCTCCCCTCTCCAACTGAACTCTACATTAGTTTTAAGTCAAGGTTCATACTTTCAAGGAGCAGGAGAAAAGATTTTCTCAGCCCAGAGGTAGCAATTCTTTGCCAAATGCCCTTGAAGAAGCCTGTTTTAGAAACCAAAGTACTCACGACTTAAGCGGTACTGACTTTGTAGAAGCTCTGCTGGTCGGGTCGCTCCACTCTGAAAAGAAAGGGCACACACCATTACTATCCATGTTTTCTACCACTGAATGATTATTGTGAATTAAAGTGGTCTTCAAACACGCGCCCTTCCAATTATACTTTTTCACGGCATCCCACCATCAAAAAATAGATGATAAAAAAGGACCAAATGGATATATCATGATATGACTTTTCATTATTGTTATTTTATATTTTAGTGTTGTTAGGTAGGAAAGACAAGAAGGAGGAGAAGACATGACTGTTTGAACGAAGAAGAATATTTTTTTTAAAAACACCTACTTTGTAAGGTGAATCCTGAAGTCAGATGTTGGGATTCCTATAAAGGAGAAAACATACAATACAAGCATTAGTTAAATGAATCAAAGGGAATGAAAGGCATATCTGTTATTGCTGAAGCTATAACTTGACTAATGTTTGCAAATAGGACAGCACTGCTAACAATTCCATTAATTAGGCCTCTGTCCATAGTTCTAGTTGAAGGATAAATATTTGTTAGCCAAACCTGACGCAACATGGCCATAACCATCATTTTCTCATAATTATGTCAGATTAGTATCTATTTGGAAATCTGTGCAACATGGGAACAAATGACCCCCATGTGTCAAATTCAAATATATAGTTTCTCACTTAGCTAGGCAATGACACCTCTAAGGAAGTAAAAGTAAAGTGTACTTGGTTCAAACAAGCAAATAATCATGGTTTTTGTAGAAGTGTAAATGAGACGGTAAGTTATAGATTTGTTCCATTGTTCCATTTTATAGATACAACTCCAATTTTCTACCTTAACTGTGACACATATGCAAAAGATGTATCTCATTTTCACAAGAGAAGTGTTCTTAAAACTTCATTACAAATCTGGTGAAGTATAGAAAGCAATTTGAAATATGCTAGTGGAGCGCATTATTTAAAGGGATTTAAATTTGGTTTGAAAGTCACCCTATGCACAATTCATTCGCTGTTTTGAGAAATCGAGATTTGCGCACACCAGGCTTTCCGAGAGTGTGGCACACCTGCGTGGATACTGACACACTTGCAGGCATGACAATGATATATAGGGCACACATGGCACTGCATGGATGGAGAAGAATATTGACTACAAAGCAAATGTTCCAAAAGCGGAGACAATGAGTTCAATGAAATACAAGATTTTAGTTATATCAATGACAGCCACAAGTAATCTACATTTTAAGCCTGATATTGCCACTCTATGGAGTAAAAATAGGATTACAGCATAATATATATTTAAAAGAAATGAACAAGAATGATAACATAGAGCTTTAATCAAAAGTGAACTTTTCAGTCTATTCAGCATGATTCTGCTGCCCAAAAGACTTATCTTCTGGCAAGATCACTACTCCAGAAGACGACCATAAAGTCCACAAGAGCTAGAAAAGGCCTCTCAACTCAAGAGCCGTCACGAAACCCATGTGCTGCTAAACGGCTTCTGTATCCTCACTGATAGAGAACTGACTTTGGACAAAGAACTCTTAACAAACATGGCCGTGTGATTCCCACTCCTTGGCAAATCAGATGGTGAGGAAGCAGAAACACTTCTAGAGGCACACTGGGAACACTGAAACATGAAAGCTAACAGCACAGGGGGCCAAGGAAAATGACACAGAAAAGTCAGAACTTAAAAAGCACAACAGTCTATGACCACTTAATTTAGAAGCAAGCATTCCTACCCATCTTAATAGCTCCTGAGGGTACAATTACAGCATAATATAATATTATAGCACAGTACAGTAACCGATGCTCATAATAATGTCTAAGTTATCAAGAAAGATTAAAGCATGTTCAGTATAATTTTTATAAGAAGTCAGGAAAATATTAATTACATTTCAAAATGATTCCTATTACATGATTTCTATAGAAAGATAACCTTTGGTCATCCAAGAATTTCAATTATCCAGAACACCTAATTTCCCAGGGTGCCAAATAAATGAGTGGTTGGTTAACCATTTATATGTCCTTAACTATATGCCAATATTTCTACCTGCTGTGTTTTTGAAGGGACTTCATTATAATTGTAGAGGGCAAGTTTGGGCTTTATGAATCAAATGACAAGTTCCAAAGTCAAACCAAGTAGCTGATTAGAGAGTAAAACATGCAGACAGAGCTTTGTACTGGTCCCAGAAATCTGGACTGAATTTTTAACCTTCATCCAAATATTTTGGATTTAAACCCAATCAGTTATTCAGGGTGGCAGGGCATTGATGCACAAAACAAATTGGAGAGTTATATAATTCACTAAATTTGAGTCATTGGTGTTATGTATTCTTAACACAGTTTTTAATGTTGTTAGGTAAGACTTTTTAAAACTAGAATTCCAAACAGATGAAACACTTTTGGATATTAACCAGGTTACTCTACATACATACCCAACACCCAGTAGAAATAGCTTGGTCTTGGAAAGCATCTGCATTGTTCATGCAATCATTATTGATGAACATAATACAAACTTTCAAAAAATGCCTGACTTCGATCTGTGCATTATTTTCATAGGCATGTCGTATAGGTAATTTTAGTATAGAATGATACCAAATTTTTTTCACAAACTTATGTGAGACTATTTTAAATAATAAATTGCCTTGATGATAATCCTGTAATCAGAGGCTCCTATATAATCTAGATTCCAGAGCAGGGGGCAGCAAACTTTTCCTGTGAAGGGCCAATAGTAAATATGTTTGGTTTTAGGGGGCATAGAATCTCTGTCGTAACAATCCAATTCTGTCATGGTAACGTGAAAGCTGTCACAGATAATATGTAAATGAATTAGAGCGATTGGATTCCAAGAAAGTTTGAGTTATAGACAGTAAAATTTAAAATTCATATCACTCATATTATTTCATGTCATTCACATTATTCATAACATTCAGATTCTTTTTCTTTTGAAAATCTTAACCATTTAAAAATCTAAAAACCCATGTGCTGTAGTTTGCCAGCCTCTGTCTAGAGGAAGTTTACTTCCCTGAAGCCTTTACTGAACTTCCCCTGATGATGTTATTAGCTCCCGCAATTCTGCTTAGCAATGTACTCCCTTCCTTCTTTAGAGTTTTTTCATTCTCTCTGAGAAAACATGGCATTTTCAATTTGATACAAATAAGTAAAGTTAAGTAAGTTGAGAATGTTCAGCTGCATCTGTTTTTGTAACTTTACAGAATCATAGATTATTTGACATGAAAAAAATCCATTGGGATTACATAGTACACACACACATACACAATATGGATGGGGAAACTGAGGCTCAGAAGAACTGGAATGGGACCATACAGTCAGCAAATGGCATAGCCAGGATTAAAAACAGCTAGGTTCATAGCTCCTAAGACAGGAGCACACTTTCCACTGTGAAAGCTGTCATGGATTTAAGAAATAGATGCTTTCTGAGAGGGTGCTCTCACCTAGTTCTGATGTGAGCACTCAGGAAAGGGTGATCAATCTGGGTTACATGTATTTACGGGGACACCCATGTTGTGGAAGATGGAATTTGAACTGGGGCATTTTAAAATTTGTGTGATACACACACACACACACACACACACACACACACACACACATGCACACATACACACATATTGCCAGAACACCTGGATCTAAAGACTGATTCCCTCACGTTTTAACTCTGGGTAATTCGGAGCACATTACTTTACTTTGTGCCTCAGTTTTCTCCGCTGTCAACTGGGGATAGTGAAATTACCAATTTCTTTTGGTTATAGTGAGGATTGAATTATTTACTATATATTAAGTGCTTAAAATGAGGTGAGGCATATCACAGTAGTCCATCTTGTTGATGTTATTATTATTATTTAAGTATACTTTTCTTTTAAACCAACATTTTGGCAGTGATCAAGCAAAACAAATGAGTGGGTATGTGGCTATCCTGATTTCATCATTTTCTCTTACTTGCTTCTACCTTTACCATGGAGTTGATAGTAGCACAGATAATTGTCAGAAAATGCAAATCATGCCTGGTTCCAAATTGTGCACTTACTACAAAAGCCCATTTAAACAAGCCATTCTATTGTATACATTTGTAAATGTCAAAATTGCGACTTGCACAAATTACCTCCAAAATTGGAGAACACAGCTGAAAACACTGCAATTGCTGTACAAGTGCTGGATTCAATGTCTGAAGTGGAGGGACTGAGCCCTTGGCTAGGAGGCTAGGGGGGAGGGATATCAGGCCCAGGGCAGCCTAAGGAGGGAGAGGAGGGAGACGAGAGGGAATGACACACACAAGGACAGGAACAGAGAGGGTTACTACTCACTTACTTCTGACCCCTTTCAAAGGTAGGAGGGAGATAAACATAGTTCAGGCCAATGTTGTTAAATGCATCATCTTACAAATTAAGGGACCTGATTGGGTTTTGCCTTCTACAAATAAAGTCCTCAATGCCCCAGGGAGTGTTAGGTACTTCTTTGAAGTTTTATTCTCTAGGAAGACACTTTTTTACGCTGCTCTGTTGTTTAGCTGATAACATATGGAGGGTTTTTCTTTATCCCTAACTTTAAGCCTATTGTATGTCCTCAGTAAATGGTGTCTGAATAGATGGATAGATGGATCGATGGATGGATGGATTGAAGGAAGGAAGAAGGACATTATTATTTTTTTTTCCTTTAAAGTGTGTTATTAGAATAGCCATGTCTACTTAGGCATTTTAAAAACTGATGGTGAGAAAAAATTCTTACTGGGAGCAGGTGAGGTAAAAAAAAAAAAAAACACTTGATAATAGTCCTATAGAATAAAAAGTTCTGTCAATACAATGTGTTGGTGTGTAAAGATATGTCTGCTTACGAGGAAGGGCTGCAAGGTGGTATAAATAAATGAAAACTGATCCATTAGGCTGAAGAATATAGTTTTTTTAATTAAAAAATTCAGATGCTATTGTTACATCATCTATTCAGTCTTTCTTGAGGGATCAGTTCATTCCTCTCTGATTCATCAGCTCTGGGCACAATCACTTGGACGGTGGCAATGCCTTAGGTAGTATGATAATGGATGCCAATGTCTAAATGTATATTTTCTTAAAGACAGTCCTTCAATAAAAATGATATTTATGTTAATATCTCAAGGGGCAAGAGAGAGTCTAAATGTTATGGCACTAGAAGATCAAGGACATTTTTAAGAATCCAGTTGGAAGATTGTCATAATTGAAACAAGAGAAAGGAAAATGGGGGAAGTTAGATAACTGACCTGTCCTGGGACGGAATATGTATTCTGCTCAGAGTTTCCAGGAGTATGCATGGCAGTGAGAGGAGTAGGCCAGGAAGGGGTCATCTCCTGATGAGGAAAAAGAAAGCATCTTTATTTTGAGGCACTTAGAAAATTAAACACCTTCTTGGCACTAAATACTTACTGACTTAATTGGACTAAATTTTTCCCAAGGAACCTGAAGTCATTTGGTCTGTTTCCCTGCTCTATGCTGCTGCTTGAAGCCTATCTGCAACTCAAAGGACCATCCAGCATCCACTTGCACACTGTCAGTGACAGGCAGCTCACTACTGCTGGAAGCAGTCTGTCCCATGTTGAGACAGATTATTCTTCCTAGTTGTGAGCTAAAACCCTGTCTCCCAGGAGCTTCTACCTATGGATCATGCTTTGGAGCCTCATAGAACACATCTCTTTCACATGACAAGCCCGCAGCTTTTGAAAGACAGCAAGTAATTCTATCCCCCAATGTTGTCGTCTCTCCAGGCTGAGATATTTGTGCGAGCTTGTTCATTCATTTGTTAAGAACGTTCAAGTTTTCTTCTAATGCTTGAGTTCTACATTCTGTCACTTTTAGGTGCTCCCAGGAGGGTCTCTTGATTGCCTGGGGCTCTTCTAACTCATGCTATCCTGTTTTAGATGTGATCTGCCAGCTCAGGAGAGGGCAGCAAGGTCACCACCCTTGTTCTGGATACTCTTGATACTCATATCTTTTGATGTAGCCTAACACTTCGTGACAAGATTACACATGTGCTGTTGATTTTTCCATGCAAAGATGAGGCTGCTGAAGACAATTTTTTGTCATTCATAGAGAAGGTAACTTTGTGATTGGTAGCTGTGTTCCACCTGGCCATATATACATTTGGGAGTTCAAGTCTCAGTGTAGGAAAAGCCCTTTGGACTCCCTCCCACTCTCTGTTATCAGCAGGGGTGTCTTCTCTGTTCTTTCAAACACTTAGATTGAAAAGAGATGCTGTTCACCTGAAGAGTAAGGATAATTAGATCACATGCTCAACATCCGAGCACCAAAGAGATGCCAAAGTTTGTGGAGCAGGACGGTGCTAGCATGTGCTGAATTCATCCAATATTTTGGTATATAAACATTAAACATAAAATCAATGTAATGATGGAAATACAGGAGAGCTCTGGGGAGGGGTAGAGGGGATGCAAGTTTATAAAAGGCCTTTTTAATCAGTCAGTTACATAATTCTTTCCCCCAACCTTTATGGTAACATAATTAGTCATTTCAAAGGTAATATTAATAAGAACGCTCAGGTAGCACTAAAACATGTTGTTTTTTCCACTTCTATAATTACTCAGTTCAAAAAGAGTCTTTGATGTATGAAGAGCTGTAATGCAAGGAGATACTTCACAGATTCACTCACAGTGGCACGACTGAAGCAGAATTTGTAAGTATGATTCAGACTAGCGCTGACACAAATTGGATTTTACCTAGCACTATTTAAAAGGAGGCAGTAAGTACATTAAAAATGCATACAAGATTTAGAGGGGATGCTTAACCTACTTAAGAGAATATTTCCAAGTGTTTTTGAGTTGTGCATTTGTATGCAGTTAATAATGTTCATGACAAATGCTAATTACGCATTTCATCAAAACTGGCCCAAAGTAACTCTAAGTGACAACAGTTTAAAGCCGAATTCCAATTACTTTGTATCTTTAAAATACTCAGTGATTTCTTGTAAGTTTTAGACTCTTTTTTCTGGTTAAAGCTGCTCATCTCCAAAGTTACCCCCATCATTCGAAAGATATGGGTCTCGTTTAGCCAGAGTCGACCAAGGGCATCACAGTTAAGGCTCAGATTTTCCCCACAACTGTTCCAAGTTCAAGTACTGCTCTGGCCCGTTTTGCACAAAGCTCTGATCCTCTCTGAGCCCCAGGCTGGGATACAAATATCACCTCTCTTCAGCAACAAGGGAGTATGCTTAGATCACTGAGAGGCTCACTTACATTCCTTTCTACCACTGGCCTTAAAGGTGTGTCTCTCAATTGATTGAAAGGTGTTTCAGACATCTGATGGATGAATTCACTCCTCAAAGGTGTTCCTTCTCCCCCAGGTCTTCTGCATGTATTCTAGCAGAATCTGACTCTCAAATTACCATCAGAGTACATTGACCTGCTGGCCAGTCCACACAGAACTGCATAGACTTTTACATTTTCAATTCCAATTGATTCTCTATATTTGAAAATGTGGGATTTCACTAAATGGCAAGCTGATTCCATGGTACCATCAATGCCTTTGATTGAGGTAGGGAGGGTGCAGTTGAAAGGAATACAATTTGCTGAAAGGGTATCTTCAGCAAGGAACACTGGAACAAAGCAAACTCACTTCTCAAGATGAGTTAGATCTATAAAGTGTGGAAAGATCACAGCAGATTTTCCATTGTTATCCTTTTCATTCACACTTGAAGGATACTAATCTATTTTTGTTTTTGCTATTCCCAAGGTAAGAACACCCATGTATACTTATTCAACTATACTAATCCTTTACCTATTCCTTGGGTAGAGATGAGCACCTGCTCCTAAGTGTTGCCATAGCTTTTATAGCAGTCACCAGTGCCAAGAACCTGTACTCAACATCAAGCATCACTTCTCCATTAACGACGAAAATGATGCACACACACACACACACACACACACGCATGCATGTGCACGCTTGTTCTGAAATTCCTTCATCTCTGGGCTCCTTTGATCCTCCCCAAGAGAGAGACAAAGCATCAGTGAATATCACCACTGGGCAGTCAAGGTATTGGAGGCTCCAAGAGGTGGTGTCGCTCACCCACTGCCTCACAATATTTGTTAGTGAATGATGGTGATGGGTTCCAAAAGGCAAACTTCACTACATCAGATGTGTCTCCCTTTGTAAGGCTGACAAACGTGGTTAATGGGGACTAAAGGACCAAGTAAGTAATGATGTTTTATCCTTCAGTATTTGACCAAAAATCAGTTTTACAAACAATAGAATGCTCTACATAATTTCTAACAATGGGCCAGACGCTGGCATTAGTGTGATCTGAAGGCTCCATAGTCAAACCTGGAAAAATCAGAAAAGGCCCATTTTCTGCCACTGATTAATTTCCGACCACATTATTCATACTAGGGCTCATGGCTAGGACTCTAGTAGATCCCAAACAACTTGTGGGTAGCACTGCTTTGCCAACTTAGGAATAGAAGCTGGGTGCCGCGCACACTGAGAGCAGAGCACAGTCTGAATTCTGGATTCCGCTAATGCCAAATGCATCCCATACTCATCTAACACAGAGCTGTCCAAATGTCTTTTATTTCAAGTAACGAGCATGTTTTCCTAAACCCGTCTTACTTAACTTTGTATCTGTAGTGCCTAGTACATAGCAACTGGTTAATGTGAGATATTATTACTTTCTTGAGTTTCTGTGTGTGATGTTAAAAATAGTAGTAGTAGTAGTAGTAGTAGTAGTAGTAGTAGTAGTAGTAGTAGTAGTAATATCAAGAATTACCAAGTGATTACAGTGAGCCAGGCATTTATTTGCCTATTAGGTCTTTTCATATCACAGGCTAAAGAGGCAAAGATAAGCATCATACTCATTTGACAGATGAGGAAACAGAGACACAAAGAGGTGAAGTGATTCGTCCAAGGTCACGCAGTTAGAGGGTGGCAGAGCCTTTTTGGTGGATTCCTGCATTTTGTTCTACTAACTTGTATTGAGTAGCAATGATATACCAGTCACTGGGGTCTAGAAAGGATAAAGGTCAAATTCCTTACCCTGAAGAGCTCAGTCTGCTTGACACGCTAACCACCTAAAGAGGGCAATATACAAAGGTATGGAGGGGAGTTCTTCATACGAGGCATTTGGGAAAGGCTTCACAGTGTGTCTGTGTCTGTGCACGTGTCTCCTTTCAGAGGCTAACATTATACTTACCACACAGTAGATGTTCAAAAAACATATGTTTAGGTTAAATAACATATCGTGACATAAACATTAAGGTCTTTACTTCAAAGAGCTCAAGGAGAAGAGATGATTATAGCAATTTTTCAAATAACCATCTTAATGGATATAAATGGTGGTGGTATCTTATATATGTCATTGCTACTGCCACTGTTGTTGTTATTAGAGTCAGAGAATTCCCAGTAGACCCCTGGACTAAGAGTAAGAAGAGTTTAACTCATGTGACAGTTCTGCCAAAAGCTACTTGTGTGATCCTGGTCAAGTTGCTTGCCCTCTCTGAGCCTCACTTTTCCTACCTGTACTATGTGGGCTTTGGTTCGGATGACTTCCAGGGGTTCTCCCACCTGTCAATGTTGTTGATGTCTGCTTCTACCTCTTCCGCCTACCTCTACAGGTCTGCTGCAGAGGAAAGGGAGCCAATGCGTGTGTAAGAATTTTGGAAACCATACAGTATGGGCTACGTACAAAACTCATTGCTACTAGTTCCTCGGCACAGCTCCAGCATTGCCAGCATGAGCCCATGTGCATCTGCTCAGCCAACATGCACCTTAGGCTTTGTGCAAGGCTCAAGATCTGTGGGGATCAGTGCCTTCCCTCTTCCGTCTGCTGAAATGCCAAGAATGTAATCATTGTAATTTTGAAAGTATTTACAAATTTCTGTGATTAGGAATAATAAGTGGTCACAGGTAAGTGGTTTTAAAATACAAATAAGATTGCAATGAAGGAAAATACACCTGCCCAATGAAGGTGGAGTTTATTTTCATGGAGACTTAGATTTAAATGACTCCAAAGTCTTGGTAACTGGTCTTGGTCTCTGATTTCCTTTGGGGGAGGAAGTTACTTTTCTTTTTTTCCTTGCAGGAGGTATACTCCCATGTAGTACTGTAATCAGAAAGTAAATATATTCAGTGAGCACTCTTACATGCTACCATGGCCTGAGGATGCAGGAACACCATCACTCGCCCTTCTCCAAAACAAATTTAAACCTGAAAATATTAAGTCTACCTGTCCCATTTATGCAAACAAGATGTGCTCATTAGACAGTCAAATCTGCTTCTTTAGCTAAAGGGCCCTCCCTCCTTCAGAGCAAAACCACATATGGGTGTGTGGGGGGGGGTATTAATAACTTATTAGAAAACTTAATTTGTTTAAATAAACAATTTAGAACCTTTGTATCCATGGACCCTGACAGTTCTCTGAAGAGCCAGAAATGAGAGGTGGGGTGGAGTTAGGTATTAGGGCTGCCAGGGAATAAGGAACAAGAGCCTTTGGGGTCCCCAACAGGGGTTGCCGAGGGACCCAAGTCTCAGGAGAGCAGCAGTTAAATCATTCCTCAGCCCTCGATCCACCACTGATTGCTAACTGGCCTGTAGGAAGCTCTGCTTCTCCCTGATATGAGAGGGAAGCCAGGCAGGGGTATTAGCACTGTTATCTGCAGCAGCAAGGTATCTGTTACATAGGAAACAGATGACAGAAACTGGAGCAGGCCTTGGGATGGACCTCTTGGGGAGCAGAGCAGTCAGCTGTAAGGACTCACATGCTGACTGTGGTCTACGCCGGCCACCATCCCAATGTGGTATACGAGGACACAGCCCCACTGCTGTGCTGCCCCTGTAAAAACATGCAGCTTCCTGCTTCTCCAGGTAGGCCTTCCTCAGGCAGGCCCTGGGAGGACAAGGAGTGAAGGATTGAGCCCTTTGGCCAGGCTCAGGGAGCATGGCTGGTCCATACGAAGGTCTCCATACAGGGAAGCAAAGCATATGGGAAGAGCTGCTGGTCTCTCTCTCTCCCTTCAAGCCCTCCCAGAATAGACACCATGTTTCTTAGAATGTTTTTTCCCTAAAGATGCTCATACAAAATGTGCTGTCTACTTAGAGCTCTCAGGCCTTTTAAACCCTGGCCAAACCACAGTCTAGAACATTGGGAGATAAGAGCTTCATGGGCAGACTGAGAAATTGCTGTGGACAGAACACATCTTGGCTTTAGCAAGGCATTTACCAAGCTTCACAGGTAACTCTTACAACTAAAGATGGAGCTGTGTGAGGTGCACTGTAACCAAGATGGAATTACAGTGCAGTTGAATAAGCTTACACGAATTGCTAAGTAAACAAGGTCAACCTAGAAGGCAGTCTCTAGAGGCATGTCATAGGGCTCTGTCATTTGTAATCTTTTCTTCTTTATTCATTTTAATAATTAATAATAACAATAATGCCCTACTTTTATTGGGCTCTATGGTTGAAGGAAATGCTTTTGGAAACATTAATTCATTCGATCAATAGCTTAAGAACATATAGAATGTGTGCTTATCAAAATTGCAGGTGACATTATGAGAAATGAAAATTCACAAAGACCTCACAAAACTGGCCTGAAGACAATAAGATGAATTTTAACAGAAGAACATGAAAACTGCAATCATCTCCCACAAACCAAGTGTAAAATGACTGAGAAAGACTACCTGAGTTAGTTGTAATTCATGGGCTAAAAAAAAATAAAAAGTAAAAACAAGGATTTTAGTTGACCTCCAGATAAATTTTAGGAGGGTTGTCAACCAAAAGAGCCAAGGCCAACTCAGGAGATATGAAGGTAAGTGTGCTGCTCAGAATGTGGAAGTTGATTGTACAATAGTGCACTGTATGGGACAGAGCACATCTGAAACACCGTGGCATAATGGATGCCCCATTTCAGCAGAGGCATCAGAACACTGCACTCTCTTAAACGGGACAGCAACTAAAACTATAAGAGCTTGGGAAGCTCAACATATATCCAAATGCTCTTTAAAAGAACAAGAGAAGTTTAGTCTACAGAAAAGGGAGACCGAGGGAAGGTTTAAGAGGTGAATTTAAATACCCAAAGGGTTCCCATATGGAAGCAATCTGGGACATGCTTTGTGGACTAAGAGTATAGGACTAGCCTTGTGGGTAGCAGTTATGAGGGGACCAATTTTAGCTCAAACTCAGAATTTTAATACATGAGCTTTCCAACCATGGAGCCTACTGCTTTAGAAGGCAGTGAGCAGAGGGCCCCTGCCTAGGGTGCTAGAAAAGGGATTCCTAGAAAGACAGGGGAGGGAAGTTGTGGGCCAACTGTAGTGCCTCACATAATTGTATGATCATAGTCTTTATCTCTGAAAAGTCAATGATATTTATAAGAAGATGCAAAACCGAATCTGGAGCAGCAGGTTTTTTGTTTTTTTTTTTTTACATGACATATAAACATGGCTGACCAAACTGGCTAAGGAAATTCACCCTAATTCCAGGGCTGGTAGGAGGAGTCTACTGTCTTACAGTGAGACAGCTAATAGCCTAATTTGTCCAATTGTTTGCTCAGCTCTTGGAAAGACCAATAACGGTGGGACCATATACTTCCTGGGCTCGATTACTAATGCTCCTGCCAAACCTCTCTAGTGGTCAAAACCCTGTTCTGTTCAATTAAATGAATATTCTTCAGCTTGGAATGCTCATAAGACAGTCTCTTGAGATTGCATCTCTGATATCTATGCAAGTGCTGGTAGAGAAGGAATACAAAATTAACTGTTACAGTAAATATAACTGCCCAACAATGGGCCAACACAAAACGCAATCCACCAGAAAAACAACAATAACAACAAAAAAGGCTAATTCTTTTCAAAGTGACCAACGCTAAGTTCTGATTTCACTGACATGATATAAAGACCCTGGCAATGATTCTTTAAATAAATAATTGACTGCGTTAGTCAAAACTCTGTAGTGCTGGCAGTTATTTCAGGGAATCTGGAAATTTCCTCCATTGGCCTCAGCTCACACTGGTTGCCTTTATGCTGGCACCTCCAAGCAGGGATCCACTTTAAAAGGGCCTAATTCTAATTTCCAACCAGGGAACATGGTGATCGGTGACTCTGAAGCTTCACAATGCGCTCATTCAATCAGTAGATTCATTTCCCTGCCATTGCCAGATGCAATCAATTCCATTTCATCCACTGAATATAATGGGGATGTGTATGGCCATGTGCAAGGCCTAGTCATGCAACTTCTTCTGAACCAGTTACTCCTCTGGCACTCTACACTCAGACCCTACAAGGAAACATCTCTAAAGGCGACAACAGGGACAGACCACCAAGCACAGTGACACAATGGGTGGGATTCAACCAGACCCACTGAGTTCTGTACACATTCAGCAGCACAGCCCATCTAACTAATGGGTATTGACTCCCTAACAGATGATCAATCCTTATCAGGATAGATGTCTCAATTAGTTGAACCAATCAGAACAGAAGATGGGCCACCCCACTCAGAAATGTTACATCAAAACTGCCTTCTTTGGGAAAGGTAAAATTAGCACAAGTTCAAGGATATGAAATGTAAGAACTGGTCATAGATAAATGTTTTGCAAAGATCAGGAGCAAAAGGAAACCTAGGTAGATGGCTTCTGCTTAGTGGTCCAGTTCAGGCATTGGAGGATTCTGAGGTTTCTCAAATGCCATTTATTATTTTCCTAACCCTTGAACTTGTTTCCTTCACTCATAAACTCATTCTGACACTGTCACTCTTTTCAAAAATGATGTTAACTTTGCTGTTCAGTTTCTAGCTTTTTTGTTTCAAATTATTTTGACATCGATTATATCCAAATGACTGTCACCGGCTTGAAACAATTTCCCAGGCTTTTATTTTCAGAGCCACATTATTGGATGGAATGACATGTTATATCCTCATAGCATAAGTTATTTCTTTATGGTTAACCTCCAACTTGCTCCTTTAGCTGGACCAGGTCTGGGTACAGGGTGAAGCTGGGCTCTAGAGTATTCATAATTGTAATGTGTAAGATAATGGCAATTATTAGTTATTCAAAAGTAAGACTAAAATAATCCTCTGAGTTTTTTTAAAGTAACATGCAATTTATTATCGCGTTCCAGAAATTACCAAAGAGATTTGTTGATCTCATGTTGCTGGACAGATACACATTGTGAGTGCAGCAACACAGCAGTCATTTAGAAAGCCAGTGCATACTATAAGTGAAAGGCACTAGAGAATGACAACTCTGGGCAAAGGGAGGCAGAAGGATACATTTCTCGCAATCCCCAGTCTAAGCCTTTTCAAAGGCTTACACAAGGCGTTAGTATTCCATTTCTAAGGGCTGCTGTAGCTTTTCAAACATGATAGCTTTCTTGTAGTTTACACTTATCACATTAAGAAAAATGGCAATGAGGAGTTCATGACAACTGCTTTTAGAAGGAACAAAGGCTCAATTGCTGAGGAGAAAAAGAAGTAATATCTATTTTCATGGAAAGAGGCCTTCAGTGAACAACTTGGCCTCAGCTTTGCTCTCTCATTATTTCTGAGCTCAGGAAAAATAAGGCACCAGGCCACTAATACAGCTGAAACTCCAGCCGATATGATTTGCATGGAATTGTTTTTCCTCTGAAACAACTATTTCAGTCTTTGGATCATAGAACCACAGTGCCAGGGGGATGAAAGAGAACTGGTTTGTCCCATTCACAAGAAATTAACTAACAAATCGATCACAAGGTGTCAATCCAACTACTGAATACCAGGCCCCCCTCCCTCCAATAAAAATAAAAATAAAGCAACAGAGGCATAAAACTCTTTGCAAGAATTTAACAACAAAACCATACCTAAGTCTCAGTGAAACTGATTCAGAAAGGCCCCCTTCCAAATATTCCAAGCCCCTTAAGGCTGAGTATTTCTGAATGCCTGGACAGTTGTTCCTCTCTCAAGATTAGGCCTTTTTTCCTACGATTACTTCATATAATGGGAAATAAATAGCTTCTTTATTCCATATTGAGTAGCAAAGAAGTGGCACAAGTGAGGGCTATATCTTTTTCTAAAGGGATATCTGACTAATGAAGAAAGAGAACATTCTAAACTCAATATGAACACTCTAGGGGCCAGGCGATGTGACCATAAAGCTTCAATCCTGTGTTAAAATCACAAAGGCAGGTAGATACCTCTCTGCATTGGTGAAAACAGCCACTTGCCAAACAGTGTAAGCCAGGAATAACTACTGATACAATATGTCTGTGGGAATTCTATCACGGAGACACTATATACTAAATATTTGCTAAAGAGAAATCCTATCTGATTCTTGTATTTCATCAACTAATCTTTTTCTTTTTAATAAAAAGGTAACGATCATACTTGGACTCTATTATCAGTGTCTTTTATTAAAAGTTTCCCAGTGACATCTTTGAGGCACCCACACCTGTTCTCTAAAGCCTTCCAACTGTCCCCCACCTAAAGGTCCCCTAATAACCCAGGGTGGGGGGAAGCCATCACCCACGGATGTCTCAAAATCCTCTTTAAACCTATATCTGTTTTTGGCCTCTATGATCTCTTTGGGTAATCAGATCAATACACTTACTCCTCATAAATATGGTAAAGCACCAAAGAGAAGATTTAAAGAGAACAATATCAAACCCTTGGCTGGAAAGATTCTAGTGAGCAAATGTCACATTGGGCTGGAGGTGAATAAACAGCACATGGAGAACTCTCCCCCTTGAACGTGCCTCTCTCAGTCCTGGACACTGACTGCGGTGTGCAATCAATTTGTACCTTGTCCAAAAAACCCTATTGTCATCTAGCGATTTTGATATTGGGCTCTAGTCACATCTTTCTTCCTGCCACAACAGCACGCTGCCCCTCCCCTCCACTGGCTGTTGCTCATCTACTCTCTCCTTCATTTGCTTTGAAAAAGGAAGGAAATGTGCTAAATCACTTTTAAAAATCCTGGTCAGCAATTTGCAAGCTACCCACAGAGACTGTTATACAACTGACAGAAATCAACGTGGCAGGGTCTCTAGGCTAATTAAACAAATGTGACGATTTGAAAAAGCTGCAAAGTGCCTTATGAACCAAGGAGTGGTCAAAAATGAAAACAGAAAAAGAAAGCCTTACACTGTTTTAAAGGGGCTTCTGTATTTAATAATTAAGAAAACCTTCACAGAGGCAATTGAAACTCTCCAGCTAAACCAGATTAGGAGTCCACAAAGGACTGAAACACAGACTTCAAGGTCACACTTTGAAAATATTTGGAATTGCTGAGCGACAATAAGAAGAGTGGCAATAAAATCCAATAGAAGCTTGCATGTATTTAGGAGTTAGGAGTCACTATTTCATTTATGTTACCATATTTCATGCATTCAAGAATCCATAGAAGTAGTTTTTCTTATTCTCATTTCACAGATCAAATACCAGAATCTCCAAGATGAACAACTGCTGGCACAGAGTCACACAGCCAGCATGTGGCAGATCAAGGACTTTGGTCCAGAGGTCTGGCTCTGTGCTCTAGACTTTAGCCACCACCATGCTCCAAGAGGATGGGCTCTGTAAAGGGGACACTACATAACATGCAGCAGGAACCAGGATTTCTCACCTTTCTGTATGCTAATCAGATTCTATTTTGGTGGTTTTAGGATTTACTTTATAATAATGTTGAAACCACTGCCCTTACTAATGCCACTTTCTCAATTCACTGTCGTGTGAGAGTCATATAACCTGGATGGAAAATCAAAGAAAATAAGTCCGCCTCTAAAGAGAGGGCTAGATTTATTAAATGTGCCTTGTCATCAAGGAAGGAATGGCCATCTAAAGTCTCTGGAGTTGTCTAAGTGCCATTTGTGCTCCTTCCTTTAATGATACGCCTTAGAGCAGGGGTCCCCATTACCTGGGCCGTGGACCTGTACTGGTCCATGGCCTGTTAGAAACTGGGCTGCACAGCAGGAGGTGAGCGGTGAGTGAGCGAAGCTTCATCTAGGTTTGCAGCCGCTCCCCAGCACTAGCATCACCACCTCAGCTCCACCTCTGATCATCAGGTGTTAGATTCTCATAGGAGCACCAGTCCCTCATGTTAAAAAGGTTGGGGACAGCTGCCTTACAGAAGAAAGAAGAGTGAAAGAAAGAGAGGGCGTGTGATGGATATGAATCAAGTTCTGGGTTTTTATAGTACCATTTTTCTGGAAAGTACCCTTCCAGGATCTCATATACCCTTTCTCTATCAGAGCATGAGGACGAAGTGTGATCATTCCATTTGTACCCAGGGAAAGAAATTTCCTTGAACCACCCACCAAGCTAGGTGATTATGCCTTAAATTTCTCTCCTCATCTCTCCTTTGTAGGAACATTCATTTTATCACTTTCTATCTATTTGGCCTGATTTTCAGTTCTTTTTTATGTAGTAGGTGCACTGCTGAGAGGTAGGGTAGCATTGACCAATATACTTTACATAGGCCTCAGGATGGAAATAAATTATTCAGATATACTCTCAACATGGTCAAGGGTATATAGTCCATAAGGTAAAGCTATATTTGGATTTACTTAATGATAAGACTCCTAATGAAGACCTAGAGTGGATCTTAAGAGATAATATAAAGACGGTTCTGTTCACTAGAACGTTCTATAATAATGGCAACATGTGGCTACTGAGCACTTGAAATGTGCCTAATGGACTGAGGAACTGAACTTTTATTCAAATCTAATTAATTTAAATTTAAATAACCAGCCACCTGTGGCTATTGGTACTATATTGGGAAATGCAAAATAGTCAACACTTCAATTTTACAGATGGAAAACCTGAAGCGTATAATGGTTAGGAGTCTAGCTGAGGGTCACAAAATAAGGTCTGGAAGGCTTGGGACTAGCTTTGAGGTCCTTTGATGCCCAGACCATTGTCATTAACACACACTTTGCTTTCCTCTTAACCCCAGTTCTTCCAAAGGCCAGTGCTATGTGGTCTTTGCTCTATCATGGAAACCAGGCTCTGACAACAAAGGGGCGGAGCTTCCAGATCAGACAACCATTCACTTTTGTATCAAAAGTATTAGATATGTGATGCTGTGCTGGGTTAAAGAGCAGGGAAGAGGCTGCAATGTTTGAGGGTGGACAAGCTTGTCAGGTTTCCTCCAGCCTTAACATGTCCTGAGAAGCTGGAAGGGAACTGAATAGAAAACTATGGGAGGCCCACACAGCCAGGAAGCTTTCATCTGCCTTTGTTTTAGATGGGGACTCAGTTCTTTCTTTTGTGATTTGGCAATTTCTAATTAACATGTTGCCAGGGGAGAGTTGGATGTGTCTGTGCATGTTAGTGTGTTCACCCCAGGAATGAGGACTTTGGGGGAATGCTCTGTTTTGACACAACCTTTCCTGCGAAGCTGAGAGTGTTTAATGCAAACAATACACAGGCTTTCAGCCACAAAAAAATTCTGGAAAACTCACTCTGGAGGAAAGAACACATCTCATGAAAGCTTCTTTCTTGTGACCACAATGATAGTAAGCACAGCAAAAAGTACCAAATCAGCCCGTTTAACATTGTTTGAGAGATTCAAATCATCTCTCCTCTCTCCTATTATTGTAGCATATAGGGCCCCACTTTTGCCTTTAATCAATGCCTTGTTTAAAGTGATAATGCCAACATTATTGTACTTTTAGATGCAATATTAAAAATAGGCTAGAGCAATGACATTATAATAATAATCGGCAATGAAAAAACTTAGCACAAAAAGTGGTAATACGTATATTATTTGGAGAAATAAGAAATGGAGTCATTATAATGCAGAATATTTGTGTAACTATCCTACTCACTAAAAACTATTATCTGCTTATTAACTTACAATAACTTCATGAAAAAAACAAATCATTGTTTTAGTGTGGGTGGAATAACACTATGAGGTCATTTTCTCTAACCTCCTCTACAAATTTAAGCCATTCAACAAACATAGTATTTCTACCCTATGTACTTTTTATACATCTAAATTTGTCACCTTTATGTGCATGTGTGTGCATGGGAAGGAGTGGGGGTGAGTAGGGGGAGCTTCTGGATTAGGCCAAAGGGACAGAGAGATGAGTTTGACACAGACTCTGTTTTAAGGGACCTGACGTTGTGCCATGAGAGGCAGCACCCCCTAACACACTGAAGTACAATTGTAAATGTACCAAAAAGGGTTGAGGGCACCCAGAAAGAGAGAGATTAACTTCATTTAAAAAACAGTAGTAAGGCTTCGAAGAAGAAGCAATCTTTATGATGGCTATTACGTGGTATGAATGGGAGTTCTCCAGGTAGACAAGAGTGAATGAGTTTCCAGGCTGATGGAGGAGTCATTGCACAAAGGTGGGGTAGGGTGGAAGGAAGATGGCATATTTCAGGAAGGGAAAGAACTCTGTGTGAGGATGAAGAAAAGGATGCATGGCAGGAAAAAGTGGCAAGAGATAAGGTAGGCACAGTGGTGGCATACAGGAAGGGCCTTGACTGGTAAGATAAGGATTTTGGAATTTATCCTCTAGGCACTGGGGAAGCACAGTACCTCTGCTTGAATACCTTTGGTGATAGAGACCTCACCCCACTTCTATCTTTAGACAGATCTACCAGTTAGAGCAGGGGAGAGAGGAAGAATGGAATATTTATTAAGTGCTCCAAGCACTATTCTAGGGGCTTCACATAGCATCAACTCACTCAGTCCTTCCACTAATCCTGAAAGTTAGGTAGTATTATCCCAATTGTGCAAATAAGATCCAGAATGGTTAAGTTTCCCAAGAATGTTCAGCAGGTGAGAAGAGCCAAGCTCTACATTCTTAATACGGATATCTTCCTAGAACATTCTTCCTTTTATTGCTCAAATACTTATCCCATGTAATCACACCTCAGCGGTTAGGTTCCACCATTTGAGGCCTCCTAGCCTAAACCTTGAGCCTTGATTTCACATGGTAAGGCCCACAGGCAATCATGGTCTGCTCCCTCTTCTAGTTCAATTTTCTTCTGGTTAGCTTAACTCTTCAGCCATTATGATTTTAAATCTACTTCCTGTCCTGTTTACTCTTTGCTTAAAAGCATTTCAGTTCAGCAGCAGCCCTCTTGAAAAGTTTTATGAAAGTAATATAAATTATAGAATTTGAGAACATTTAGAAAAGAAAAAAAAACCTCACCCATAATTCTGTTGCTCTCATAAAATAAGAACTATTATTTCAGAGCATTTTTCTTTAGTTTCTTTTTTATTCATATTTTTACATAGCTATAAAAATTAAGTACATCAATTGTTATATTCTGGTCATTTCACATAACATTATATCGTTTTTTTTTCCATGTCACTACATCATGCTCAAAGCCATTTTTTTAATGGCTGATTATTTTTCTAAATGTATAAATCAGAATTTACTTAACTATTCCCCTATTGTTGAATATCAGGTGGTATTTTTTTCTATTATGAATAATGTGATAAATAACTTTATTTATATATAACATTATCCTATTTTAAGACATGCCATAAGGCTACAGGATTCAAGATGTTATGGTATTAGTGAAAGGCCAGGGACATGGACCAATGAAATAAACTAGAGTCCAGAAATAGGCCCACATAAATAAGGTTAATCTATTTTTTTTTTACAAAAATGCAAAATCAATTCAACAGAGAAAGATAGTCTTCTCAGCAAATGGCATGAGAACACAGTGAACACAATAAGCTTCAACCTACACCCCTCACCATATGCCAACATTAATTCAAAGTGGATGGAAGACCTAAATGTAAAACATAAAACTACAAAACTCTTAGAACCAAACCTGAGAGAAAATTTTTATGACCATGGGTTAAATAACAAGTTCTTAAGACTTGACACTTGGTCACACTTTTGTCACAATCCATAAAAGAAAAAAAAAGATAAATCTGATGTCATCAAAGTAAGACACCATCAAGAGAATGCAACGACAAGCCACAGTCTGGGAAAAAAAAAAAACATTGGAAAATCACATAACTGACCAAAGACTTATATCAGAATATGTAAAGAAATCTCAAAATTCAACAATAAGGTAACAAACAACCTGATTTTTAAAATGGACAAAAGATTTGAACAAACACTTCATCAAAGAAGATATACAAAGAGGAAAATAAGCATATGAAAAGCTGCTCAATATCACTAGTCATTTGAGAAATGCAATTTAAAACCACGATGATATACCATCAAAGACATATGCTGAGTGAATCACTATGGAAAGATTACATACCGTATGATTTTTATATAATATTCTGGAAAAGGCAACAATATAAGGACAGAGAATGGATGAACGTTTGCTAGGGGCTGGGGAGTGAGGAGGAGAGTCTGACTGCAAAATAGTACTACGAGGGATTTGCGGGGGATGTTAGAATTGTTTTGTATTCTGCTAAAGGTGGTGATTATAGGAATCTATGCATATGTTAAAACTCATAGGACTATAACTAAAAACAGATAAGTTTTACTGAATATAACTTTAACATGCTGACCAAAAATCAATATCACATGCCAAGTGTGATCTAAATAGAAGAGAGCAGAGATTAGCAAAGGACCTCTATCTGGCCCTCGGCCTGTTTTTGTCAATAAAGTTATATGGGAACACAGTCGGAAGCATTCTTTTACATATTGCCTATGAATGCGTTCATGCTAAAACCACAAATTTGAATAGCTGAGACAGAAGTGACATGGCCTAAAAAATCAAAAAGATTTACAACCTGGCCTTTTAAAAGTTTGTGGATCCCCACTCTAGATACTTGACTTCTATTAATACATTTTGGGGTAGTAATGTATGTTTCTACTAAACTGTTTCTTGTCTACTATAAACACTGGTAGACTCAAGTGCATTACCATATAGTTATACTCCTATGAAATCTCATTTTATTAGATTGGGCCATCTGGCAAGCTTTCCTGATTCTGACAGGTGGTATTAGCAATCTTGCTTAGCTTCATTGTCATCCACTGGGTCAGGGGCTGAGTCCTGTGGTAATCACTTAAAACCTATTCCTTTGGCTCAATATCCTCATGGTGAAGGGGAAAATGCATAATGTTAACAGCAGGGACTCTGAAGCCAGGCAGCCTGGTTGATATCTTAGCTCTGCCACACTGTCTGTTGAATTTGAAAAGTTACTTAAGCTTAAGTATATCCATTTCATTATCTGTATGAGGGGGATGATAACAGTACTTGCTTCTTGGCATTGCTATGGTGATTATGAGTTACTATATGTGAAAACGTCAGGACAGTGCCAGGGACAAAAAAAAACTGCTATGTAACTATTTAATATTACTAGAGTGTACATTCAATTCAGGCCAACCTGAGTTCCAATTTTGTTTCATCTGCTTAGTTGCTGCATGATTATGTGATTTGGGGGCAATTCATTCAAGCTCTCTGAGGCCTCCAGACTGCCCTTAACCAATTAGTTAACAGTCTCTGGGTAATGAGTCAAGCACTGCTGGAGAAAATTATACAACCTACAGATTGGAATCAGTATAAATTTCATGTCTTTAATGTGACCTGGAACCTTAGTATTATCTTATAGTCTTACTGTATTCCTCAGATAGTCCCCTCTCTTTCTTTCAGTAACTATTTCAAACCTTCTCCAACCTCCTCAAACTTCTGAATTTTCTCCCGACTGCCTGCTATCCCTGCCCTGCTCATCAGGAAACTTGGGCTGGAAATGAAAAAAGAAATTTAATTCTCCTGTATTAATTTTAATATTTTATATTTTTGTTTATTATCTTTAATACATCTGAAAATAATATTGCTGTATGATGTGAGGTAAGGATTGAAGATTAATTTAGGGAGACTAGAAATGTTTGTGATATTATCCTCCTATTAAAGAATGGTATGCCTTTCCACTGGTTGAAATATTCTTTGATGTCTCACATAGTGACTTGGTGTGTTTATATAGCTTTGGCACATTTTTTGATAAATAAATCTGTAAGATATAAATGAAGTATTTTTGCCCATTATATGTTATAATTGGTTGCTTTACATATAAAGACTATTTCTATATATTTACTTTGCACACCGAAGTTTTGCTGAATTGTTGTATTGCTCATAGTAGTGTTTTTAGTTAATTATCTTGGGATTTTCAAGGAAACAATATATATATTCTATAAATAATAGTTATTTTACATATTCTCTCCCATTTTAATACCTCTTGTTTTTGTAATTTGTTTAATTGCCATGAGTAACCTCCAGAACAATATTTAATAATAATGATGATAAAGAATCTCTAGTCTTTTTTTTCTTGACTATAGTGGGAATACTTCTAGAGTTTCTCTGTAAAATGTGATACTAGCTTTTGGGTTGAGATGGATATATCTTGTCTCATTAAGGAAGTTTCCCTCTATTTCTATTTTACCAAGAATAAGGCTGAGTTTTGGCAAGTATCTTGGAGCACTTATGAAGATGTTCAATTAGTTTTTTCTTTTTTATTCTATTCAAAAAAGGCATTATATTACTTGATTTCTTAATATTGAACCAGTTTTACACCCCTGGAATAAAATCCACTTGGTCATGGTGCAAAACCTTTAAAGTTCGGTCTGATTCTGTTGGTTAGTATTTCATTGAGGAAATCTGCATTAATATTCACAAGTGATGTTATTCTATAATTTTCTTTTTGTATGCCATTTTTTGGTCAGAGTTGGTATCAATATTATGTGCTAGTTTGGCTTTTCTAAAAATACTTTGCAAAAATCTCTTCTTGTTCTATGTTCGGGAACTGTTGAGTTATATTATTCCTTAATGGCTTGGTTGACTTTCCTCATGAAATCCCATCTGGGAGTGATGATTTCATTAATAGGTGGGATTAGTCTCCATTTCATTAATGGTGATAAGTCTGTTCAGATTTTCTTTCTTCTGGAGTCAGTTTTTGTCAGCTATATTTCACTAGAAAAATCATCCATCTCATCTAGATTCTTACATTTATTTGTACAGAGGTGAGTAGATTGCCACTCATTATTATTTTAATTTTGTCTCTATCTGAGAGGTTATTTCTCTTTATTATTGCTTATTTTATATATTTGTGCTTTTGCTCTTTTTTCCTTGATGAGGTTAACTAACAAATTATATATCTATTGCTGTTGCTCTTTGATTTAGGAAAAAACAACTCCTAAATGTGCTAATTCTAATTATTTTCTGTTCATAATTCATTACTTTACAGCTCTTGATTTATCTACTTTTTTAAATATACCCCTAAGCTCTTACATTGCTCTTTGGCTCTTTTTTTTCTTTCTTTCTTTTTTTTTTAGATAAAATTGCTTCTTTTAAAAAACAATTCTTGTAACTGCGTTGGCCATAGCTTTAACTCATTCTCTAGCAATACTTTTTCCCGATACATTTTTAATATGATTTTTGGGGTGTTTAATGATTCTTTTTTTGATTATTACTAAACTCTTAGTGATAGGAGTTCTTCCTGGACCAGTTATTTGCAGGATGTTTTTATGGCAGCAGGGGCTGTGACTTAATCCAAGACTACCAGGAATTCTCTTCCAACACCAGGGTATGTGATCAATTGCTTTGGCCTTTGCTTCCATCTTATTGAGAGACATCAGCCCTGTAGATTGCTCACAAAGCAGCACCTCACACTTCCATCTTGTCTCAGCAACAAAGTGCTTTCCAGAAATTTGGACAAGTTAAGTAATCTCTCATTCAGTCTTGCCTTTCCCACTTCTCAAGATATGTTTGTCCCAGACTCAGGCCACAGAAACTGCCATCACAAACCATCACAGCCATTTCAATACTCCAAATTGTTTTTGCTTTTCATGCTGTGCCACTTATCTTGCAAATCAGTGATTCATTAGCTATGCCCCAGATTCACAACCATGAGAACCAACTCTTGGATTCTTCTGTATTCGACCTTCGCAAAAGAAATTGCGATTTAGGCTTGTGCACGTCTTCTGGTTAGATCAATTATGGTGTTTACATTTCTTTTTTTTTTTTTCATTCTCTGTAATGCTTTTGGTGACTACCAGCCTTGTTTTATTCTTTCATTTCATTGCTGGAAGATGCCTACCAAATTGATTCTGAGAAGCTACTTTCTCAATGTATTTTCCAGAGACATTGGTTCTACCTTTACATAGATGCAAATGGAATGGTTCAGGTCCTTGCATTATCTCTTTTTTCCCAACCCAAACTGACTAGCACAGCCAGGGCAAAAAGGCTGCTTCTCATACAACAGTAGGAAGCGATTACTTCTTTTAGATAAGCCTAGACTTTTGGCAAACTAATACATTGTTTTATTACCCTCTCTGGACACCCAAGATACAGAAAGCAGGTGTAAATTCTACACGTGGCTTAAATTCTCACCTGCTTTCATTCGATGCAATAGAAAATAACAAATCACCATATTTGCAAAAAGAAACAGATTGACAGAAAACAGACTTATTTTTATAGCATATCTAAGATATATAAGGACTCATATATTTACTCCGCTATTTTAAATGGGCTATTCCTTCTCACTCCCTGGGCAGCTAAATGCTGAGTTGCTAAGTTACAGGTACTTGACATCAACTCTTCCCTGACATGTCCCCTTTTTGACAGGTTCCTATGATTCACTGGGCCAGTCACCTCGTTACTCACATTACTTGTTTTCCCAATGATGTCTGTGTAATCATTTAAAATTCACATCGTATGCTAGATGCAAACCCTCAGATTCCACATGAAAATATTTAAACTGCTTGACAGGCTCTAAGTGCACTTGGAGGCACACCGGATGGCTTACCTACACTGTTCACATAATAGTTGTTATAATTAAATTTAGCATCTTTCTTCTGGCTTGGTTTGTGTTTGAGAAAAGAGGAAATGATTACTGGGAGGCAAATAATGGGTAATATCTCATATAGGCTAATTTGGTTCTATGAATAGCTCACCTCACATATGCATACTACATATTAAGTCCATTAGTGCTCTGAATTAGCTTTAGAAAAGGTAATACTCCACATAATTTACCCAGTCAAGGGCATTTTCACCTGCTGACAAATTTACATATTTTCCAATGTCATTAGGTAAGAGCTACTCATCAGAATAGCAGAGGGTGCAATCATTAGTTAGTTCATTTATTTGACTCCATCAGTGTTAACATTAATTATAGTCTAAATTATATTTAGCAATTGTCTTTTTTGGATGGAGTACTACATTGCTATTTCAAGAAACTATAATTTTAAAAGTCCACACCAGAAGAGGATAGATGCTATTTGAAACATTCCAGAAGGATTAGTATTTAAGACAGCTATATCAAAAATCGTTTGCATGATTCTAATTTGAGCATTATTTATACATTAATTTGACAGACTATAAAATCAATTGCCTAATTATTGGTTAAATTTATCAAAGAAATCCTACTGAAAGGTGCTTGATTATGCCTCATAGTGATGATAATATAATCAAATTTCCTTCAGACATAATTGTCTGACCAATTTTGTTCCTTGATCCATTTTTTTCTCACTCTTAAGACAAGCTTTTTCATTTGTTTCCTCTTTAAAAGTAAAAAAAGTAGTAAGTACTGTACATGGTTGTCCTGTAATTATTTGGAATGTTTTTTTCCATGATAAAGCTGTCAACTTAAACACAGACCTAATCAGTAGAATTGCCATAATTTAGAATGCTGTAAACACAGATCATGCTGTAAACAAAAAGAGGTGCCCATGTCAGTGTTTACCAACCTGATCCATATGGCAGGGAGAGATCTGTAAGATGACACAGTTTATCAAATCAAGTTCCCTAAATCCTAGCTAGCAAATTCAACATTCCTCATAAACAGGGAATTACCCTTACAGATGTTTGCGTATGAAATTATCAACTACTGAAGGTGCTTTGGTAAGAAACACAATCTGTTCAGCATCGAATCTAAAAGAAGCACTCTATCTGCATTTTTGACTGTAGAAAGGATTTAACTGATAGTTTATTGATATTTTGAAGTAAATTCTTGCTAGGAACAAATAAATTATACTACTGCAGAACAAATAATCATCGAACATCCATCCTTAGCTAGTAGCATTTAGTGCATGCTGCTCTCCTTGCCTTAACTCTTCCAGAAATGATTACTCTAGGACCCATTAAACCCCATGGAGCTCAGAAAAGAAGCTCATATTATTGCATATGAGCAGTTTAGGAATCTCTCATATGATAGATAAATTGTAACTGCAAAATGCCATCACTAGGGCTAGATTTGTTATTATCTTTCATTTCTGTTTGTACTTGAACATAGCTTGACTCTAAAGAGAAAACGGCATGCTGACAGAAGCAAGTACATACACAGGATGGGCTGCACTGCACAGATTGCTCATGAGTTAAAGACGGGTTCAGGTAAATCAACAGGAACAGAAAGAATAGGTAATATGATATTGGCAAAGACCTGCGGGCAAATTAGTTAACCTCTCTGCGCTTTACTCTTTCCTGTTTTGTAAATGTGACTAATAATACAATCTTTATGAAGAGAAAATGACATAATGTGTTTAAGTGACATATTACTGTTGTTTCTTTTATTAGTAGAAGTTATTTGTTATTGTTATTATTTTATTATCTGAAATGAGATTTGAAAATATTAAGAATGGTAGGAAGAAAGGATTCATTCCCCAGACTTGCTCAAATTATGCTCATTTGCTGGTATTCTTAGTTTTACCTTCTAGAAGTAAGTCAGCCTGTGTCTGAAGCAATTTTTTTATGGGTCTTATTTTTTCCAGTTTTACTGAGAAATAATTGACTGTATAAGTTCAAGGCATACAGCATGATGGTTTGATTTATCTCTATTGTGAAATGATTACCACAATAGGTTCAACTAACATCCATCATCTCATATAGATACAATAAAAAGAAAAGAAAGAAATTAAAGGAAAAAATTATCCTTGTGATAAGAACTCATAAGATTTACTCTCTTAACAATTTTCCTATGTCTCATACAGCAGTGGTACCTATGGTCATCGTATTGCATATCACACCCCAAGAGTTATGTATTTTGTAACTCGGAAGTATATCTTTTGACCATCTTCCTCCAATTTTCCCTCCCCCTAACCCTACTTCTGGTAATAACAAGTCTGATCTCTTTTTCTATGCTTTTGCTTTTTTTTTTTTTAAAAAAAAAAAAAGATTCTACATATAAGTGAGATCATACAGTATTTGTCTTCTTCAAGGTCCATTCATATTATCACAAATGGTAGGATTTCCTCATTTTTTATGGTTGAATAATATACCATAACTTCTTTACCCATTCATCCATCGGTGGACACTTAGGCTGTTTCCATGTCTTGGCTCTTGTGAATAATGCTGCTATGGACATGGAGGTGCAGATATCTTTTTGAGTTAGGGTTTTCATTTCATGTAGATATACTCCCAGAAGTGGAATTGAAGCAATTTTTTTTTAAAAAAATCAAAAGATTCTCGCTATAGGTTTGTGATAGGGTGGTTGACAGTTAGGTATAGTACAAAATGAAGACTGGGTTCTATTTCTGCTTTTGCTGTGTACTAGTCTCACCTTTGGCTGCAGGTCATTTATACACTCTCTGTCCTCAATTTCCTGAAATAATAAGGGACTACCATGTTTCTTATGATTAAAACAAGATAATGAAGCTCAAGTGCTTTGAAAGGCAGTCATGTGCTCTGTAGGGAAATAAGTTGCCATATCAGGTCAAGTGAGCCCTGAAAAACCAGACAAGGTGGGCTACCACCTCATATGAGAACCAGGAGCACAAACAAAAAGAAGTGGAAGCGCTGGTCTGAACGGGAGCTGAGTCCATTAGCAGAGACATGGTAAGAGGAACTTTCAAAGAAAGCCAACTGGTTTGAATTTGAACAGCATTTTGAAAAAGGGAGCTAAAATAAAATGCATTAGGCAAAAGTATTTCCACTGCCTGGGTGCCGAGGGGCTGAGAGTGGGGAGAGGGCAGTTGTGCTGCCCTGGGTTAATAAAAGAAGACTGTCTCTATGTGAGATGAAGTGGGTTGGCACGCATTCGACCACAGTACTGTAGAGGAGAAAAAGTGGGGGCCAAGGGTTGGACTCAAGGAGGTTGGGAAAGTTGGGAGAGCAAACAGATTGAGATCTCTGTGTTACATATGCAAACAGTGTAGACATTTTCAAGATTCCTTCACTGCAATTGGATGGTGGGGTGGAAGGGTGAATAATTACTCCCTGTTTTCGAGATGAAGAGACTGAAAAGCTACATAGCTAGAAGTGATGAAATGTTATAAGCAATGGGAAGCCAGTTCTTCCTGCCCCTGGTAGAGCCTCTTCCTCTGTTTAACTTAACTTCTGGGAGGGAGAGAAGATGACCTCACTTGCTCCCGACTCTGCTTCATTTGAAAAGCATTGACAGAGTTAGAGAGGGTTGGAGAGAAAAAGGAATGGTACATCCAGGAAGGGGGCAAATGGGGAGCAAGACTTCGAAAAGACATCATGGAACTGTCTAAAGGGTGCCAAAGCCCTCAAACAACTAAGAACATGAATGTATGATAACGAAAATGTACAGCAGGCACTCTGGTATGCCATATAATGTGGTCTATAAAAAAATTTAAGATTTAGTAATAAAATTTGGGACGTAAACTTCAGAAAGCTTATTTTTATTCAGAGCATGGGTAATGAAATATATTATTCTTCAATAAAGGAAAGCCCACTCATTACTGGTGTTGTTACAAAAAAAAAAATTCTATACAATCTACAGACCATCAAAAAAGAAAAGAAAAGAAAAGAAAAAAGACGTTTCCCTACTTTCTCTTTCAAGAACAATAGAAGGACTTCTGTTACTCTCTCCAAGGGTGCTATCTTTTACAAGCTTATTAAGGCAACCTGCTTCTTTTCTTTCCATGCTTAAGTGACATTCTGTTGTTTCTCTAAGTGGCTCCTCCTGCACACTGGGTTCGCCAGCCCCTAACAGCTATTCGCCTGCTCCCCTCACTTAGTCACTGTGTGAGCCACCTAGACACCAGGGCCAGGCTGCTCTTAAGTAAAGAATTCCAATTGTGACAAATTAGGTGGTGATTTTGAAATGGGTCTGACATTCCTTTGAGAATTAAAAGACCACTGACATCATAAGGAAAAACAAGACCACTGTAGACCTTTCTTTAAAGAAGGCAGCCAATATACTAGCAAGGATTTTGTGTATTTGGTGTATCTGACTTTTCTCCACCAATGGAAGGAGTAAGTGACTGAGTTCCCAGGATACATCACACTTGTTGATTTCACGACAGTGACTTAACCTACTCCCAGACCCTTGGACCCCAGGGAGAGATGACTGAGGGGTTCCTGGGCTTATATTATAAAAGTAACCATTATATCCCTAATTCAGATAGTCTCATCTCTGATCAGAGTGACAGAACTTTTTAATAGTTGATAACAGTATTCTTGAGCTGAAAAGGGGAAATCACGTGGCCAGTCGATTTGATGGTCAACAGCTTTCTTTTTATTTTTCCTTTGGCTGCATTTTCATGGGGTATTTTTGAACACTGGGCTGCTGAGAAGCCATTTACAGTGGGGGAGGTCTCAAGGGGAGTTGGGATGGCTTTGGTAAGAGAAAATGGGGTGCAGAATTTTACTGGTACACAGATTATTTTCTTCTCCCAGTGAGAAGCCTACATGGTTTTCTCATGGCCACGCTGATCATCATTTATCATAATAACAAGTAGTTCTATACCAGTTGGTAGCTTTTAAGGGAATTAAGACAGGTATTATTATCCTGTTTTACAGACAAGGAAGGGAGATTCAGAAAGATGAAGTCATCTGTCCATAGAAATGACAAATGGTAGAGGCAGGACTAGATCTCACTTCCATGACTCCTATTGTTCATGTACCATACCGCCTTATGATGCCAACAGCCAAAGACAGGAGACACATTTTTCTGGCTTGGCTTTGGTTTTTCCTTTTGGCTTAATTGTTGACTTTGGGAGAGGTCATTGCCACCTTCTGCAACTTTGTGCTGCCTCCATGCCATTCTCATGCACAAATTCACTCCCATTAGTAACATTTCCCACAACTTGCCATCATTCTCAAGTGTCTCCTCCTTCCCTCCCCTCTGCACTTCTGTATCTCATCCCCTCATTATAAGCTACAATTTCCATAACTACATGCTAGCAACAATGTAGTGGGAGGTGGCAGTGAAATTGCCTTGAGACCCCAGAGAACAGAAAGGCAAAGATTTAGGGTACTATGCTTGAATAGGAAAAGTTTCCTTTAAAAGGTGGTAGGTCCATACAGACCCAGAAAGATACAAGAATGGGACAGAAGCTTGGTGAGATTAGGAGACTAGCTTGATTAAAGAATGGGGAGATGACAGGTAAGAAATGAGACAGGAGGTATAAGCAGAAGGGTCTTGAAGTGATACTCCTGGAAACAGAACAGTAATTACTTAAAACAGCTTAAGCAGATAGATTGCTTCGTTATTAAAAGGCACAGAAATAAAGGTTTAAACTCACCCGCAAGATTTCTTCAACACAGCTTGGATCACTGGGAAGGCTTACCTAAAACAAAATAAACAAAAAAATAAGCACAATTTAGTTATTCTCAGAGAAGCTTATTGCATGATATTTTATTGTGTAGGAAAAATAGCAAAGAAAGTAAATATAGCTATCAACTCAGTTTTTCCCAATGAACTACAAAGCAGTAAGCATCTGAAGAAAGAGACTCATTCTGTCACTGATACGCTATGAGACACTAAGCCATCATCCCCTGTTGCTCGGGGCTTCACTTTGCTCATCTACCCAAAGAAGGAGCTCAACCTCCTGATCTTCTGACATAGTTTAGTGTGTTATTCACAATCACAGATCTTTAAAAGATGAGGCTATAAAACACTTCTATGATTTAATTAAGTTCTCTTTGAACCTAGGAGTCCAATCAGATGCCTACAAGTCTTATCCAAAACACTAAAGGTAAAACCCCTGTGTAAACTGCATGCTTGCCTTGGCACTTAGAGTATCACAAATATACAAAGTGAATCCCGTGAGCCTTCTTTCCCAGTATGACGCCTTCTTAATCAATCAAAATTCAAGCATCTAGCAGAAATGTACTGAGGATTTACTCCATGCCTGGCAGGTGGCCTTTTCCTCCAGGGGCTCCATAGTCAATGAAAGCAAGAAGCCAAACATCAAAGTGAGACACCAGCCATAAAGAAGCACAAAACAAGGGACTTGAAAGTGGGACAGCCACCTGGAGAAAGGTCTGCTAGGCCTGATGTCACCCGTGCAAGTGAGTGATGGCATCCCCCAAGTATTCCTAACTCTGTCCTTCAACTTTCACCCTCTTCAGGATTGCAATCTGATCACTCCTACCTTCTTCCAGTTCTGGTAAGAAGAACATTTGGTTTCTCTGATTCACTGCCTTGAGAGATAAAAGACAAGTCCTGTACAGAGACTTGTTCCAGGCCTCTTGCAAGGTCAATTAAGTCATAACCCTTTAGTTACTCTGATACATTGGAGTATGAGCATAACTATATTTCAGAAAGTGGGTAATAGAATATGGCTTCAGTTTCCCTCTATGTTAAATAATACATGCTAAAACCATCAGCAAATCTTAGATTAGCATTAAAATCGCTACTGTCCAAACATAAATTTCAGCCAATATTTGTTGAATATCTTCTCCATATAAAGGCTCCTGCTCCCAGGAGCATAAAATCTTTAGTGGCAGGCTGAGAAAGAGTCACAAACAATGAGGAGCCATTCAGCCTGAGTTACCCTGGCATAAATAATTGACAGTGTCCTCTTTCCTCCACAGAAATGTCCCAGTTTGGATGATAAATTATACAGTCACCCTTCCCAGAACAATCATATTCTAATACTGGGTAGAAAGAACAGTAGAAGGAAAGGCTAAAAAAGTTTCCTGGGCACACCTTATAAAGAACCGTAAATACAGTTTTCCCATAGGGGACCATAGGTGGTTTGGCCTAGCATAGTTTGTTCATTCATTTATTCATTCATTCATTCATTCAATTCAACAAATATTTTTAAGGGCCAGGGACTGTGCTAGGCACAAGTACAACAGGAAGTAAAAAGAAGCACAGTTTCTTCCCTCATGGAGTTTGCAGACTCAAGAGGGAGGCAGATGTGAAGAATCACATAGTTAATGTACAACTGTGACTGCAGTGAATGCTACAAAGAAGACCATCCCATGGTCACTATTCAGCAAAATGAAAGGTTAAATGTCCAAATAACTGTAGAAAATGCTGCAATCCATCTCCCTCTTGGAGATCCACGATGCAAATTAAAAGCTCTGAAACACCTAGTTAACTGGTTTAATGCAGCATGTTCATAACTCTCTTCACCACTAAATTCTCGAATTTTTTATTTTTGTGGATTCCCCTCCTCCAATTAACAATGAGCACCATTCCACAGAATGAGTATTTGCAGAAAATACACTGGGAGATGCTGGTTTAACATATGGGATTACAGAAGTCAACTGATTATTCTTAATAGCAAATTAAATCTCATTGCTTTGCTCCATGCTTCAGGAACTATATTTTCCAAGACAATTCTTGAACTTCTAACAAACGCCTTCCTCAAACACAAAGGTCAAAATGATTATGGCAAAGACTTCAATCTTTAATATCATTGTTGCGTTGTATCAATGTGGAATGCCTGGGCTAAGAAAGTATATAGTCCACTCTCCTTTTTCTACACTTTAATTTTTCTCTCTGTTCTCCTTTTTTCACACAAATGCATAAATGTTAATTTTTAAAGTAAAGATGAAGAAGTATCAGCAATATGCAGACACAGCAAGAATACTTGCCTATGAGACTGAAGAGTTGGGTGGAAGTCCTGGCCCTATCACTTGGTAGCAGGACTTGGTAACTTCATACCTCTAAGTTCCACTTTTCCCAACCATAAAATAACATAAAATAACAACAATAATAATACATACTCCTTTCAGATCTCACAGGGTGTCTGTAAGCAGCCAATGAAATACGTAAGGTGAATGTGCTTTGTAACCCACAGAGCCCCCACATGACAAGTCAGGTTATTACCCCTTGTCCTGTTGTTCTCCTCACCACTTTATTAAGTCCAGTCTTCTTGTCTTTTCAAGGTAAGATCTCACTCACTCTTGCCAACTGCAAATATCATCTCTACACCTGGTATTATAAATATCCATTTCCTTATAGGGGGAAATGCTGTCAAAATAGAAAGACTTGTGGACTCTGGGGTTTTGCAACAAATCTAATAATGGCTTATTGGTGTCAGCAGCACTCAGGATTGGGGAAAACTGTTTAGACAAGGACAGTCAAGTAAATATGCATCCACACTGTGTGTTCAGATTTTCTTTCCTTTTAAGAAAATACTGGAATGCAGCGTTCACATGGAGTCACTAGTCCCACAAACTCACCTAGCTTTGTCCCACAGCCATTTTCACTACAAGGCAACTACATTTGAGCCACAAGTGTTTTTTTCCCCGTGTGAGTGCTTTTGAATTAACCAGCTAGTATTTCCTCAGTGCCTAGAAGAGTGTGAGGCACGGGGGGTTGGTAATACAAATAACTCTGAGACCTGGCCTCTTTTTCTGAGAGTTACACATCTAGATGGGACGAGAAAACAAACAATTAGAGACCCACTGGGACATACATTGAAAGGTCGTGGTGACAAGGGTAATAGGATCGTATTCATTCACCCCTCTGCCTATTCATCAGTTCTCCCATTTATTCCTTTACACAACAAATCGTGATTGAGTGCACGCTGTGCTTACGATGGTGCCAAGAGGGAGGATTTAAAGACACTGAAGGCAACATAATTTCTGCCTTCAAGACTCCACGCAAATTGGGGAGAGAAACATTTACACGGAAAACAGACAATACGGAACAGGAGGTCTGATTTAGGTGTCAGGGAGAGAGTACCTACCGGGTCCACAGACAGAGCCATGTCCGACAGGAGCTCCCAGCCGCCGAGGTCCCCAGTGTAGTCCTCACTCCCCATGCAAGTGAGAGGCCAAGGACTTGACATGGCCGAGAAGTGGTGGGGCCACCTGAGGCCACTTCAGTCTCTGAGCCCCCTGCAGAGCTGCTCCGGGTCACTCTGCACACTGGAAGTAAGCTGAACTAAGCCTGGGCTTGGGCCGAAATTTGTCCAGTTGCTCTCTCTCTCTTTCTCCCTCTCTCTCCCTCTCTCCCTGACACACACACCCCTCTTGCAGTTAATTCTGGAGTCACTCGGACAGGTGTGAAAGGAGACCGAGGGAGAGAACTAGTGGTGACACTGGGATTAGAACTGCTGCCCGATCACTCGCCGAGCTGCTTTTTAATTCCGGAGCCACCTTCTCCTCTCTTTAAATCCACTCTTGAGTATTCAGATAGACCACAAAGCGCAAGTTAGCCACTCAGAGCCGCAGCGTCCTTTTGCATTCCCCCTCTCCGCCCCCTCCTCCTGGAGTAGAAAGCAAGCTGCATGCCGCACAGGGGAGGTTGGGCTCTCCCTCCTGGCCCCAGAGGACCCTCTTGTGCTGGGCACGGATGTGGTCCTCTAAGGGCCAGGGAAGGCAGGCGCACGTCGGGCAGGTGGTGTGTTGACTGAGAGCCCTCACAAGTGCCTACTCTCTCTGCGTGTGACAGTGCAGGCTGCCATCCCATGTAGCCAAAGAGAGACCATGCACAGATCATCTGCCTGGTGATAAATACATATCTTAGGAAATAATCAGGGTACCTTTAAATTATCAAATATTCAATTAACTGCAGCAACAATAAATGAATTGCATAGATGTTTTAATCATTCTAGAATTAATCAATTTGGAACATACTTCTTGGTGATTGGGGCAATAATACAAGATATCAAAAATATCCTGATTGTAGCATTGAGACACATAAGGAGCAGCTAGCACTAATAGAAAACATGGAGATTAATGTAAAACATTAAAAGAATAATGGTTAACCCGGGGAAGCTTAGCACGTGCCTCTGAGTACATTATTATTAAGGGACTGCAAGGCAAAAGAGGTCATTTTTTTTTTCTAAAATCATCCTGAGGTTGTCCCACAATACCTGGCAATCAAAGCCCAACATTCTAGGTATATTCCACCTTGATGAAGACTTTGCAAAGTAAAACTCAAAAATTCCAACTTTATTTGCCAACAAATGCCTGGATTCCCCTAACAAATACAAGTTGACACTAAGCAACACGTCACTAACATGAAACATGATGCTATCGGTCCAGTTAAACAATATCCACAACTGACACCTATGGTGGCTTCCCAACTAATTCCATTTATATTTCTGTTAACAAATTTCCACATTTATCACCATGATTGATTTATTACAAGACACAGAGTTCCCCTGAGAAAGCATTAATAATATAACGAAAACTCAGGTTATGATATTGTACTACGAAATGGGTTTTCTGTCTTTTAAACATTTTTAATCCTTGTCATTGGTCATTTGTAAAAACAAGGGGCAGCAGATTCAGAAGCTTTATCTCCTTTCCTTGTTCACAGAGTCCCAGCTTTCCAATTGGAAAACTTCAAACCCATTTCACATTAGGATGCTTCTGTCCCTTGCTTCCTGCCTCACCTTAACCTGTCCCTATTCTCATTTGTATTCATGAGTCTATGATTAAATGAGAACAGTTAATATTACATAAGCTGCAGACAGAAGTCCTCAGGTAATATAACTTTAATCAAAACAAACAAAAAAAAAGATTTCACAACAGTGACATGTTATAGCCAACTAGCTCATCTTCCAATTTCTTTTTAATACAGTGAAAGTCCTGGGTATCCAATGAGTTGGTGTTTACCTTAAAATACTGCTTCTGGCCAATTTTTAAGAAGTCATGCAGTCAAAATACTGCATGTAAAAGAAACTAATGTTCACTGTTCCCTCTACAAAAAGAGGGAACCAAAATGAGAGTGTAACGATCAAAAAGATTTAACATTTGCCATTTTAAGCCAAGTACAGAAAATGGAATTTTTTTTAGAATCTTACCTGGAACTAAAACTAAAAAGGAAGAGACAGCAATTACATTTTATTTATTTGAGCAAATAAATGAGATAATTTACTATATTTTCTGGGAGCATCAAGGCGTAGTGGAAAGAATATGGTCTTCAAAGCTGGATGAACTTGGATTTTTTTTCCTTTCCATGAAAGAACTAATTTTATTGATTAAATTTATTATGCATAGAAAATAATTCTTTCTTTTAATACGTTTGTTGGGTTAACAATGGTTAATACAATTATGTAATTTTCAGGTGTACATTATAATTTGACATCTGTATATTCTATTGTATGTTTACCAAACTTGGATTTTAATCCCAGCTGATACTTAACTTGCTTTGTAAACTTAGGCAAGGTACTTGAACATCTCTGAGCCTCTGTTTCCCTATTTATATGAAGGGAATTTAAAAACCCACTTCTAAGATTGTCATGAGGTTGAGATGTCTTGAAGTGTATAAAGGCACCTTAGCCTGGTAGGGGGTATGTCAGAAGTCTCCATCCACACCTTCTAGTCTAAATTCCCTCTAAGGTTTTTGGAAAGGCATCAGCACCCTGGTCAGCACCCCAAGCCCTGTGACTGCTGAGTAGTTTGGTCCCCTTGTAAGCTGGCCCCCATGACATCTTGTGAATTTTGCTAATTATTAAATCCTATTCAGGGGCCCAGTATATAAAGGCATCTTAGGCTGATGCTCCATCTGGTGGCTCTCATTGAAGGTGACAAAGAAGGCTGGAGATGGGACTTAAAGGGGTAAGACAACAGAGAGAGAAGGGGGAGTGGGGCTGGGAGGGATGGGGGAAGGGTTGGTGATTTGCTTCATTATGAGGCCATTTCTTCACTGATTGCATTAGGTATGGGCAACAGCGGAATGCAGATGCAGAAAGTCCCATCATCAGCTGAGAGTACCTAATGGCAGATGGGATTTCAAGTGAAGAGTACTTAATTCAGTGGGCTCTGAATAGCCATTAGCTCACTGTTCATTTATTTGGTCTAATAACTAGTTTCTATAGGAGAATGACCCATAAACGGGGAGGAGAGCTTCAATCTTAAAGAAAAATAAGGTAGACATCTAGAGAGAACACCCTAAGAATCCAAGCAAGAGCCTATCCAGAAGCGCCCAGCTGCCTGACCTACATCCTCCACAGGATGCTCAGTCTCTGGTCACCTGGCCTGGGTAGTGAGGTCATTCTGGCTCTTGGTGCCTCTGCCCATCCCCATGCCTAGGTTATGCAGTCTCCATTGGCCAGGTTCTCCAGGGCCAGCCTCTCCTAGATTCCTTAATTCTGCTGCTCACACTCGAGCTGTGTCCTCCTATTTCTATGCACCAGCCTCCAGACTCTGATCCAACTTGCTTGCTCCTTCCTCCCTGTGCTCCTCTCAGGCTTCTGTCTGCTCTTGGTGCCTGGCCTACACCCAAATGCTTTACATCCATGTTCCCTTACTTCTAGAATTCTAGTGCCTGCAACCAACTCCTCAAGGTCCACGGAATACCCACTTCTGTCCTGTCTAAGTCTTAGTACCACAACCAAGGACCATTTAAGATGAAAGTCCTGATTCCACTAAACCTCTACTTATTGTACTTCCACTAAGGTTAAAGGTTATCTTATGTGCAGGCCCACAATCTCCTCTAGTGAAAAGGATACTGGAAAAATACAGATGTACAAACTGGAATGAAGTAAGGCAATTTCTGAATTCTATCGATAGCCGCTGGTAGCAAGACTAACATGCCTGATCTACATATATAAAAAGACATTATCAGGAGGCAAGTTCACTTTTGAATTTTATCAATTATAGAGTAAATATTAGAGTTTTAAGAGTTTTCAGATGCTCCTGACTCCATCGTGATGATAGCAAATTCTCAGAATATAAAGCAACGAAAGAAATGCAAAGCCGTGATCTCACTTTCAGGTAAATATGATCTAAGTAGTAAAAAGAAAAATATGCTGTCAGTCAGGAAACAGTGGTTTCACATCCATGCTCCACCATGAAATAACTGCATGATTGAGGACAGTTCACTTCTTCACTCTCCAGTTTATACAACAAAGGCATGGAAATGTATTACAAATTCTCGGTGTTTTGTATTTCACATAACAGTACAAAAATAATAGGGGATCTACATAAGATTATCAACAATTTTATCTTGTCATGAAAGGACATTACAAAAACAACACCCAAAAGGTAAGAAATACAGTTGGTTCCAAATATGACAGCAAACACGCCAAAATTGCACACACGCACACATACCATTGTTTTCATATTTCCCGTTTTGCCACAGAATAACAACACCTTCACAATGGATTGGTTGCCAAACAAGATAATATCTCAGGTGTCTTTTGGGTTCTATGATTTTATTCCCCTTCTGTTGATTTTATTATGTTACATATGTTTTAGACTATGTAGCAGTCTACTTCTCAACATTTAACCCTCTATCTCCTATGCGTGGATTATGATCCCTGTGTATTATTAACATTAATGGTTAAGTCTCAGGTACATTCTCTCTTCTCCTGCTGATGGTTATTAAATGCATGGGGAATGAAAAGTAATTTTTGCATTGACCAATACAAACATAGTTAAGAAGGCAACTCTTATGTAAAAAGTCGTATACAGCATGTAGCATATGTGTGCTATATTCCTCATCTATAAAACTCAGGAGTACCTTAGTGGTTCTGAGATGAAACTGAACTTAAACACCATTTACAGTACCTTTTGCTAAGATTCCAGATTTCATGTAACATAGTATGTTATCTATCATGTGACACGTGTTCCAAAGCCACTCATGAATTCTTAGTTGTGCCTAAGAAGGCGGGAGGAAAATCGAGCAAGCACAGTATACCAGTAGCCAGGGGGAAAGATGCTTCAGGGAGAAAGTGGCCATTAAGTAAGATAAGAATGCAGAATCGGCCATTGGGTTTGGCAAGATCTAGGTCATCGGTGACTTTGGTAGGAGTTGTTTCAGTGTCATGTTGTGGATGCAAATCTGACTGCAGCGTGTTGAGGGGATACTGAGAGGGGCAAATGGAGAGAGTGAGTAAATGACTCCAACTGTGAAAGGGAGCAGAGAAATTGGTAATAAGGAGTGGTGATGTAGAAGTCAAGATTTTTTTCTTCGTTTTTCTTTTTTAAGAGGGATGATATTAAGCAATATTTATATACCAAGTGTATAACTCCGTGGAGAGGGAAAAAGTGTTGCAAAAGAAAAAGTAGGTGATGGTAAAAGCAAAGTCCTTGAGAAAGTGAGTAGATCTAGACACAGTTGGAGAGGTTGGCCTGAAATGAGAGCATGGACACTTCTGGATACTTCTTCTATTGTGACAGGAAGGAAAGCAGAGTGCCTAGGTACATAGGCAGATGGGCTGGGGAAACTAAAGGCGAGAAGAGGAAGTGGTACTTGTCTGATCATATCTATTTTTCTCTATGAAGTATGTGGCGAGGTCATCAGCTGAGAAGGTGGGGTGGTTATTGGAAATATGAGAAGAAAAGAAAGGTGAGATATAGCTGTCCTGGAGAACAGAAACGTGGATTTGCTAGGGAAGTATAATAGAACTATCTGGCAATGTTTAAGGGAGAGAGAGAAAGAGCTAAATGCAGTGAGAAACACAGAAGGGGATGTTGTATATATCTCCTACCTCCAGAGTCTAGAGATAAACATGAGAGGAGGCAGGAGGAGGGGAAAGGTGTGAGTTGGAGGCCAAGTAGCTCTGGTGATTTAGAAGGAGGTGACACTCTGCTCCCCACTATTAGCTGCTGCCATTTCTAACACTGATTAGCTAATTAACCACAGTTTGTAGTTCTCCAACCGCTCTAATCTATGAGAGGCTTCATTCTGAATGAAACAAACAGAAAACCCAGAAGTACGGGTAATGATTTTCTGGGATCTCACGGTGATGAATCCCATAATATTATCCAGAAGACCAGATGAAATTAAGCCCATGGCCAAATATGGGCCCAGGGCTTGAAGATCTCCTCTCTGGGGCTAATGAATTCAATTCTGTCTCTAGGGAAACAGAGAACTCGATTAATCTGTATCCTCCAGAGAGATCATTCCTACATAACACTAGGAGTTTCCAAGTTGTTTAAAGAAGAGCTGTTTTGTAATCATTTAAATATTTTGTATTTAAGCAAACATCTCAACATTTACTATGTGATCTTTGCATGCAACATTTTAAAACACGATTATCTTTTATAACACATCTTGGGTTGATGAGTTCTTCAAAGCATTTATGGTTTCTAAAGATACAAGGACACCCCCATGGTGGGGTGGGGCGGTGGGAAATGAAGTGGGAGTTCAGATTTTTCTGGTAGCTTCTAAAGACATTACCACAGGCATGTACTGGGGCCTTTAAGTGTTGTAACCCCATTTATAAAAGAATCTTTTAAATATGTATCTTCAGCTCTTATTTTTTGAAAATCTTTAAGAAAAGAAAGGTCTTTCCTTGACATTCACAACCCTAAAGAAACTACTTAAATCTTCTTCTAAATAGATAGCTAATGATTTTAATGTCTGCTTTAAAACAAGAAACCCAGATTTCAGTTTGATTTTCTCCTAGTTAAATTTTCCTTAAAGCAGTATAAATGGAATAGAGTTTATAAATTGTGCCCATACATGTCCTCAATAAAAATGTGACAACGGAATACACTTGATAGAAAGTGGCTCCACTTTCAGACTAACCTCTAATGAACTTGGCGCCTCCTTGACTCTCTAAACCCTGCACTTAGGATTGTCTTAATTGCCAGTGGGTGACATTGTGATTCCACAGAAGCAGACTTACAATTGCTATTCTTTCACAGTGAAGATCCTACAGAACAAGCCGTGTGCATGGGAACTGAATTCTAGCCAGCTTCCCTATTATTTATAACTCTAATTAAAACACTTTTATCTATTAATGCCAAGTGACAGTGCTAAATATATTCAGGGAAGTTCACATTTTTTTCTATACTTCTGAAATCTCTTAGATCTGCACCCACTTACATGTGGTTTAACTGCTCACTAAAATGAAACGATAGCTAAGAATAACTCACTTCCATTAGATTTATAAATCTCATTAATTAATTCTACATCTCCAATGGTGTAGAGACCAAACTCAAATGCAAGATCTAATTAAAGAGAAGTAAAAAAAAAAATGTTAAGAAACAACACTGAGATTGAAACACAGAAGTAACTGTTTAGCCTCAAATTAATGAGGAGCTATGGTAAGCAAGCATGTCCATTAATCCCTAATGAGGATTTTAAACACATTAAAACTTCCTAATACAAAATGTTTGCCTTCCTTTTATCCAATAACAAATAAGCCAATAATTTTCTGGCTCTAAATGACACTATTAACTGTCACGGCATGTTTTATTTGACAAACCCTCCATTCAAATACTGTAAAACCAATTAATTTGCCTGCTGTGAAATGTGTTTCCTGATAGCTTTTATGTGATTTTTTTCTTCTCAAAGAAATGTAAATAGGAGGTCAATGTAGGTGCCTGATTTTGCTTTAAAAAATCTGCCACAGTAGCTATAGGTTTTCTACCATGTTTGCAATTCAAATGAATTGAGAGACAACCTCCGTTTTCAGGTCACAATCTCAAATCGGTCTCCTGATAAGCGAACTGTGTCAGAGTAATAGTTTGATTACCATGAAGACAGTCTCATATTTGAGAATGGAAAGTTGTTAAAATGACCACTTTGTTCAATTATAAATAATGATTCACCAGCCTGGCTCTCATTCTTCCTGCTTTGTTAAGTGACTTTGTTACCTGTCTCCTGTTACATCCAACTTTCCCTCAAATGCACCTGCATGTGTATCTTGGAAATCATTATCTAAAACTGGAGTTTAGTCCTGATGCTTCCATCAGAAAACACAACAGTTTGTTACACTTTTTTTGGCAGAAAAATCAATAGAACAAATACAAAAAGTTCCTATTTCTTAAACTTCCCCTGGGCCTTACTTCGTATTTCCAGTTAGCTTGAGAGATGGCCCCAAAGCCCCATCTGTGCAGCATTTATGGGATACTCAGAAACACTTGGCTCATGGAAGGGCATGGCACTTTTCCAGAAAATCACTCTGCAAACACAGACCCTTGACATAGTGTCATAAAGAAAAGGTCTGTGGCATTAAGTGTGGGCCCACTCTATGGAGCGTCTCTATCCCACTGTATTATAGGTTAAAGACCAAAGAGGTAGTGACACATGGTGTACCATGGTTTACGGAGCCTAGCAGTTTATGCAAATTAACGCGGATGGCAAATGCATGCAGCAATGATCCTATCTTGTCTCACATCCACATGAAAACCTGGGATTGATTGTTTCTTAGCTGTGAAAGTATGCAGGATAAACAGACACCTGGCAGGTGTTTATAATTCTAGGTACAAGTGGAACACGTTACTGAAACAAACAAAATACGCTCAGTGACCTAACCACACCTACTCCTGACCAGCCAGAATCAATGTGTTGGGATAGTTCCAAATTTGGAGTTTGGAAAATTTGTTCATGTTAAGAAAATCATCCTGTTACCCCAATAATCTTTAAAAAAAAACTACCAGCTCCTTTAAGGCAGAAAAAAAAGAAAATTGTCCCAAATGGAAAGCATACATTTGCATCCCCACTATGCCGAGTACACTGCACTAAGCATATGTGAAATTCAGTAGATGATAAAGAATAAATGTGCACAGGGAACATGTGCTCTAGATGAGTAGACAAGACCCATATACCTAAAATGAGTAAATGACAACACAATTAGTATATATTTTCTGATCCCTGAATCAGGTACATAGGCAGAAGGAGGATTTTTTTTTCGAGTGACCATGAGAACCAGTTTGCGTCATGTGCCTTAAATAACCAAATATGCAACTTTCCAGAATATCTTATCTGGGGAGAATGAAAGCAACTATTTCGAATCAGGACTACTTTAGATATCCCAGACTGCGCGGTGATCCTACTTTTCAAAGATGTATGGATGATTTTGACAATAACTGTAACAGAAAGTTGCAAAAGAGAAAACTGTCCACAGATCTGGAGGGGTCAGGGAAAGAAGTGAGAGTTTACCTTAACTTTGAATAAAAGAAAAGATATATGTAGGTAGTGACTATGGCACCATATGACTCTGAGCAAGTCACAGTTTCTCCATATCTAAAAGAAAGGGGTTGACATAGAATCTAAGCTATAAAGTGACTCCAATCTGTTCAAACAATCTCTCAATCTGTGGTCCAAAGCAAATTAATTTCCAAATTTCAACTCGTGTTCATCAGCTGACCTCTCATTAATAGAAATTTTCAATCCAAAATGAAAAGCAATATATTTCATAGGTACAGAGCCAACCGTGATCAATAGACTAAAAATGTCAAGCCATTCCAGCAAATATTTTCAAAATGGAAACAGAGAGACAGTGTTTTAGAATTGCAGTGGAAGAATTAAAATATGGACAGTTTAATTTTGAATATCAAGGAGACCACAATGACAATTACATGACATTTTCAAAAAAAAAAAAAAATGTCGGCCCCAAAGCCAAATCGCCTCAATCACATGTGAGCTTCCTTTTGAGTCAGAGGTTATTGCTAATAGTAGTGAAAATATACTCTCTACTTGGCTAAATCAATAAAGTTGAAGCTAAAACATGTAGAAATGGCTCTGTTTGAAAAGATTGTTTTGAAAAATCCCCTAATAGTTCTTAAATCTTCCTTTTTTAATCAAGATTTGGGAATTGTACTGAGACCACCAGACATCAAGTGTGCTTGCGACCTTTTCAACTGTCAGACCAGACAGATTTTTATCTTATGTGAATCAACCCAAAGCCTCAAAGGTGCAGTGTCAGAGCATGAATCCATTTCACTAGACAGTCATTGAAATTATAATTCAAAGTTCAACTTACTTTCGCATTTCCTACTGCAATACTTTTGGCAGCCCAGGGCAGAAAGTCAAAACCTGGTTTCCAATGGAGACCACTTCTAGCGGTTTCTGAATGTTGGCAGCAAGAATCTCTTCTTGTCAAAGGGATCACAGTTGCTGACTTTCATTAATTTACTTTCAGTGACTGCTGCTCACTCTTAGGAAGCCTGTCTTTACCTAAGGATGTGACCTGCTGTTGGACCCCATCAGAAACAGACACGAAGAGACACAGATATATTAGGAAATTGGGAAATCCCGTCCAGTGGCCTTTGCAGACTCCACAACTTCCATTTATTCTCTCTGATGCCATGACGCAAAAAAAAAAAAAAAAAAAAACCAGAAACAAAAAACAAAAAAAAACAACAATATTTGTGGCAAAGAAATATAGCTGGAATCTGTAAAAGCTCCCAACTCAAGATAAATAAACTCACTAACGTATATTACACTATAAAGTGTTATTTGAAGATCTTTTGAATCGGTTTCAAGGTCTTTCCTCAGTCTAATGAATTATTATAAAGAAGACGTTAAAATGTTTAAATAATGTACCAATTTAAATGATGCAATTACTAATACTTGCTGCATATTTACTTGGGTGTCCAGAAGGCTCTGGCTGGGGGTATAATGTAAATAAAATTTCATTATGATCGTGCTAATCTTGAAATTATCTAGCCTAGCACTTAGGTATATTTCTGAAATATGTTTCATTAATTTTTAAATGTTTTGCTTTTTTTTTACAATCCATGCTCAAAAGAAAAGCGTGACGTCTTATCTGCTACAAGGTTTTTAAGCAGGATTTATCATCTATTTGGTGATGATAAGCCTTGCAATTAGCATTTTCAACATTCTCAGTTTCTCTTCTCTATACATGATCATCTAACCCCAAGTGAGATCTCCTAAACCCTTAATGTGAAGATATTAATCCATGAATTCAAAACTCTAAGATAGAGTATAAAAACAAAAGGGAATGAGGGCATTTATATGAGGGTGATATTTAAAAAGCTCTATTATCATTGCTACTAAGACCAACACTCATGCAAATAATTTCACAAATTTTAGAGTCCTTACTGGGCTACAAAGTCCTTTTACATAATCTCCACTCCTGCTCCCGCTTCCCTGGTGTCAGTCATTCCTCACAAAAACTCTGTGACATAGGCAAAAAAGACAGAATGAATATCATTTGAGTATAAAAAAAAACCCTGAGACTTCAAAAGGTGACGTGACTTGTCTAAGCTTTCATGGCTACTTAGTGGCAAAGACTAGGCCCTGGATTTTCAGCTACCCATCCAGTATATCTTCTACTATTTCATGCTGCTGGTCTGTAAACATAGACTTTCAGAGTTCCCTGAAAGCCATAGGAATTCAGGAGCCAAGTTCATGAACTTCAATGAAGGTTCACTTCTCAGATGAGAGGATACTCATCTCTGTGAGAGGGCAAACAATGTTGTCACTAATTCCAAACTGTCGATGAACATAAAAGACAAAAAAAAAATACTGATGGTCTAAAAAAGAGACCTGCAAAATGGCAGGTTGAAAACATGAGAGAGGATGAAGAGCATCTTGAAGTAACATTACCTGTATAATCATGACTCAGAGTCTGTGCTTTGAAGAGCACCTGCTATTGTCATCACTGATAGACCAACCCTTCCTACAGTCAGGCCTCTAAAGTGGCTAAGCACTGAGGACTCAGGTTCAACACTGATGTCAGCATCTTGCTACTCCAGTCCTTGATTCCACCTTTAGCTGTTGTGTCTTGGCCATTTTACATTCAATTAAAATTTGTACAGGTTCACTGGCAATCTAAATATGCTGGGGAAACTGTCCTGCCACGAACATCCACAGTCAATATTGATTTTAGAAGTCACAAATTTATGGTGAAATGAGCTTCTTGGTGTCATGCCAAGGTCAGAATGAGGAAAGACACTTGCTCACTCAACACAACGTAACCTTCTCCTTCAATTGCTCCATTCAAGGAATGGGGAAACAGCCTTAATAGAGCTGGCAGGGGCAACCGTTCCATCTTTTGAAATTTGGTTACTTAGAGTAAGATGAGCACTCTGAAAAAAACTGCTTCTGACAGCCATTATAGGTATGGTAGAGGCTTTTGGTCCAAAGCATTAAAACTTTGAGGAGATGGACCAGGTAATAAATGGAATAACTCTAATGATAAATTTGCCATCTGTCACATGCAAAGCTAATGCTATTTGCTCATTCTCAATGGAATACTTTTCAGTTCCTTGTCCAGTGTTAGATACACTCATCTCATGATACACTCTCGACAGAGAAAGGGTGCTGAGGGTTATATACTCCAACCTTCTAAACTGTGACCCATTTTAAAGATGAAGACAAATGAATTGCAGAGAGGTGTGATAATTTGCTCAAGGTCACACAACCTTGAAAGGAAGACTTGGGAATAAATTCTGGCCCATCTGACTGAAAAGGCCAAGTTTTTGTAGTCATAGTATACCATCATTGCTTACATAATTCCCATGACAGGGGGCTCATTACTGCATAACTCAATTTGATTCAATTCAATTTATTTCCATTTAATTAAGCAACTCAAGAAGCTCTAATCAAGCTTCTTCTACTGGAAAATCTAGTAGATCTATCTACACAGTCTCCTCTATATTCTGTTGGGAAGTGAGAGGAAGTGAATTGTACCCTACCTTACCCTTGAAAACAAATACTAAATGGAGTATCTCTTTAAAAATTTTAAACAGTGCAATGGAATGGTGATAAGTATGGTTGTAATGAAAAGATGTCTGAGAAAACACTGTGCAAGCAAGATAGAAGACACACAAAAAGGAGGTAAAGTCTGTCACCTAGCTCTCCAGTCACCCAGCTGTGCAGCCTCCTGCCTCACCCACCATCACCACCAAAGGCTGAATCATCCGGAAATCAGAATCCAGCTTTGCCTTGAGCCAGGTGTGTTAGGCAATAGGTTGGTGCTTCTACTTAGATTCTTTGGCTGCAGAGCATAGTGAGGTTTGCCAGTGCATAGGGGCCATGGTCATTGCCTTGGCTTCCATCGCACCATGTTCAGTCTAAACAACTGAGCCAATCAAAGCAAGGCAATGAGGTAATGTAATGCTAGCAAATTAGAAGTATTGTGAAGAGAAGGTTAGATGAATAAATCCATTTTGTAAATTATGATTTAAGGGCAGAAAATAATAGTACTTGTTAATTTCTGGAGAGGCATGCCTTGGAGCAGTTGCAAATGCCCTCCCACACTTCTGTAAATGATCCATTCATGCCCCCTTTATAAAGGTGGATAATTCAAAAGTGAAATTTGACATACTGGGTGGTATTTCTGACAGTTAAGTCAGTGTCATGTCTCCTCCTTTTCTTTTCCTTGTCTACTCAGTTTTACTAACAGTAGTTCCCATATTCAACCATTAAATGGAAGAGCCACACCAAAGTGGAAATGATCAGTTTCAATGGGGTTCCTTAATTAGACGTTGTTGTACATCCCATCATCCAAACCATGGCCTAATAGTAACCTCCACATTTAGTGTGTCTAGACTTTGGAGTGAACGCCTGGTGGCAGCTGCTCCCAAGGTACATTAAATGCTTTATGCGGACCACCCCAGCATTAGCATTTTACAGAATTATTTTCACAGCTTAACAGTATACTGAGTTAAAGGTAAGGCACAAAAATGAAAAAGTATGTGTCAATAAAGCCTTTTGTTGTTATAGCTTTAGTATTAAAATGGTCTTATAAATGGTTATTGTTTATAGAAATGCTTATATGTTGAGCAGTTACAATGGGCCAGGCTTATCTTTTGATCTTACTTAATTTCCATGACAACACTATGATGAAGGCATCATTATCTGGTTCTTTAAATGAAAGTGAGATTCGAAGAGGTTAGGTAATCTGCCCAAGGTGACACAGTTAATATGTGATAAAGTCAAGATAGAAAATCATGTCTGTATGACTTCAAACCTGTGTTTTTAACCATTATATGAGAAAACTGACTCCCAGTTATATTATCAAAAAGGAAGGTACATAGTAGGTCCTACTAAAAATGGGTTGTGTTATATTATCTTCACTTTGAAAAACTCCTTTGTTATGCCAACATAACATAATGTAGTAAACATGAAAATACAAGTTGTAGCTCAATGAGCTCAATTTTTCCATTATTCTGATAAGCATAGGGTGATACATACCTGGCTCTGTAGGATAAATGAGATATTGTGATAATTTATTTGTATTCATTACTACTGTGGCCTATATAATCACTTTCAACTCAACTCTACAAAGTAAAACGTATAACTCACTGAGCTATTATAGACAATTTCAAAGACAAACTGGTTAACGTGGCCATGAGAGGATTTTTTCTTTCTACAGTAGTCACCCCCTTACCTGCAGTTTTACTTTCTATGGTTCTATACCTGCAGTTAGCATGGTCCAAACATATTAAATGGAAAATTCCAGAAATAAACAATTCATAAATTTTAAATCACAGGCCATTTTGAGTAGTATGATTAAATCTGATGCCACCCCATTTGTCCTGCCTGGGACCTGTGCCTCCCCTTCATCCAGCATATCCATGCTGTATATGCTACCTACCTGTAAGTCACGTGGTAGCCCTCTCAGTTATGTGATCAACTGTCAAAGTATGGCAGTGCTTGTGTTCAAGTTACCTTTATCTTACTTAATAATGGGCCCAAAGAGCAAGAGTTGCCTAACAGTAGGTCACAATGCCTACATTATTTACCTCACTGCATCTCATCAAGTAGGCATTTGTAGGCATTTTAGCACCTGACATCATCACAAGGAAAAGGGTGAGTACAGTATAAGATATTCTGAAAGCCCATATTCACATAACTTTTATTATAGTATAACTGTTGTTATAAGTATGTATATTGTTATAATTATAATTTTATTATTGCTTATTGCTGTAACTCTCTTACAGTGCCTAATTTATAAATCAAACTTGATCATAGGTATACATACATAGGAAAAAACATACCTTATACAGCCTTCAGTGCTATCCACAGTTTCAGACATCCACTAGAGGTCTTGGAATGCGTCCCCAATGGGTAAAGAGGGGACTACTATATAAACCAAATTAAATCAAACTAGAAGGTAAGATTGTGGTGAGCCTGTTGAATAAAGACAAATAGTTCAGGAGTGGAGGATTTCTGTATTTTAAACTTCAGTGTTTCTCTCTGTAAATGTAAAATATGTATATGAGTATATAGAATAAACATATATTGTCCCAAAATTGATAATCTAACAGCAAAATGGGTCCTCCTTAAGGGAATTTCAAAGCCGAATTTTTCAAAAGTTACATCTCTCACAAGTTCCCTCTAATGGGTTCACTATTGGTTTGTTTATTCTATTTGGCTCTCATCAGAGAAAACCTACTCTTTCCAGTATTATCATCACTCAAAGCTTTCAAAGTGAATAGACATTATAGCCAGTCAGGTTTGAAATGTTACTTTCACCTTGATCATGACCAAGCTGACCCTTTGACAACCAGTCCCACATTTGATCAATTCAACATATCAATAGATTTGTGTTTCTATCTTTCTGTTTTTGCAGCTCTAGGTCAGACAACAAATATAAAGGGTCTGCCTGATTCTACCAATGATAGAGAGGAAATTTTAAAAGTGAATGATTTACTATGGAAGGAGAGGGGTGGCCGATAGGAAAGAACCCTGCAGCTGACTGAGGTCAGGAGACTCTGGTTCTACTTTTCTCTCTAGATCTCTCTTGGGTTTTTCACCTATGAAACGAAGAGCCTGGAAGGGCAGGTATCTCAGATTTTGTAGAGTTCCCAAGAATAAGACTGTGACTAGTGATCAAATAAATTGATAATCAATAGAACTGAGAGTAAGTCATTTTATAATAATCTGAAAGTAATAATTTATTTTAGGAGGGTGTGTTATGCTTTTGTCCAGAACACTCAGTAAGGGTTGGACTTATTGGACCTTCTTCATTTTGTCAAGGCAACTTTTGATAGACTCAAAATACACCATTTGAACCATCCTTTAATATTTATTCTGGTAGTTGAGGGCCATTTTTCATCAAGTTGCATTTATCTAGCTGTGTGTCTTCAGTGAATTACCTTTCTTTACTGAACGAAAGTTTCCTCACTGTGAAATGAATGGGATCTGATTCTCTTTGTGGTCTACACTGGCTTCATTACTATACAGAAATCTATAGAAGTATGACTCTTGACCCTACTATGACTATTCACCTTTGGCAATAACCAGTATTTCTGTCCTAGTTCAGGGGACACAGATTCTGTTGGTAGTATCATTAGCTAGTGGGAAGACAAATGGAGTCACAGAAAACCCAAATCCACCATCTCTTTACTGCTTCAAGTTCTCACTCATTTTCTGGGGTCTAGATAAGAATGGAAGGACTAGACTCTTAATTGTCTGAGATAAGGCACGTGCACATATATTTTTTTAACACACTGCACCTCTGTAGAGGCAACGTGTTTTTAGGATACACGTTAAAGCTATTTAAAACCAAATAACAATCATTTCAAGAGAAGATAGAAAATAATATTCTTCAGTAGCTCTGGTGGGAAATACACCATCACAGCTACTAAATTCATAAGGAAATTAATGCCTTCCAGGAGTGTCATTTCTCTCTCTAGAACATATTCAAGTAGGCGTCACTCAGTTCAGCCTCTTGTAAATATGCACTAAGTTGTAAACGTGAGTACAATCATCTGGGCAAACATACACATGCCACACAGGCAAGCCTTGCAAATGATATCATAAATTGTTTTAATGCATTAAAAGCCAGAGTAAACATAGCAGCTTAAAACCTGCAACTGATGTAAATCAGTATTAGAAATGCCAAGCGAGTAATAGGTGAGCTGTTTACTCAGAGAGGCCCTCGGTGGCTCTGCCATCATGGCACTAGCCCTCACACTGCAGGAACTGATGGGAGTTACTGTGAGCAGTGCAGCAGCTGAAACAAAGAGGGCCTCATTACCATGCGAAGCACAACATCCTTCAGATGTGATGAGAAACGTGACTGCATGACAAACTGGGCCTGGGGAAATTTCAAAATATGACCACCCAAGCATACAGAAGAGGGTGGTGAGAATAGGGGCAGGGCGATAGAAAGGTGGGTTAACTCTGCACAGAGAATGCTGTTTCAGGCCCCAAATATAAATAGCCATGGTCCCCTAGACCTGTAATCACACAGCTTTTATATGAATACGGAGCCACACAGACACAGTTCTTGATACATGGCTTTGTGGAACTGCTGAAAACAGGAAACCTAATGGAAGGAGTGTTCATGCTTCATTTTTATTGCATTAGGCTGTTTAGTATGCATTTTACACACAATTCTATACTGCTTTAGAGTGAGTGAAGCCTGTGGAAAATTCCAACGAAAGATAAACAGTCACTCAAGTCCCTCTCCTCCCACCCACAAATGACTTTTCCATGCTATCTAAACCAGTTAGAATGTGCCGCCAAAGGCACTGAAGCTGTGCTTAGTAGGGAGACATACATCAACTTTCAGATAACACAAACAACGACTGAGTCGTCTGCTAAGAAGGCTCACATTAGAACTTGGAAGCTGAAAATGAACAAAGTACCCTTAACTAAAATATGGATTTACTTCTTCCACCAAATGTGCTACTATATCTTCAAAGGTGTCTGTTACAGTTGTAGAAGGACAAGATAACAGAGAGTTTGCAAATTCCTCTGCTCAGATCAATACAACTACCCAGCTCTAAAGTCTCTTTATTGATGACAATCTCTTTCATTGTAGTGATTAGAGATTCAACATCTTTTAATCACCCTCAACATGACAACTACACGTATCTATATCTCTGTGATTCACAGCAATTGGCGTGGTGTTAAAAATCAGTGGTTATGAGTTTGGCTTTTTGGCGTTACTGATTTTCCAATCTATTTCAACCAAATAGCAAGTAATGCATATTAGGCCATTGTTATAATGTTGAGACAAGTGGGTATAAGGAAATCTGAGTTTGATTTTAACAGTCCTTTGCTAATGAACTGAAATTATAATTAAGAGCAATGTCAATGTGAACTTTTAATTTTCCTAGTCTCAAAACAAGTGCCTATCTTCTTCCAAACTACTGGACATCACAACCAGTCTATGATACATTGTTATTGGGAGGGATTTTTTTTTACAAAATAACATATTTATGCAATTTAGTAGACATCTTTCAGTTTAGAGAGATAAAGAAATGGCTTTGCCTGTCCAAAGATTAAATATCACATCTCAAGGAGGTAACTTGGACTGATCACACACACACACACACACACACACACACACATGGCCACAATGTTTATTGCTATTCAAAAAAATGGTTCAGAAAGTTGACTTAACTTTTCACACAATTCCAAACCAATGCACAAATTCCTTTCCATTACACATGGACTGGATACAAAATCATAAAATGTAATGAAAGAGACTATCTTAAAAAAGAAGTTAAAAACCTAATTATTCTGGCCCAGGATTATGACTAGACACCTTGGTTTCAATCATCCCTCCATGTAGTTTGTCATTCATTCACTCAATAAACATTTGTGAGTAACAACTACTTTTTACTGAGCATCTATTATATGCAGGTACTTGCATACATGTAAACTACAACACTCATAATGCCCATGAAGTAGGAATTGGTACCTTACATTTATACAGGTTCAGACTGGCTAACTAGCCCTTGGGTAGAGACAAATGAGATTATATCCCAAGCCTGTTGGTCTCCACCACAACAGGCCTACTGCTTCTACTGCAGTCTAGGCGCAATACTAGGTAATGCTGTCGGGTCTTCAAAGACATATAAAATACAGGCCATATCATTAATGGTCATTGCTATGGGTTGCACTGTGTCACTCCAAAATTCATATTGATATCATAACCTCCAGTACCTCATGGTATGAATTTATTTGGCAATAGGGTCTTTGCAGATGTCATCAAGTTAAGATGAGGTCAGTTACAGTGGGCCCTGATGCAGTGTGGCTGGTGTCCTCATAAAAGGAACATGTGGTCAAAGATATGCATAGAGAGCTGTGTGTGAAGGCACAGTGATTAGACAGCCATCTATGAGCCAAAGTGGGCCTGGAATAGATTCTCCCTCATGGTCCTTAGAAGAAACCAACCCTGCAATACCTTGACTTCAGACCTCCAGCCTACATCCAGGCTGGGAGACAATATGTGTCTGTTGTTTAAGCCACTGTGTATTGTGGGACTTTGTTATGGCAGCCCTAGAAAATTCATTTGATCCTATAGCATAGCTGGATGGATAAGACAAATACATGAATACCTATACAGACTATAGAAAATGACAAAAGGAAGATATGAATAATATTCAATGGTGGGGGACAGAGTATAATGGCTGGGGGAGGGGGAAGAAAGCAACAGCACTGTAGGGTTAACGTCCCATATTTATAGATTAAAAAGACAACAACAGAAATAATAACAGTAATAACAATAATGATAATAACACAAATTATAGGCACATTTACTAAGTACTTAATATGTGCTAGGCACTGTGTTAAATGCCACACAAGGATTATCTCATTTAGCCCTCATAGTAATCCTATGATATGAGTTCTAGCATTATCCCTATGTTCCATTCCCCAGTGTATGAAGAAGGTATGAAGAAGGTCACTTTTGTTCCCCTTGTACCAGTGACAGAGAACACGCCTCTTCTGCCAGACCTTGCGCCTAACCTCAATACGTCCTAAATAGGCCCTCCTACATTGCCCACAGACTAATTTGTTATACATGTGGTCTATTTTCCTTTTGGCACTGGGCTTACAAGCCAGTGCTAATTAATTTTTTTACAGATGACCTGTGCTCCTTATAGCAGAGAGAGTTTGTAAAGATTCTCATAAGATAGCCAACTCCTTAGAGCTAGGCTTACAGAACACAATGCCAAAACAATAAGTACATGTTGATTGCTAGAAGGGCCTGAGGTGCAATGGGAGTCCCCCATTCTGTGTATGAGTGGCAATACAGTTACACAAGTCCATAAACATCTACCTTGAACCACCCCCAACTCATCTTCTCTTCCCTCCGTCCCAAGGGTACAATCCAGATCATCAAATGGATACTTGGCTATGAATACTCATTTTTAAATTTAACAACTGTGTTACAAAATTAACAGATGGTCATGACGATAACAGAAACCTATAGCTATGCTGACCATATCTTTTCAACGAAAAAGTAGAACGTATCATCTTAAGGTTTTGTGTGTGTGTGTGTGTATGTGTGTGTGTGTGTGTGTGTGTGTGTGAGAGAGAGAGAGAGAGAGAGAGAGTATGTTTGCATTGTAATTCTTACCAACTTCATTCACTTATTATATACCTAAAATTGGAGTTGCTTCATACAATGTATTTTATCCAATCAAAGCTTGTCTATGAATTGGGCCCTTCCTTAGCTGCAAAAACATGGAGCATTTGGGGAATGGGTTCAGTACCTGGGATCCATGAATGGCCTTAAGGGAGTCTGAAATCATATGCAAAATTGTGTGCGTATGCCTATGTGCATGTTATGGAAAAGGGTTTCATCATTTTGCTCAAACTGTCAAAATACGCTGTGATCCATGAAAGGTTAAAAACTTGTGTTTTATGGGGAAGACTGGGCAGAACATTTGAAATTAGGTGGGTCTTGAAAAATCGATGGCATATCTATAGTACATGTTCCACAGTGTGAGAGATGCACCTAGCTCCTGACCCACCCTCCTCCACACAGAAGACTTCAGCATTTACCAGACTTGACCTGCAGCCAGGAAGGCTCTTACCAGTGCCTTGCACCAAGTCACAAGGTGAAATGAGGCTGAACCAGGTGAAGAGACAAGCGAAAAGCTGAAGCGTGAATGTGGCAGCAGTCCCTATTTTGGTCCCAGTGACATAAACCATCAGAATGCCCCAGAAATCACCTAAATTTTACCTCCTAGGCTGTACTTTACACTGGAAGTGGCATAAATATCCTGATATTGGGTTCAGATAAATGAGATTCCTGAAACCATATGGGCGACTGGGAGAGATAGTAATAAAACCCCTGACTAAAAGCTAATCTCACCAGGCAACAGAACATCAGTGAAAAGATGAGTGGAGCCAGCTACACAAACCAGTTTGTGTGTGACTGTGTCACTGTGTGTGTGTGTGTGTGTGTGTGTGTGTGTGCATGTGTGTGTGCATGTACACGTGTGCACCCCCTGCCTCTCTCTGCTGGGTGGGGGGAGGGCCCAAGAGATCAAAAGCATAAATAGCTGAATTCAGTCAAAGACCTATTTGTTTCCCAAATGTATATGATGCAGCTCCCAAGTGAAAGCCGCACCAGATCGACCCCCACCAATGGCCTGTGGCTTTGTGTGTGTCACCCACTTGTGTCTGTCTCCGAGAGGGACAGCCCATGCATCAAGACAGTGGGCTGCTCGGGAGCTGCTTCTGCATGTGTAATTAGTCACGGTGCACCTGTACCTAACTGCATTAACAATTAACACAATTACACACACAATTGTGGAATTGCCCCCACTATTTGAATAATTAGTGAGCTAACAACATGATTTGCAGGTGCAATTGAGCAATTATGTACAGTTCCAAAGTGGAATATGCATATGTAGAGGCTTGGATGAGGCCCATTACGAAATCTTGTTCCAAATGGTCAAATTAATTTTATTATTAGAAGAAACAGTGCTCAGTGAGAACTATCTAATTCTTAAGCACTCTAGCATTAGGTACCAGGGAACAGTTCATCTCACCAAGGTATTCAGTGAGCAGGTTCAGCAAACACAGGCACCCCTGCCAGAATGATGCCAGCCTGCAGTCTCCCCCGGCCTTCCCGAGCCTGCAGCGTCCTTCCCAACTTGGTTTTGCCTCTCCTTTAAAATGCTGCTACCAATTTGCTCACTCCCTGCAGCTTTTCCTAAACCAACCCTCTCTCTATCTAGTCTTGGGTTTAGCGATGCAAAAGCTCAGCGCCCAGAGATGAACAAAAACATCACCTCAGCTGCCTCCTTCAAGGAAGAGGCCCAGAAATGGTGGCAGTGACCAGGTGCCACCCACAGCCAGGCTTTCCAGTGGGCAAGGCAAAGCCAGTAGTGACAGTGCTATCCCGTGTTGACAGTAGTGGCTGGCACAACGTCCTCATTTTCTGGCATTAGGTAAGTTTTCCTGTATCGACTCTGCTCTCTTGTCACCCTCAGGCTAAGTGTCTCTTCAGACACTGAAAAGGACATTCACTAAAGGATCCAGTTTCAGACATGCACTACGGAAAAACCAGTTGGGCCATAGGCCATTTGCTCCCATTACTGTGGAACACTCAGTAAGAGAGGCAGAAGCTAGATTGCACTGGAAACCTGGGGTGGCTGCTGCCGCTGCATGTGCCTACTCAGTGTGCAAGGCACCCAGTGTTTGATTCTCTTGTGACCTCACAGACACCTCAGGGAGAAGCCGTTTAAGTCTCTGTCAAATTTGTCTATAGTTCTGCAACTCCGCCCAGTGCTTTTGCTTTCTGAAAGAAAACAGAAGAAAAAGCCACCTATGGGTCTAATTTGAATTACTGTAGATCCCCAAAGACCAAGGCAATTCTTCCTTCTAGAGACAAGTTACAAAGTCATATCTGGAAATGGCTATTACATTCGAGAATGAGTTTCAGTGATGTCGCAGGATCCACTTAGTCATCTGTGCGGGACGTGTGGCACATGTCATTACTAGCACAAGTAAGAGCAAAGAGCAAGTAAGAGCAAGTAAGACATGGCCAGGCAAAGCTCTTTGTCCTCTGTTTAACCACCGTGCACCACTGAGAGGGTTTTGGTAATGTTTTGTTTTTGTGTATATGTTTTCTAAATATTGTTTTTTTTTACATCACTGAGGGAAAAATGTCAATAACTTCACATTTCTATCTTCTAAGCCAGCAGTCCCCAGCCGTTCTGGCACCAGGAACAGGTGCTCGCATGAGAATCTAACACCTGATGATCTGAGGTGGAGCTGAGGTGCTGATGCTAGCGCTGTGGAGTGGCTGTAGATACAGATGAAGCTTCGCTCACTGGCTCAACTCTCACCTCCTGCTGTGTGGCCCGGTTCCTAACAGGCCACAGACCGGTACCAGTCCATGGATCAGGGGTTGGAGATTCCTGTTCTAACCAATAAGATTCTAATAGGAAGACATACGGATCAAAGATGGGAAACAACCTCCCCCCCACCAAATTTACTTGCCCGTTAACATGGTTAAACAAGAAATAAAGGCTGGAACAAGGATTGTTTGTGAAGATTCTGTTAGGCTTTTAAAAGTGTCAATTCCCTTTTGCTCATTTGCACTTTGGCTAATTTTTACAGAATAGGAAAATGAATGGAGGTTAAAGGTAAGCTCTGTGTGTGAAGCTCTCTCTAACAAAACTGCGGAGAAATTATTATTTTGGAGTATTGCATTTTTCAGCTACCTCGATGTCATTTTTTATTGTTCAGCTGCATAAAAAATTACCTAACTTGTTGGAATAGATTTCTTGACCCATGTATAGCTACATTAAATGGTGTAATTTAATGCAATCTAACTAAATTAGCACCAATTAGACAGGCTAAATTAAAGGGCATGTCACTAATAAATTTTATGCTAAACATATTACTGATAATAAGCTCACTAAAATGCATAATGAAATAAAATATTCTTTTTAATCCAAATAATATCAAAAGTCTTTGTTGTGAAATATACCAATTACAGCCCTTATTGCCTTATAGAGAAATGGGAAAATGTCCTGCTGTATTAACTGTGGCTCCAATTGGTTTTTATATTTGTTATTATGACTTCCTAACAATATTTTCAAAACATTTCTTGTCAAGAGGACTGTTTCCTAGCCTCTAAAAGATAGAGGTAACATTAAGTAATCTCCAAATTCTCCAAATTCCAAAATCTCCAGAGATAAGGTGTAGTTTTATATGGTTTTACACAGAACACAGGCTTCGGTATCAAGATACCAGATTATAGTCTGTCTTAGTTCTGCCATTTACTGGTTGGGAAACCTTTGTGGCAGACCCAAAATGGTCTCAAAAAGTAAGTTAATGTTAATCCCTGGAATTTGTGAACATAACCTTCTTTGGCAAAAGATGAGATTAAATTAAGGATCTTCAGAGAAGGAGCTTATCCTGGATTATCTGGGTGGGCTCTAAGTACAATCACATGTATCCTTTTTTTAAATTTATTTTTATTATGGTGACATTGATTAATGAAATCCAATAAGTTTCATATATACAATTCCACATGCGTCCTTATAAGAGAAAAGTAGAGGAAGTTTTAGCACAGATACAGGCAGAAGAGCAGAAGACACACAAAAACACAGAAAAAGTTGATGTAAAGACGGAGGCAGAGATTGGAATGACAGGGCGTAAACTAAGGACTGTTGGCAGCCAACAAAAGCTGGAAGACACAAGGAAGGATTCTCCCCTGAAGCCTTCAGAGGGTCCTGCAGTCACCTTTGTTTTGGACTTCTGGTGCCTCTAGAACAACTGAAGAATAAATTTCTATTGTTTTAAGCCACTCAGTTTGTGGTAACTTGTTACAGAAGCCGTAGGAAACTAATACAACTCTGAACCTTATTTTGCTCAGCAAGAAAATGGGGCTAACAATGTCTACCTCACAGATTCAGTGTGATAAGTTTGCAAATAAGTCATAACAACAAAGGCTAGTGCTTACATAACACTTGCCATGTACTACTGAGAAAGGTGAAGTGCATGCCGTTTCAATAGTTCTAATTTCATAAGCTATTTTCAGATACCACAATAGGATATGAGTCTCATACACAAGTTACAGGTATAACTTGCAAGAATTTGTGGACCAAAAGAAATGGACAACTCTTTCTTGCCACCTTATCCATTTTTGTAACAAATGCCTTCCTTTATATCAACTATATCTAAATGGACAAAGAGGGCTATACTACCCCATAGAGCTTTTCACTAAAGGTAGATCCATTTGCGTGAATAATCATTCTAAATAACGATGTGTTGATTGTGCATAATTACAATGAATCAAGCAAAAAATCTGAACTACCAAATCGGTAAAAATTCCTCTGCAGGTTCCAGTCCAATAAAATCTAACTCACTCTTTCTGATCAAAATGCCCCCAAACTTCATTACACGATAAAACATTTACTGATTTTTATTTTTTTTCTGCTGTTTGGCCTAAGAATAAGGAACAGTACTAGGAAATTGCACTGTAGAGAGTAGTCTGTCTACTTAGTTATGAACTATACTCCCAACCTTCTGATCTGAGGCCAAAGAAACAAAATTTTCCCCCAAGCAAAAAATGTTATGTTCTCATAAATATGAGGGAGAAGGAGGGGGAATTCTAGAATTATACAGATTGCTCTTAGGCTGTCTGAGTTTTTAAAGCAGTGGTCAATAGTATTATAAGAGCAGAAGCCAACTATATAGTAGCCAGATAGAAATCTGGTGGGAAACATAAGAAAGGTTGATGGATAAGGGAGGAATGTAGGATAGAAAGTCACCAAAGTGGGAAGGAAGAGGGAAAAGGAGAGGAAAAGACAAGACTGTAAAAGTGCTTGTCATTAAGCATAGGAAAACCATGTGGGTGTTTGGCACAAATCTCTCCAGATCTCTCTTTTCTCCTATGGCAGTCTGACCTTGTGCAAGGAATACATGGCATCTATCTTATGCTAAAAAGATAATGATCAGAGCTAAATTAAGTGCTCAATTGTGGATGGCATGTGAGTTCCCTGATATGTCTCTTCTCCTGTTTTCTAAATAATGTTTTAGAACTTTCTTCTTCTCAAAAATCCTTCCTTCTAAATAATTTTTATACATTTTTAATCATTATTTGAATTGCCTTTGATAATACTAATTTTAATTTTTTGCCCACTTCAATTCATTTTTGGGAGAAGTTGGGACATAAACTGATAATGGTGAATTAAAGCATGATAGGATATAGGCGGTCATCCTGACTCACCTTTCTGACCAGTATGTGCTGCTAGTTGTATTTGCATTAACTCAAGATGAGTTCTACATTTTCATTCAAAGAGGATACTCTCTGAAATGGAGATTTTCTCCCAAAAGATCAAGACCATCTACTGTGAAATCACATATTGGAGCAGGGTAGTCACACATTCCCCATATTCTAACCCCTTGCAAAATAAATACTTCTGATTGCCTGAGAGAGGCCTAGCTTCCTGCACATTTGGGGACCTCTTCTTCGTCTTCTATATTATTCTAATATCAAGGGACTCTATAGAGCCAACATAAATCCCTAGATGGTTTTCATCCCGCACAAAAAGAAAAACTACCTTCTGCCCTGTTTTCCACCTATTGGAAGGGCTCCTGGAACGAGACCCGATTTCACCACACCTTTGACATTTTTTTTAACAGCAGCTTTACATCTCTATAGCATACTCATCATTTGCATTCATCATTCAGATTAATTCTCTCCCCAGTTTTGCATATTTCCAGGATGAATCTCATTTACTGCTCAGGAGGCTGCCCTCTTCACAAGTGCTTGTGAAATTGCCCTGGCCCTCAATTTGGTTATAAGAGGCTGGGTAATAAGTGCTAGAAACAGCTTTCATTGGAGGGTTACTCTTGCCTCATAAAGATTTGGGAAAAAATGTAAACACAGTCGAATGTTTAGTCACTATTGCTTTCATAGTTCCCCATACTAATCACTTCTTTTTAAAAAATACACAATTTTATAACAAAAACATGGTATTTATGTAAACTTTAGGAAATAAAGGTAACAAAAAAGAACACTCTATAGCCCCCCACCTAGATATTACTAGAGTTAACATCCTGGTATATGGTCTTCTAGTGTGTTTGTTTGTTTGTTTGTTTGTTTACAAAAAGATTATATCATACCTAACCAACTGCCTCTTGATCAATGAGTGGGTTATCAGCTATCATATTTTGTCTTCTCATCTCATGGTGGTTTTGATTCCACAGTACTGTAACTCCTTAACAGATAAATAAATGTAAAAGGCATCTGTTTTCTCAATCCCAATTGTAAGCTTAAATATCTCTTATTTCTTCATTGCCTTCAATTATTTGGAAATGTCTAATAAAGAAATCATCACACAGCTTTCATTGGAGAATAAAAAAAGGTTACATCCCAAATAGATTTTGGACAGGTTTTTGATTAAACTTTAAAAATAACCAAATATTATACCTGAAATTCATAAGGGGCTTTGGTGGGGGGGGGGTGGACAGACCCTTAAAAATGTAAACCATTCTTCTAGAATAATCACATAGAATTTTTACATAGCCAACATTAAACTCTTCAAAAACACCATTTGCCATTCTTGCCTCTTGGATTCTAAATTTCAAACATCCAAACTGCTTTTAGATGCCTCTATAATCCTTTCTTCATGGCTACACACTGTGATGCATAAAGGATAAGAAATCAAAGTTGTCAGTCATCTGAGAATTTTTAATGTATCAAACATCGCCTTCTAAATACATTTCTATTTCATTTCAAAAACAAAACATGAGTGACTTAGTCTAAAAAAGTCAGTATGGTTCATTAACCTATAACTGTACCAAAGCAAGAGTCAATTACATTGCCACATCAGATGTGTGTTGAGATAATTACCCTGAAAAGAAGATGTAAGGATGCCCATAAAGGCAGTGAAATGTGACCTATTAAATCAGGCTGTAACCTATTATGGGTCAAAAAACACATTTGTAGGGCCAGCAGTCTCCTGCCTACATCCAGTCTTGCATGAATTCTGCAGGTGTCTTTTGCAAGTAAACTTTCGATCTGTCCTTTCATTTCAAATTGGAGTCTTGTCTTCCTACCTTCCCTACTCCCAGCTATCTGGGATGCATGTAAGCACTTCACAGAGCTAATTGCCTACTTAAAAATTAAGTCCCTTGAAATCTATTGGCAATACCCAACATAACAACAGGCCAAGATCATGCCGTATTAAATAAGCAGGGAGTCATTTGGGTTCATTTTCCTGTAAGTTCTCTTGTTAATACTTGGTAACATTGATTTCCATCTCCAAATGCAACATCTGTTACAGGGAGTGAGCAAATGAGTCAGCAATCAGGTTGACTAAGGATCACCTAGTGTGAGAGGAGAAAAAATATTTACTACAGTACTGTCCCTACTTGGATTACTGCCAGTCCTGACACAGACAAGGCGGTAGTGGGGATAAAAGGTGGCATGTACTCCAGGAATTAAATGGGTTGGAGGATGTTCGTTACTAGGCAGTACAATATGAAAATCAGGGCCCATCTTCTTGCAATTATAGATGGAAAAGAGAATGAGAACATAATAATAAGGAGGAAATGCAGGCCTCGGTCCCGTTCATGGCAGATCATCAGGTCCTTCTGTAATTGGACACACTGCATTTGAAAACTGTCATTTTCTTCTCTTGAATGACACAAAGAAGTTATTTAGTCCTAGGTACGCTGTAATCCTGTTTTGCAGTGTCCGTAAAATCACCCGCACGTTTGGAGAACTCACATGACTCAGCGTATAGTTATAGTCACAGCTAAGGCTTCTGCATTGAAAGGATACAGGACAGTATCACAAAGAATAAAAAGACACAGGTGGCATCTGGAGGAATCCATGTGTAGGCTTCCTTATGCTCTGTCCCTCCTGTGAAGGGCCACACAGAGCACTTCTGCCCCAATGGTGAAAATGGAGTCACACGTATGCAACACTTCTGCCCAGGGAAGTCTGTCAGAGACCTCACTCTCAAGGTTTTCATTTGGGCCTGGCCACATGGGTCCTCCCTGCGTGGTGTGTACCAAAAGTCCAGACTCCGAGAAAGAGAGTAGGTGTTCAGCATAAATCATATTGTTTGTAGGGACAGTCTAGTCTAGGCACAGTGAGCCAGCTTTTTCAGTTAGGGAACATCTGCAATGCCAAGGGCCAACTTTGCAAGCAGACCCTTCTAAAGATTACTGTATTGAATGTTAACTCTTGCCTGCACAAATACACTTGCCTTTAAACTATATGAAACCACAAATAATTTCAGTATGCAACTGAAAAGTCATCATAAGTAGGTCAGGGAAGTTTCCGTGTTAAAATATGTTTTGTGATCGATCCTCCTGAAGAAGTTGAGAGGCTTCCCCTGTTTCAGGTTCTTCAAATATTCTAAAAGTTCAATGAGGCCTTACAGACTACAGGAGCCATGGTCATCCCTTGTGTTTCTCAGTGGATCATGGGCTACCTCACAATATCACTTATTGTTCAATTTGAACTTGCACGAGATACCACCCATTTGTCCATGACTTGGTTATATTTCCTCTACTCATCGTGCCTCCTGACCTTAAAACCACACATCTCTCGCAACCACACAATTACAAACCCCACGGATATTTCAAAGTTCAGACCAAATATCATTTCCTGTTTCTGAAGTGTTCCCCAATAATCCTGGCTGGAGTTCCTCTGTACCTGTTATAGCAGTTTCTACCTTGATCTATGTTCACATGTGTGCACATCTTGTCACAGGTGTGGTTCCCCTTCTAATCTATAAGCTGCATGGAGGCAGGGTCCAGTGCGATCAAAATAAATTCCTGTAGTCTCTAGCCTCTATCCCATTTAGCTCCACTAGGGTCTAACACAGTACTTGCATATAGCAGGCGCTGAGCAAATGTGTGTTGAATGGATGGATGGCTGAATAATATGGAAAGGCTTTGAATCGGCCTGTATGAATTACGGTGATAACTGGACTTATAAAGAAGGCATGCACTCACAAGGAAAGCTCTACCTGTGGTAGCAGGAATTACGATGCTATAGAACCCTTTTTATTTGAATGCAAAGCATACTTCTTTTAAATGAACTTCCCATTTGGACAGCTGGAAATCTGGGGCTCCTTCCTGGGAATCAGCCAAAAATTTAACAGTAGGGCAATGAGAAGGGTCTGGGTTTGGAATCTGTTCAGATAATTTAGAGTTCTGATTCCAAAGAATATCATTTTCCTCATTTCTCCAATAATTTTGGCTTTCTCCCCAAAAGTCCCAAATATCTATTCTGGATTTCCACCAAAACTACAGCCCCTAGAGGGAAACAGGAGCCGAGTCCAGGGTGGTGGGTCAGGACCAGAGCCTTTGTCCCCAGGGTACTAAGAAATGGCTCTACATTTCTCACCGAGCTACCCAGTGACACACTTGGGCATAAAGCACAATGTATTTAAAACCTGTTTAACAGTTTATCAATAGGGAGCAAAAACACATCACTGTGAGTGCTGCCTGCTACCCTGTCACCTTAGTTTCTTCTGTTACAGGTTTATATTCTTGCCATTTGTGAAAATCACTCACACTTCATGCTGCCTTTATGCAATGGATTCAAAACAAGCAAGTCCGAATTATAAAGATTTTTATAGTAAGCCTTTTTAACAATAAAAATTCTAATTTATCTGTTTTATAATATGATATTTCATCTATCAAGTCTGCCTTAACCAGGATCCCTACTCAGTTTCATTGGGAGATGTGAGAAGAACCATAGCATCAGGGCACATACAGTCCGTGTGCTTAGTCCAATCAGTGTATACACTCTAGTTATACACATGCCAAGCTCCTTGGCCTCTCTGAATCTCAACTGTCCCATCTCTAAATGAGAAAGAACAACGCCTACTTCAGAGGGCTGTATAGGGGAATTAAATACAAAAGGTTGGGATAAAAAAGGTAGTGAGATGGTAGCAAGATCTGAATCCTAAGTCCACATCATCTGGGAGGGATCACATGCCACTTAAGGACCAGTTGTATAACAAACAAAAACATCTCTCCCCCTTACTTTCTGCCAAAGCAAAGATGTTTTGCACAGTGAGCCCAAATACTGCTCTTCCCCTACCCCTCGCCAATCATTACCAGAAAAGGAAACCTTTCTTTGAATTTATTCTTCATGCAATGGGAAAAGCTTATCTGTAGCCTAAACCATCAGTCCTAGTGACCACAATGATTTTCAAATGTGTGTGGGAGTGTGTGTGCATGCATGTGAGTGTGTGCACAATTTTGTACCATTTTGAAAGAGACCCCAGATGCCCCCCAACAAGATACTCTATGAAACTGTCAGTAAGGGTGGCAGGGCCATAACAGCAGGCTTGCACCTTGGAAGAACTGGAAGTGCAGTTAAGGAGGTGCGAATTGCATTTAATTAGAGCCCCTTAATCTCAGCTCCCAGTTCTTGAGGAGAAAGGACAGTTGCAGGTAAGTGGGATACATGTCCCAGATGAAAGGACCACATGTGATAAGGTTGCTGTAGTCAGAGTGATGGATGCTCTAACAGGTGCAGGAACAGAAGAAGTTGGACTAGGAAAGGCCTGGACTGACTGCTGGGGCTGAGGCTGGGAAAAGAGCTGAGAAGGGAGCTGAGTAAACATCACAGCAGAGACCTTGTGGGGTGAATAAGAGTTCACCAGGCAGGCAAAGTGGGAACAGCCCAATATTCCAAGCAGAAGGAATAGCACAGAGGAGGTGTGTGTGACCTGACATGGTCACCAGCTAGCCACATTTGTAGCCAGCTTCCCAGGGACCCTGGATATCAAGACACAACTGTTCAGATTACATTGCCAAGTCTCGTTATAATGGAGCTATGCTTTACAATTATTCTTTCTATACAATGGGCATGGTTATCCTGACCTACAGCATAAAAGCCTTATAAAGAAAATGAAATACAATTGACTTCAATGATAACTGCAAACGTAAAACGCTATACAGCTACATAGCACTGATCATTAAAAAAGCATTAAATATCCTTGACCTACATCACAAGCCAAGTTGTGAAAATAAAGCCCATCTTATTTCATTAAGAATAACCAACTGAGTCGCTAATGCCAATAATCATCCTCTGTCAAGACGGCTATAATTTGTTTGTCAGCCCTTTTAAGTTCTCAGCAAATTAGTTTGTTCAGCATGTGGTTGCAAGAGTATTAGGAAATCATGAGCTTTGGAATGCCTTTCTCTCTTAAGATTGAGCTTCAGGTTGCTGGAGGCTTTCTTTGGCAAACCCTGCCATTGTTGGCCTGTATGTCAAAATCTCTCCATTGAAAATTCTCTTCTGATTCCATCATCAAAGGTATGTTTGCTTCTTAACAACAGAAATCTTCCTGGGATTGTCAAAATGATGCCATTTCTTAAATCACAGTCATGCTTTTTTCCATGATGTCATTCCCTCAAATAAAGTCCTTTTATTTAAGTAGTTATTAATGCTTGGCTTTTACAACCAGCTTTTAATCGACTATAGTTATTTAACGTACATCATCTAATTACAATTAATAATACAAATTGGACCTTATGATAAATTATCATTTTTTAATTTAGGCATTAAAATGTCTCTCTCCTTTCCAATTGCCTTTCTTAAATACAGTGTACAATAAAGGAAACATTTGTATAATTCTTGTTCATGAGAATTATATATCACCTGTACATTAGTCATCTGGGAAGTTATATTCAGATGGCATTTCATGTATCCTATTACTGCAGTCCCTAAAATCAGATATTAGTTACATTCTGCTTTGCCCTTTGCCCTTAGACCAGAAGTAAGCAAACAAACAAAAACACAATCCAAACAAAAATGTGAAGGCCAAAGAAAGATACTGTTACTCATACCTGAGTACTTCTGGCATTTCTGAGCACTGAGAAATTCTGAGAGAACACCACATCAAGAAGAAAGCAGACAGTGATCAGCATCTTAGAATAGAGAAGCTTCATGCAGCATCACCATAAATAACCTTTGACAGATCAGAATCTTCCTTGCATATAAAGACTTTCTTAGGGAGGAAACCTATAACCTCACTTAGTAATCCTCTGCAATGTTGTAAAGGGTCTTAGATGGAAAGGCATTCAATGTTACCCTAAATAGAAATCTTGTATGTTATGCGAAAAGGGATCCCATAAACTCCTATCCTTCTATTTTTAGAAAGCAACTAAGGTATGCTTTATTTATTTTCATTGGTGTGTCTGGGTCTACCTGTCTTGCCAGGAACCCATATATTTCCATCATAGATTAAATTAGGAGTTGCACAATCTACAATCATGTGCATCATGATGTGATAAAAGAAATCTAATAGAAAATAATGAAATGACCCCCTACACGAAGACTTGGAATCCTGCTAATGCCTCATCCTGCCTCCCTCAAGAACTAGGAGCACTGGGAACATCATCCAGTCAGAGACATTGATTCTAGTAAAGAATTCAGGAGTGAATATTTCAAAAGGACCTGTCAATTGGAAGCAAATTTTCCCTCTGAGTACAATCATTCAGAAATAGCAAATTTGAACTTCAAGATGAAATAACAGGACTGTATCATAAGGTCTTTTGACATCTGTATTTCTGAAACTGTCATAAATACTTTTTTTGTACATGCTAAGCGAACAACTGGATCCTCTTTTTATAAGGCATGTGTGTATGTAGGTACACATGCAATAAGAAACTTTGCAAAAGAAAATGATAGACAGATTTTAGAGAATAAAATCAGATTATCAAATGAAATGGAAACAAACCAAATAAAACTGACAAAATTACAATATGTCATTGACTGAAGAAATTAACATAATTCATATCATTGCTACTATTTAAGTGATATTCCTAAACTGCCTTAATGTTCTGATCTTGAACCAACAGGCAAATACATTTACATGTCCGTAGTTCAATTATTTAAACAACTTATTTTATGGCAAAAGCCAGAATTCATCAAAACTGGCATCTTTTAATGCTAACTCTAATTAGAACAAGCATAGCATTTTGTATGCTTTCCAATTATGCATGAGAAAAGTCAGCGTAAGTGTCCTCTCTTATCATAATTATCTGTTTCTAATTTCAATTTTGGCTATGACTTCGCACTCAATGATGTAAATGTAACTGTTCCTGTCAGATGAAGATTAATTTGATTTAAGCCCTCTTTGTTCTAATTATATATTCTATTTCTGCTCACTATGCAAGTTTCTTTCTAAGCCACATCTGTATTTTATCACAACAATGAGGAATTTCTTTAGTATTTAAAAGGCAACCATAAGATCTCTTTTTTGGCACCGTTATGACAATTTTCATTAAGCCTGTGCCAAAGAATTTAATATTTCAGCTGACTAATCTATAGGTTAATGTAATTATTATTTGAATATTAAAGCGTGAATTTTTCTGAAATGAAGTCTATAAAAGTTATTGCTCTAATTACTCCCTCCACTACCAGGAAAACCTTACAGTTGTTGCTTTATTCCCTGAGCAAATTTCTTTATTGGGTGACACCTTGCATGCCATGCTTCCAAGTGGCACCACCATAAAGGCAGTGGTAAAAATAAAAATTAATCACCTGGGAATCAAGGCTGTCTATTTGGAGGTCCGGAACTTGAGCAAATCTGCATTTATCCTCAATTTCTCTTACTGTCTTATCTTGCCATTTCATAAAAATAATCAGGTGAAAAGAAGTGGAAAATAGCAAATTAACCCTATACTGTAGTAAGTTCTTCTCATTCATTCAATATAGAAAGTATTTGAGAAATTACATCAAAAAATGAAAATTGGTTCCAGAATCCAGTGCTGAAAGTCAATCTGAAATTTAACACCCTACAGATAGGTTGTACACATATCTCAGAGATCAAGATTATGGTTTTTGGTTCTGACTCCTCTAGGAAAGCCCAAGACATAAAATATATCCTATAATTCAATTCAGCAAACATTTTTTGAGTCCAGCACCATGCTGAGTACCAGAAAAGTTTTTTTACCAGGAAAATATGGTCAAGTAGAGATATCTTTAGCCTATAAAATGCTTGAAGAGTCTCAATACTAAAAAAAAAAGATTTTAAAAAATTATTTGTGGTTTTTGACAAGGGTCACAGTATTTATTTGAAACTATAAAGTAATTTAGCAAAGCATACGCAGAGTTCAAAAAGTAAGTTATCCACAAAAAGCCTCATCAAAGTGGGCTGTGAAGGTCAGTGACCTTGTGCCACATGTACTTTTATTTTATATTTTACAAGTTAAATCCTGTTCCATCACAAAACAGATGTGAGGTAACTTGTATAGATAAACAGAGTACAAAGATTTTTAAAAAATGGAAGAAATAAGGGCAATGGGATGATGCCAAGATTACGTAGCCTAAATGCTTTCTACAAAAGGCCTGGATACTTACTCCAGGTGAGTCAAAAAGGAAAAGGTGTTTCCTGTCAGCCACAGCAAAGAAGGGCTCCTGAGAGGTTATGAGATGCAGAGGGCACAGGAAGTAAGAACTAGCCAGCTAGATGCTAAGGAAAAGTCCTTTTTCTCAGATGGAGATGTGAGGAAACCTGATATTATAGGCAGTATAGTGAGGTTCGTAATTGGCAGAGAAAGGTGTTTGGAGCTAACATAGTTTACACTTGCAGAGAACTGTGTCACTTTCTCAGTCATATACTAATTTATTTGATCATTTATTATCTATTCAACAAACATCACTGAGTTATACTATGCAGCAGACACAATGCTAGGCATTGGGGCAACCACAATGAAAGGCACTACTTTGCTTACACTCCATGAGGACTGTGACAGTGTCTGCTGTGTTCAGTGCTACATTCCCAGCACCTAGCACAGTGCTTGGCCAAGAGTTGGGGCTCTACAAACATTTGTTGAATAAATCAATGAATGAGTTTGCAGTCTAAAGAGCTAGTGAATCATAGAGAGCTGACCTAACATCAGGGTTTGAACTAAACAAGAAAGAAAGGTAGACTTGTTAGTGCATCCTTTCAAATGAGGAAATAATGGAAGAGGCTTTGGAACTTGATTTTGAAAGGCAGTTGAGTGGTATGCTGTCACAATTATTCTTTTAATCTGCGTTTTTATATTCTGCCTACCCCCAATATGTACATACAAGGCTGAGCTGTAAGTCCAATGACTTCTTCCTCCAACCATAAAATATCAAAAACTACTTTAGGAGAATCATTTGAATTAATAAAAAAAATACTATAAAAGTTTCCAAATAGCTAAATATTTCAACTGTGGTTGGAGCTGCAAATCCCTGCACCTCTGTCCAGTGAATGTACAGTATATCAGTGGTAGGGAGATAGGAAACTCATGTTCCACATAAGGAAACTGAGGCCAGAACACATAGGAACAATGTGGTTGAAACGTAAAATTATGTTTTACATTCTCCTTCTAAGGCTGCATAGATGGATGAAGTAACATGGAAAGAGCCTAAAGCAGAAGAGTTGCACTCAAATATTTTGGCAAATATAAGTGTTTAGGTTCCAAAATTGAAGACTTGGCACTGAATGTCAGGTCAATCCAGACATATGTAAAAATCCTGCGTATTTATATTCTGAAGAAATGACTTTAAACTTTAATAAGAGTTGTGTATGCTATTTACTTTACTATATTGACAAACTATCTAACAATGCTGCGCGTAAATGTTTTGAAAATGCCGATAAGTGTTTAAGGAGATGAAGGATATAAACTCTAGGTGTGTACTGCTGTATTTCAGAGTATGTCACTTTTTCACACAACAGAACATTTCCAATTTATTTTCAGTGATTTCACTTCTCAACAACACTAACAGCTTGCCCTTCCATTGTAATCCATTGAGTCAGTCCTGTCGTGAGTACGTAATTGGCACTACAATTCTTAAAAAGCCTCTCTCCCTGTGGATATTTGACAATGCCTGAAGGCCATCTTTTTTCCTGAGGAGCCACTGAGAGAGACACTGTTGAAAGCTTGAGGAAATTTTTGTGAATTCTGTCAGAAAAGAAGGAAGGAAGAATGGTGACATCTCTTATGTGTCCTTCACACTGCTTTCTGTAATCAGATAGTATAGGCAGGAATTAGAATCCTTGGAAAGGAGGCCCATAGAAAACTCCACTTAGGCTTTTTAGCAGCTCTATTCAATGCTGCTTCACAGACTTCAAGAGTATGTCACTCTTTTTATTCTAAACCCTGGTTTGGGAATGTTTGAAGCCCTGATTATTAAACCTACTGTATTAGGTCTTAGCTTGGGAGTGAGTTATTTTTCAAATGTGATGAAAATTCCAACTATGGCACATCAGAACAAAGGAAATAACAAATAGCTTAGTTTTACTGTTTTTTTTTTTAACTTTAAAACACTATTTATTATTATGCAAAGGGTAAAATTGGCTTTGGGGCAGTTACATTTGTTTGAAAAATGAAAAAGGTGTTTCAGGTGAATTTTCTGCTCTACCTTCTCTACCTGTGGCTCAAAGCAAGGGTGTCAAGAAAACCTCTTTAATAAATACTGAGAGTTTGGCAACTGCCGTTAGTCAGTCGCTTCATCATTTCTTTCACAACGTGCCTAGGAAGTCAATGAAATTACTGGATTCACTTGGTGAGACAATTTCTCATTCCAGACTGAGTATAGCTTGGGTTTTGCAAACACAGTTTAGGCATTCTCATAATCACAGTACGTAAGTGAAGTGACATGAGACACAGAATTGATGTCCTTTGAGCTATTTGAATCTATTTGTGACGGATATAAGAATGATCAGAGGCGTTTCTATTAACAACACTATCCCTAGGACAACATAATGATCCTTCTAGCCTCAAAATATAATAAAAATATCTCCACCCTCTATTTCCTCTACTGTGATTTTGACTAAATACCATCTACACACAGTGCATTCTGTGGTTACAATAATGTCAGTTAAGAACTATGTCAGAAAACGTCACTTTCAGAACCACTTTTCTTCTCTGAATACATTGTGCCCTTATTGTCACTGCTGCATTCATATCTTCTTATCTCAATAACAATCCTCAAACTCATTTCACAATATTTCTTGAGAAGCAAAACCCTTCATTATTTCTGCTTTGAGTTTAAATGTAAATTTGTTCATAGTTCAAAAGAAATAAAATATGCCCCAGAACCCATAAAGTCATACAAATAATTAAGTCCAGTACTAAAACTTTTCAAAGCTCTAAAATTTGAATGGTTTATAATTTTGTTAATATCTTTGAGGATCATGTGAACCAAAGGAAAGAATTTTTCACCAAAAAGTAGCTTTCTGTAAGGACTCCCGCACATTACAACCCCCTGTCTGCCATTTTCAGGATTTAAGCCCAACTCTTAATGATACCAAGCAATGAAAATACAGGACTGTTGGTCTTCCTACCTAGAACATACTCTTTCCCTGGTAGCAGAGTCTGGATCATCACCTGGGCCTGAGCTTGGGCAACAAGAATCAAGAATAAGAAGAGATACAACATTCCAATGTTTGAGACATCTTTCCCACACAGCCTTCTGAATCGCAAAACCTCAGTCTTAGGTGTCAGAACATCTCCAAAGTCCTCAAAAGTAGCCAACAGAGAGATGAGAGAAAATATTTTGTAACAAACATTTTGAAATGACACATTTAAACTTTCAAAACAGCAAAACTTTCAAAGTGATGCTACCTAGTGCTGTCCATCAAGGGATATTGGCATTCTCTCATCCCGCTGGAGGACATTCAACAATGAGTATCAATGGCCTTAAAAATGTTCTTACCCTCCAATCCAATAATTTGACTTTCAGGATTTATCCAAAGGAAAAAAAGTCAGACATACATGAAATAATTAATCAAATATGATACAATCATGTTCCACAATATCATATTATAAAACCTTAAAATAAGGTTTTAAACATTAATGATAAGTGAGAATGCTCAAAAAAGCATGACAGAAAAGTGTTTACACAGTACGATTCTGTTTGGGAGATATAAATAACCTAGAGAGATAGTTATCACTGAGACGTCTACAGTGATCATTGCTGGTTGGTGAGATTATGGGTAATTTTCATTCTATTCTTTAAATTTTTCTGCAGTTTCCCAATTTTACACAAACAGCATCTATCACTTTCACTAAAACAAGTTATTAAAAATGTCTGCCAAAGAATCACCCCCTCAAAACAAACAAGTTAAACCACAAAAACAGCTGTCAAATATCTTAGTGTCTATATCTTGAGAATCTACTAATAACTCTCATTTAATGGGCACCTAATGAGAACCTAATTAGAGTCAACTACCATGCTAGAAGCATGACATAGCAATCTGTATTACTTTCTAATTAATATGTATGTATGATGCTCTAAAATTTATATTTTTATAAATACCTATATGTATGTAGTATATACATATTATGCACATATATGTGTGTTGCATAGTGTGTGTATAGATATATCTAAACATAAACATACATACAAGTTAGCAAACTGTTCCTGTAAAGGAACATATAGTAAATACTTTTAGTTCTGCAGGCTATACAGTCTGTCACAACAACGTTTATAGCACAAAAGCAATCATAGACAGTAAATAAACAAATGGACATGGCTGTGTGCTAATAAAGTTTTATTTACAAAAGAGATGGTTTGTAAACCCCTGCTTTCTAGCAAATAAAATTTAATATAGTACTGGCTACAACCAGAAAGTTATACCCCGAGACAAGACTGTTATAAAACAAAATTCCTTACATATATCAGATTGAAATTTAATTGGATAGACTTTTACAGTTCAATTTCCTCATGTTATTTTCCATTTTAGAGGACAACTCATGTCTTTCAACCCTTTGTTTGGGCTCCATGTACTTGTGTCACATGATGGCTCCCTGACATTTGTGAACACCCACCCTGACCAGGGGACAGGTTAAATATAACAAATTGAGAATTCAAGAGTTAGCCCCTTATCTTTCACTCCTTACAGTTATGTGTTTTGGTTTCGTTTATGTTAGTTTCTTTCTGAAACAACTTCTAAGAACACACATTGTGCTAAGCTGCCACATGAGATCTCAAAATATTCCAGAATGAATCTAAATCTAATCATTCAGAGAGTAAGGAAGCTCCCACTGTAAGGCATCAGTTTCGTTTATTTTATTTTTCAAACTCTACACTATACTTTTGATCATTGTGCCTGAGCAGGTTTCAATACTATTCAGACATGGCAGATGAAGACTCAGATTTACTAATATCGAGCTAATGGAGAGAAATGTCAGTTCTTGAGTTGTCTTCTTTTTTATTCTAAAGAAATAGGTTGATCATTCATGAATTATAAAGGACACACTTCACTATTTTCACATGGAATGTCCACATCTAAAAGCCATATGATTCAGAATGCTTATATTTCACCAGCAGAGAGGAAAGCATAGCTAACTTTTTCATATGAGATCATCCCACATTAAGATACACATGACGATAAGGAGAGACACCGCACTAACGTGCTAACTGTTCTTGCCTTCTGCCAACCTTAGCCATCTTAGGGCCAAGACAGTCCTATTTAAATGTTATTAGCTCATAGACAACAGAGCTAATCTTTTGCATGAGCACTTTATATGGTTTATTTCATGTGATCCTTACCGACCCTCTAAGGTAGACACCATTATTATTCCCATTTTATAGATAATAAAAATAAGACTGAAGGCAGTTAAGTATCTTGCCCACACTAGTATGAGACAGCTCCTGGATGTAAATGCAGGCTGTTATGTTCCAAAGCCTATTATATGCTAATCTCCTACTCTACACTAGCCCTCATTGTTATAGGTCCATTCTCTTTAAATATTTTGCTGGTCAAGCCCAGTCCATCCAACTTGTAAATAATCACTAACCATAAACATGAAAACCAGACAATGTTTCAAGTTCATGTGTTCTGCTTCATTGATTTTCCTTGAAGGAGCAAAGGGCTTGGAGCATGTTTGTTTCAAAGAGGGTATCTGGGAGTTCCAAGCAAAATTTAGGCAAGAATTCAGACAAAATTTAGGAAACATCTCATAAGAAGGAGACAGATATCTGAAAATATGGATATAATTAATACATTGTATAATTTAGCCCCATGAATATAAACATATACTTGGATATTTTACTATATGGCAGTTTTAACGATGTTTGGGCATATGGGGTTTTGTTGCTAGAAAATTCTATATAGTTTCCTTACCTAAAGAATAAGATACAAAATGATGCTGTCACCATGGTGCTGTGATCTCATTTCAGACTATCTGTACATGAGCAGTGACCGCCTATATTTTTTTTTCTGTCAAAATTTGGCCCATGGAGGCAAAATCAAACAATACTTGATTCCAACTTACTGCAGAAACTGTCACCCCTCATCAGTTAGTGATTTAATTGTAATCGGAATAGGAACTCCTCTGCTATCTTGTTGAGAAGCAAATATAACATGATCCAGAGCTAGGGGGTCAGACCAAAGGCTCTGATTAAGGTAGATTGGAAAAAAGGAAATGTTTTCCTGTAACTAAATATCATAATTAAGCACAGACAAAGCACTGAACTGCCTTGGGGTCACAGTGATTCGAAAACACAAGTGATAAGAGCAGTTTCAATCATGATCAAGACAGGGCTAAATACATAAGATGGAAAGAATTGATCGGACATGGGACATTCTGGTGTGACTGCATGTAAAAGAATAACTTGATGCTAAGATGGAAAGCAATCAGGAAATTTTAAATATTAATCTAGCCTCTTTAAGTCCTAAACTTGCTCTGACGATTGCAAAAACACACTCACCACTAAAACCAACCTGAATGCTCTTCATCTAGGCGAGAGTGAACCCAGTCGGCATATTCACACTTTCATTCAATTTATCCACAGCCCATAAAGGTGCTATGGGGAAGAGCCCTGATATTTATTTCATTGTAATTCTTTGTCTGTGTCTCTTAGCCCTCCTACTAGATGATGAGCTTCTGGAAGGCAAGGGTTACATATTATTCCTCTTGTATTCCATAACAGTATGTTTAAATTGAACAATCTCTTAATAGGAAAGAAGAGACATGCCTCTCCTCACAAGAAGCTCCCACTTTTCAGCACTTGACACACCTCCCCCTTCAACAATGGCTAATTGTTCCTTCGACAATGTGTAATCAATACCCAAACTCTGAATGGATTCTCTAACAGGCCTCTATTCTGTGAGTGCTGGGAAAGGAAAATGGGGGGAGGTGCAAAGCGGGAAGAAGACCTCAGAAGTGACTCATTCCATTAGCTGGTATTAAGAAAGGTCAGATGTTTGGACCTATACAGGGACCCAAACAGCCCCTGGATCCCCAAGGCAAACCAATAAATCGTTCACCTTTTCATACCTGCTTCCCCCACCACAATCATTTGACATTTTGTGATTTCTGGTCACTTAAGAGATAAATTTAAATTTTTATGGAGATTTTTTTAAGGGAGGGGAGAGTCAAAATAGAAGGAAATAAGAGGACCAAGAGGATTCTGGCTCCCAGACTTTTATCATGAATTTTCTTGTGAGGTCTCCAGGGCTTCTGTATTACAATGGCTATTTCTGAAGAATGAGTGCTCATATAAGAGCAGGTCTGAAGTCTAGGAAATGATCCTGCTACAGGGAAATTTATTGAGAGAGAAAAAAAGATATCAGTTCACGATTCCCAGGAAAAAAACTCTGAAGAATTTTGGAAGACCAAATCAATCCCCAAATGATCCTTAAAATTCTAAGAAGCAAAACCCAATTATTGGTAATTAAATGTTGAATTAATGCTTATTAGAGTTCACTTATTAGATTAATAGAGATAAAAAAAAGTCTTAATAGTATGGTTGCTCACGTGTGTTGCATATTATATGGAGCATAATGAGGTCTCTTGTAAAATCAATGTGTATTGTATATTAGTGCTCTTTGAATAGGATTTGGAGCATAATTTTACTAGGTTCAGTGATTTTGGAGGCTTATAATTGCACTTTCTGCTTTCCCAGTCTTCTCATGATCATAGCCCTGATTTATTGGCTAGAAAGACCTTGATCAGAAACAAAAGGCCCACTATCACATTGTTTCTTCACATGCAGAAGAAGAGTTCGAGTAAATATAGGGAAGTTCTATAGTTTGCATTATGCACACCTTAGCTAGACAAAAGTAGGAAGATTGGGAGATAATGCTTTTTCCAGAGAGAGTGGGAGACCAGGTGGCAGTGGCTTCCGTGAGATTTAGAGCTAAACCGAAAGAACATAGACTCCATATGCTATCTTCTGTCAGTGATCTATGGAAAATTTTTCAGTTCAGGGCACTAAATAGAATCTCAGCATCCACGAGTTATCCGGGTCATAATCAGCAATGACAAGCGGCCCTTCTGCCACTTGGTAAAATGCAAGATATACATCAGAGCTCCAGGAGACCAAAACAGAGAAAGCATTATCCTCCCTCAAAAGACGCAATGTTGATGTTTTGCCAGCCAAAGAAATCAGAAAAGCTATTACATGAAAAATTTGTCAGAATAAGTTTAATGAGATAAATGAAGATGTGCCAAAGCATGTAAAACCAGATGCATATGTTATGAAATCAGCTGGGCCATATTCTTGGGAGGTTGCCTCATAAGTCCATTTATGCTACTGCCTCAAAAGTTTCCTCCAGTGATATATAATTGCACATAAAATTTACCCCACAGTGTATAATTTTCTGAGCAAAAACACAAACTTAAAAATAGCCACAGAACTATCAGAGCAGTTACAATTCACGAATTCTTTTGAAGAATTTAAACTAGCATTATCAGCACCCAGGGGCAGCTATTTTTGTAAAACAAGAAATAAAGAACATCTTTCATGACTTCCAGAAAAAAAAGTAGATTATGCATACTATAAAAATGTGGAGTTGAGTGATTTTGGTATGGTTTCATTTCATTTAATCTTATTTCCTCCCCCACAGACAAACAGCTATATCATCCCCAAGGTCTTAGAGCTGAAAAAGAAGTGAGCCTTAGAAATGGCTTCTCAAGCTCTACCAACTTTGGCCTTTGCATTCAGGCACAGGGGATGTGGTGTACCAGGAAAGGAAGAGTGCAAGCTGCAATGTGATATGGGAGGAAAGAGGGGATTTTGATGTTAAAATATACAGTTTTAAGAAATGGAATCGATGTCTAAAAACGCTCTGCTCAATGAAGAAATCATTGAGAGATTCTTAGCAGAATTTCAAATACTGCATTTAAAAAGACAATTAAAACAGTATAACGCAAAAGCTATAATTAGAAACATATCTGTGCAAGTAACATACTATTTTTCTTCTATATGCTTAAAAGAAAAAATATGAATTTCTTCCAAAGTTCATTAGGGCCTTCACCAGATAATATCGCTTCTTTGAGGAGATGGTTTCAGCTGCCACAAAGGTTAAATTAAAAAACAGCAAATGCCCCAAAAGGGAAATGTTCTTACATCACTACTTAGATTTTCACATAAAATAATTAAATCAGGGATGTGCTGTGGCTCGTTCAATACTAATGTGACCATGACATTCCCTCACTTGAAATCCAATTTTTTTTAATTGGGCTGCTATTCAGGAATAAAACTAACTGTGCAAACTCCATAGTTGGATTATTAACGAGTTGTTTAATTCCCCAGTGGTTTCACTAAACTGCCCCTTCCCTTCTGCTCTCTCCCCCTCCTCCCTTCTATCTATAAACATGAAGAGAGCTCATCTGAGGTTGAAGACATTGTGTTGAGTACTGGACATACAGAGGTTGGTAGACAGCCTAGCACTGTGTAAAAGACAAGGGCTCGCAAACTTCACATAAGAACTCGTTGGCTCTTGTATTTGGAAGGCATACAGAGCTATGAATTAGCAAAGGAGGAAGATGGTGTTCCTAGCAGTAGGAATAACACTTGCAAAGGCACAGAGAATGAACAAATGGGTCATGGCAGGGAATACAGGAAGGATTCAAGAGGCCTACTGAAGGAATGGGGAAGAGCGTTAACACCACAATTCTTTAAACATCTGATGCTTATTTGACCATCCAAGAGAATTTAGGTTCAGTCCTCGAAAGCTCTTGTCATCCACTCGTACACACACACACACACACACACACACACACACACACACACACCCCACAATGATACTCGGGACAGATTTGACCAAAGCACATGCCTTGTTTCCCAGAGCCTGCTCAGCCCCTTATGTTCGAATGTGCTTTGCCCTGTAGGAAATCCAACCCAGCTATATATCTTCTGATGCTGGCACTAGAGCATGTTGGAGTTGGGTATAACTGCTTTAAGAATCTAGGAATTTCAGAATACTCTGGAAGTACCACATCCCCCTCATTCCCAAGGAAACACCCTCATTTTGAAAACACCATCATGGCATAGAAGGAAGGCTCTAGCTCTCATATATTGGCATGAAGCTAAGGAACCAGCTAGATAACTGTTTTGGTCCTTTTTCACTGCCCACAGGAGTTCAAACCCAGTATCATGAACTGGTGACATGTGAACAAACCAAGTCAGTAACCTCATCAGAAATGTTGGGAAGACTAGCAATTTTCTACAGAAAATGGTACTTTGTTTAAAATATGAGGTACTATTGTAACAAAGAATTATTAACTCTGTGTTATAAACATGGTATCTTTATGTAGTTTCAGTTACAGTCCGTGAATACTGGAAAATTTAGAAATAAGCATAAATTGTTTTATAACCAGCCCGTAGAATGAAAATGAACTACTGTGAATGCTTATCATCAAAAGAATGAAGAGTATGCTTTTTTATTGAGGTACATTGACATATCTATAGCTCCAGTCACTTGTAGTCTCTCAGGGAGACAAGACTAGACTATTAAGAATGACAATGCAAGACAGGTTGTGATATGTGACCTAGCAGTGACTGCAAATAATAGTAAGAAGAGCGACCATTTGCTGAGTGCCTATTATGTTCCAGGTGCTGCACTGTCCCCTGCCTTCATTAGCTCATTTTCAATCCCTGCAAAAACTCTATGAGGCACAATTATTATTCCCAGCTTACAAATGAGAAAACTGAGGCTTAGAAATATTCGTCGACTTTCACAAGGTTATATACATCAAGCACTTTGCAGAATTCAGATTTAAATGCAAACTGGCACAAGTAGCAGGCAGCTAGAAGTTTGAAAGGAAAGTCTGAAAGAGCAGGCATGGGTAAGAATATCTGGTTAAAAGAATTACAACTTTTGGAATGAATAAACCTGATGAATGTGTTAGCTTAACATCACAACAGTGAAATGAACCCCCAAGCTAGGACATAGAAGGGAAAGGCATCAAATGACAGACAGATGCGGAGGTGCGATGAGAACCAATAGAATGTAAAGTCTTGGAAATAGTTTTCCAAAGAAAGATGGGGAATAGTAGCAAATAGTCTCTGTCTCAAAAACTAAAATCAGGAAAGACAAGGTCTGAAAAAGGATCACTGCGTAAGGCACTCTGAATAAACTTTAGCATCATGGTAGAGAAAGTGCTCACAGTTTAAGGACAGGAGGAGACAAGGTCGAAGGGAGGAGATAGAAAGACCTTGGCATAAATTGACATCAGCCTCTTAATTTTAATGCTCTTAATAACTTAACCTTCCTGAGCCTCAGTTTCCTCATCTGTAAAATGGCCTTGATGCCAGCTCCTTTGTAGGAGCTGTGAACATTTGAGGGAGAAAAAAAAGCAGGCTGCATTGTGCTGTAGCACATTGGATCTGTGGTCAAAGAAGAGTCATAGTGCAGGCTTGGTTGCTTCTAGCCATGTGGCCTTGGGCCATTCCTCAGCCATTCCATCACTCACCACAGGTTATCATTACCAGCAATATAAAGTGACTCGCCTAGCCTAAAGCACAGTACATGATATGTAGCAAATGTGAGTATTACTATTAATAAAATTTAGAAGCTGGTAATTAAACTAAAGTCTATTCTTTAAAAAAGGTCAACAAAATATGCACTAAAAACAGACTATCTAGTCATGCAACATAAATTTCACTAGGTTTAATAATTCTCAAGCAGCAAAATGATTACACCATGTGTAATTTCAAACATGGGAAGCCAATATGAATATAATTCTATTTGGGGTAACAGGGAAACTAAGATGTTTTTGGATCTGAGCTATATAGTAGGGTTCCCCCTTTTAAAATTCTGTGAAGCATAGCTTTTATGATTCTTCTGAAAATTAGAACAAAAATGGCAGAAACTTGTCCCAAGCCGAAAGGATATTATTCTTGGCAATAAAGAACCGTGAAATTAATGAGCTGTCTACTAAACATCTACCATTAAAAATGTATATAAGAAAACCAGTCTATACAAACTCCATTCCCTCAATCTGTAAACGCTATCCTGGGAGTTAACTCAGCACTTACAAAAGTTCCATTAACTCTTGCAAACCACCACCACGTCAGTCAGTTGTGAAAGGGGCATTTGTTTCACTCTCCCCTCACCAATAGCCTCCAAAAGGCAACAGGATTTTCCAGAATCACCCACCATTGTTACCAAACAGGGTCCCCAGTGCTCTCATCTGCTAACCGAGGTGCCATCCAAGCCTAGGGGTCCTAGCAGCCCCCTCCCTCCCCGAGACGCAGCATCCGTCCTCTGTAAAGGATGGCTAGGGCCCATTATTAGGCCACACTAACTGCTTATATTGGAAAATGAGGAAATGCTAATGAAATTGCTTTTATGGGCTGACATTCATGGATGGCAGAAAGGGACATTAGAGAATGAGTTTAGTATTTGCTCTTCGGGAGTATTGCAGCTCACAGCCAAAGCTCAGTGGCAAAACGCACACGTGGGTGCACCCATGGCCACACACAATCTGTAAAGGTCACTGAGCACTTGTTAACCTTGAAGGGGAAAGAAAAACCTCAGTATTTTCTCCCAACAACACTCGGAGCCTCTTGTAAATCATATTCATATTCATACACTAAAGCATTAATTTACATACTTAATTTCTGACAGGCTGACAACCACAGCCCTTCTCCCCTCTCAGTGTAAAGTGAGAAGTCAATTGTTATTCAGTGTATCTGTTACAGTGGTAGTGCCGCTAACTGTATTTTATATAATGTGCTATCTGCAGAAAGGCAGATAAGAATTTGATTTAACATCCAATTAAAAGCCGTCATTGAAAAATTACTTCAAATAAGCCTTTTATTTTCTTTAATCAGTCTTCAATTCAAGCCTTCCTTGAACCTACTGAACCAAGCATCAGGACTCATGAATTTTGATTAAAAAATTTGAGCCCATTTCTAACTTAAGCAGATTTTTTTTGTTGCACTGTTTGATAGAAATTTAATAAATCTATGAATCCTAGCCAGCATCATTTATCATCTTTTTTTCCGCAAGACTGGCCTATTATACCTAGGCAGTAAATTATGAGGGAACCAGCAAACCAAAACTTTTCAGCCCGTTACTGAAGAAGAGATATAATCACTTGCATTGAACCATATAATTATAGTAGAATATGAAGCTCTGAAACATTAGGTCCTGTTTTGAATATGTAATGCCCATGCTTTGAGAGCCTAAAAGATTTCCAGCTGATCTAATATAGCTCGGTTCAGCATCAGATTAAAGTATCTGTTATTGATGAATATAACAGAAAAGAAACCTGTAAACAACAAAAGAGTCCCAGGCCCGAAATATTTAGAATGTGGCCCTGGGCTGGGAAAAGCAAGTGGAAAAACAAAGACAGTTAGACTTGGTTCTTAACACTTCACATCTTGGGATAAAGGTTCAAACTGTGTTACTTCTTTTGATCTCTAAGTTAAAAGATATTTGGGGCAAATATGCTGAAGGTTGGACCTGTATCTCCTTCAGAGTTTTAGTGGGCCTAATGTATTTTTTGGTACATTCAAAAATTATTTCTTAAGCTCCTTCAAGGGACCAGGTGCTATGTTAGGCCTTGAGACACAGAAGTGAGTAAGAGAGGCAGGCCATCCTAGTGCAGAAGACAAGCAATTGAAAACGGCAACATCCATAATGTGTGATAAGTGCTATGTGAGGGTACCAGCACTCAGGGGTCAAGGGAGACTTCCTTTCAAAAGTACCATTCCAGCTGGGTCTTGAAGGGTGAGTAGGAGTTTGTGAGGAATAGTTTATGTTGCTGCCAACAATCCCTTTTGTTGATGCCTGTGTCTCTACATACATGAGTCGGGGAGGCTTCATGGAGAAGTCATAGGGTCATAGTGAAGGATGTGCTTGTAGATCTGCATTTCTCAAAGAAAAATAATCAAATATCTAATGTTTCTCTTGCGTCCAGGATCCCTGTCCCCAGACCATCCACCTTTCTGCCATCGTGCCATTGATGACACAGACTGAATTGTCTTCTTCCCAAAGTCAGCCAGAACCTTTCACATTTCTGCACTTTGGTACAATCTATGTCCACCTCCTGGGATGCTATTTCCAAACAATTTCTACCAGTGAATTGGCCCTCTGACTTCAAGAAGCAAACTCACTCTGAGAAGCCTTCCCTAATGACAGTCAGTCCCTCCATGCTCCAGTTTCCACAGCATCCTGGCTATTTCTCTATCATGGCATTGCCACCATTCATTTACTTAGTCTGTTTCTGGTGCAAGAAAGAAAATAGCAAGTAATGAGGAATGCGTGAATGAATGAATGAATGAATGAGTAAATCAATAAAATACTTTTCATGTCTTACACTGCACTGATGTGTATGGCCATGTTAACACCTTTCTAGAAGGCAAAACACTAGCCTAAATCCTTTAGGCAGGGGTTTAATGTGCTCCAACAGATAAACGACATTGATCTCTTTAGAAAAATCAACACTCTGATTGATATAATACAAGTAAGAGGAGGGATTCTGTCTGGATTTGCAACCTGTGTTCTCTTATTTGTAGTTTTCCAAAACATTCTGAGAATAAAGGAAGGCAAATGATGCTGTGAAATATTCATTTTTTAAAGGCTTGAGAGAGAAAAGGTTAGGCTGTTAACTGCAAGAAAACTAAGTAGCATCTCACAAACAAGGGCTGATATCCAGAGGAAGAAAACAGAATTTCCAATGAAAAGTCTGTCAGGAATTCAAGATTAACTAAGAATAGACATAAGTAGAAGACTATTATTCCTTGTCTGTCTATGGAACCATCACACACACTACTAAATAAAGTTGCCATTTCTACTGATATTCTTCATTTTACCATTGGTTACTATTTGTTTTAATTGACAAGCTACACAGTGAATGCTTTTCCCCCTTTCAATAATACAGTATGACTGTCAGCTGACACCTACCAGATTTTTAGCACACATGTAATTCTAATAGATACTGCAAGCCTCAGGATTGAAAGAGATGAGAATAATCATCATCACATTTCTATAAAGGCACAGGCACAGAAATTCTGGATTAAGTTTCAAAATACTTTTAAAAACATTTACCAAAGTCTTTTTTGTTTGTTTGTTTGTTTGTTTGTTTCATTTTAAACCAATAGACATTTCAAGTTAAATAGAATCCATATATTGCTGATCCATTTTAAATTAACTCAGCAAAACATTGTTTTGCAAGAAGCCAAGAAGCACTTCTAAGAGAAATTCCGAGGTAGGAGGTAATGGGGGAAGGGGTTAATGGAAATTAGAAAATGTCTTCCGCCTCCTCAACCCTGCCTATGGAGCTGCATTAGAAGGCTCACATTTGGTCGGCATTCACTGTCCAGAATATGACAGACATATAACAATTTTAGAACTCGAAAGCATGTGGAGATTAGTTAGTCCAACCGTTAGAGAACCCATCATTTTAGAGAAGCCACAGAGAGGAAATGACTGGCTTAGGGTCATACAGCAATCATATCCACATGACATGTAAACCTACAAGTGCCTACCATCATTTACAAAAGGATGTTGACAAGGATATATTTATAAGAGCAATAATCTGCCAACAGGTCCATCTAAGGAAAGCAGGGAGTCAGACACAAAATGTTGCCACTCGTCAAAGCACAGTAGAGACAGCTTGGGAAATCCTAGCCAATCTTTTATTTCCTTTTCCAAAATACTATAGTTAAGAGATCCTGAATTTTCATTGACTGCTGTTCTCACCACTAAGGAACACTCTTATTTTATAGGTACAAAATCGTACAGAGATCACAAGTCTAAGGACAAAAAAAGGAGGCAAGGCCAGCTTAAAACATGACAGCTACAGAAGCTTCTTTTTCCATGCCTTCCTTCTTTGGACCTGATGGAAAAAGAGATAAACAAGAAACAAAAACAAAACTGAACTCTAATGTGACACTTCCATACACCAATGTCGTCATAAATATTAGAAGGCTCTTCGAATGTCAGCACATGTCCTGTTCCCATTTTGGACACTATCATCTTGAAAGAGGAAACAAAAATCATGAGAAAGGCACTGATAATTTAAAATTATAAGCCAGAAAACTATTTAATGACATGGGAAAATACTCACTCATAATATTACATTAAGAGGAGTAAGACAGGGTACGAAACTCTACAATGATAATCTCAGTTCTTGTCTTTTATATACACACAACATAGACAATATTTCTGGGTGATATTATGTCTTCACTTAGTTTTCTTTTTCATACTTGTGAAGATGAATAAAGGAAACATTCAAAATGGTGTCACGAAGGGAAGGGGGAGCTCTCATGTACTACCACTCACCTCATTTCGCAGGCTCTCACAGGAAAAAGTGCACTCCTCTACTTCTCCACATGGAGAAGCTTACTCTAGGACAAAGATTCTCTCCTCACCTAGCAACAGAACCAGCCAATGAGAAAACACCATGATTCAGCCAATGGGATATCACTACACTCCAATCAGACATTTTGATTATGACATCTCCTCCCAACTCCTTCCATTTTCTCTATAAAGTAATGTTCCTCCCCTTTGTTCTCTGGACTTGCCTATGGTTTGCAATAACTCGCATGTCCTGAATTATAATTCCTCTGCCATTCCCAAATAAATTTATTTTTTTTACTGGTAAAATAACTAGCTAGTTTTTTTTTAAGGATGACATACTTTTACGTACATACCAACTTCTTAACATTATACAATAATAAAATTTTATCAGGAAAAATAGGATGTTTGGTTATGAGTCAGGTTTGAGTCTCAGCCATCCCATTTACCTGTAGTGTACTCCACCACAGACAGCTACTTAACCTTGCTGAATCCCTCGATAACTGGGCTCATAGGGGCTCCTCCCAAAAAAGGCAATTTTGAGTGCTAAAGGAAAGGAGGGACAAGTTAGTAATTTGCAAAGGATAATCTTTTGGGGTTCTTAGTACCATTACATACCCCTTTTTGGACACACAAGATATAACCAATAGAAATAGAATTTCTTAGGCTGTTTCTAAGAAACTCCAGCACAGTGGAAAGAATAATAATATAAGAACATATTTACACATTTCTTTCTGTATATTTTTATACACACATTTATCTATTTCTATCATCTCTTTCAAAAGCTGTTATAACAAATCCATTCTATAGTTGGCAGTTTTCTCCATTCTTTGCCAGATTGCTACACTCCATAATCACTTAGGAATCTATTTGTGATAGAAGCTATTAAGGGCTTCATTTTTAATCAAATAACTAGTATGCCCTACTCTGATCCCCAAAGTCCTTTTAAGACCACAGTAGTGTTCTCAGCATTTCTATTCATGTAGGTTTTCAGTCAATGTTCTTTGTTGTTGGGTCAGTAGGCACGGTTAAGAGAATAAAGAATTCAGAGCCCTCCAGTAAAATGCAAACAGCAGAAACAAGAGGAAAACAGAAAATTTATCACATGCATTCCTTTCTCCTGGCCATGATATATAACATACTCACCCCTCACCCAGAGATTCAAAGGTTTATTACTGAATGTTAGTTTGTACTGTTTAACAAGATGTGAAGAACAGAATATCCATACACAGGAAAAGTGTGTGTGTGTGTGTGTGTGTGTGTGTGTGTGTGTCCAAAGGAGTTCTTTTGCTATATTTAAACATTTGCAACGACTGATATTCTCAGTATTCACTTTAAAAAAAAATATAAACTTTGATCAAAATCTTCACTGTCATCTATTGTTACTATTGAAGGACATCAAATATTTTCCATTATTCAAAACGGAGTAACACTTGCTTGACAAATACTGTTATTTCTTGAAAAAGACCTCATTCATGCAACAGTTGATTGCATTAGATTGCTATAATATAATGCCATTTGTTTTTATCTCAGGTCCATAAGACAATCATATCACAGAAACTTTATGGGCAAAATCAACTGTAAAATTAAAATAAAATGAAAGTTTTAACATCAGATTAGAGAAAGTAGATGTTTGGACAGGAGAAGGAAACTAGAAATAGAGTTATACAGATGAACAGTGTAAGATTTACCTTTGCCAAGAAACACAAAATAGTAGTAAATCACAAAAGGAGGTGAAAAATAGGATAAGAAGAAGAAATAAGTTTCTGGATAAACAGAGGAAATATAGGCTAGAACAGAATCCAAATAAAATTTCTGAAGCCAAGGGAAGAAATCTAGAGAGTGTTTACAGACTTCTTGAGTGACTGTGGGAAGATGGGAATGATACAAGTTCATGAAGGAAATGAGAAGTCTAGGGACAGAGGATATGACCCACTGGTACTCATAAACCAATCATCCTATTCCTATGGTAAAATAATACTCAACACATTTTCTTTTACAACAAATATATTTCTTAATTTCCCTATCTGCAAAGCAGATGCAGGTTCACCAACCAAATGACGTTAGAATTTTAGGAACCTTAAAGATAATTTAAGTTCCATTTTTCTTTTATAGACAGAAAAACTAAAGTCTATTGGATTCTGGCTCCAATGCAGTAATTACTCCATTATGACATGCTATAGGCTTCAGCAAACTGAAAATGAACTGCTTACTTTAAGATTAGAGCTTTTTATTATACTTTTTGAACTTGAAATTGATTATTTCTAATACCTCCTACAAACTCATACAAAATAGATTTATTAAACCAAGTCTTACTCCTTCCCCATTTTAACAAACATTAAGTCTAAGTTTTGAGAGAACATAGGGAATCAAGCATAATTTTTATCCAGAAACTAATAACAGATTTGTTACAGAAAACTGTCTAGTAAACATTAACAAATATTAATTTGTATTTTAATCTATAAAAGATTTATAACAGGAGTCTTGAGTTTAATAGACTGAAACGTATAGAGCTACAATCTTGATTTTAACTCATGCACACTAAGAGAAACTTATCTGTGCTGCTCACTTATTTTTACAATAAAAAGTCTCCAATGAATTGCATTCATTTCTTTAAATAAGCAGGAAAAAGGTACAGATACTAAAAAAAAAACAAGTTGAAATATTCTAGTATGTACCAATCCTTTGACCTGTTTAAAAATTATATACTGTATGATAGAGTCACTCTTCAGCCATGTTCCATCCCCAATGTAGTTTTTTTTTAATTTTGTTAAATGTATTTGGGTGATATCTATTAATAAAATCATATAGTTTTCAAGTGTCCGATGTACTCTTAACAAAATTCAAAGTAAAATGAAACAAAGATACAGACTGTTTAAAATTCCACAGAGCTAAACATAGGATTGAAAAGACAGAATGACTAAAGAAAGGTGGTTATATACTTAAATATACACAGACCCTCAAATAGAATTGTGCATCAGAGAATCTGAGATACTATTTTTGTACCCATTCATGAATGAATAATTATTTTACCCAGTCTTTGTTTTTCTAACATCAAAGACAATGTACCATCTCTCACTTTAATGCCTAAGATGTATATAATTCCCATGCAAGATACTTGATCATATTTGCCAAGCCACTGCAAAACCCAAGACTCTATTCTTATCCAAACCACTGCCTAATGAATTTGGGTGACCTAATTTATAACTATAAGAACACAGCGACATTTTCTTCAGGGTCAGATTCTAGTGCTGCTACTTGCTTGTTGTGTGACTTTGGAAGAAATAATATTCTCCTTATCTGGATCCAATTTACTCATCTGCCAAACATGCTAGATGATCTCTTGGAGGGTTTTTTCAGTCCTCACACCTGATTCTGTCTACATATTCAAACCAGTTGAAGGCACACAAAACATACAAAGGCAAAAACTTATGGAAAACTTATTTACAAGAGATTATTTCGATAGACACTTTTCACTACCCCTAATATTTGGTGGCAGTGGTGTGGAAGGGGCCTATCATTGGTAAATATTGAGCTGGACTTTTAAAATCTTAATTCCTAAAATGATTTTAAGTGAACATATTCAAAATTATGGCATTGGTTGGCTGAAGCCAATCAAGAGAATGGCTTGTCTGCAGTAGCTATCATCTATGTCATTTTTGGATTCAAAGAGGAAAGATAGAGTCAGTGTAGTGTAGTGAAAAGAACACAAGGTTTGGTGTCTACATGAACTTGGGTTCAAATTCTGGCTCCATGCTTACTGCCCGGCTTTGGGAACGCTGGCTGGTTACTGGACACAATACTAGCTATCCCCTAGGGTATCAGGAAGTTCAAACAAGCTGATGCGCATAAAGGCCTAGCAGAGGGCCAAGCACATGGTATATGCTTAGTAACTTTATTCCTTTCCTTTGCCATTTTCAATGGCTAGCCTCATAGTGTCATCATCCCCATGGTCCCCTCCCGAAAACATGAGCCAAACTCCTGAGCTGAGATCAAACAAGAGCTCAAGGTCAAGAGCCAAAGAAAGGCCTATTACAGGAAAGGAATCCATAGACAGCAACTGGAGGGAGGGAAAGTGCACTTTTCTACCTTCCTCTCAGTGTGAGCCTAACATGGCCTGGAGGTCCCCACTGGGTGGAGAGAAGGCTAAGGCATGCATTTCTGTCCCCAGGCTTCTGGTCCCACACCACTATACTTATATAAGGTGATGCCACGCAAAGATATTCAACAGTGTTACTGAGAATGGCACTATTGTTGGAGGCCACCACATGGAAATAGCTGGGTAGGTTTTGGTCTCCTTCCATTCAGATTATAGACTATATGCAATTAGCTACATAACTGGCTAGTTTTACCTTCCTGAATAAATGAGCATTTGGTGAGGGCCACTGTCGAATTAAGACATTTTCTTATGCTTGGTGGGACTGAAAGTCACAATTTCCAAGCATTAATTATATCCACTGGTGAATTTTCCATCTACTGATATGTTAACCCAATGGCAGCATTCCAAAGGAAAAAAAATAAAGTTAAACCTACAGGCTGAAAAACACAAATCATGTCATTTCAGGAAGTGTGGCTTTTGCTTTAATGAAATGGTACTTTTACTCATCAAAAAATTGTTTTAATTTTTTTCATTTTCATAAAAATCACATTATAGACTTCTCCATGTCAGGGATCATAGATAAGCCTACTGAACCCCACACCACCGGCCCATTATCACAGTTCCTTAGACAGCATAAAAGTTCATTCCAATATTTATCAAGTAGATGAATGAATGAACAAAAGAAAAGCATACTGGGTTTAACAGTCAATGTTTTATGGCAGAAAAATCCTAGAGTATTTAGTACCTAAGGTGACAGTGCTGGATACATGGGTATCATGTCACAAATATTTTAATGAATAAATGCATGGTAATTTAATTCACCCAAAATCAAATGTCCTTAACAGATAACATAAAGCATGTGGGCAGTATGTTGCATGGCTGGTCAAAATTAAGTAATATTTGATTACTTTATTCTCACCAGTTCATTGATGAGGGAATTAGTGAACCCCACCTCCAGACAAAACCTTGCAGGTAAAAGAATAATTATAATCGTTTGAGGTTGACTACAATCACTGATGGAAAGTTAATTATATCTCTACGTCGGAGTCAGTGATAACCTCTTGAACAAAGATCAAATTATTTCCATGCCAGTGCTATTTATATACAAGGAAAAAGAAAGCCACAAACGTGGATTCATCCCAAACAGAAACTTCCAAATCCTTGATAGTTTTTAAAAAATGAATATATAGAGCATCTTCTTTGGCCCTCCAACCAATGTGGGAGGCTAATGGAGCAGGTATGAGGTTTTCCCATTTTATATGTGAAGAGACAGAAGATTAGAATGTCGAGTGACTTACCCAAAGTCACAGTGATGAAAAATTTGCAGAAGTTCCCCTTAAACCCTGGGTCTTTTAATTCTATAGCCAATGCTTTCTAAACTCCTCCTTTCTAAAAATAAACAGGGCTTTCTATCCCATTCTGAAGTAAGTGCTATGTCTCAAATGCTTCCTCTCTTCTGTTCATCCTAAGAAAAGATGGAGGTTGCACCCTGAAGGAAAATGCTACTTCTTAGATGCTTGCAGTGGGGTATAAAAAGTGAACTGGTAGTCTGATATCAAGTCAAGGCCAATCCCACGTTCTCATGGATTAAATCTTCCCATTCCTATTAAAGGAACATATTTTGATGGATTCAGATATTGCTACCTTAATTTGGGTCTTTTGGAAGTGATCCTTCACCATAACCAATCGGGAAAATACACATGCAACTTGGCTCAACACTATCAAATCCTAAGCTGTGTGCATGTGCAGAGGAACCTGGTCCAAGGTGCCTGGGGAAGCAAGAGGCACATCTTTTGGGGTGTTTTGGGGTAAAGGAGCATCAGGGAGATTTAGGCCACTCAGGGAACTGGACACCATAACCTGAGGTGGTTGTCTCATTTAAATGACTTGTCAGAAAGAGCTGATTTCTGAGAGACTAACCTGTGTGTGGGGTCTTGCCCATAAGGGTGAGTAGAACCCTCTTAGCTGCTAAACTCATCATCATCATCTGGGTTGTTAGTGGCTCACATGGAGCCTCTCTCTTCTGCAACTTGGCTTCCTGAGGCTACAGCACCATCACAAAGTCACATTTCCTGGCAATGGGGAGTTAAGCCTTCACTTGCCTAAGTTTCCCAGTGACCCAGTTTTAAGCCGCAGGAACACTTTCAGAAGTTGTTTGTTTGTTGGTGGTAGAATTGACGTGCATGGTTGGCTTTGTGTGTTTCATTTTTTAAGCACTGCTAATACTGGTCAACCAATACCAGATGTTTTGAAAAACATCTGATGTCAACAAATCACAACACATGTACATCTCATAAATGTGTGCTATTGCCTTGTTTGATGGGGAGATGAAGGGATGTGGGCTGGCTTTCTGAAAGAAAATGTCATCTAGAACTTCCCTTAATTCAGCCTATTTATTTCCTTAACACTCTACAATAGGTTGAGTTCAGTTAACAAAGGCCTTTAAAAAAGTTTCCATCACCATTTTGAAAAATAACAAAGCATCTTCCAGTCACTCGGCCCTCTGAGACACTCCTGAACTTCAGCTGTCACCCATAAACAGACAGGCAAATGCACCACCTAGCAATCTAAGGTTTTTGGAATATCTTTCAAGCTAGTGGAAGGCAGCTTCTAATCTGTTGCAAAAACCCTAGAAAGATTCTAAAGACGACTTTGGAAATTACATTTATTTTATAAAATGAAACTCTGTGAATTAAATACAAATGGATCAGAGAGGATTTGTAAATGAAAGGAATGCCATCAGGGATTACTGCTTAAGGTAAGGTGTCACTTTTTTATTACTTCCCGATGTCTCCTCACATTTAAAATATTTAGTATTGGGTGTTGACGTTTCTGAAGCTTTCGAACCACATTTGTAGAAGTATTAGAAATGGTATTAATGATTATTTTATGCCAAGAATATGCTAGCACTCACACAAATGCATAGAGCTTTCCTATGAGGCAATTACCATCAGTGGCAAGAATTAGTATCTCTATTTTACAGCCGGTGAAAAGGAAACCCAGAGATACTAAGCAATTTGTCCAACCATACAATAGCTGTGACAAAGGCAAAGCAAAGTGGAAAGTCAAGACAATTATCTGGCCAAGTCAAGCCAATAAAAACAAGTGATTGAGAGTTAAGTGCTCCCCTCCCTGCTGCCACCTCTGAATTAGCCAGATTGGCTCTCTGCATTGATGAAATTCATTGGATAACTGTTTAATGCCCTTTTTGCAGCAATCGTCAACCCTCCCCTGAACTACTGCAATGACTCCTAACTGGTTTGTCTCCCTATCTCCTGTCTCAGACTTCTCCAATCCATTGTCCACTCTCCACCAGAATTACAATGAGGCCTGAAGACGCTTGTCCTCTTCTCATGAGCCCATTTTCAGCAGAAACCAACTCTATCCTTCTTCTCACAAACCTCTACAGAAAAAGAGGATAACCTCTGTAATGACATTTAGACCTTCCATCATCTGCTCCATCCAGCTGTATCTCCTTTAACAATCTCCCTTATGCCCCATGGCCTTCCATGCCTTCAAGTCTTTATTGTTCCTTCAGTGAGGAAGAACCTTTCTTGATACTGCACTTAGCAATAGTATTCTCATTCTTTAAGGCTTCACTCAAATGGCTGTTCTCCTATTATTCCCTTCTTTGATCCCTTCCGTCAAAATGTACATCAGGCTCCACTCACCCAAGTTATCCCTTAAAATTCTATTGTACACACTCATTGTTCTGGATTGTTTACATTTCTGTTCTTGCCCCTCTTCTGACCCACCTCATGGGGATGTAATTCCTAGCAGGCAATGGCCATGTCTAATTCATCTTAGTGTTTCCTACGCTTCCCAGTGGCTAGCATGGAATAAAAAACATGAGAAACATACATTCACCATGTGTGTGGACACAGCCAAAGATAGAGAAGTACCCCATAATGAAACACAAAACCAAATATACTCAGAATAACTCAAAGCTCCCCAAGTCTTAGATCCTAGTTCCTTCTAAAAGCTTAAAACTACTCAACAAATGAAATCTACATTCATTGTGTCTTAGTTCTTCAGGAAAAAAATGCTTGTATGTACTTAATTTAAAAATATTTGCCCATTCCCCAAATAACTGAATTATTCAACCAGTGGATACTTTTTCCATTTATGAGATTTCTAGACCTGAATGGAACTAGGCTCAGAGACACTTTGGAATAAAGCGCTTATAAGTTATTGTCAAAATGGATTTCACAATTGGATCTGCATTTGTAAGCACACTATTAAAATATGTTTTAACGTGACCAGAACATTTTCAAACAGCTGGCATGTTCATCTGAAAAAATAATTAGTTTCCAATAAAAGTTGCATTTTTATTACTTAGGAAAAGTTCTCCGGTGACTTCTAAGGATCTGCCAAGTGAAATTTCAAAATGAAAATAGAGAATCCCTGCTGGCCAGTGGCCAAGTGGAATGAAACACAAATATACTAGTTTGTGCCAAGTCCTAGACATGCTGCACTGGAGCAAAGTGGGTAAGTGCCCGCCTGGGTTTAATGTTACATAAACCCGCCCAGCGTCCTCTCCAATTCCGCAGAAAACTGTCCACTTGGGGCCTATGGCCTATGGATTGTGCCAGTTTTATCCTCTCTCTTCTTCTGGCAGGAAATGAAAATGGGTTCGGGAGACGGCAGAAATTCCTTTAACAAGAAGCCAGGCCTGGGGAAGGTTCAAGTGTAGAGATCTGTTGTTAAACAGCCTAATACAAAAAAAAATGAACAGTAAACCTGGTGATGCTGTGAGAGCAGCTCTGTTTGGAATGAAGACAGCATGCGGCTTTCATCTGGAGCTAGCTATGCACATCAGATGATTAAGAGAGGGGGTTTGATGATTTAGCTGCATCCATGTTTACAATCTGCAGCAAGGCAGACAAACCCAAGATACTTTTAGATGATTGTCTTTGTTGGCAGGTGCGTTCACCAGCCAAAAGCTTCTCCAGCTTATCTGCCTTCCAGAGGTTATGTCTCAAAGCACAACTAGGTACTCTCTCTGAATAGTATTTGCTTAGTCTTTCCAGGTTTTTGTCGTGCAACTTCTTTCCTGTTCCAATGGCTCATCCATAGCACTTATGTACCCAAAACATGCAAAATACAATCTCTTCCTATAGGAACTCCATTGATCCTCGAATTGAAGAAGTGAGGAATATGTGCAACAAAAACATCAGCCTTGAGACACCACAAGGCTATAAACAATGCTAGCTAATCACCACCTAGGCTTTTCTCTAATGTAAGCTATCTCCATGCTGAAGCAAGATGAGAAGTTGAGGGTTCAAAAGCTGGCCTTGTGGTGAAAGGGAAAAGAGTAGAGCTGAGGGTCAGAATATCTGTGTTTGGAGCTATACTTTGCCACTTATTTCATTGCAGTGATTTTCAGCATGTCTTAAGCTCCATTTTTTCAGCCTATAAAGTGGGAATAAAAATGCTACCTCAGAGGACAGCCGTGAGAATCAATGGGAGAAGGTTTCGTAAACTATGAAGTGCCGTGTCATTATCGACTCCTTTTTCACTTTCTCCATTCATCTTCATTTCCAAATGTTCTAATGTAAAAGCCAATTTCCCATTTAAGAGACTGTGATTTAGCATTCATAGCTGTTTGGAGCAGAAACTGCTAATTCTCCACAGTGTTACCATTGGAAATACCATGCGTGCAACAGGCAAACAAAGGCTTACCTGGAACCTCTGACCTTATTCCCAGATGCTTAAAGGGTCGTTTTTATAGGGTCATTTATGTACTGATATATTTCTATTGTTAAATGGATCCTCAGTTTTGCTAAATATTTGTGTTTGAAGTTGAGGGCAAAATAGCTCAATTCCTATAGGTCAGATTTAATAAAATGAGAACAAAGTGCCTCTCCTTTCTCTATCTCAATTTATAAACTATTAGCAGTTAGGTAATTCCAGCCAGATAACACCAAGAAGAAATAAGCAGATCTGTGTTTCATTATGCTTAATAAATAGGGTTAGTCATTAAGTCATTATTAATTTTAAATAAATAATGGATTTACAAAACATCTAAATCTGACTTTATTTACATTATTTCTATCTTTTAGATCTGCTACTTTTTCTTTCAGTGGGAAGCCACATTGGGGGCTATGTTAACCTACACTGCCTGGGGTGCCTAGTAATTGTAAACTCTGTTTGCAGGGGGACCAGGTGCACCTTCAGGAATTGTACTTCCTGTGTAGGCCCTGTCATGACATTACCTCAGCCCTAGAAGTTTTTTGAGTCAGCTCTTTGCCAGAGTTGTGCTGCACCTGAATTGAATGCCCCAAGCCAGGTCATACAAGTTCATATAGAAACTTAAGGAAGCCACTTGGCTTTCTAAGATACACCATTATGATTCTCTAAACTGATATGAACTTTTCCTAAGCGACAAAGCTGTTTTGCCCACCTGGGGCACTGAATATCCTTAGATTCTAGGAACCTGAAATTTTGTTCATTGCTAGGCAGAGTGTACCTACCTGACCAGACTACAATAAAAGCCTTGGCCACTAAGTCTCAAATTGGCATAAATATCTCACATGGGTTGCTGCATTTTTGCTGCTAGGGATAGAGCATACTTGTGACCCCACATGGGAAGTAAAGAGCATAGAAAGCCTGCATCTGGGTTCCACCAGACACCTGATGTATCTTTTCCCTTGTTGACCTGGCTGTTCTGTATATCCTTGGTGTGTCTATAACAAATCTGAGCCGTGAGTTTGATGGTATGTTAAGTCCTATGAGCCCTTGTAACCACATCAGTGAACACTGAGTGATCTTGAGAACCCCTGAACCACCCCTTATGTGGCCATTACTAAGGATGACTTGCTTGTTGTCCTTCAGACACTGTATCGTTTTTATATAAAATTCCTTCAAAATATATTTGTTGCTACTTCTTCAACAGAGTCTAGAAGATACCCTTAGTAATCTCGAAAAGCTGGGAAGGCAAAGTAAAATGGCTCAGATATTCTGTCCATGAAGGTTTCAATATCATTCAAATAAAATAAGTCTGAGTTGCTTAAGTTCTTATAACTAATTGCCTTTTGGAGAAAAATTCAATTAGAGATCACAGATTTCTAGACTAATTCCATTAAACATCACGAAGAGAAAGAAATCGTTCAGTAAATGATCATTTGTGTTTAATATGAAAAAATGTTGAAAAAATAGGAAGGAAAAATGTACTGAAAGTTTATCGAAGTTGAGCATTATGTCAGAAAAGTGAAAAATATCTTAAAGACACTAGCCATTTTTCAGTGAGCCAAGTTTTCTTAAGACTTAAGTTCCATTTCTGCTTGCCCACAGAGTTGGAGGAAAGACATTTTAAGGTGCTGTGTAAAGCTTTCCTGGAGGAGCTTGAATTTGCTTTATGTTTCATTAAGGGGAAGGAGGATAGCCTTCTAATAGAACACCTGACCTTCCAGACTCAGAACCTGTACCCACAAATTCTTAGGAGATGACCCCAAAAGACATCCACAGTGATCTTTATTTCCAGGGAAAACTCTTTGGATGGAAGGCAACATCTGGGGGGATAGAGTTGAATGGGTGTGGCAGAGAAGGCCAGGCCATGTGAGGGTGACACTGCTCTCGGAATCTCTGGGGTGGGGTTTTGGAACTGGCTTATCGGCTCCTCACCATTTTTCAGAAAGCCTCTCCAAGGACTGTTGAAACTATTGATGAGTATGGCTAAAGCAGTTTCCTTCAGGTTTTCTGGTAGAGTCAGTCTGATGCTACCTCGAGTCTTAGCTATTCAAGTAGACTGGTGCCTCCTCTGGGCTCAAACTATAGGGTAGCAGCTGATCCTATCTCCTCACCTGTTTCATGAAAATGACCCCAGTGCCTAACCATTATCTAGGGCCAGAACCATACCATTTAGTGGTGATCCTTTGGAAACAAAGTAATACAAAATTTACCAATAATAATAGTAAAAAATTTAATGTTAATTACTACCATGTTGTTGCTTTGCGGTCTCCCATTGCTATCTCCCATTACTTATCAGTCCAGCACGGAGACATTTACTGCTTCATCCAGCATTTTCTGAGCTCCTGACCCTTGAACTATGTAGCACAAAATCAAGTTTTTTTTCTTTTCTTGGCCACATTCATTCTTAAGGTTTGGGGAATTGTGTTAAAATGTAAGTGGCATCACTTGGTAATTTTGTGGTCTTGGGCAAGTCATTTGACCTCTCTGTTACTCAGTTCCATCATTTTAAATGGGGTAATAATTTTTCACAGGCAGGATTTATGGGAAGATTAAGGTAAAGTACATCAAAAGCTCTCAGTAAATGAGAGTGGCTATGGATATTATTGTTGTCGATGTTATTCTTATTTTTAAAATCTTTGTTATTATTCCTCTTATAATGGTGATGCATTTTATGCCAAGGTACCATTCTTGGTCTCTGCCTCCAAAGTGTGAGCACAAGCTACTCTTTCAGAGGAGAAGCAAGCTATTGGGCCTTTGGGTGTTAAACCCCAAATCTGTACCATGGTCTCATTTGTTACCATGATCTAAACATGGGAAGGGTACAGCTCCGAAGTCTGCCACAGGACAGAAGCACAGTGTCCTTCCAGTAAGGGCACCCGAATCAAATAAGGTCTTAGATGATGCCTGCGTATATTGAGTCCCATGGAAGTCGTGAGCATGTGGAATATTTTCATTTGCCTTTGTCCATATTCCGGGATGATTTAGTTAGTTTTCTGGGAATGGGGTGGGACAAAGTGACTAACCTTGGTCGTGACTTGTCCCACCCTTCTTGGACACATGCTTCGCAATTAGCCTGGCTGTGTAATTAACAGGAGGTCCCCTCCCCATGCTCAATGTCCACCCCCAATCGCCAAAAGAAAAAAAAAAAACGGTGAATACAATTTTGGTTACAGAACAATAAAGGACAGGTGACAGACCCAGCTGGAAGGCATCTCTTTCATTTTCCTGTGGCCACAAATCAGACATCTTGGGCTCACAGAAGGACAGGCTCCACTGGCAGTAATTGGCACCATCTGTAGCTGTCAGAGCACTGGCTGGCATTCCAGCATTCCATCTTTCCAGTCAAGGCATTCATCACTCGTCCAAAACTCAGCCAGCTGACACTGAAAGATTAACTTGCATTGATTTGCTTGGCTAAACTCGCCTGAGCTTCAGTTGGTGCTGAGCATATTCCTGTTTTCCTGCCATCCCCATCACAAGATGTTTACAAGGTGATTCTCCAGTGAAATTTTTCTTTTCACCTCTCATCTTCTTTCTAATGTGCTCTCAATAATTAGACTTTGGGAAGTAGTGAATTAAAACAGAGAAAAGTGAGCCCCATGCACTAGCCCTGCCAAATGCTCAGGCCCATGGGCTGTAAAATCGGAAAGTTTCTCTCTATATCTCTCAGTCATATTAAAATTCTCCCTTGTTGCATAGGTGGTGCAGATGTTTCTACCTGTGGTTTTGCTAGAAGACAGGGTGTCAGTCATCTCTGGCTCACAGGTCATGAGGTTGGCCTGCCTCTGTCTTTTCACCCCCTAGCTCAGGAACATTTCTTGGCTGCCTTCCCTGAGCAAGGCCCAATACTAGGCATGGAAGCTACAGAGAGGCCTAAGCTACAGGCCCTTCTCAAGCACTCCCTGTGTAGTGGAGTGGAAAGCCAAGTCAACCAGTGCTGCCATACACTGTGCTGTGTGACAGAGCAGAGAACTCACAACAGCTCTATACTCATGGAGCGTGAGGAGAATGAGCACCTGTCACAGGCCAGAAAGGGAGTCAGGGAAGGCTTCCTAGAAGAGGTGATACTTGGGTGTTGAAGGTTGAGAAGGAGATAACAAGATGCTGAAACGTGAGAAAGGAAGAGGGCATTCTTCAGAAGGATGGCATGTAAGAAGGCATTGAGCATGATATGGTATGGGGTAGCTGAGGTGTTATAGGTGGCAGTTCAAGGTGATGGGAGTGAAGCATGTTTATGAGTGAATGTCACCTGGTAGTGAAGGGATGGGCACATTTGGTCATTGTGCTAAACTAAGGAGTTCAAATTTTATCATATAAGTGGTGGAGAATCATTGAAGGGGTTTTCAACATGGAATTCACATGTTCAGATTTGCAGCAGTATGGAGGATCAAATAGGGAGAACTGGAGGTTGAGAAACCAATTAGAAAGAAGTATGGCCACAGTCCAGGCAATAAGGGTTTGGGGATAAGTTAGCCCAATAGCTTGTAATGATTGACCAAAGAGGACCATGTGGAGGTGGGAAGAGGCAGGAAGTCTAGAACATCTCATGGGTTTGGTGGTTGAGAGCCTGAGTGGAAGCAAGGGCTGGTCCCTGGGTTGGGGAATAAGGCTAAAAAGGGTCCAGGGTGACTCCAAACATCAGAAGGCCTCGACATATGTCACATAGCCCCACGTTTCTGGCAACCCCTTCTACTACGCTCAGGAGAAAAATTCCACTCAGACAAGCACGTCATTGTGTTACTTCCTGAACAAAAGCTTGTTTTTCCATTCCTGAACTTTGCCTCACATAATCTCTCTCACTTAGAAGCCCTCCATCCCCTGCCCTGCCCATGGATTCTTCGAGATTAAGATCAGTACCCAGCACAGGGTAGAACCTTAAAAGATATTTGCTGTTATAGGTCGATCTGTGTCTACACAAAAGATATGTTGAAATTCTAACCCTAGGTACCTGTCAATGTGGCTGACCTTGCCTAAGAACAGGACCATCCCAGATATAATTAGTGAGGTTTTGATGAAGTCATACTGGAGTAAAGTCAGCCCTTAATCCAATGTGACCGATGTCTTTATAAGAAGAGAGAAATTTGGGCAAAGACATGCACAGAGAATGCCATGCGACTATGGAAGCAGAAACTGGATGAAGGCAAAGATTGGAGTGATGCAGCTGCAAGCCAAAAAACAACTGGGCCCACCAGAAGCTCAAAGAAGCAGGAAGGACCCTTCCCTAGAACTTTCAGAGGGAGCGTGGTCCTGTCCATACTTTGATTTTGGACTTCTAACCTCTAGAACTGTGTGACAATGCATTTCTGTTGTTTACGCCACTTGGTTTGTGGTACTTTTCTTACAGTGGCTCTAATAAACTAATACACTTGTGAATTGAAACAGTCAAGTAAAATCATGCCTCCTCTGTAAAACTTACCCTGTCTCTGCAAGCCTGAAACTATCTGTCCTTAAGAGTCAGAAAACAATCATCGGCCCTCAGTCCTTCACTGCCCTCCATCACTGGCCCGAAGTGGCTGGTGCCATCCTAACAAGGAGCTTACAAAGACAAGCCAGCTGTTTGGACAATAATAACTGCTCTCATTTGTTATGTGATTCCATGTGATAACCACTTATCTGATAAATATGATCTTGTATTATTCTTGCAAGTGATTTTAAATGTGTTTTTTTTCATTGGAGCATAACAATGTCACCAAGAGGCAGGATCTATTATTGCCATTGTACAGGGTTGGGGGGTGGGGAAACAGTGGCCCAGAGAAGGACTTTTTTCAATGCCACATAGCAAATAAGTGGTAGAGCCAATTATGTCCCACTCCAAAGCACATGTTCTTCACTGTCACGTTCAAGTTTCCATTTGTCCACATATAACTATTTTTAGCCTTACCCAATTTTGTTCAGTTTCATACTATTTCTGGTATATAAAAGTTCCCTTCTTGTTGAGGAATGTCTTGTGAAATATACACTCCAAGGAAAGTTGCCCTCCACCAAGTGAGATGAACTCTCTATGCAAAAGTTTTAAGGTGATAATGTACGTTATAAATCCTGGCAGATGAGGGTCAACTCAGCTTCCTTAGGCTGGGAAGGTATCCTAGGTTGCAGAGGGTGTTGAGATAGATCCTGATATACCTATAAATATATACATATAGATATTTGTTTTTTCCTTCTGAGCAGAGTCAGAAACACATTTCAAGAGAATGATCTTAGATCCATTTCATGGAGAAAAAAAATGCAACTCCCAGGACTTGCCTTGGAAATTGAAGTGATAAATTGCAAGTCTCACTTAAATTGCCACCCTCTTACTTGACAATGTAAATAAAATGTTCTTCTGTGAATGAAGATGTAGGAGTCAGAATAGCATGACAAATATCTGTTTATACGGTTATTATCAAAATATTACTAACAAATATGTTTCCATCATCTTTTGGGGAGTAATTGATGGCAACATTAATGTTTAATTTGGTACATGGGATAAAAAGCACTGAGGAATAGTTCATATGATGCTCTTTCTACCACTATTATCACCGTTACTTATAATAAACATTCATGGAGCACCAATCATAGATACATATTAAGCCCAAAGGGGAAAAAGCAAGAAATAACTGACAAGATTTACAGGCAAAAGATCAAATATGTATATATGACTGAGGAAAAAAACAGAGGGAGGGCAGAAAGGGGAAAAGAGAAGAGAAAGGGAACCATGTATATGGGACATAGGTGTGTGATCAATCTAAAAATTCCAAGGAAACTAGAGGTACATTTTCATAAGTTGTCCAGCAACCAATAAATAAATAAATTCTCTTCAAAACAAAACTTGGCAGCCACTTCAGCAAGAAGGATTTCTATGGTTTGGATGTACTGTGCCCATAGCTTTCACTGGGGAGCAAAGATGGGGGGGGGGTGGTAAAAGTGGAGTGGAAAAGAACCACTATAGAGAAAAACTCCAGAGAATATACTGGAAGAGCAGGAAGGGTTATGATGAGGGGAGGAGAAGAGGCAGAGAGAGCACATGGAAGCCATGACCTGTCATCTATCTGGGCAAAACGGTGCTCCGTAGCATTCTACATACTTACTGCCAAGCATCCCTCCTTGTGACTTAACCTTATTTCTTACCAATGAGCATCTACTATATGCCAGGAGCTCAGCTAGGCACTTTCATATTCTATGTTTTATCACTAGTCTCATTGTTGCTCTTTAGAAAGCAACAAATATAGGTGATAATACAGAAGCTACTTATGACGTCAACCGCAATCCTGTGATGTTAGTTTGCTCTGTTCACTCTCAAATGTGTGAGTACTTAGAGTGGATAAATGGGTGTTTTTCGTTTTGGTTTTGGTTTTGATCTCCATGACCAATTAGTGAGGTATAGATACTTATCCCTATTAGACAGATGAGAAAACAGACATGATCCTGCAGCGAAATCTCAGAAAGACAGTCAATTTACTTCTGTCCACTGTTATGACTTGAGGATTTATATATAATCCATTAAGCCCTAGTTTTCTTTAATTCTATAAGAGGCAGCCAGTGAAGCATTTTTACCACCTCAAGGCCTTTAACTGGTGCTTGTCTAGGTTTCCTTGCTTATTGAGCTGGGGATTCACATAATTTTACTCATAAGAAAGTGAATTTACACCAGTGTTTTAATCAGTTTGCTATGAACAACTCATTATTTTAAGTGTAAAGAGGGACAAAAGCTCATTGTCAAGGCACTGGCTGACTTCAGACTTTCTAAAAGCCACTCATACTGCCTGCTTTCTTCTTGAAGAAGGCCTGGGATGCTTGGAGCCACCTTCGGAAATTCATGGACCAACAAAGAGGTGAAGCAACTCTTCCATCTGGAACAGAGAGATGGGACAGTATCTGGGTCACAACAACTAAAACTCACCTATACTTCTCTAAACTACCTAAGTTTACTGGCCCCAAGAATTGCAGTGGACTCAACCATGTTCTTCATTCTAGGTGATAATTAACAAACTGATTACAACATGACTTCAACCCCACTCCCGGTTGTCAGCTTGCTCCATCCATTCTTAGATATCCGAGTACTCAGTTTCTCAGATAGTGTCCTTGGTCAATCCTAGGACACTGTATATGGTTATGTGTTGAGCTCAATTAAAAATACAGTTAGTTTATTTACTCATTTATTCAACCACACCTAACTGCACTGCTACTCTGCTCAGAGCATGCTACTAGGTGGTGGAAACAGAGAAATAAACAAGACATGTTTCTCTGTTCTCAAGAGGCTCAGTGTCTCCACACATGTGCCACTGTAAAATAAAAACATCTTCATCGATATGTAAACACCCACAGGTTCTATACAGAGAAAGGATAGAAGGCTTTAGGTTTTCCAAATAGCTTTTATATTTGATAACTAATAGTAATACTTTCCATTTATGTAACCTAATTGTGCTTTCTAATTCATTTTCATATCTTTGATTTATATGCACCCTACGATAACCCCATGAGCTAGAGAGGGTGTATCCTCACCACTAGCTTGAAGATAAAGAATTTGCAGCTCTGACATTACATGCCTTCCAAATGTGGTACAGATGATAAATGCAAGGCTGGGTGTCAAACCCATGCTTCCCTTCACAGGTCCACTGCTCGTCCCCGGCCACATCATTACTTCTTACTTTAACCATCCTCAAAAGAAACCCTGTACCTCTTAAGCAATCACTCCTTATTCTCCCTTTCCCCCAGCCACTGGCAGTCACTAATCTGTCTTCTGACTCAATGAACTTGTCTATTCTGGACATTTCACATAAGTGCAATGATACAATATGTAACCCTTTGTGTCTGGCTCCTTTCACTTAGCATAATATCAAAGTTTATCCATATTGTAGCATGGATCAGCGCTTTATTCCTTTTTATGGCTGAATAATATTCCGTTGTATGGATAAAGCACACTTTGTTTATCCATTCTTCAATTGGTGGACATTTAGGTTGTTTCCAGTGTTTGGCTATTATAAATAATGCTGTTAGGAGCATTTGTATATATGTTTCTGTGCTGACATGCTTTCAGTTCTCTCAGATATATTTATAGGAGTGGAATTGCTAGGTATATGATAGGTTTACATTTAACACCGTGCAGAACTGTCAGATTGCTTCCCTTTTCTTTCTTTCTTTCTTTCTTTCTTTCTTTCTTTCTTTCTTTCTTTCTTTCTTTCTTTCTTTCTTTCTTTCTTTTTTTGCTTAACATTTAATATGCTCTAACATATTGTATGCTATCTTATTAACTATGTGGTAACAAAGTGTTTCATTTTGTAATCAAATGATGTATGTTGTAAAAGACTTTCATAGTTCAGGCAACAATCTAAAATAATATGTAATGTCTAAGATGACAGCCTTCCACAGATGACTTCAGTCATAAGGCCTGCAATACGGGGTGATCTACCCAGAAGATGAGCCTTTGGAGAGGTGATATAGCCACATTTTGAATCTTGATTCATAGAGAACTGATCGAACATTCCACACCTAGGCTATCAAGTTCAAAGTCTATATGTGGACAGGCCACAATTGAAATTGATTTCCCTTAGACAGATGTGTTCACGTGACCCACGTCATCCTCAGCTACAGATAAACCCTGTTGGGATGTGTGCAAGAAACTTCTCTGTGGTATGCTCCCCATCATCAGAAGAGGCTGAGTCTAGTGTGTCAGGAAGAGCTTTACTTAGAAGCAGGCAGGGTGCACACACACTTTGTGTTTGTCCTCATGTGCGTGCACCAGCTTGATGGGCTGAGGGTGGGGAAATGCATATACGTGTGCTGTCCTTGGGCTTTTGTGGTAGAATACCAGCAGAATTTGTTCCCCTTTGCTTGTATGCCTAACCAGAACCTGAATTCGGTGACATGGGAACTGAAATCCATTGTTTCACATTGCTTGTTTGGTAAGTAACCCAGGTCCCTTGTTGCTTTGCAAACATAACATGTTTTCTCCCATCTCAGAGCTTCTATTAGTACCACTCTCCAAGCTTAGACTCTCCTCTCCACCCTCTACAGTTCAGGGTCACTGAGGTGGCTCCTGAAGTTCACCACCACAGATAGAAGGCCTTCCTGGTTTCTGTTGGCATATACCTTCACTCTTTTCCTCTGTATTCTTACATGATTCTTTCCTTTATCTTTGTTTCTCTGCTTCCTGTCTATATCTCCAGCATCCTTTCTCACTCTGCCAAGACTTTGAACTACCTCAGGGCAAGAACTACAACTTACTTGTTTCAGATCTCAGCACATGGGTATTGAGTAAACGTTTATGCTCACATTTATTCATTCTTTCAAGCACTTACTTTCAAGCACTGCAATGGTTAATTTTATGTGTCCAATTGGCTAGGTATATGAAAGTGACCCAGACACAGGAAGCATCTGAACACATATGTTCAAAGACAGATTTCAGTCTTGGTAGTAGCTGTCCATGTCTGGACTCTGGAATCTAGAAGGTGACATTCTAAGAGGGAAGGAGACTATAAACAGTTTGTTGACATAAAATTTTGACTCTCAGTAACCTTCTTATATCAGTGCTATGGTTTATACTGGTTTATTTTGATGAATCTCCAGAAACACAGTGCTGTACAGAGTAGGCACTTCACAGTCACTAAATCCATCCAACAGAACTGAACTGACCTAGCATTATTTTAAAATCAAACTCAATTGTGTTAAAGTAACAAAAATAAACACAATCACCACATCCCATTTTGGAATTCAGCTTCAGAGTTCTCTATCGTCAAAAATATGCATCATACCTTAACCCACAAAGTAGAAAAGCATATATTACTCTGAGAATGAAGATAAAGTCTAAGGGAACATATTTTAAATAATTAAGAAGTAATTATAAACAAATATACATAATTCGAATCTTACTTTAAAAAAATTAGTGGTCCATATATTTTATCTTCCTAATATCACAGCAATGAATCAAAAGTTTACATATTTCCTCAATCCAGATACAACATGTCAATAACTGCAGTTAAATGCATCATAGAGATGTCATGTTCTTGCAGAAGGTTTCATTAAGTCTAACATGATTTACAGGACTTAAGACACATTGCTGGGAGATTTTTATATCACTGCAGCAAGTACTTCAGGGATGTGTTGACCCACTTGAAATTGTTTTAACTCCACTATTACCTGGGTCACAACTGATGACAGCATATATCAATTACATTGCAGTCATTTAAAACAGACTTTCATGCATCTGGTCATCCAAAGATTCACTTCTTTGCATTTTCATACTGTCAAAGAGCCATTATAACAGAACTTCGTGAGATTCACTCATTTACCTAAATAGGGCCCCTACAAGACAGCTACTAGGAAATATGCCCTCTTTAAGTTGGCAAATGTCATCTTCTTGCATTTCCAAATAGGCTAAATTTTCAATGCCTTCCTGCATTCTTCTCAGCCTCTTCTATTTGAGAATTGACTACCTCACATTGATTTCTGGACGCAGAGTCAATAAATGGGCAGCCTTTTAAAGTTTATTTCTGCCAATGGATAGACAGGATTGTTTAGATGCCTATAATTGGGCTGACTGCTGGTGGTTCTGGATTGTAATTTATCGTGAGAAATTCTGCATATTGGGTGGAATAGGAAGCGCTGGAAATTCTATACTGTGGCATTTCCTGAAAAATCTATTGCTAATTATTTAAGATAAGAACAAACTATGCATTTTTCACTGCAAGGCCAACCTGTTCCTATCATTGAAGATGCTAGTTCTAGGATGCATGAGTTTTATCCTCTTACCAAAGTTTATATTGTCATATTAAGAGAAAGGACTAAATTTGATGCATTTCTTTATTCACCAAAATGTCACACAAAGGTACCTAGCTCATGCTGCTCAAAACCCTCCATGCTACTTAGAGTAAAATCTGGGGACCTTAAAATGGCCAGCCAGATGCTCCATAGCCTGCTGTCTACCTACCCCAAACCCAATCTGTACCCCCCTGCCTCCACCTCCTGCCATTCTCCCTATATATGGTCTGCTCCAGGCTAAGCAGCCTGCTTTGCATTTTCAGACAGACCTTTGCACTTGCTGTTCGTTGTCTGGGAGGCTCCTCCCACATAGAGTCTCATGGCTTGTTTTCTCATCTCCTTCAAATCCATGCTCAAATGCCTTCTCCATGAGGCCTCTCCTAACCACTCCGAGCCATGCTACAACCCCCTCTCTGCTTTACTGTTTTCCGTTGCACTTATCATCATCCTGCAAATTCTGCATTTTACATACTCATTTTGTCTCCCATCTCTACACCTCCATGAAATGTAAGGTTGATGAGAACAGGAACTTGCTTGTTTTATCCATTATTATATCCCTAGTGCCTGGAAAAGAGACTGGCACATAGTAGGTACACAATAAATACTGCTGAATGAATGATTATGAATATATAACAATTCCTCTCTTCAGGTGAGAAAACTCATTATATGTTGAATTTCTGATTTTACTCATTAAAAACTATATTTAACAAATGATTTTTCTTTTCTTTTCTTTCTTTTTTTAACCGAGGAAGAAGTTGTCTCTCCCATTCTGGCCCTTGTTGATTTTTCAGAGAAGGATGTCAAACCAAAGAAGCTGTCTAGACAGAAGAACATGTACTGGGTGATCTTTCAAGGTTTGCATTGTCCTTGTCCCTAGGGAAAAAGTGACCTCTTTCACTGACTTGAGGAGAGCAAATTCCAGATTTTTAAAAATATGAAATCCTACTTAAAAACTTTCGAATACAATATAATGTTATGCTTTCAAAATCAGAGTCATTTTTGTGAACTTAATCTTTAAATACAACTCCCTGGGTTTGGCATGCAGCAACATTCCTACGTCACAAGGATTCCTGTTCTTAACGATAAACACAGATTCTGTTTTTCCAAACACTAGGATTACCTCTTACATCTGCTACTTGAAAAAAATCCTAGGGTAAAATCCCTGGAGAAGTAATCTGAGCCCACTCTTCTAGGTGAGGATGGAGGCAGCTGTGACTGAGTGTGGTTGGAACCATGAATTTTATTCATATCTATTGTTTGTAGATCACAGTAAGGAGACACTTTTTACCAATGCCCACAGACTCTAGTTCAGTGCAGAGCTGAGCAACCACCAACTGCTACAACCACCACCAAAATCCAAAGGTGTAGGTGGCACAGGGAGGGAGGGAGAGAAGAAGGGCAGGTACGAAACCCGACAGGAGACGGCACTTGAACCAGCACCACAGGAAACACTCAGAAGCCAATATAGAAAGCATTTCTCTAGCAAGAGGCATGTGCTAAATGGCACAAAATGGGCCTCTCATACACTACCTTTTAAGCAGTAGTAGTGGCTCAATACAATTGATGAAGTGCTTCCATTTAAAGTTATTAATTGTGATAATGGCTTGAACTCAATAAAAGGGATATATTGGATAAAACGGAAAGCTGAACAATATTGTCTTCATTAGCATAAAATCTTCCAGGTTCCCCACTATACTTTCCAAGGGGAATGAAGAGATGCCTTGATTTTAACCAAATTTTTATGGTTTTACAGCAGCCGTGGTTATGCATGAATTTCAGAATACATTTACTTGAAAAATCATTATATGAAACATTTATTCCATGAATAAATTAGAGATTCTGAAATACAGTGCAATAAAACTTTTGCTGCTATGAGAATTTTTATGGGTGAAATAATGTGAAAATTAGTAACATCCAATGTGATTCCCTTTAACCTAGACTAGTCCCTCACACAATTATTTTGACATGGTCTGTCATACATAATAATGTCGACTTTCAAATAATGCTACAGCAAAGACTTGTAACAATTCTTATCAGAATTTAGAAACACACGATGAATCACTGGGTAAGAAAAATGGCAGTTTATTCATTTTACAGAATGATTTTTTTCTTCCCAGAGCCAAATTGGATTAAAGACTTTGTTTTATCTTAGACATTTTTTTAACTATGATATATTCAAGCAAGGGAAGAACCATTTTACGTACAGCCAATGTCTTCATTCCTTGTTTACTCAGTTGCTCTTGACTTTGCTGTCTAAACTCAGCATATTAAGCATTTCAATGATTATATTTGACTGTGGTTGGCACATTTAAATGCACACAAATGCTAGCAACTTCATCAGGTATAATTTGTTACTGAAAAAGAGGTTTCTAAATAATTAAACAACATATAAAAACAGCAATCAGTATGAAGAATATACTAAAATGAGCTCAGCCATTATTTTCAGGATAGATAAAAATGATAAGTCATCCAGCTGATTGACCTGAAACCAGTGTGTCATCCCATCCTATAGAATTGTTAAGATTTCACAGATGCAAAAATATGAATATTGCCTCTGAGGAATATGGCATATACCTAGAAGATGAAATCAGTTTTTTTAAATAGAATTTAGCAGGAAAAAAAAAAACATAAAATAAACCCACTGCGCAAATTATCTATGTGGAGATAATACACTAACCCAATACAATTTTCCCAAAATCAAGATGCTATTTTACTTCCCATAATGCTCTATTACCACATTTATGTTTCAGATAATGAAAGTTTTGGAAAGAGACAGAGGTATTAGCTACACGACATTGCAAATGTACTTAATTCCATGGAACCATACATCGAAAAATGGTTAAAATGGTAAATTTGATGTTATATATATTCTACTACAACAAAATATTAAATTTTATGTTACTTATAAAATCATAAGAATTTAAATGTTTCCATTTTTCCAAGCAGAAATATAGAACAGAATCCTAGAAAAATTATAAATGTTTCTCTCAGATCTATATTGCCTATATGATGGATGGAAACTGCTATTGAAGGAGGCAGAGTAGAAGGGTACAGGGAATCATCCATTTTCAAAGAGATCCATTTTATCACTGGATATGTTTTAACAGCCTTATTTGTCTTCTGTTCTGTTGTGCCATTTTTCATCCAAGTCAGCGATGCAATGAGACTAACTCGATCAAGCTCATCACCAGTTAAATGCCTAATTTCGAATCTGGAATCTTCTCCATTAGAAATTGTTGACTAGCCTTGAGAAATTTATTTAACTGTGTCTACATTTCTGTTGTGTGAGGAAGGCTTCCAATTCAAATAATCTATGACTGGTCTAGAGTCTCTGATTATCAACACAATGGCAATTTTTAGATTAAGTGTTTATAGATCACAAATTTGTTCTCATATTAAGCTTCTGAAATTAATATTAAGCTTATTGACTCATGGCCATTAAGAATGTTAGAAAAGCCCCCCAGAGAGGGTTTGTCTTAGAATCTTGCCTTTGGGCAGTTCAAGAATTATTATTCCTGTTTCACAGATGAGATAATTGAGACTAGATAGGCAATGATGACTTCCTGAAGATGAGAACATACAAGCCATATTTCTAGACTTCCCTTTCAGACCAAAGTAGTTGTGATATTTTCATTATTGCAAAGAGTTTACCTGCTGGAGATGGTTTTATTACTTGTATGTTTCCAACTGAATTTGGTTGATCAAAGAATATAAAAAGAAAGTTGTTATTTGTAAAACTTACTTTTCACTTAGACTACAATGGCACATATGAATAGTGGTCTCTAACAGAGTGACATGGGACAACTTAAGTACTTGATTTCACTTGTTTTTCTTCCATAACATAATTTTTGAGGATGTCGTATATCTTTTTGTGGTGATTAAAATAACACAGTTCAGGCTTTAATACATGCAAATTGGCAGACAAGCTCATCTATAATATCCTGAAGATTTTTTAAAAGATCTAATTACCAGAACATTTTAGAACATATGAGTGGGCATGCATTACAAAAAAAGAAACTGAAATATAGGAGTGGTTAACAGCCAACAGATGCAGTTATAAGTTAATAGAGCTTATATGATTTGGAGGGCTACATGATTTATCCTTTTTATTTTATGAGTTTATTTTATATTTTTAATCATTAAAGATCTCAGCCCCCAAATATTACCAGCAATAAAATTTAAGAAACTATCCTTTCTGAGTCTATATCTTAGCTATTCTTGGAATAAATGACAGGTATTGCAAGTTCTAATGGTGACATTGGATTGAGACCAAAATGCTAACAGAAAAACACCATGCCATAGGCCACAAGTCCAATTGGATGGATATATTGTATTATAGAGAAACATTGGTTTGAAACTGGATGGATTTGGGTTCAAACCCTTTATTCTGTGACTTCAGGTCAGATACTTTGCAGCCTCAGGCCAGATACTTGCAGCCTCAGTTTTAAATTCATAAAATTGGAGTGATGATAACAGCTGCTTCAAAGAATTATAAAAATTAAATGAAATGATGCATATAAAAACCTACCACACATTTTGGCACATACTAGATACTCAATAACTGTAACTTACCTTCCTTTCCTCAAATGGTCAAAAAGAAAAAGAAAAAAATCTATTAGTTTAAATTCTATAATGGTATATTCCTTATAAAGTAATAAATACACCTAGCTGTGTGATATAGTTCCCAAACACAGAAGTGCCAAAGAGATTGTATTTCAGAGAACTAAAACAGATCAATATGTTAATGATCAGAACATGGATTTTAGTCTCTACAATGAATAGATAAAACTTTCATGAAAGTTATCTTTGTCCAAATATGGTAAACAGAGCCATTTCAAATCCTCTAAGAGATGTATTGAGAAGAATGTCAGAGGTCGCAAAATTATCCCTAGAAATAAGAATTCGATTGTCTCTCTGTAATATTTATATTTCATTTCAAGAATCTTCTAATAGTCTAAGTTCTTTGAATTTTAGTGACCTATTGTTAGGACGCTAAAACTGAACTAAAAGCTAGAACAGATCAAAACTTTCCAAATTAAATTACAACAATTCAATTCATCAAATGGCTCCAAAGCCATGACTGTGGATACAAGTGACAGATAAGTTCTGTGAATACAAGGAAAGATAAGACATAATCTCTGACATTGAAGAGCTGACAGAGTACTGAGAGAGGTGGCTTGGCTCTAAAACCAGACAGGTGAAAGAATGGTGTCTATCCCAAAGTAAAAATCTCCCATTTCTGCGGAAATCAGAAGACACATTTGTAGATGGTTACCGTTTAAACTGGCTGATGATTTTCCCCCACTATACTCTGAGTTTCATTCATGGACTATGGAATGGCCTTGTAAATGGTCAGAGAAGAGGAAATAGGAACATAGAAAGCCATATTCTTTTCAAATGAGTTCTCACACTTTATTCTTCTATGTTTTAAAGATAGAGTATCCTTGCGTTACAGGCTAGAAATGACATCAACACACCAGTGGGGACTAGTTGAAATCCCCATCTGATACCTGGCTCCTCTATGCAGCCACTCTAAACGAGGAGCTCTGTAGCTTCTCTTCATGTACTTTCTGTGAAAGAAAAGTATTACTTCTTCTGCTTCTGGATGAGGAATACATTATTGAACACTCAGCCAAAACTGACCTCCCTGAAGCTTTTGTACAATGTTCAGGATTCTATCCCTAGAGCCCCACAGAACAAGCTTCATTCTGCTTTCTTTCCACTCGACGGACTGTAGACATATGAAGAAAATGCTTCATTTCCCATACATTCACTGACTCTGCTTCATATGACAAAGCTTGGAGTCTTCCCCTCCCCCTCTTCCTAATTCATTTCAGTTTATGGTCTCTTTAACTGTGGCACCCAGCCCTCAGTGAAACTCTCATGTCATAGTCTTCAAAGTACAGACTCAACTGCAATGATCACTGCCCTTTTGCAAGATACTACTATACTCCATCTTTGTTGACTAACAAGCTGTTTGTTGTTTTGATTGCAATAAAACATGACATCCCACAATAACTACTAAAAAGTATGCTACCTATGTCATGAAGTCATATCTGTTCCACCTTGATCTTAAGTTATTTGGATCCCATTTGATCCTCAGAGATTTAACTTACAAGCATTTATAAAGCACCTACTGTGTGAACAATATCGTGTTACGGACTGGGAATACCGTTATGAATATGACAAAGGACTCACTCAGGGAATATACATTTCAGTAAGAAACATAGAGGTGTTATAATAAAAATTAAAGTGTGATACATGTTATTATTAAAAGATTCAAAAAAGTCCAAAGAGGAAGGCATCATCAATTCTGCTTAGGAGATGTGGGAGCACTAAAAATGTCCCAGAAGAATGAGGAACTTTTGGGGATCTCTTTAAAAGGTGAATAAGATTTTGATAAGAAGACCATTTCAAGCGAAGTGAATCCATGCCATAGCACAGAGGTGTGAAAGCATCTGGTGCATTCAAGGGCACTGGAGGCTGGAGGCACAAGGCTCACGGGGTGGATGAAGGAGCAATGACAGATGGGCTTATGGCTGAGGATTTGAGTGAGTTTGGATTCCATTCTTCTGGAAACACCAGAGAAATAAATAATGAGAAATGTGTTTTTGGAAAATTAACCAATTAAAGAATGTGGAAAATGAGTCAGACATAAAAGAAAGTAGAAATCGCTAGCAGAATCACCAATTAGGCTGTTGCAATCATTCAGATAAGAGATAAAGGGACTTGAGCTGAAGAATGGAGAGGAGTGTGGCTGCGAGAGAAGCCACAGTGGTAAATTGGCAGGCATTGAAGGATTGGAGGATGGGGTTTGATCCTGAGTGTGTATGTTGATGGTGGTCTTCCAGTAGACAAAAACGAAAAAAAAAAGATGTAGCTCTATCTTTTTGACTTATATAAGGTTCAATTAATAATTATAGCTCATTTTATAAATGTAATGCTTAAGAATAAAATCGTTTTTTAAATACGTGCAAAGCATTCAGGTACACATGTAAGTTGGACATCTTAGTGGACAGGAGATATGAGTTGGGCTCCATCAGCATAGGTGGCACGGAGAGGGTGCATTAAGGCTGGGAGCTAATCTTATTAAATTCTATTAGCTTAGAATCAACCACTGATGTCCTGCCTGTCCCACTGGATCAGCAATTACAAAGCAAGGGATCGGCCCTCAAATAGCTATGAAACAAATACTAAATTTCAAAATCCATGACCCACCTAGAATCAATAAACCTACTGTTTTACTTTCCAAGTTGAATGTACCTTAGGGGCTGCATACTAGCCATGAGAATAATTTCCCCTGGTATATGCATACAGGTGCAATGTAAGAAACAGATAATCATTTTAAAAGAACCATTTGAGATGACACATGTTCTTTGTTTATGCACAAGAGGAGTTGTCCATGTTTAATGACGATCAAGGGGCAAAAACAACCCATATCATAATCTGAAATATCTCTGTCAAGTCCTGGCATGGCTTTGTGTTCATGGCCCTGTGATATGAAAAGAACTTCGGTATATAGTTTGCTCTTGAACTAGGAGATTGCAATAGATACAGAAGTAGAAAAATAGCACATTGTTAAAAGCAACAAGAAACACTGACAGTAAGATAGAGAGGTCTAAATCCCTTGACAGCACCCTTGATTAGGTAAATACTTTCCTATGTACTTTTTTTTATTCTGGTTTCTTGAAGTCTCTGTCTCCTCCTGACTCATATAAGATAAAACAACCTAATCAGATACTATACATAAATATTGGCAGCTTTCAGTCTTGCTTTTCATCCTGAGCCTGATGGGCAAAGAGCTTCAGTGAATTTGCTTGCTTTTCCAAGTGAATCTAGAGGTGCTTGTTTACTTGAGATCGAATCTTGGGCAAACAGTTCACTATAGCTCTACAAACAAGCACAACTGGTGACCTTATACTATTGTTTCTTAACAATCCAGAGCTTTGATGCAGACCGTTGGTCCTATCCAGTACAACTGGACATGACACCACTTTTGTTTAAAATGCCCTAGGAACAGTCCTCATCAATCGTATGGGTTTGGTAATTCTGCCCTTTAGGTTTCATTAAGGGTCGAAGTGATTCAGAAGAAATCTCTATGAGGGAATGACAAATCAGCTTGGTTGTGCGATATCAGGAAGGACTTTCCTGTGACGGCAGTAAATATTCCTTCACCGGGTGAAACGAACCACCTGCTCCCCTCTTAAGAACACTGAAGGGACAGATAAGAACATGAAGAAGAAAACAAATGAGGGGTTGGTATGACAGCATTTAACAGAAAAAAAAAAAAACATCAATTACAGAAAAACTTGCTTGGAAATGGTGTTTCTCTCTCCATCCCACACCACCACCAATGTTTCTCCAGCACCATTTCTACATTACATCACACGTGCCTTGTTATCAACAATGCTCACTGTTCCAGTGGAGCTGCTATTACACAATATTTCTGACAAGGACCAAGTAAAATTTCCTATTTCCAAGCCATATAGTTCAACAGTTTAAGTAGGAAAAAAATTTAGTTAGGAGGTTTGGATTTTAAAAAATGAACTACGGTTATGATAGAGTCCATTAACCAATTCTAAATTAAAGTGGAACTGAAATAAAATTATAGTAGAACATGTATAAAAGAACATGTGACAGCCACATGGATACCAAATGAATCCATTATACTAAGTACTTTTCCAGTAATAGCAAATGAATTCATAATGATGGCACACTTAAGATCAGATGAAACCTAAAAATATAAATGTCAAAATATCTATACATGGTTCACTCTCATAATTTACTTTTTCCACTGCACACCAAATACAAGGTCAAAATGCTTCCATGTTGGGGATTTTAGTCTAACACTCTCCACTTGTGAATTGGATTTGATGACTGTAAATGAAGTTTTATGTAAATCAGAAAGACAGATGATACATTTCATGGGTTGGTCATGGTGAAGATGGCAAATTTCACAGTAAGTCACAGACTGATGTACAAACACACAACCACAAACAAAATCAATTTAACTGCTAAGTGAATTACTCTTCAGGGTTAAAAATGAATGAATGAGGATGCCTCAAGGTTTTTCCATAAGATGCACTGAAAACTATATTCTAAAGCAACGAGTCTAGGCAAACTCCTCTTTGGGAAAACAGCGCTCTTCTGTGTAAGTATGAAAATAATTTCAAAATAGTGTTGCTATTTCTGAAAATCCAAAATCATGGATAGTCATTAAATGATCAATGTGCTATATTTTAAATTAAGAGTCTCTTTGGATTAGCTTTCATCATTTGGACTTTTTATGAATTCCCTGGAAGTTTTGTCATTTATCATGGCAATAAATAATAGAACAATGAACACATTTTCCTTATCCATGAAGGAACAGATATCAGAACAGATGGAGGGCCATATATAGTTTTAAAGTCTCATGAAAAGAAAAGAGCACATTAAATGTTAAAACCGGCCAGTGTTCCACTAGGCATTGAAAGACAGGTCAAACATTTTCCACATGTACGCTCAGGCTAATCAAATACTTACTAGCACATCACTTAGAACACAATTTTATCTGCCCATTCAAATACTGGTTTTTTTTCCCCTAAACCTAGGAGGTCTATTTCAATATTATGGACATGATATAATTGCTCCTGCCAGCATTACAGATTTTTGCACAGCTGAGTGGAATCCACGGAGGCAATCTGCCATAATGGTGTGGGCACATGTGCACAACACACACACACACACACACACACACACACATATACACACACACACACATTCATATTTCCTCTCTATCGTCATGCTTACAAAAGAAAGGTTTCCCAGAATAAAAAAGACAAAGGCCCTAAATAACAAACTGAAATTTTATTAAGGGAATTCTAGTTAATTCTGAGCTTTATAATCTCTAAGAGCTAGAAAGATTTTCAGCCACAGAAAGCATTTTGACAGGACATTTGCTTGCCAATTAAATCCTCAGGAGTACAGCAGCAGAGTAGGGCTAAATACAGATAATATAATTTGGACCGTTGTTTGCACAGCAGTAAATTAGAATCTTAAAAAATAATTGAGTCCACAGATGTTCCTTCTAAACAACAACAAAAATTTTAATGCTTTTCTGCAGTTATATTCCAAAACACCCCTCATGAGCTGCTTCTTCCTGAAAGCATCAGCAGAAGGCCAAGTTCAGAAGAGCTTATTGGGAAGAACATATCGGGAGAGGGGAGTTTGTGGAGGCTGAGGGAGCTTAAGTGTCAAGACTGGGGCTTATTTAGGGGCATGGTAGGTACTAAGAATGTCATCTCCACACTTCAATAACACACCCCTCTTTGCATCAATATGGGGGCTCAAATACGCCCTCGGGTAACTCCACCACTTCAGGTTCCTGGTACATTTAATTAAGCTAAGTGGAACGAGAGCCTACCCTAGCAGTAAGCCTGCTTGCCTGGCCCTGGAGCACAGAAGGCTGGTTTGAGCAGAGCACCGGGAAGTAGCGAGTTGGCAATTTTTTCAGTTCATCTGTTCAATAAAAGTGGCCAAGGTAGATTATTTTTTGTCTGAATTATCAAGTGTGGCTGTCTATGTTGATGAAATGACCCAGATAATTGCCAAATCTCCATCTCACCTAGTCTCCATAACCCAAATATGCCACCAATCTTTTGAGGATCCCATCACTTACCCTGACAGTTGCCCCATTTGTTAAATATGACGAACAGCACCTGACATCACATCTCATTTAGAAAGCAATCTGTAACCTTCGGGTGAAATGCATAAATTATTGTATATATAAGCTTTAAGAGAAAATACAGTAACTGAGACCAATACAAATAAACTTTGCTATTAAAACCTTGAGATTATGTTGGCTATAATTAATCTTTATTTTATTCTTCCTCAGAATCTCTGTCTGATTTTTAATCACTCTTAGGGAATATGTTGCTTTCCAAAAGAAACATATGGCAGGTAAAAATTCAAAGGCAGGGACCCACCAGTTTTCTAGCTGTAGTATCGATTCTGGCAGCTCGTCTAAGGACAAATGGTGGCTTTCACTATGCTAAATTTCTGGAAACTGATACCCCCCCCTCCAGAAAGTCCTAAACAGACCCAGTGTGAGAGTTCATCCTCACCTACCAAGAGTTGCGACGTCCCCTATCACCTGGACTTTCTGCTGACTTTATTATGGTAGCACTTGGCCTCTAGATAGGTGCATTCTGAGCTCTTCCAAATATCAGCGTCACCCAGATGGCATCAGATGCCTTTTTCAAATCCCACCCCTACATTTTCCTTGAGTGCTGTACACATTATTAGTCATTATTGTAGCAGCTTTACTCTAAGCCAAAAGATAGAAGTGTGTCTGGAATCTGAGTGGCAGGGCTGTTATAAAACAGCGTAGACTGAGTGTGTATATATTTGTATGTGTGTGTGTGCATCATTCACACACACATGCACACATATGCAACCCACATATGCATGTGCACACACACACTGCATATGCACAAATGCACTAGCTTGCTTTCTAACTCTCTCTAGAGAGAAATAAATTTTTTCTCATGAAAACAGCTAGGATTGATTCCCATCAATCAATCCTTGTCTTCCCCTATCCATCTCTGCCCACGGTGTAGTCAGCTTCTACACAAGAACCAGTCAGCAAACTCCTGAAATGTTTACTTGAATTATTACATAGCTACTCCATCTGAAATAGTAGCATTATATCTATTTGAATAGTGGCATATCAAAAGTTGAGGCCCATATAATATTATGCATTCTAAAATAACCTGGGGAAAAAATTTTCTCATTCTCATCAATTGCTGTCAATTGATCTCTCTCACTGGAAAATAAACTGCAAGGACTTCATAAAGCACATATCTGCTTACCTTGGTATTAAAGAAATTTGGTCCTATATCAAGTATAGAATCTAGGCTAACATACCATGTGAAAGAAATACTGGAACTTAGAAAACATCCACTGCTTCAAGCTGCACATTTCATTTTATTTATATCCTAAGAGGGTGGAATGCATCTGTAAACATTTTCAAAATTGAAAGCACAATGCGGAAGGACTGCCTACATTATTATCTATGCAGAGCACACAGTTTAACATTTGTTTATGCAAACCATATAATTGGAAACTCTGTCCATTTTCTGCTTGTGCTAAGTATTCTGTGTATAAATACTTTTTCATAGTAGATAAATAGGGTTTTTATTTAGGTCTTATCACCTTCATATTACATATTCATTGATTTCTAAACTGCCTTAAACAGCTCTGTAGCTGAGAAACATTATGAATTCAGCTTTGGCACCTTGGTATTAAATTTGCATAGCAGGTCACGCGTCGCTTGACATACATGCAAAATTGTACTGCGGCTATTTTATTATAAGCCACAAAAGATATTCAGAAACTGCATACAGCATCAAAAATAAATTAAAATGGATCAAAGACCCAATAGGAAGCCACCTTTTTTTCTTTTTTACTATTTTGTGATGCCTAAAGCCATTTAGATGTTCTAGTCAATAAACAAAAGTTAGACTAACAATTTTTAGTCTTCCCAGTTTTATATTCTAATTACTAAAGGTTAACACAATTTTTCCTTATCACATCGGGACTGACTTTAGTTGTAGTTAATGGTTCAATATTAAATCCTCTGTACTATGATGCCTGCAATTACATGTATACTCTAGAAACACACGTGTATGTTTGTTGCCATAATGAAATGATAGTTTGTTGCAATACATTCAGCATTTGCACTTCTGAGGAGATTTGGCATTTATTAAAAGTGTATCAACATCCCATTACAAATTGCCTGTCCTGGTATTTTGTGTTCGAATACATTAGCAAAACAGTTTTCTGAGCTAAAGTTATGACATGTATCACAAACCAACTGTAGTCCTATCATTTCTAGATGCTCTGAAATCATTTTCAGTATACAGAAGACTCAGAGCTCTGGGCTGGACTCTGTTCACATCACATATACAATATGCCCACTAGAACCTTGAAGACCCAATGACCTCTCCTCCTTGGGGATTAAGACTAGTCATCAATTTGTCAGTTCAAAATTGTACATGTATCTAAATTGGCCCCTTTTTAAAGAGAACTAGAGATAAGATCAATGTCTCCTGTTGGAGGAAAGTGGAGAGATTGAAAAAATGGGGGAGAGAGGGAGGCATTGCAAGCAAGGGGAAATGATATAAACAATGGCATGGAGAAACAAATGTGCCTGAGGAGATAGGGGGTCAGTAAATGGCCCAATTGGCAGCTGTAGAAGATGTAGTGGTGAGACATGAAGACCTGTAATTATCAACTTTGCTAATTTATCTGCGACAGTAACTCAACCTAGAATGCTGAAGCTCTAGAGTGAGAAAAGCCCTTTCAACTGGACTTGATTTCAATCTTTACTTGACTATTGATTAAAAAGATTTCATTCAAATGGGGTATCCCAACATTTGGTACATTAAAAATTATATTATAACTTCACCTATAAAATAGTTGGTTTATTTACAGATCTTTTAATTCAAGGCCAGGACCTTAGAGTATGGATTTTCACAACATAATTCTCACATAAACCTCACCTATGATGCATCCTCTAGGATTGCTCATTTGAGATTCCTGAAGGTGGACTACAAACTTAAAGACACTTGAGAAGCAATCTGAGGGCAGAATATTTTAGATTTTAATAATTTTTCTTCAATCTTAAATAGCTGTCTCATCAACATCTATTTTGATTGCATTTTTTAATCAGTTGAAATTTACCGATGTAATGGGTTGAGACTTGTGGGTATGTTGGGATGGGGTGAATATATTTTGCATGTGAGATGGAGATGAAGCTTTGGAGACCAGAGATTGAATTGTGGTAGGGAAAATAATACCCCACAAAAGATGTCAGGATTCCAATCCCCAGAACCTTTGACTATGTTATTTTACATGGCAAAAGGGACTTTGCAAGTGTGATTAAGTTAATGAACTTGAGATGGGGAGGTTATCCTCTAATCTCTCAGGCTAATATAATCACAAGAGTCCTCAAAAGTAGAAGAGGGAGTGTCAGAGAAAGCAATGTGACAATGAAAGCAGAGGCAGTATAGGCAGAGTGAGAAAAATTTGAAGATGGTACACAGCTGGCTTTGAAGATGGAGGAAGGGGTCACAAGTCAAGGAATGCAGGAGGCCTCTAGAAGCTTAAAGACAAGGACCAAATTTTCCCCTAAAACTTCCAGAAGGAACACAGCTCTGTTGCCACATTGATTTTAGCCCCATGATTCTCATTTCAGATTTCTGATCTCTAGAAGGCTAAGAGAATAAATTTATGTTGTTTTAAGCCATCATGTTTGTGGTAATTTGTTACAGCAGAAATAGAAAACTAACAGAAATGAGTTTTTCCAAAACAGTCAACTTAATTTCACAGGAGAAAAAATTTATTTTACACTCATTTTTCCTTGGTTTATGCAATACTGAATAAACACACATAACTACAATAGTAAGTACAACTGGCATTAATAGGATTGGGGACAAAAACAACTAATCAATGCTGGCCATACAATTCAACTGGTGGGAGACAAAGCAGCAGGGGTACCCGAAAGTTGCCTCTAGCCATCAGCACATATGTTACCAGCTGCAGCCAGGAGATTTCCCACAGGGCTTAGAGAATATTGGTTAATCTGGCAAATTCTCATTTTGGTGGAGGTAGATCAGGGAGCTGCTACGGTATCTGGTGTTAGAGCAAAACTTCTCCTCACTCCTATTCTTTGCCTTATTCTTAAAAACACAAAATTGTCATACGACCTAAATACCCTCTGAATAGTGGTGTGAATTTTTAAAACTATATTTCAATTTTTTTATCATTTCCATTCAGATAATTTTGATGGATTTTCTAGCCTGGTCGCAGATGACTTCTAGGATGGTGTGCCTTTTGAGGTTAACTGGGGCTGTGTATATGAAGATATACAGAGGTGCAGGCTAAAGATCATTTGAAAATACATTCACAAGTCCTAGTCCTTGGCCCTTGGACAGAAACAGAGGTTAGCATCATTCCATCATTCCAAAATGATGTGGATGTTTCCTGGAATTTGTTCTCATGATATGTGGTTGAAGATTTGGCATTATAACACTGGTAAGCCACAACTGAGGCGCCTGGTCAAGAAAGCATCACTTATTCTTAAAAAGAGAGATTTGCTTCTCTGTCTTGTGAAATAAGTCTTTTTTCTAAATCTCATTAAGTTGCTCACCTTAGGAACCTACTGTGTAGCCAAATGATACCATGTCTCAGGACTTAGATCTTGCTTTACATTAGAAAGTGCTACTTTTAGGCAAAATCTACTGCATGATGGAATGGCTTCCTCTGCCTTGCCCTGGCTTCTCTGAGAGATCACCCAAGATGATGGTTTTTAATCAGAACCACTTTCTCTGAAGTACATTTTTTTAAAAGAAAGAAATTAGTTTAAAGCATTATTATAGACCACCATATGAAATTCCCACATTCTTAGCAGTTTGAAAAATGTTTAATTTATGTTTATGTATTCTTATTCAAAATGTTAGTTAACAGCCTGTAGGGACCCAGTAATAGGACCTTTTTTTCTTTTTTATGTTTATTAGCTACATTAATGACTGTTTCTGCAATTCCACTGCAAAGACTTTTGTTAATGAACGCCAATTAATTCTGAAATGATTTTAAACAAAGGGTGATGAGAATAACCAATCAACCATGACAGTGTAAAGAGCAAGCAAGCTGCTGTGGCCTAAATTTCCTGCATTGATTATTTGCTGTCAGATGGTATTGTTATTCATGAGACCTGTCTTCAGACTCCATATACATGCCTTAGTCTAGAGTGCCATTATCTCAGACGTAGTTGGGGCACTGTCTCCAGTGGCACAGATTCCATCATGACCAGGTGTCAGCAGCATCCAAATGTGTAGCTTCACTACCTGTCACCAGATGGGGTGTGATCATACAAATATTGCTTTCTGCTCAGTAGGCACTCAATAGGTATTTGTGAAGTTGAAATGAACTAGAAGCAAAACCTAGTCCACACAAATGTGCTTTATGATAGTCCATCTGTAGTTTGAAAGAAACATTCTATTTTTACATTTAAAAATTCAACATAAATTCTCAAAACCCTTATTAGAAATGGTTAATGGAATCATTTTCCTAAACTCATTCATTATAATTATGTGACAATTGCAGTATGACTGCAAAATGCTTATGTACACGTACCATTCTGAAGTTGGAGTACTGAAACACTCAAATGCACCCCAGGTGATTTGAGCCCAACAAAGCTAATGTTTTCTTTTAAAATTGAAAATACTCAAACATTTTGCTCAAGGGTAGCTTTGAAAGTTTATGAAGTTCACTCCCCTCTCCTCTATTCTCTACCTGGCAAGGTTAATGGACACTAGATTGTATGCAATGGTTCCTTCAAGCTTAAAAAGAGTAGTGCCTTAGAGAACACACCCTTGAGTTAAGGACCTTCTCCAGCTAACAGAAATTTCCACTTAATGCATCATCAATAGGCTGGTCCTAGACAATTGCAGGGCTTTCTGGCCTTGGGTATTTCATTCTTGAATGGGACTTTACTTTTTACTTTCATTTTGAAGGGGTGGCACAAGGAGAGGGACTTCAATTCAATGAAGTTTATACTAAATAACAACTTATTGCCAGGTGAGTCCAGAAATATGTATTCACTTGACACAATGGATGCTTTCTGGGCAATCCAATAACTTCCTCTCCTCTGGCAGGTCCAACCAATGGACTTTGGTTCTCACATATATACAAAAGAAAGAACTATGTCAATATACAGCAAATGACTGCCTTTCCTCAAGTGGCTTGGTCTAGTAGGCCAGAAACAAGTATTGGGTTGAGTCAATTGAAGAAGATGTAAGGAAAAGATGCATATGTCAGGCCACTCCAGAGAAGAATGGTGGAAGAACTAAAAATAAGCATGAAGAGTCATAAGCTAAATGTCTATTAAATGTACCACCATCAACATAAAGGCCACTTTTGATCGGATGCAAGGAATGTGTGTATTGTGTAGATGCATGAGTCCATGTAGTGTCCCAGATCCCTGCCTCCATTCAAGACAGAAGCCATCCTTCCTCCAGCAGCTGAAAGAGCTGGCTGCTGACTGTTAGTAACAGAGTCACTTTTCTGAGAATTGTCTAAGAGGGCCTGTCACACAAAGTCCCACCCACTCCCTGGGGAGAGACCACGTTCAGTAACCAGTTGATGCAGAGGGTTAAAGGCCTGGCACCTGGATTGAATTCAAGAGAACTCTGAAGTGTTATATCAGTTTCCCTACCCCTTCATAATTGTCGGCCCTAAAAGTACTTTTCAAAAGCTTCCCACATAAAAATCTCCATCACAGAGTTGGCTTCCCGAGGAAACTGACCTGTGATAGCAGCACTATATGTCAATAACATCCTTTGTCTCTGCATACATATATAACATAAGAAAGTAAATAGAACATGTAACTATATCTCAAGTTTTCTAGGTTTATATGTAATGTATGTATGGCACTAAAATAAATGTGACTTTATCATGGCAGAAATTAATAGTACATGATTCTTAAAAATTGGACAAAATTCACCAAAACCAAAAGTGGTCATTTAAGTTTGATTTGCTTTAACAGCAACCTCTTCTTCTCTGAACAAAAATGTGAGTATTAAAACAGCACATAGGAAAGCAGGTCAAATTTTTCAGAATTTCATGTGCAGCCCATGGGCCTTCGGATACAACTGGGTAATGAGAATCAATGTATTATGTTCTAAATGCTTATCTTATAACAACAGAGGGTAATCCTAGGAATTTTCTTTTGTTTGGATTTGTAAGAAAAAAATTATTTATCCCTTAGAGTAAAAGCGAAAATACTAAGATGACTCATTCTTCAAAACGTTCCAATGTTGAATTTTAGGCCAGGATTCCCATGGCCACAAAATGATGATGTTATTTGAACATTTCATTAAAGTTTAAGAACTGTATAAATTCAGATGAACACGTGGGAACAGTTTTATCTTTTACTTTTTTCAAGAAACCCTTATGAACTCAAGTATGCTATGGCTGATCTAATTCTAGTTCTTCGATCTCATCTACAAATCAGGCAAGAAAGAACATTTTGAAAACTCTAAAAAATTAATTAGTTTCAGAGTACTATTCCCAAGACCAATTGTTTTTAGGTAAAGCAAATGTTTCTAACATAATTTTATTAACTATTGTCATTGCCTACAGCTGGGATAGAGGCCAGCTCCAGTTAATTAGTCATGGCTCTGTTGACACGCATTCTAAGGTCTTATTCTGGTTGGCCATCACTGTTAGCAAACTCTGTCTTACAGAATAGAAGTCTAACCTCTCAAGGATGACACAAAATGTTCAGTGTCATCACATACCACTTTGCCCGGCACAGCTGATGATTCGGCCATAGCAAAAGACACTGGGTCTACTCACCACCATGCTCTTTCCAACTCCCCAGCTTTTGCACATACTGTGCCCTATTTTTTCCTCCTCAATTGGTTTCCTGGCCAATTCCTACTCAGAGTTCATGATTTAGCTCTTCACTCACATCCTCTGGGAAGCCATTCAGACTGTCTTAGGCCAAATTAGTTCTTCTGAGTTAGTGACTCCCAGGTCATATCTCTTTCATTTCACTCACTTATATTGTAATCATGCATCTGCCTCTAGACTATGAATTTCTTGAGGTGAGAGATGGCACCTACCACAATATAAGATATGCAGATATAAAATAAACATTTGTTGAATACAGAAATGAAAATAGGAAAATGTATTTACATTTTTAAAAATCTGTATTTTATATGTTTCATCTACCAGGATGCTAGGCCCAAAATATATTTCTGTGCTAGTCAACTAATCATGAAAGGTTTTATTAAACCACAGCCTGTGGGACTAGGGGCACAAACAGAACCACAAAATTCCATCCTTTGTTAATTATCTTTACTTTTCAGGGACATTATCCAGGATTGTCTCTTTAAATATAATATGTTTCCAGCTCTCAGAATTCTCTATATGAAGATTCAAGGTATTTCAAGTTATACTGATCCATTTGGAATGGTCTAATTTAAAAAGAGTTTTAGATCTCTTTTTTTTGGCAGTTTATCAATTAAACATCCATGGAAATGAGGAATTTACTATTTCTGTGTCTATATACTCAATAACAAAATGGCTTCAAAACAATTCTGAACTTAATTTTATAGAATACTAGCTAAGGTTTCATGAGAGCCTACCACATTCTAGGTACTGTTCTAAGCACTCTACAGTGAAAAAACTCATTTAACTCCACAGACATGGAGTACCATGCCGAAAGTCATAGAATCAATATGGAAATCAAACTCAGGCAATCTGCTTCTTAAGCGCATGCTCTGAACTGCTAAGCTCTACTGCTTCTTAACTGAGATGGTCGGCCACAGTCTCTCTAAATGGTGGGATGGCAAGTAGAGGTCTAATCACTCTGATGTGATGAAGAAAGAAGGCTGAGCTGAGAGTCAGAAAACCTAATCCCAGCATGACATATTTTCCCAAGTAAGTCTCTTTGGGCCTCATTTTCCCCAAATAGCTAAATGAGAGGTTCAGACTAGATGGTCTCTACAAATCCTTTCTTCATTCTCTGTAGTTAAATGAGTCTATGGTCTCCATGACCAGAGAGCTGGTTCTAATGACTGGTCCAGAAGAACACAAAAAGCTTTTCCTGGGTTATTTACTGGGTTATCCTTGACCTGCCATCGAATGATTACATTTTCTGACAGTTTGAGCATCCTCTTTCTCAATTACTTGATCACTACAGCTACTTTTATCAGGTTCCTTCTTGCTAACAATCCTTCACTGCAAACAAGCAGCCCTTTCCTCTGAGAGACGTATGGTCCTAGATACTTCCTGTCCTCTGAACAGCACAGTCTGGGTTTGATGACATCAGGGTCCCATCAGTTCAAACGAGCCTTCTAATAGATGAGCCGCCCAGTCTGGCTGAAGAAGCCTGAATCTTTCAGTAATATTTTAATATCATATTTTGACGACACATGGGTCTGAAATTTGGTGTACAAAAAGGATACTTTAGACATTGCAAACAATGCCAGTCAATCAAACATACCAGGGAGAGAACAGGCTACTGATAATTTATATGTTTCTGAATGAACAAATAACAGATAGATTCTATCCATCTATAAGGTGACAAATGTATTAAGGCAGGCCAACTACTTTCTGAGTATCCAAGTTTGCTTTACAGTGACAAGTCAACTCAGAGGATCAAAGGATAAAGTTTTCCAAATATGCTTGCTAGAAGCAAATGATTAGATTTGATCACATAAACATGGCATTCTGCTAATGGGCACATATGAAATAGCTAATATAGCTTTGGATACTGAGAGAAAAGTTAAAGCTCTCAGGTTCTGGCTGTGTACCTGACATTACCAAAGGACATCCATTCACTTCTGGTGTCTCAAACAGCCTACTGGCATTGCCGCTCGAGTAATGAGGTTAACTGTATCCATGAACTAGAAAATGAGAAACTCCGCAACAGTGGTCTTGGGAAGCACACACTCTTAAAATCTTGAGACTCCCCAACATGTCTTTCCATACATAGTAAGATAGGCCTTAAGCAGGACAATTGTCTGTTTGTTAGACTGCCAGCATCTGAAAGGCAAGTGTAATGAGCTGAATTGTATGCCTTCAAAATTCATATATGGAAGTCCCTACACCCGGTACTTCAGAATTTGACTATATTTGGAGATAGGGCCCCTAAAGAGATAAAATGAGATCAATAGGGTGGACACTCATCCAATATGAGTGATGTCCTTATAAAAAGAGATTAGGACACGAAGACACATGGAGGAGACCAGGTGAAGACACAAGGAAAAGACGGCATCTATAAGCCAAGGAGAAAGTCTCCAGAAAAAAAATCAATTCTGCCAAAATCTTGGGCTTAGACTTCCAACCTTGAGAACTGCAAGAAAATAAAATTTTAATGTTTCAACTACCCAGTCCACGGTACTTTGTTATGGCAGCCAGTACAAATTAACATGCCAAGGGACATTACAGTGAGTAAGTGTGAGGCACAGTATCCCCAGCCCTCAAGAAATTTGAGTTTACAGGCTATTGGAGAAGAAACTTACATAAAGAGGCAATATAAAAAAGAATGCAAGATGAGTTTCCATTGGCGTAAGGACATGGCACTCTATGGATGGAGAAGAGGGGTACCTGGATTGGGAAGTCTGCCTGGAGAATGTGAAGTGTTAACTGAGAGGAAAAGTTTGGAGAAAGCATCGGCGCATCTCACATACAGATGGAAGACAGCATGTGAGGGGTTGTTGAGAGAAGAAGCTGGCAAGTGCAACAAGGGCCAGGTCAAACAGGCATTTCCAGAGCTTTCTTCTATCTCTTTAGGCAATGGGAGGCAGGGAAAGCTCAGCCTGGCTGCAAGGTGGAGAGGCATGGTAGGGAGGGGCAAGACCAGAGGCAAGAAACCCAGGTATAGCAATCAGGTGAGACATGATGTCCACCTGGTGTAAGGTGATGGCCAAAGGACTGGAGCTACAGTTCCTAACTAAATGAGGAAGGCAGGACTTGACGATTGACAGGCGACAGAGCAGAATAAAGGAGGAGGGAATCTTCAGTGATGCCAGGCCTCTGGGTCTGACAGTAGTACCCTCTACTATTCAGCATTAGTGATGTTGAGTATGGGGTGCCTATGGGAACATCTGAGTCTGAATGTTTAGAAGGAAGCTGCATATGCCTCTCTGATGTCCAGTGCATGGCAGATATTCAGCACAGAAAGGAAGGCAAGGGGCAGAGGAGGAGAAAGGCAGAAGGTAAGGAGATTTATCATACCTAAGTCCAAATTCTTTCTCCAGCTGGTTTTCTTTAACAACTTTAAATGGTTAAACATCAATGTCTATTAAACATGTTGGCACACCTCCCTACTTTCTGGGTTGGGTCAGAAAGGAAAAAAATATTGTATAGAAAGAGATCAGGAAGTCAGAGTTACAAACTTCTGGTTTCACAGCAGGATCAAGTAGAAGGGAAATCAAAGTCTTAAGATAATGAGCTCTTATCTAAGTACCAATATCATCTTAAGGAGCAAAGCTAAATATGTAGAAAGCTCTAAATCTCATCAACTGAATGACATTTGTAAATATGCCTTTCAACATTTTTTCTAGTTTGAAAGGCACTATTAAATTTTCTGCTGCTACCAAATTAACACGTTGATATGCACCTAATTGACTTTAATTAAAAATAAAGAAACAAGGCTACCAGCATGAGAAAACTTTAGATTTTTGTCATCTCCATAAGTTATTTTTAAACATCTAAAAAAATTCAAGCACATCCCCAAATGGACAAAATTACAGGCTTTAGAACAAGCTCTCAGCAAGATCTTTTTTTAAATCATTGAAAATGAAACCTGATCACTTGTTCTGTTTTTAAAAAATGAAAACCCTGTGATATAGAGGTGGTGACTTACGTATTCCCTCTCAGTTCCAATGAAAATGCCAATACAAATTTTATGAAAACAAAACTGATGATTCTTACATCTGAATGTAGTCAGGAAATTCCCCTGGTCATAAGCCCTGCTCGAATATTAGACTAAAGTATCATGAGAAACCACATAAACTCTTTAAATTCCATAGCTTCTTGTGTATTCATTTGATGCAGAGATGCTTTATTTTACCTGCCTATCTCTCTATACCCATCTTGTTTTAAAAATATTTTTGTTTGTTAAATGAGGGTGTTCGATCAGTAGCTAATTAACTAGTTAGCTAATTACTTAGTTAATTAATAGTTTCCCGGTAAATGCAAAGATAAATAAGGGATAGACCCAGCTCTCCAATGAATCATGATCCAAACAGTATTAAAAGAAGGCATGCGCCTATGCAAAAAATGGGTGAAATACCTACCTGGTGAGCTTATTATGCAAATATACTGACACCAAATAGGAGACTCTTGTTTATTAGGGAGAGGCCTATTTTTCCTGCCTTTCGTCTCTTATTTATGATCTTTCTTTTGTTTTCAAAAATGATTTTGGAGTTAATCACTTGAACAAGGGTAAAACGTTTACTCCGTAAAATTTTTACTCCTTTGTTCTGACAGGGTATCTGCTTACATCTATGTTCTCTCTGAATCCACTACATAGGAACCTTGCTGTCTAGAATCAAATTGAAGTTTGACATACTGAATAACTTCAAATGCAAAGAAAATATTCTGCTCAAATAAAAGTAAAGAAAAAAAGGCTAAGTACCCCAACATAAGGCAGTATTTGGTAAGTGCCATTAAATATTAGGAAAAAATTGTCCTATATGCATAATACATATGCCACTTAGTACATGTGTGATTTCCATCCCCAGATGAGGAAACTGAGGCTTGGAGAAGCTAAGTCACTTGTCTAAAGGTCCCTAGTACCTATTGCAATGGTCCATGTGTTCCATTTCACTTCAAAATGTGTCCCACTCTGAACAATAAGTTATATGGTCATATGAGCCATACCCTATCAATATGTAGCACAGAGTAGGTATTCAGTCACCGAATAAAGAGCAAAAGAGAAGGTCATGGCTGCCGTGAACATTTATGTGAGTCTGAAAAACTGCTGGTGTAAATTGTGACATATCTCTCAGCCTGGGTCTTTTATTCATCACATGTAAAATAAGATCAATGATTGCACCTCATCCCTCAATTTGTAGATTGCTTCAAATATATATGAAATTGTCAGAAATTTGTCAGAATGGAAACCATTACAGAAACCCAACATTTTATTATCATTTTTATTAGTTATCACAGATTCATTTAGATTTTGCTAGAAATTACAGACTTGAAAATTTCCACTGCCAATATACTATTGAATTCCATGGTGGCAATTTCTGAAATTGAAAAATGCATAGGACTTTGGGCTTCATATCTCCTGAGAAGAAAATGAATGTACATATCAGTATGTGTGTGTGTGCACGTATATGTATGTCAGAGAGGGAGAAAGGGGGGGGGGAAGAGATGTGTATGCATGGTGTGCATATGGGGCAGAGGGTAAGTTTTTCACCTGGACACATTCTATGTTAAAGTTCTAAAAGTTTACAACATAGTAAAATAAACCTGTGCTTTTAAAAAATGAAGACGAGTTATTTGCATAGGGGTCGGTGGGGAGGGGAAGTTATGCAGAAAAAGGAACGAACATGTTTGGCAGTTTTGAGCATTTAATTTCAAAGTCCTTACATATACATGAACATAAACTCTGAAATGACTTATATCTACAATGTTATTTCACCTGAATTGTTATTCGCTTTATAGAAAAACAGCTATTTGTCTAATAGGATTTTATTCTCCCATTCTAGAGTTTGGGCCTTTCAGTAAGGTATTCAGAATTAATGACTATTTAGATATTTATATATGCATAATTCTGAATAACTTACACAATATTTTTAACAAATCAAATTCATAGGAAAATAAGGTTACCATTGGGCTAATTTGTGTTAATCAGGAATGAAACATTAAAATCTCTATGCAAAAGCTTTAGGTGACCTAGTATATTCCTTTGGCATCCTCCAAATATTTCTGCCATTGGACAGACAAAATCAACTAGGTTTAAATATTCCTGGTTAGAGAGAGAGAGAAAGAGAGACAAACTAATATGTGAAGCTAATCGATTAATTACTTTTAGCTACTGGTCACTACTCTTCCAACTTCCCTTTCCCCACCCTCTCCCATGGAGTCAGAGCCAAGATTTGAGATGGCAGATCATTTCTCACTGCCAAGACTATGGTTCAGAGTAAATTGGCTCCCATCAGATTTGACTCTAATTTGCATTTTATCACTTTTAATTTGAACTTAAGCACCTACAGAAATGTCTTTAGTCAGAAATGTGTAACCTGGAATCTTGTTCTAAGTTATGCTACTCAAATCAGAAAAGCTATGCTCTCTTGGTTTCTAAACATATACGATAGAGATAATGGCCATGGAAAAACACATTATAATAAACCCGGGGTTAAAAACTGGCAATGTTAGTCAAAATGAAGACATTTCCTTTTTGAGTTTATTGTACAACAATGTGCACTGCAATAACCTGATTTCTACTTCACCAAATAATTACAATAGCATTTCTCAATTTAGTTGTTGGGGTGCTTATTCTGTAAATTGATACTTGCTCACTGAGATTCACTTTCAAACTTAGGAGCTCTGCTCTGACATTTAAAAAAATCAAATAGCTGTGTAGGTGGCCAGGTATATATTTGTTCTAAGTGCTTAAGTGCTATTTTGAGTGGTTACAGGAATTTGTCCTCTGAGAGGGTCCAGGTTAGGAAATTGGACTCTGCCTCATTAATGATGCACTTACAGGTGATCCCTTTATCAATCAAACTTGCTATATTACCTTTTAAAATGTTTTATAGAAATGTATTACCTTTCTCAGCAAATGTTATTTCAGCCCACATATGACACTGCAGGATTATGCTGCATTTGAAGCTAAATGTACAAATGTAAAGGCCAATCAAAAGCTTCCTTCAAAATCAAAACTGTTGCACATTGCTGAATTCAAAGAAGCCAGATTTCTAAAGGCTGAGTCTAATTCAAAAGCCTTCCAATTAGAAAGGGCCAATTATATTTATTATTTTATAACAATAATGATCCTTCTTGTATTAAAAACAGCCGCCATCACTTCCTCTCCAACGATGCTTTGAAATTTTTCGATGCCTTTCAGATCTAGATTGCACATTAGAGCTTATCTTCATTTAAAATGTTTGCATAGGCTCTCAAACAGGGTAACTCCTGGGCAATTAGGTATGGGTCAAGTTAATGTATACCAGGCATACATTCATTTTAATGATGAAAAGTCAACAGAAAGCGAGTTTCTGTTGGGCAATATTGCCTCATAAAAAAGAAATGCTCTAAATAGTTCTCCAAGTCTCAAAAGCCAACCAAAGTCAGTGATCCCACCAAAGTAGTCTTGTGAGAGGCAACAAGCCAAGCAAAAGTCTCTTACCACTCAGAAAGAACCCAAGTCTACACCTTGACCAGGAATTGGCAAAGCATTTTGGGGCTGGTGTTTTGTCGAGAGGAAGGTTGAGCGGAATGAAGGACAGCCAGGTTTGAGAAGCTTACACACCAGAACTGCAGGTACAACTTATCAATGAGAGGGGGGAAATAGGCTCTGAATATAAACTCCATGCTTAAAAAGACAGATCTCCCACCTAAGACCAACATGTGAAATACAAAAGTGAAATTAACATAGCAATAATCAAGTACAACCCCGGATCCTCCCACCCACAAGAAAGCAAAATAGAAAAGGGCAGTTCCACATGGGCAACTCTTGAAGTTCATAAACACCTAACCTTAGAGCTCAAAACATGATATTTTAACCTGAAGTGCCAATCCATTCAGTCATAAGTACTATATAAACTGATGCATTCCTACTCACAACCACGGTGATTCAGAAGAACACATACATAATCCCAATTGGGCAGATAAAAGGATCCAGGGAGCCCTCATCTTGCATTTGCAATGCACTTTACAGTTTACACAGTACTTGCACATCCTCAGTATATTATCATATAGCTTTTTAAGTAAAGTAAAACAGGGATTAGTTCTCTCTGTGATAGAGCTGAAAAATATTCATCTCAGAGAATGGATGTCACTTGCTCAATGTGTGTATGACCAATACAAGATCTAAGATGTGATTTAGATCAGCTAGATGATGGTATAGTTCTCTTTTGATCTCTCTAGAGTTCATCTCAAGCAAGGATGTGGTGTGGCAAAAGGCATACACACTGTCATTCTAGGCCCTCTGTTGTCCCTCAAATAATGATAACAAAAATGAGAATAATAATAACTGCCATTTCCTGAGCATCACAGTCTTCCAATATACTTTACCAAAGACCTGAGGTTTAGGAATTACTTCCTATCAAATCATTAACTTTTTTGGAATTTGTCGGTATAAGGGAAAAAACCACCCAAACAATATAGGTTAGGATCATTTTATATGAGTGTTTGGTTTAAAGAAAATGCAGAGTTTACTATTGTAAACCAATTGCAGGATCTTGTTTTGAGTTTCCTTTTTCATGCAAGTGAATAAACTTGCCTTGATAATATATTACAAAGATTCTAATCTTTCTATATGACTAGGCTTGCTTGAAATGCTCACCATCATCCATCCATCCATCCATCCATCCACTCACCCACTCATCCATCATTCACCAACATACATCTAAGGAATACCTACTTGGTGTCTGGTCTTGGACAAAACCTTGTCGCTCTTCTCTAGACCATACATTTTGCATCTTTTTCAGAAGAGCAGGCTAGTCTGGCAGCCCTTCTCTCCTGTGTAACCTGTGAGGCTCAGACTCACATGAAACTTGGCTGTGGCCCACGGTGGCAGGGGGCTTTTGGCACTTCCGTTCAAAGGATTGTAGATGTCAGGAACAAGCTTAGCCTACATGGCGTGTGTGCTAAAAGTACTTTCAAATAATTACTCATTTTATTTTGGAGAAAATAACTGCAGAGCAATGAAAAGCTGAATGGAAGGGCTTTTGTTTATGAAATGAATATTTATTCCACCAGTTTTCTTAAAATTAGGATTACATATATTTAAGTCCTGCAATTAAAACATTCACAGTACATAAAGCCAACTTGAATCACCTGTATGATGACCAGTTGAGTGACTTTTGATTTTAAACCCAACCACTCATCACCACCCTCCTTTTATTTCTTCACTAAATATCATGTTTGTAAAGCAACATTATAAGTTTGTACAACAACTACAGTAAGGATTTGTCACCTGCTGCTTTTGTTCTGTTGTTACACATGTTTTTGTGTGTATATATGTATGTGGTAGTATTTGTGTGTGTATATGTGTGTGTGTGTGTTTCTGTGAGTATGTATTTTCCTACCAAAATCTTGAGGCATCCATCAGTAAATCAACAAGCCGCAGGGAAATACATAAAGATGGATGCAGGTATACCTGAGGAGTATGAGAGCACAAAGCTCTCTGGAATGGGGGTGAATCAAAGAGACTAAAAAGCCCCATAGTAACATTATATTATTCACACACATATATAGGCAAATGCACACATGCACACACATGAGACACACATATACGCACCTTTTAGCATACTGTGATCCACATTAAAATAGAACATATAGGCTCATTTTTTACTTTACTTAGCCTAGGAATCCAGTGTGGGATTATATTTCCCAGTTACTTTGGCCTCATATGTTCATCCTCTTTTAACATATTGGGGGTTATTTTAAAACACAAATAGTTTGTTGATTAGTGGGAATGGAGAGAGGAAAGATGTCACTTAATAAAATACTTAGCTATGCAACCAATTTTCCTGCTCTCAGGGGAACATACACAACCACATGGTTTTGTGAAATGCAGGTATTTGGCACCTGGCAATGTAATCACGTGACTTCTGTTAACTCGTTTTATGCCTCAGTACTCTGAAGTAGGTATTCTCGCCCTTGTTGATGAGGAAACTGAGACTCTGAGGGCTTGAGAAACTTGTCCAAAGCACAAAGCTAGAGGTGATAAAATTTCAATTTGAATATGGCTCACTACCTCTTCCAAAACCATTTTTTTCCCACTACACCCAAGGTCTCAATTTGGAGTGCATGGACTGCCTGGAGGAGCCATAGAGTATCTTCAAAAAGTCTAAGCAATTGTGTACAAAATTGTTTGGGTATGTCCATTTGTACATTTTACTTAGGAAAGGATCTATAGGTTTTGTCAACTTCTTAAAAAGGTCTAAGGCCCCAAAAGATAATGAACTACCACGAGTTCATCCTAGTTTTCATAGGACCTGATGCAGATGGCAATACTCCCTCAGGCCCATCCTAGATCCACCCACCAGCAGGCACCTCTGCCTTCTCTGGACTCCCACAGCACTCCACACTCTCCTGTAACCTTAATAGTTGACCTTGTTTTGTTGTCATCTGTATACATATTTTAGTCACCCTGCTAGAATTAAGTAGGACACAATCTTGTCCAAAGCCCCAGCACAGTACTCTGTCCATAAGAGGTGCCTAACAAATGTTGATTTAGTGACTGCTTGTTACTTATCAAAACTGTTCTTATTTCTACTCTGTCCTGGGCCATCTAATTCCCCTCACCTGGAAGGCTCACCTTCACCTCGTTTGCTGGCCAGTCTCAGGGCCCTCACCTTTAACAAAGGCCTGATGTTTGTACCTTGTTATCATACAACTGAATACACATTTTCTTAGGATTATTGTCTAATGGTCTCGAATATGCTATGGACTCTTCAGTTTCTTCAGGGAATTCATTCATTTATTCAGCACATGTTTAATGAGCACCTACTCTGTGCCAGGTACCATGACCGGAATTGGCAAAACTCCAGCCATCTCTCTTCTAACATTTTTGGATCCCCCATAACAAATGAAAGTACATTATGCATGTAGAAGAACTCAAGACATAATAAATTAATGAATAACTATCATCCTTACCTCAAGATTGCTTTCATTCTTCATTATGGCTCAAAATGGGCTACTTTTATTCGTCCTGTCTTTAGAAACATAGATTTTCTTTGAAACTAGTATGCTTATTCAGAAGCATAGTGTTTATTAAGCTTAAAAACTAGTTTCTGATTAACCAATATGGTTAATAAAACAACCACCTTTGTATTTATATTTGAAATCAAGAATCACATAAATAGCACTGAGAAATCTTCAAATAAGCTAAAGTAATTGCCTCCCTGCCTGGAGAATGGAGGTGTCAAAACTTGTAATTCAGTAACCTACAACCTTGGGATTTTATAAACCTGGGAAGGGAGTGGGACAGGGATAATGATGGAAACCTATTATATGGAGAATCGGAATAAGAAAAAGCAGTGTGGGCTGTTCTAACCAAAAAATATTTAGATTGACAAGGTTGCTTGGGTAGTGGAGCTTCTGTCCAGCCTCGCTAGTATCTTAGCAGTCCAGGTTGTTACCCAACTGACTGAAAAAAAATGAGACCATTTATCTGGGATGTAATTCTGTTCAGAGGCCTTCCATTTTTCAAGATTCTTTTTTCTTTCAAATACTACATAAATGAATAATTGAAAAGGCAATTGAAAATAAATATTAAGAGTTTTCATGAACCATGTTCTCAAGGCATTTTTATCCCATTTAAATTTTAAAGGTAATTATATTGCCTACTGCCAAGAAAGTTAACACTAATTATTGGAATAAATAATACAGATTAAATAGGAATGCAAAGACAAAAACGCCTAATGGCTTATTCAAAACAGGAAGCATGACACTGTTGTTTCCAGCTCTAAGTACTATTTCCTCTTGATTTATGAAGATGCAATTTTTAAACTTCTATTAGAGAAATCTTTTTTTTGTTATACCACTTTGAGTTTACTATCAGATTTCCATTAAAAAAATAACAGTAATCTTTTCTCAGCAGTGACTAGGTACAGTTTTTGCTTGTTTCATTATATAGCTTTTATGTGTATGCTGTTATATGGGTTAGAAAGAAATATATTTGTCTACCTATGTAAATAACATAATGAATTATGTCACAATAAAGCTCACAAATTAAATCTAATATTTCATCAGTAATTTATTCCCCACCCAAGAGGTATTTTAACATTCCAAAGCACTGATATATAAGCCATGGAAACTCTTAACATCAATTTTGGCTAATTGTATTTAAGAGTTGAACCAGTGCTGAAGCAAATATAGAGAGTGCTTTTTTTTTCTGTTTTGTATATGTAGATGTATTAGAATACAACCATTCAGTCTTCCCAAACTCTAATAGCTAATTTCAGGAAGACTCACTAATACACTGCAGCTGCAATTTCTTTTCCTTTCAAAAGGTGAAATGAACATGTTTATGGGGTAGGGATAAGTCAAAATGTAGAAGCTAGATATTGTTTTTACACATGGCTAATATATTTGCTAGAGTATCTCAACTAAGGAACTTTTATCTGTATCTTCGAGTTGTGGAAAGTGGCCAAGTTACCATGTTACACTTGCTTATTTTTGATGCAAGTGTTCTCAGATGAAGGTCCGACCTGTGGCCTTTAAGGACTTCCCATTTTAGAGTCAAGAACACAGCCTAATAACAGACTAATGCATTTCTATTAAGCCAGCTAGACTGGTTGGCTTTGCAGTCTTTCCAGCATCAAGATTATCTAATGCTATACATTCTCCCACTGTTCTTTAAGATTCTGATCACTTTTTTCCTTTTAAATTAATGTCCAAAGGTACAAGTCTAGGGTTCAAGGTTCAGCTCTGTAAGTAAGTGCTGTGAGCCATCTCTTCCCACCTGGCTTCTATGTTCTGTACTGCAAAAAAAAAAATGAGACTCTCAGCTCCCAAAGTCTCTGTGTTCAGAATAATTCCAACTTAAGGAAGTACATAGGAGTTATAGAGAGAATTTCAAAGAGTTGATAACAAAACAGGAGTAGATAAGTAAAATCAGGTAAATATTTTATGATTTGTTTTCCTATATTTGAAAAACACAATTTCAATCCAAGTAACTAAGGAGTGCAAAATTATTATAAGCTCAATTCTTTTTCTTCCTCCTGCTTGTACTACCACAAATGAAGTATGAAACAGAGCTGAATATTTTGAGGTAACCATTTATATAGATAGACAATTGCAATAACCCTACTCCAAGTCCATCAAAATCAAAGGATGCAATTTCTCACTGAAGATTATATCATGGTGGAGGAGGATGGTATTGAATGAAGTGTTACCCCAACTCTCCACTGTATGCACAATTCCTGTGTAGACACCGAGTCTAAAGAAAAAAAATAGCATATTCCACAGTTATCACTACAAGAGAGAAACTGGAAATGTATTCATATGACTTCTGAAAATTACAAAATACAAAACATAATTTAATATACTCTGTAACTTATAGAAAATGGTCACTTCCACTTCTGTGATTTCTAAGAAAGTATTCAGCATATTTTCCCATGTTCTGTAAAGTACTATAAAATCTTTCCAAGTTAAGATATTAATTTTAAGTGGTGAACCAAAAAGGCAATTTGTAGGAAATAAATTCTTCATTGAAGCATAAGAAAATAATCACATTTTTTCACACAAAGATTTGCACCAAAAGCACTGTGCAAACATTAATCAAATATCATGACATTCAAAGCCTGTAATATCATGACAGTGTGACAATAAAAAAGATAAAAGAAGAAACTGACCTGCTTTGTGAAGATTTGGGTGTCGAAGAAAAGAATCTTGGGTAATGGTGTCACCACACACCTCAGAGTCATTTTAGATCCTCTCTGTTGGCTTCCTCTCAATGGCCCATCTAATTAATCACTTAATCTCATCAGATCAACCTTAAAATTCTATCTCAAAAATGGCCCTAATTCAAATCACTGCCTTTTCTGGCCTGGGATATTTTAATAGCCTGTTCATTGCTCTTTCTGCCTCAAATCTCACCAGCCTATCATACCTACTACTCTCTTTGCCCCACTCCGTTCCAACCTCTCCAAAACATCACTTTTCTAAAACATTATCTGCCATACTTAATAGCATTAAAAGGCTTCTCATCATCTAGAGCTGATGTCAAGACCCAGATCTCCCCAATCTCCTCTCATAACAGCCCAAACACAGCTGATTCTCTTCTGTCTTATGAATCTCAAGAGTATTTGGGCCAACTGACAACTTGATGTGGATTTAACATCATAGGAAATGCCCATGCCACCTCTTCACCAAGAAAACTTCCAATGGCACTTCAAGAGCTAGCACACAAGTCACTACCTCCTTGAAGAAGCTTTCCTGAACACTTCAGATGCTTAATCATTCTCTCCATTCCCACGGAATACTGAACAATTGTCTATTATGTTTCACTGTGGTTTTTCTGCTTTTGTGTCCATATCCCCTGACTTAAGCTACTTAAGATCAGGCAACATGTCTTAATCATCTCAGTCTACCAGCTCCTAGCACAGTGCCTACTACACAATGAGCACTCAGAAAAAGTTTACTAGATGAATTAATGAGTGGATAGATAAAAGGAGATATAGGGGTCTTATAGGTATTCTCTTCTAATGGATCTTTCCAACAATGCATATGGTAATATTTTATGTGTAAAACATCATAATTCATAGTATCAGACTCAATGTGAACAACTCAAAATGATACACATTTTTTATGTTGCAGTTGAATATCAAATATCTAACAAGATTGTTTTCTTTGAGATTTATTACAGGTAGATTGTGGATTTAGACCAAACTTTGTGATGTGGGTCCTTTTTACCTATCAGTCTTGCCTGGGATGGGACGTTAGATCTTCCCATCTTCCCAAGGATCTGAAGGCCATGTTTAGTCAAATAAATAGAGATGCAGAGGGACAGTTTGGGTGCCTCAACATGCAGGTGAGACCACCTGGTGAGACCCCACTCAGGTTGAGCATCCTGGTCTGCATTTCTAGTGGGTGCCCAGGAGGTCATTTCTGAATGTACTAGAGGAAGCCAGCTTCCCCATTTGGTTTACGTCAAGACCTGGATGAATAGGAGATGCTGACAGGAAGGGGAAGGCAAAAGGGAAGGTTTGTTCTAAAGCCAGGGCCACTTCCTTAACCACCTTAGGAAGCCATTGTCCTTATAGTCTATACGAACAGTGACCGCTAAAACTGTTCGAAATGGCAGCTACTTCTCCCACCACCAACTTACTCAATGAAATTCCAACAGAGTTGTAACAATCTCCTATGGCACATACTTTCAAGCAGTGAGTTATCATGATGTTCTTATATCATAGGAAGCTTGGCCTCCGAAACCCCAACAACTTCCAAGGCTTTAGGCAGTCCATTTCATCTGATGAAGATACAACCCCCTTTTCTCTACCAATCTGTTATTTTTATTTCTTGGAACTTCAGCTCAACCTCCTTTCATCTTTAAAGCCTTAACAAAATAGATCTTTCTCCTATCATCCTTTCATTCTAAGTCATCTCAGAACCTAGATACTATTCTGGAGGCTGGGCAAAATATTCATGAAGTTTTTGTCATCATTTGCTAGGCTTTACCTCCCAGAAATCCATTGGCTTTATCAGGTTCCCCAGAGAGACACATGGACACTGGCACACACATATGTACACACATATACACAAATACTCCTATACATCGGCTACAAATTGCCTATAGGAGCTGCCACAGACCATCAGCCCCTTCACCCCATTTCACCTAATGTCTCACACTATACAAGAGGAATTGCCATTCCTAGAATCTTAGAAATCCCTACCACCCCATACCCAAGTCAAATATATACTTTATTCCTCCCAATTCACAAGAGATTCCAGAACCCCAGTTGGATTTGGACTAGGTTCTTCTTCTCCCTAGATAAAATTATAGGGCTGACTTCCTTTTAGTGGTTATCTCTGAGGTCATCTTTTTGCATCCTCTGATTCTGAGCCCAAGCCTGGGCATGCAAATGGTTCTCTGCCCTGGTTGCTCAGACACTCCAATCCTAAACGACAAAATGACCATTACCTCATAAGTCACTAAGGAAAAAGACACCACTGAACAGAGGTGTGATTTTTGGGTACCCATCTTCCCTTGGGAACCTGGGTATGAAGACTTCTTTTTCATCTGTCTGCTGCCTTTGGGAGAACCTCCATCCACCGGCCAGTTCTACTTTGACTGCAGACACCTCTCCTGAGTCTAGGATTCTGCTCTGTAGAAGTTTCAGGTCTGACCTTCCTCCCCTCTTCACTCAAAACCATCTTCCTATTGATAACACACAGAGCAAGCCAAATGTTTTTGCTGCCTGAAGCTTCATCTTGATCTAGCACAGGGGTCAGAACACTAAGTTTTGCAAGCCAAATCCAGCCCCGTGCCTATACTTGTATGGCTCACAGGCTGAGAATGGTTTTTACACTTTAAGGTGGTTAGAAGAAATCAAAAGAAGAATATTTTGTGACATGTGAAAATATGTGACATTTGAATTTCAGTATTCATAATTAAAATTTTGTTGGCACTCAGCCATGCCCATTTTTTAAATATTGTCAGCGGCTGTTCTTATGCTATAATGGCAGAGCTGAGTACTTTCCACAGACTGTATGGCCCACAAAATAAGAAATAGTTACTTGACAAAAAAAAGATTTCCCACCTAATCTCTAGCTCATAATCGAGTCCACTGCATTGACAAATTCTTCATTCTCAATTTATTTAGTTGGAAAGAAACTTTAGACTTACTATGCTAAAAGATTTTTAAAAACCAGTTTTGTACAACTGTACTTAAACGGTTTGTCAACAGTAGTTATTTTTGACATAGGCACAGCCAAACTGAATAGCTTAAAAGGAATTTGGCTTACAACCATTGTGGACTAAACCTGAAGTCGGTTCTGAGATGAGAGAGCCCACTTTCCTTCTACGGACCAGCTTGGGGTCTTCCCAATGAACACTGACTGGTTCCCATCCATTCCCAGTGTGGGAAGTGTGAAGAATGATTCTTCTTATAGGGAGCTGAATAGCATCTCCCCCACCCCCAGTTCATGATTCCCCAGAACTTCAGAATGTGACTTTATGTGGAAAGATGTTTTTTTTCATATGTAATTAGTTAAGCATCAAGACATGAAATCATTTGGGATATAGAGCAGGCCCTAAATTCAATGACTGATGTCCTTATAAGAAGAGGAGAGGACACAGAAAGACATACAGAGGAGAAGGATATGAGAAGGCAAAAGCAGAGACCAGAGTGGTGCTGCGACAAGCCTGGGAACACCTGGGGCCACCAGAAGCTATGAAGGGGCGAGGAAGGCTTCTCTCCTAGAGCAAGTGGAGGGAGCTGAGCCCTGCCACACTGTTTTGGATTTTGAGCCTCCATAACTGTGAGAGAATAAATTTCTGTTGTTTTATGCCATCCAGTTTCTGATACTTCGCTACAGCATCTATAGAAAACTAATTCATCTCCCATTGCCAGAATCTTGTGGATTTTTCAAAAACCTTTCACAGTCATTTAGTTTATTTATTCACACAGTAATTTTTCTGAATAGCAGTCTATGGATTATCTGCATTCTGTTGCTGAGGTACAGGAGACTCATCCATTTAGTATCTCTGAATGAAAGCCAAGGATCCTGCCTGCTCCTTGTGAACTACCTTTGCAATTTGATGATCTGTAAGTTTTTTAAATTAATATACCTGGGAGGGCTCATACATTCAAGAGAAGTCCTGCTCCATCTATAGCAATTGTTTCTATGTTCACTTTTCAATGATCTCTCATTCACATCTAAGGTAATTTACCTTGACGGTGGTAGTGCTCCAGCCACAGAAATCCAGATTTTAGCTATGTTGTCTGGGCATTCTACTAAAGGCATCTTACCAAATGGCAAAAACTCAGAAACTTTATGAACCAAGGAAAGGTCCTCTAGCAAGTCACATCATATGTTACTCATTTAGGAATATTGCAAAAACACTACTTCTCACCATATTTGTAAATGAAAAACACATGACTGTAACCTGTAATACCACAAGAAAAATTGCTCTGTTGGTATGTTTGGCCTCAGACTTTTGAAATATGAACCCAGCAAGGGAATTTCAACCTAAGCTGGATTCAGCTCATTATTTTCTTGCCATGTATGTGCCAGTAGAGAAGCTACTTCTAGAAAATTAACCTATACATGAAAATGGCACTGAAAATCTGAATTCTAGTCCCAGCACAGCCACTTGGCAGTTGTATGACTTTAGGCAAGTAACCCTTAGTTTCTCTGAGACTACATTTGTACATCTGTGAAAAGGGGATGATGATAATCCTGGAGCTAATAAAATCAGATCAAAATAAGATGGCTGGGGGGAGGGAGAAGTGGGCAGATGTGGTCAAAGAGAACAAAGTTTCACTTATGCAGGATGAATAAGCTCTGGAGAGCTAATACACGGCAACATGACTAAAATTAACGATACAGTACTGTACACTTGAAATTTGCTAAAAGAGTACATTTTAAGTGTTCTTACCACACATACACACACACAGTGTTAGCTATATGAGATGCTGGATAGGTTAATTAGCTTGATTATGGAGATTATTTCCCAATGTATATGTATATCAAAACACCAAGTTGCACACCTTGAATGTATACAATTGCTATTTGTCAATTATACCTCAATAAAGCTGTGAAAAATGAGATAATGTATGTGAAAGCACTTGTGAACTAGAAAGTATGAAGGTGATAGGTTTTTGTTACCATCACTGATATTATAAACGCTATCTGTTAACCAATACGTAGTACTTTTTTAAAAGATAGCTAAGTAAAGATTATTTGCTTTCATGTCAATTAAAAAAATAGTAAAGAGACTTACAACAGCCATAAAGGCTTTTATAACACCTCCCTAAAGCCCTTAGCATTCAGTATTTGGGTTGAATCAATATGGTTATCTACCTGCCAATTTTTCTTATTCTTTAACACAGAATATGAGCAGTCTGCTTTTTATGACTGGCTCAAAATGTACTAAGCTAATCGATATATCCAGTGATATAATAGGATGATTTGAAAATACTTAACAAAAGCTTATCACTTTACTGCATACTGAATCTGTCAAAATATTTTCCTAGAAGTAATGTGAAAATAGAAGTTCTCCATCTTTCATTATGTTAGTGGGTGGTAACAAAGGGATTAAGAAGGCTATTTTCTGAGTTCACAGCTTGGTATCTTCCAGTGAAATGCAGCATATAGCTGTTTATCTTTTTATTTTTTAATGACTTGGAATATAATAGCACTCCAGGCTGAACTAGGATCCAATCCCAAAAGAAAATCTAATTCTAATTTTCTCATATTTACCTAATCTTCATTTTTTCCCAACTGTTCTAAGGAGCGGTAGTGAAAAGGATGCAGGCAGGGCTCAAATTCCTTCACGCTCCTCTAATGCTCTTACTCTAAGAGGAGAATGAGTAAGGCAGGCAATGGCTAAAGTTACTTTACCAACAATGTGGATTTGGGCTTAACCACAAAGGAGAAGCATACCCTCAGAGACTGACAGCTGGGACAAACCTCAGTGATGAGCTAGTCTAAACTCCCACATGGACCAAGAAGTCTAGAGAGGTAAAGTCTCTCTCAAGTTCACAAAGCAAGTCCAGGCCAGAAGTGGAATGCACATCTCAGCAGAGCTCATCCAAACTACGCTTTGTAATACATTGCACGTTCCCTCACCTAAGATTTACTTTCAGCTATCTCATAAAAAAGCACTACAATTATTAATAAATAATGATGTTTTAAAATATATCATTATTGACTTAAATTTGCATAATATGAGAATTGAAGGTTTTTTTTTTTCACAGAATAACAATAAATCAATCTTTAGGATTCTTTCCAAAAGTGTTAAAAGTGACAAGAGATTTAAAATCACAGAATACCAAGACAATTGTACTGAAATCAAATAGCCTAATTCATTTTTCAAATGAAATGTTGAAATAGCTGACATTGTTCCAGGATGCTGACAGATAGAATCACTTACATGCAGCTTTGAAAAGAATCACTTACATGCACACGCACACACGCACACACGCACGCGCACACACACACACACACACACACACACAGGCATGAACACATGCAAAAGAACAGGACTTGAGAAAATGAAAAGGAAGCAAAAACACAGGCATCTGCATAATCTTTACTAAGCCAAAGTTGAGATCTATTCCTGAGTTTGACTAGTTCTAATGAGAAGATACAGGGGAGGGAGTAACGAAGGACAGAGACTCCCAGGGAGAGAGAGCATGGTTTAGAACAACCATCTCAGCACTTCTTTAAAAAGAGACTTGGAAAAGCATGCTGAGGAAAAGATGATGCCTACGGACCAAGAAATGAGATGTGTTGAGTTCAAAAATTACTGCTAGAATTCATGAGAGCAATTGGCTTGAGAGCATTCTTCAGTCACCATGCATGAAGCCATTGAAAAAACAAAGCTTCAGATTTAGCATCATAATCTGTTTGCCACATTGCCTAGGCATTCAGGATACTCAAGAGTCTGGTTTGGAGCCCTGTCTCACTTTGATCCTATGAACCCACAGTTGCAGACAAACTGGCCTATCCTCAGAATATAATTTGCATGTTATCATCTTCCTTTTTTGTATATGCCATTCTCTCCACCCATTTGCACACATATAAACTACCCTCCAGACCCCTCTTCACCTACTGTAATTCCACCCAGTACTTAAAGTCAAGTTCAAAATCTCTCTCACTCCTCTGTGAAACCTTTCAGAGTTACTTATATTATTACTAACTATCCTTTTCAGATGCTCTATTGGGGCCATTCAGCTTAGGGAAATACACTATTGAGATGGTAGGGGGAATGAAGGAGTGTGGTAAGGAAAACAAATTTTAATATGAATGTGGCCAAGGAGTTGCAAGAGTTAATAAAAAAGCACAAACAAAAAGAGTCCACAAAACTTTCTGGATCCTCCACTTTTATGGAATGAATGCCAAGGTCAAGGTCTCTGTCAGTGCCCTGAAAGTGTAAGGGCTTTCAGGGGTGTCTCTATTTAATCCCAAAGGGGTGGGAATTAGGCCAGTTATAACAGACCAGATACTATTTTATTTCTATAAGAATGGACAAGAAAAATAAACTCGTGATGTACATCAAATAAAAAGTGCTTAGCATGGGCTACATACAACAGCTACATGGCCTTTCATTCTTTGAAGCAGATACCTCTATGGTTTCTTTGTGCTCAACTGGGCACACCCAGCATGTGAATGGTATGTTTCCAGCATTCTCTACAGTTCTCACACAAGGGACCTGAGTTTCTTCTCTACTTCATTATAAATAAAGCTAATGACACCACAGTGTTCACCTCAGAAAATATAAAACAAAACAGGCATAGTCAGAAATGTGAGCAATAACATTTCAGCTGGTTGATGATACTAGCCACTAAAACAAGCTAAAATTAAATCCCATCATTCATATCAGTTCCATTAAACTTTTCTAAAACTCTCTTGGTTTTGAGGCAACTGGGGGGCCTCAGATGGTCTTAAGTCACAGTCAAGAGCAGCCTGTAGAGCAAACTTTACAGTGATGACACTCTATATATGAGTATTTCACTTATGACAGCTTATTAACATAGGATGGAGACCTTTAATACATGTCATTGATCCTTTCATTTGTATGCAATTATTTACTTCCCAAACAATACTAATGACAAATTGCAGCAAAATGCAAAGCTATCTACACCAGAATATTCTTACCCTGATGAAAAACTAAAACCATCTGCAATGAAATCATGTATAAAGCTACATTTATTAACAAATTAATTTCCTAATAAAATACCATCTGCAAGCAACCCTCAGTTTCCACTTGATATAAATAGGTCTTTTACTGTTTTCAGATGTAGTCCCAAGAAAATTCTTCTAAGCCCAACTGCAGAACATATCAGTTATTTTGTTGTCTAGAATGTTAATAAATTCTTTAACATTAAGTTTTTATTAAACAAATTATTTGTTTAAAAAACATGCTTCGGTTGAAAACCTGACCTTTAGCAATAAAGTTGGTTAAACTTCTAGTATCTTTAGTATTGATACAGAAATTCTAAGAAGCAGGGAAATGTTTCAAGGATAGGAAATAATTCAAATTTCCCCACTATACACACAAGCATAGATGCATAAACAAATACACACACATGCACATTTCATTTCAATAATAGCTTATGATCTCTCAACTCATAAATATAATCCTATCTGCTTATTTGCACATCTTAGAATACTTTCTCTTTTCTGGTCATTCAACCCCCACTCCTGTTAAATGTATTTCACTGACACATGTCAGCCTCCTGTCACTAGAGCCAGGGTAAGAGTTGGGAATGCTCAAAGAAATCTTGTGATTGTTCTATGGATAAGTCATTTTAGTAATAACTCAGACTAATGCTGCTACTTAGCAAGACGGCTACTTTGACTAGGGATCCAGAAACCCGATGCCTGGAACTCTTGGCGCCGGGGACTGGGGTTAAATTCTAATGCTAAGTGCTTTTGAAAAGTGCATCAAGATTTAATAGGGTGAATTTTCAGACTTCATCAGAGTTATAGCCACACAATTTCCATTAGGTTCAAAGCTCCATAATGCTCCACCCTGTCTGTAGTATGCTCACATTTAATCCACGCCCTTCTAAGCTCTGTTAGGTTGTCTAACCTCTCACTTCCTTTCCTCTCATTTATGGTTTTCATATTACCCTTGAAGTCTGTTTATTCACCCAACTTTAGTGCTCTAAACTTCTCTCTGCCCTCTTTCAAATTCTTCCTTGACAACTATATTTTAAAATAAGCACTTTTTTCACTGATCTCTTCTTGTGACTTTGTTGCACCTCACCCATGTTTCATATGAAGCTCTACCAAAGTCTCTTTGTATTGTCTGTCACCAAAGGCTGATGGGCACATAGGCTGTCTTTTGGATCTTTGTCTCCAAAGCTGGTGGCTCAGACTCTTTGGAAACATACCTCTCACTGGTGTGCCAGATCATCAAGCAAAAATGTGAAGCTGTTTCTGAATCTGGGTCAGCCATGTTGTGAATGTATAAGAGAGAGGGCTACAAAAGAGTATATCTCACTGGAACTGTGACCTGTCATTCCATTATTGAGGTATAGACAGACACAGAATGACAGACCTCTTGATGGGCCAGTGCTATTTCCAGAACAGCCCTGAATGAGGGTGCTACCATGTAAGGAGGGGAAAACAGCAGAAACCGGGCAAGACAAGGGGGTAAAAAAATCATATCTTGCCCTCCCATTATATGTGCCCTCTTTCAAAGCAGGTTTCTTTGGGGGTTTTAAGTATTACAATCCTGTATTAAGTCAACCAATGGAAACTAGGATCAGGATTTCCAAATGACTGTGCAGAAGCATAGCAGAATAAGACATAGGTAGACAGAGTACAATGAAGAAATATAATTGAGGATGGATTTACTAACAATTGTTTACTTTTGTTCATATTATTTGATTAACATTATGGCTTAGAAAATGGAATCGAGTAACCATTTTTGAAATTCATTCATTCAACAAACATTTATTGAGTATCTACTAGGTGCCAGGCATTTGCTAGGCACTTTGGATACAGAGAAGAATGAGACATTCCTTGCTCTCAAAGAGCTCACAGTCTAGTAGCAGAGACGAACACAAAAATGAGTAACTACAATACAATAAAAAAAAATGCCACTCCAGGTGCATATAAGGCACCAGAAGAAGTGGTTGGTAATTAAGCCTGGTGAAATCAGGGAAGCTTTCACAGAGAAAGTGACAATTTGACTAGACTTGAAAGAGAAACAGGACTTCACTGGGAAGACAAAGGAGGGTAGGGAAAGGCATTGTATGCTGAAGAAACAGTAGGTGCAAAAGGAAGTGTGATAAAGCATGATATGACAGAGAACTACAGGAAGTTCAAGGTGGCTTGGATTTCATCTGTGTATGGAGAAGTAGTGAAATTTGGGGTATGATATCAGAGAGTGAAGAGCTTTGTAGGTGGGACTAATAAATCTGGAATTTTTCTTGGAAGGAATGAGAAGACATTGAAGAATCCAGAGCAGGGAGTGACATGGTCAGATCCACCTGTATGAAGGATGGTTTGGAAGACAGGTGAGATTAGGGAGAGGGACACCAGATAGGAGGGGTTGGCACAGCAGTCCAGATGAGAGATGCCCATGGGTGATGTGAAGGTGGTGAGGGTGAAGAGGTGACAGACTGGGGAGATACTTAGGAGGAAGCTTGACAAGACCCGAGGAATGATGATACAAAAAACAAAACCTCCTCAGAAATGAAACAATGTTAAAAATATGCATTTGGAAAATACAAATAACAGCCCCGGTCCTCCTTTCCTTTGTGTTCCCATTGTCCTCTGAGATCCGAGCATCTGCTGAGTATGAATAAAAGAAGAAAAGCCAGAGGGCAGATATGGTCAGACTTCTCTAATTCAGATACCACTAACTTGAAATCTGCAACAACATAGACAGACTGTCTGTGACTTATAGAGTAAGAATTTCAACCTACTTTCTTCCTCTGTGTCTTTCCAAGCTTTTAGTCACCAGTAATGGGAATCCAATCTAAAAGCAGTGGTTTCTTCCAATCATATGCTTGAAGTGCAGTTGACAGTCGCATACATGGTGGTATCTGAGGGGCACCCAATACATGTCCCCCACCCAGGGGCCATAAGGCCTGAGATCCAATCATTAGCGATTCATTCCTTTAGGAGAGGCTTTGGTCCCTTGGCACTTCTCTTTTTCAAGGCATTGATTCCTGAGATGGGTAGGACATTTAGTCATTCTAAACCCAGTGTTTTGTGGTTGCGCACACTGCCTTTGGTTTTGACAGAAGGAATCAAGGTAGAATAAGAGGGCTATGTAGGCACCTATGGAGGAAAGTTATGCAGAGGGGAAGACCGAGGGATATAGAAGATGACAGATCTTGCCAAGGAATAGACCCAAAAGCGCTCAAGAAACTAAGACACTTAAAGAATGCCTTCCACTTCAGGTTCTAGCAAATCACACTTGTATACTATTGTATCTTAAGGAACTTCTGTGTCTTATGTTTACGATATGCTACTGGCTAGTCAAGGCCTATGGTGACACCCAGTCTTTTCATGGACCTCATACTGCTTATGACCCATTATAATCTCTAATGCCATTAATCTGTACAGAAGACTATAAATGCATTGTCTGAAGTTATTTTCTAACTCCAACCTTTCATTCACTCAATCATTCCAAATCATGGAGATTTAACTATATTTGTAGAATGTTAATTAAGTCACAAGTGACTGGAGAGTGAGACTCAGAGACTCTGACCTTGAAGACTCTCATTTATGGCTCAGGATGTTAAATAAGAGACGCTTGTGAATACTTGATTATAGAGGTTAGAGCAGTGAACTAAAAAATAAAAGAAACAAAACAAAACTTTAAATTACTTACTTCACTTGTTTGGAGAATCGTGAACTTTGGCAGTTTAGTCTTTGTACTGGCTGCACTGGGTTTTCCATCCAAGAGGGATCCGAATGACAGATTCCCAAAGCTGTTCTCAAATTCAATGGAAGGTTTCAGTGTTGGAGAGATGTCCGGTGCCTGGTCCTGGCCATCCATGGGTCTGACATATGCGGTTGGTTTTTGCTGCCCCATGCTTGTTTTGCAGTAAAGCCCAGCTGGGAAGTTTTGAATTGAAAGGCCACTGCTGGGAGCCAATAAAGATGAAGCAAGTAGGGGAGACCCAGGAGCATGCACCGTAAATTCAGATTCTTCTGGTGAGTTGGATTGAAAGATTTCTTTGAATGTATCCCCTCCACTGGACTTGAAATTACTGTCTTCCTTTGCTGATGGGTTTGACCCTTCAACTGCTCCAACTTGAGGCTGTTCAGCAGGGTAGACAAAGAAATCTTCCAGTCTGGCCTGGGGCTGGTCCTGCGTTTTGTTTGGCTGGCTACTGGCCTGGCTGGCTGGTATGATGCTAGCATTATGACTATCTCGTGGCCAGTCAGGTTTTGATTTCCTGTTGCCGTGTATTAGTGTCGAATTCAGTATCACGACAGAAGGTGGAGGCATTGGTGCCGAGGGGTGAGTGTTGTTATCCTGGTGAGGCTGGATCATTCGGTTCTTTTGTTCTGGAAAAAAGCTTGGTTCGTTTTTGTTGATGGGAGTCTGGGGCACAGAATTCTTTGGGATTCCCACTAGGTGATTCTGATTAGAATGGTTAATTAGCAAATCCTTCATTTCGTCATAGTTTCCCAGCGTGTTCTGGACTCGGTTGGCAAGTGCATCACCTTTGTTTGTCTAAAATAACAAAAAGATGGGGGTGGGAGGAGAGAGAATGAATAGGTTTGTGTTTCCTAACATTAATGCTTCAAACAGATGTTTTAAGTAGACCTAGCATATAGGGTTCTTTAAAATTCGTAGGCTGCTACATAATTTCATACTTTTCTTGGGCTATGTAAGAAAAAAATCAATAACACTATTGAAACAGCCTCTTGGAATGAGCTGTGTGATTAACATTTGTATACTTTCTGGCCTGTTCTTAAACACGCTCATTGGGAGAAAGTTTTAAATTATGTTGTTTGTGAATTTTACTAGCAAGATAACTTATTTTAGGCCAGATGAGCTGAACTGTTACATTCTACATCAGGATTAACAATTTATGCTTACTGATCATTGGAATTATAAAGGGATGTCTGACTTTTAGCTGTTCTTGACATGTCAGCCCTTTGCACTGCATTATGTCATGAAAAAGGCTTAACCCATTGGGTAAGGAAGTCAGTTAAAGTGTGCTATCATGACTACTTTCCATTTAGAAAAGGCATGAGATTAAACAACATCTAATTGAGTTAACTTATGACTAAAGCAAATCGAATTCCTTTTCATCAAAGGACTATAAATTACTGGTGTCTGCCTACATAGTCTGGGGGCAACGGAGTTTACATATTGATGATTCATACTCATTTACTTTGAAATGGTGCAACTGTTCATCAACTGTGATTCAAGCTCTCCTGTGTCTTTTGAATGCTTTAGAAAAATTTATTCAAGAATTTAAACTGTTGCTTAAGTCGATCAAACATGGTCAGATTTTCAAAGTGATGCTGGCAACTGGATCATTCTGATGACAACCAACATACCAGCTATGCCATCCCCTGTATAATATACTCATCTTATTAACATGCCTGTGATTGTTTTTAAAGATTAAGTTCCTGCATGTTTTTCTGTAATATAGAAAGCACAGGTTTTAAAACTAAAAAATGGTGGAGAGCTATATACTTGGAAAAGGCTCTGATAAAAGCTCAGCTTTTCACCTTTGAAAATGACTTTTTATAATTCTTTTTACCTGTTAAAGATGTCATCAAAACAAGCTGTTGAATTCAGGCAAAGGACTTCCTTGTGCCTAGGCTGCACTATCCTGGCTTAAGATTTTATAATGAAACAAGGTTACTGGCATCCATGGAGCCATATGGCAGCAAGGCCACTAGATGGGGAAGACACCACCTTATGTGGCCGTTACATCCCAGGAGCCAGAGGCATGCTCTCCATGCACAGCGGGGAGGTGACAGCCTCCCCATTGGTATAACCTCCACTAAAGATAAATGTTTAACATCTAACATTTCTCACATGCCCTTAACACAGCGCAGTCTCCTGGCATACACAGAGTGTACCTATCCAAGTCTGGTATCTCAGTCTAAACCTACATTGTATGGCTGTGTGCTGTTCTCTGTATGTGAAGATGGGAGATTGTGCAAATGAATGGAAAGTGAAGTGTCAAAAATGGATGAAATCGCCCAGGGAAAGAAAACATAGAATGAGAAGATCAGGCTCCGGAGAGAACCCTGGCGAACATTAAACTTTAAGAGACTAGGAGAAGAAGAGGAGCCAGAAAAAGATACCCAAGAAGGAACAACCAGAGAGGGATTCAAACTGGAGACCTTGGCATGACCTCCATATACTATATACAGTATTCAGCTTGTATCATGTGTTAAATCATTGCAGACACTTCCAAAGATGAGGGCATTCAGGGGTATATGACTTCAAAGATTTTTGTAAAGTATGCCAAATATATGAAAAGAGTGGTCTGTGGGGGATAGACAACTTTAGAAATCAAATAAATACATGTCAATTTAGTTTTCTTATCCTCAAGAACATCCTATATTGCATTACATGCAACTTTGGTGCTGAAGTAGTGATTAAACAATTAACATTCTATATAATCCTCAGCTGAATAATCGCTCCATTTTCAGAAGTATATTTGAAAGGCATATTTAATAAAGATGGGTAGCAATCACTTTTATTCCCAAAAGGCCCTAGGTTTGTCAGTTTTAATGGCAGAAATTACTTTCGAGCTAAGGCAAGAATAAACTCTTTGTATATAGCATCCCCTCTTCAGCAGAGTTGAACAATGAACCATTTGGGCAGCAGCCAAAACCAGTCTCTCTATTCAGTCCCTAAATTCAGAACAAAGAGATTTCATTGAGCTGAAAGCCCAGTGAGAATTTGATGCAAGGGGTTATTCTGGCCCTTCAAACAATTTACTTCTACGGTCAAATGATTGCCTAATGAACACGAATATCTGGCTACCTTCAAGGATCTGACCCAATGAGGGGAAACAATACCATTTCATTTCCCACTTTAAATGCCTTCATTTTACATGGTCTCATGCAATGAGTTAGGATATGCTTCTTTCCACTAGACAGAGAATTCTATAACCTATGACTTTTTCCTTTGGGCCTTAGGTATCAGGAAAGTCGAAGTTCAATTTATTGAACTTTCATTGGAAGTGTACTTGACTTTCATCGAAAGTTCATTGAACTGTCGTTGAAACAGAGTTCTACAGAATCAGAACCTTGTTCCACAATGTCACAGAGACCACCACAATACCTCAAAGTAGTAACATACTCTGTCTAAGCCAACCTCATCAGGATTCAAGAACATCTAGGCCCATTTGCTTGCAAGCAAGCTAACCACATTCCTGTTCCTATTCAGCAGTAAATGGAAGGGGCATGCTCATCGTTACTTCAATGGAGAAAATCTTGGTTAGGTTATAATGATCTGGGTTTATGATACATGCTTAGATTATTTTTCCATCTCTAGGTTTTAAAATATGCTAGAAATTAGAAGTTCTAAATGGGCAAATGTCTAAAACTGTGTCTACATGAGTAAATTTAGAGGAAAATTGAAACTTGTCTAAATAAGTCTAGAAAATCAACCTTCTGCTATATAGAATATACTTATGATTTCTTTTCCTGAATGGAACTATGAGCTCTTAAAGGTCAGAGACCACTTTTTATTCATCTTTCTATCTTCGAGACTTACCGCGATGGATGGTGCATATTAGGTACTCAATAAATTGTTGCTGAATTGAACAGAATAGAATTATAATTCATACCCTGCCTATATTGAAATAAAGGATTTGCAATGGCTGGTTGTAAAAGATACACACATAGGAGAGCAGAAGTCAAGCAAAGCTGGTTACTATGACTGAACATTAAGTTGAACTTTGAGCTTCTTGGTAGCTAAGGCAACAAGGGAAAGCTTGCAGCTTACAGAATGCTCTTTATCTGATGGAAGGAAGCATAGCCTAATTCATTAAATGAGACAAATGATTACTGGACACTAAAATGTGAAAAAGGAATTCCTCCCACTGGTTCCATTGCAAGGAACTTTGAACGATAAAACAATTTCCCAGCACCAATTTTACAGAAAATGCAAAGATGTTCTTCATGTGGCTTCTCCTTAGGATAACTAAAAAGCAAGAGCATTGCACTAAAGTGTAATCAGAGAAGGCATGTATGCATGTGATGTTAGAGGGCTCAGCTAACAGCTCCAAGTGTGGGGCTTTCCTGTGCACTGATGACGTAGGAATGGAGCTGAGATAATCTGGACAAATGGAGGGATGTCAACTCCCTTAGACTAGCTTCCTCACAGAGAAACTGTCTCAGAGGGACTTGTTACTGGAATTACATAGACAGTTCAAGGTTGAGTTCATTGGCGATGTTTTCTGCGTTGCACATTGAAGAGAGATCCATATGCTTTGCATAACAGATTTGCTGTGCTACAAATAAGAATTACCATCATCATTCTTAAGACACATACTGGTACATTCAAAATACCCATAAGGCAAGGTTAGGCATGGAGGACACACAGACACATGGCCTTAAGAAGTCCATCATTTGACAATGTCCAATAATTAACAGTACAGTCCAAACTCCCAGAATCAAGTCTATACCTTCCCACCATTAGAGGTGGGTAAGTGTCAACCAGTTTTTAAATTTCCCAAGGTGTAGATATGAGATCCACTGGATAGAAAACCCAACAAGGCCTGAAATACATTTATGTCCAGCTACCCAATGTACTCTCATACACCATAGCAACTCTTGATTCGCACTAAAGGTTCTTTTTCACCCTCTGGAGTCTTAGTAATCCTATTGAGGAGCAAAGTATTCTGAACAGTCTTGATTGAACATTATAAAAATGGCAAAAATGAAATCTAGCCATTTCAATCAATTATAGGCTTCTTTCAATTTAGCCAATCCTTTACTTTCCTTCTAGATAATTGGTTGATTCCTTAAAGGTAACCTCTCCAGCCATTATTTTCTAAGTAATCACAATTGCTCCATCATCAAGGAAAAGCATTTTGCAAGTATTTTCAGGCATAAATTGCATGTCTGGTTTGTGGCTCACGACTAACAGCGTTCATTCGTTTAAGCTTTTTGCCTCTCATTACTTTGGGAAATGCAAAGTTGCCTCAGTTTGCTTCTAATGCTATCTACAGATCAGTAGTATAATTTCATTGCAAGACTAATGTGCTAGAAGGCTATCATACCATAGTACTTCTTTCTAATAAGGGTGGCAAAATAACTTAAGTTTTGAGGTTCATTTTTTTCCTTGTATTTCATTGTAGCTAATGTATATGATTCAGTAATTCTTTTTTTTCTAATTCTAAAAATTTTAGTTAATCTCCCTAAGCTGTAGGTTGCTCTTTATTTCTTTAATTATAATAATAATAATACCTTGAATTTGTACAGCACTTCACAGATTTCAAGGCAAAAGTTCTCGAATTGTTTGATTTGATCTGGCTTCTACCCACCCCAACCTAAATGGCCTTGGGAAGGCCACTTGACCTCTCTGTGTCTCAGTTTCCTCATTCTTGTTGAGCTGTGAAAAACTATAAGTTTGTTCTTATTGTTATCAGTCATTATTTCTACCATTGGGTATTATTATTCACTTCAGAGAGGAGGAAACTATAGGTCAGAGAAATGCAGTTTCTTCCCCAAAGTCACATGGGAGGTAAGCTTATCAGGATCTTTTGACTTCTTGTCAGAGGCTATAAACAACTTCCTGTTATGGATACAGAATCACACAGAACTGGGTCCAGATTTATCACTTACATTGATAAGAAGCTGCAGAGAAGCCAGTACTTCTTTCAAATTCTTCATGGGAAACATGGGGGAGATGCTTACTCCAATCGTTATAAGGACTGAACTAGCATATATATATATATACCACATCACAGCACCTGACACACAGCAGGTGCCTGGTACATCCCAGTTCCTCATCCTTCCCTATCTTTCCACACTAACCCAGACACACCACAGTTTTCAAGCATCTTTAAAGACATCCTTTTCAACAGCATAGCACAGACTCAGATTTGAAAGGTGTATGCGACAAAGCATCCACACGGAGAAGTGGCCCACCAACCAACTCTAGGAATGGTTAACACTCCTTCTATTCTAAGAGTGGTAGAGGTGAAGCAAGGAAAGGAAAGACAAGGAACACATGAGATCATCATTTCTTCTTTCTGCCAAGAAAAGGCAGTGGGTCCTAGAGATTAGTATTCATTGGCTAGTTTATTACCACTGACACTGTTGGACAAGTGATCAAGCCATGTTTTAGGCTTTAAGGTGGCAAGAAGTTTCCTGCAAGTCTTGATCCACCACTGGGAATTTTTACTTTTAATTTAATATGCATCCCCAGCACAACCCTAAGGAAGAGTTGTGGTGTGCCTTCATCTCTCCCAGTGGATCATCGGCCAGCTCTAGAGCTGCATTGCCAAGGGCATGTCAAGCTACTCCAAACATGTCCACACCAGTCCAAATGCGGGGAGCTTTTGGAGGTGCACATCAATTATAGAATCATAATATGGAGGAAAGGAGAGGTATACTCTCCAGGGATCACCCAGGGAACCCTGAACATGGATGTAGCACAAAATAGCAGCTGATCATCAAAGCAATGGTAAAACAAAGAGAATTACTAGGTCATCAACTGTTCACATCATTCCTTTCCTTCACAGTCTTTACTCCAGGACAAAGGTTCTTCCTCACCAGAAAGCATAAATGCAGCAGGCTACTAGTCATATAACAGGCCTGGCCCTGCACTAGGCTAATGTTCCCATCTGTGTCTCTACCTGATGCACCCTTGACATATCAAGACAGATGGCTTTTGAGAACTTCTGACAATGTTGATAAAAGATTTTTTAACTGCTACTCAAAAATACACTGCTTACATCTAAAAATAACTATGCATCTATATCACAGTCCTTGTCAACAAGAAACAGCATTTACCTAAAAAGTAAAAGACCATTAATTGAACAGGACTGGAAATTATAAATAGGAAATAAAGCAAGGATTCTAAGTTTCATAATAGTGTTGAGTATGAATAGATAATTAAAATTTTAAAAATGAGCCCTTGGAGTAAAGCTCATTTTTTCTAACCTATCCAAGAAAAAGATGTGAAACTCATCTGGCTGTACCTTTCTCTTCCATTTTCTGGAGGAAATGGAAGCCATGACTTCTTGCCTTGCTCCAATCTTCCTTCCAATCTCCTGCTTTGTTCTCATCCCAATAATTCCATTCCCATCTTCCTTCCCATGGCTCATCACTCTTCACATGCTCTTGATTTTATATGTTCTCATCTCTTCTTGGATCTTGCTCTACTTCTCCTTAGCTCTTTCTCCTGTATCTTCACTCTCTCTTTCTGTATTTACATTGGTTCCTTCTCATCAATCTCTAAACATGTTCAAGTTTCCTTCACTTTAAAAAAAGCTTCCTTCCAAATAATTTCTCCCCTTACATTCTAACTTAGCTTTCTTTCTTCCTCCATTCAAACAAAAATCCCTCTTCAAGATTAAGTCCACATTCACTGTCTCTCTTTATTTTACTACTTTTCATTTACTCTCCATCCCCTGGCAGTTTGGCTTCCTACAATGACCACCACCATCAGTAAATAAAACAACTCTCCCCGAGGTCACTAATTACCCTTTAACTGTCAAACCCAATAGTCATTTTCCATCCCAGGTCTATCTGACACATGTAACTAGTAAATCTCTTTTCCATAAATCCTGTTTTCCTTTGATTTCTATTAAATATCTCTCCTAGTGCTCTTTCTACTTCTCTGATCATTCACTGCTTTTTAGTTTCCTTTCCTGGCCTCTGCTTTTACCACTTATTTTACCCCTTAAATGTTGCTACTCTCCAAGATTCTCTGTTCTTCATACTGAGTAATCTGACTCAGTGATAATATCCATTCTCACTGCTTCCAGTGCTACCATACAGTAACAGCTCACTTTCTTTCTCTTGACCATTTTCATTAGCCCCAGATCCACATATCCAATGCCTACTGGATCTCTCTCCCTTGACGTCCCACTGGCATCCCAAATTTAACATGCTCAAAACAGAATTAAAGAATTTTTTCTCAACAAGCATCAACCCTGTTCTACTCCTGAACAACCTGTTAATACCACCATCCTCTCAAGTCAAAAGGATGAAAATCATTCATTCTTATCTTACACTCTCCACATTCAGTCAGATGCCCAGTCCCATCATTTCAACTTCCTTGTTCTATCTTAAATCCTGTCTGCCATGAACTCCCATTAGCCAGCTACAACGCCTTCCTTATCTGCCTCTAGTTTACTTTCCTTATCTGCCTTTAGTTTACTTCCTTCTGACCCATTCTCCACACTTTTAACAGTATCTTCTTAAATTCTTTGTCTATCTCGGCCATTCCCTGACTTAAAAACTTGCAATTATTTCTCTTTGTGTACAGAATCGTGTCTAAACTCCTTGGTATGGGGTATGAAGTCTTCACTAATCTTTCCCCTGCCTATCTCTCTAGCAGTGACCAAGCAGTCATGCCCTCACTCATTCAAGATGATCTCTGCAACTGAACAAGGAATTTCTGAAGGCAAGGAGCATATCTTATTCCCCTTTGTAAACTAGTCTAAGATGAGATTAGCACATAGTGGACCTTCAATAAATGCTTGTTAAACTAATCATATCTCTAAATACACACATTCAAAGGTAGTATACAAATTAACTCAATTGAGAGAGAATAATTGCTTTCTTAAGAATTATACTTATTTCTCTTTATTGTACTTACCAAACTTGCAGACAACTGTCTCAATGAAGAGCTGCTTAGTTATTCTGAACAAGGCAGTGGTACTCTTTTCTCACTAGTCACCAATCCAAACAGCTGACTCTCTACGCCAAAGTAATATTTGTGCCTATGCAGTCCTCAGTAAGAATTTTTCTTTTCTAGAAGTTACTGTCCCCTAAGTGGTGCTCTTCTAAAATCACAACTCTTGAAAGTAGTCTCTATTTTTGTTTTACCTCTTACATAGTTTTTGTTTCATTATGGAAAATTACACTGCTATGAAATTTCAATAAAAACCAACCAGCTGCCAGCAATTTAACAAGATCCTTCCCCCAGCCTCCATCCCGAATAGAGAGTTCAGAGGACGTCTTTGCAAAACCAATACTTGTAGACATAGCAGCGTGATCATTATTGTAGCTACATACTAGCCAAAATACCACTAGGAAATCACCCTAGTTATGCTACCTGCCTTGGTTGAGGCAGCCTCCTAACCCATGATTATTAACCACCAGGGAAAAATGATTGGTTTTTCCCTTTCTCCTAGAACGGTAATTTTCAAAAAGCACTCAACCCACTGAACAGCTGCTAACAACTTCAAATGGAAAAGGAAATCAGGGGCCTTGCAATGGATGGCACTTATTGGGAGGAGAAATAGACATATCCATTGGCATTCTGATGAAGTCTTCAGGAGATGCCTTGCTGATCATGAAAGTGGGAGAAAGTGTCAAGGGGACATTCCTTGTTGTAGGAAGTGCTGGGCAGGAAAGAACTCCTCAGAGACAGGAGGTCTCCCTTGTCCCTTTCAAATCTTACTGTGCTCACCAGAGAAGACAGACTGTCTCTGAAGACTTCCTCAGACACTTGAAATTGCCCCCAATGCAGTATATGTGTATATAATTCATTTGTAAAATAGATTCTCTTGGTAATGATTTTGGTGTATTAAAAATAGATTAAATATTGACTGATGGGGTCAAAACAAGCAACCATTTCCCAGAAAGATAAATGACATACATATTCAGCTACCTTGTAGGGCTCCCCAAAAAGATCAAAGCCCGAAGAAAAGAGATCATCTTCTTGCTGGACTTCTTGATTCCTCCGCTCCCATTCCCTTTTTTTAAGCGCACTACGGTCCTGTTCATAGTGACTGATATGAAAGGAAAAAGACAAAAGGAGAAATAGATTAATTAGTCATGTAAGTCATTGAGATCTCCCTTGTTATCAATAAGAAAAAAAATACAAGTCAAGGCTATTCACAATGATACTGCACAGAGAGCAGAGTATCCTTTTCTTTATTCCCAGTGGGTTTCACATCCTGACCAGTTCTCCAGTATACAGAAGAAACAGAAAATCACTTATAACAATTTGTATGTATGGCCACCTAAGCATGGCCAAATCATCTTGCCTTGCCTTTGCTTGATTACTGCAAGCAATTTCAGACTTCCCCAGATCAGTCCACTATATAGAAAGGTACTGAATTCAAATTCCAATTACATCATGTTGTCAACTGCATTGGACTCAGAATTCACAGATGTCACAAAATCCTAAGGGAAAGGAATGACCAAATCTGTTGTTGCAGATAAACTAGAATTCTGTCCTGAGCCCACAGTTAAAGTTAGCTTGTTGTAATGAAATCAAAGGAGAGTTTAAGGACATTTTTGGAAGTCCACAAAAAACCAAATCACTCACCTAGAACTAACATAAAATAATAGTGAATGTCAACTGTAATTGAAAAATCAATAAGAAGGGGAATGAGAGGTTCAAAATTTCAGGTATGAAACAAATGAGTCATGGGGATGTGGTGTACAGCATAGGGAATATAGTCGATAATACTGTGATAGCACTGTATGGTGTTGGATGGTTTGCTGGACTTATGGCGATCACATCTTTAGGTATACAAATGCCAAATAACTATGGTGTACATGCGAAACTAACACAATATTGTGTGTTGACTATATTTTAATAAAAATCCTTAAAAATTAAAATTAAATTAAAATGCAAATCAATCACTCACAGTCCTTTTGGTTGCTGTTGTTGTTTGCATCATGAATGACAAAGCCTTTTTAGAAACTTTTCCCAAAGAAAGGGGTCTGGCTTTAATAACCAACTACTAATGATGAAAGAAAGTATCAAAAGCCTTGAATGACTTTAACACAGAAATGGTTTACAAACACGTGTAACTCTGGCGCTCACAGCATTTCAAGCTTTCCCATTGGAAGGTCAACACAAAGATTCCAGACGATATCTAAGATATATTCGGGGCCTTTGGATTTTATAGAATGGAATGCTTTCTTGTTAGAACAATTATGTTCTTCATCATGCAAGACTATGCATATTAAACTGTCATCTGTAAGTCTTACAGCAGTGGATTTTATTTTGTTCATTGGTTTTTCTCCCCCTGCTTTTGATTGTAATCTTACTCAAAGTGAGTACATATATGCTGAGCAGACTTAAATTATATGAATGTACGTAAAATTCCTAGCAGGTGCTATATAAATGTTGCTTCCCTTCCCTGTGTTAATACTGCCACATTAAGACTTAATTAGATAATTGACATGCAAATGAACATAATAGCTAAAGAAATTATGAGAGATATACTGATATAATAGTACAGTTGACAGGTTTTGAGCACATCCCAAACCTACTGCCTATCATTGGTAGACCAGTTTGCTCATGACTATCATAACTTTAATTTACAAAGAGCACAAAGCATGAAATTTCCATGGCACCTTAACTAGATACCAATATACATGAGAAGGAAGATGCCAGTACTCTTAGTCATCCACCTTTCTCCAGAGAAATCCTTGAACTGACAAATTCAAAGCAACTTGGATAGTCTTATCTTCTGGATAAACAACACTTCATTTCTCCATTTTAAAAATAGTGGCAATATTTATAAGATGTTTAAATATACATTATGCTTTCATATCACGAACAATGCCAGAAAGATGCCAAGTCCAGATATTGGAAGTCAGCCTATCATTGGTCATCTCAAATGCCATCCACAGGTATTATGTTTGCTAGCATTCTCTCTTATTTCCATTCCCAAGTTTAGATCAGAACCCCTGATAGCTGCCATGTGTCACAACGTCTGTGTTGGAAGCTGATGTGGGATCAACCAGGCATAATAATATCTTCAGACCACAGGGTGTGAAGCATGAGACTTGACCTCAGCACCACACATTGGCTGTATGTAACCCAAGCCCATCATCAATTTGTCAAAACAAAAGAAAGACAGGGTGTCAGGGGTGGAGGTGGAGGACCAAGTCAAAGCAATATTTAGTCAGGGCAGGAGGAGGGTTTGTTGCAAAGGAGACAGACACAACTTCTTTGCCTTCCATAGCAGATGATTCTCAACACAGAACCAAGAGCCAAATTCTCCTGCTTCCGAGAAACACAAGCAAGATGTCAATTTCCCAGCTATCTGTTCATTCCATGCGCCCGACAGCCCAGAATGACAGGCCCATCGATCATGTTTAATTCCCCCATGAAGAGAACCAAAGTACTTTGGTCTCTTGGCTTTGCAAACTACCTTCCCTCTCCTCTGAGGGAAAGATATAATTAAAACCCCGAAGGCAAAAAAGGAGAAGAAATGGAAACGTGCTTCAACTTGCATGACAACCCTTCAAGTGGCCAGCAGTCACGGAACTTTTCGGTGCTTTCGACCTGGGGTTGATCTGTTCCGAGGCTCTTGGCTGCATTTTGCATCAGTTCATTAGCTACCAAATTCCAGACAAAAATCTGAATAGCAGATTGAGTGCGCACATGGGTGTTATCTGTTGCAAGAAAACTGCCTGCTGCATTTTTTAACACATATAACAAAGAACAGTTAATTCTCATATCTCTGGCAAGAATGAATTTAATCTTCATCGAGTTGCACCGTTTTTGGAAGGCAACCAAATCTCTCCAACTTTTTCCTTTTTTGCTCAGCATGGTGTTGTATTGAAAGCTTCACATGGCGAGGTATAATGAGGAATGAACTACATGAGGTTTTCAAAGTGTAGAACATCACGGATTTCTGATTGGAACTAAAATTACTAATTTGAAGCACCAGCTAATTAAAACCACAGCTATGTATTTAGCCTCTTGTTAAACCTACTGCAGTTTATAATTATGAGGACCTCTTTATCTACTCAATTAAAAGTTCGTATGATTCAGGCAGGTTGTGTTTGAACCTGTGAACCCTGCAGAGGCCACAGGAAAGCATATGTCTGTCCCCTGATGATCTTATGTACCTTTACACTCCCAGGCTTGTTTTCCAAAGGAAAAAAAATAAAAACAGGCTCCACAGTCCATGAAGAAATGCTCAAGCCAGAAATCTGACTTAATTATCTTATTTGTCTAAATAATTCAAGTTTATTCACACTGATGAAGACGGGGTGAATTGGTCCTACCAATATGAGAACCCAGTTATAGTGAGCTCAGCTCAAGTTCTCTCCACTCTTAGCAAATTAGGATGCTCTTCCAACATCTTTTCTCTCAAATATAACAAAAGGTATCATGTTATGGTGATATAAATACACCTGAACAGTCAAAACTCAATTTACTCTTAATTAACCAAAGGTCTTTGGTTTTTCTCTCTAGAGCCTATCTTTTTGGAATCTCTGCTTCACTGACATCTGCCCTAGCTGATAGAAAAAGGATAGAAAGAAGCACAAGTTCCACTTAACCACAGCCATACCTCAGAGATATTGTTGGTTTGGTTCCAGACCACTGCAATAAAGTGGGTATCACAATAAAGCAAGTTGTGATCTTTTTGCTGGTAGAGTGTCTTGCCTTCAATTCGTGAAAAACACAACATCAGCAAAGCACAATAAGGTGAAGTGCAAGCAAACGAGGTGGGACTGTACTCTTACTCCAACGCAAAGCATAATGCTGAGAAGCTTCCCTCCAGAATGGGGCTTTTATGTCAGCTCTGATTTCAGCCACCTGCCTGTTTGCCTGGCTTCCAGTGACAGAGGAACTGCCTTTGTTAACACAGGAGGAAACAAGGCCCCCCAGAACTGAGAGGAGCTGTCTCAAGCCCTCATCAAGGTAATGGCAAAGGAAGATAAGAACCTGCGTCTCTTCGATCTTCAAGCCCAAATGATTTCTTCCTGCTTTCTCTTTTTCTCAGATACTCTCTTGTCCTTTTCTTTAAGCCTGATCTTGTACACAGGTGACTCCCATTTTCATCATTAGAAGCCACAGGTGCATTCATGAGACGATAAAACCAAGGGCACACATAGCTTCGCTGAGATCAAGAATGTCTCATTATGCCATCTTCATTAGCTCACAGTGGTAGCACGCCCAGGTTGACAATGCAGCCTACCTAGTCTTTCAGAACCGGGACTGTTGGAGCAGGAAGAGATTTTAACAGTCATCGAGTTCTGGTCCCTTCAGATGAGGAAATTGAGCTGGGAAAGGTAACGGTCATCACAGCAGGTTGGTGGCAGAATGAGGAGGCAGGAACCCAGGTCTCCCAGTCTCCAAACTTGTTCTCTTTCTAATGCCCCATGGTTTGTTCCTACTGCCTCCCATGTTTCTATCACACTCAAGAATAAATATTTGTCTCATTTGCAGCCCGTTGGTCAACTTTCTTTAGGACTGTATTTTATTAGAAATTGCCAGTAGGGAAAAACTGGAGGAATTTAATTTGGATTCGAGTATAGAAAAACCATTAGTTTCTTCACACCAAAATGTACAGACCCTAAAGGGATTGTAAAAATTAACTACATCTGTGGGGAGAAGCCAAGTGAGGGAGAATAAAAACCAGTTTAAATCCATTCAGTTTGTATATTTTATGAAGTTTAATGATCATTGTTTACCTAATTAGGTTATTTTACAAAGCTAGTTGGGGAAGCATTAAAAAAATACCGATATTTTAAAATGACAAGTTTGCTTTATAATACTGCTAATACAGATTTACTGTAATGATGTACATGAAGGTAAATAATTCAGTCTCACTTGTTTTTCTAATCCAACTGACACTAAAATACCTTTACTTTGGCGAATATCTTCATAAAAGCATAAAAATACATATTTAATTCACCCAAGGGACAAACAAGCTATAACTCTTTCCTTATGGTTCTCCTGAATGAATTTCTGCCTTCTGTAAAATTTGTAGATATTTATACTTACTACATCTTCCAGAGTTCCAAGTGGCACCTTTTTTTCAATATCTAGATTTATTAACACTGACCTAGTCTCTATTAGTTAAAAAAGAGACGCTCCGCTATTCAATACCTTTGAAATCATCCCCAAGTTATGTACTTACTTTATCTGCTAATATCCATGAGCACTTAAATAAGTGCTAAAATCAAAACAGTTTTTAAAAGGTAAAAATGAGCCATAATTATTTGACACATTAGGAAAAATGCACAAGAACCTTGGATTGGAGATGTGAACATGGCCTTGAAAGGAGTTTCTAAAATCAGTCGAACCTCTAAATGGTATTTGAAAGCAGGGCTCGAAGAGACCTCTGTATAGAACCAGTCTCTTCAGCACTGACAATGGCTCTTGTTTAAAAGAAAAAAAAGATAGAAACAAAAAGGAAAGAAAACACACAAGACATTTACTCTACACATCTGTCAGCTGCCCATCTGGCCATGCCAATTTCTTTAGGTCTTAGGGAAATGGGCCAGTGCTTCTTCTTAGAGTTCCCTTAAATTTATGCTTTTTAAAACAATGAATACACCAATACTCCATAAGTCCTGCCAGGAAACAGGCTTAACATTCTCCTATAGGGGTACTTTGGGGATACCCCAATTCCCTTCAGTTCTGAAAACGGAAGCAAAGATTCAGCTCAGCCACTAACTTTGTCAAATCATCCTCCAGTGGGGTTAAGCAGACATTCCAAGAACTAGCCCTCTTGTCTTATTTCTGTCTTACCTACCCCCTTTCTCTTCTGTTCCCTAGACTATTTCTCTCTCTTTTTTAAATTATAATGGCTTTATTGAGATATAATTCACATACCATTGAACTCACCCATTTAAAGTGTACAATCCCATGGTTCAGTGGTTTTCACTATATTTATTTACAGTTTTGCGCATTGATCACCATGATATAATGTTAGAATATTTTCATCATTCCCAAAAGAAGCTGTGTACCCTTTAGTTATCACCCCTTCCCTTAATCCTCCTATCCAACCCAGGCCGAAGCAACTACTAATCTACTTTTTCCCTGAAAGAATCTGGTAATTCTGGATATTTCATATATGTGGAATTATACAATATGGGCTCTTTTTTGTGCCTGACTTCTTTCATTTAGCATGTTTACAAGGTTCATCCACACGGTAGCGTGGATCAGTACTTCTTCATTCCTTTGTGTGGCTGAATGGTAGTCCATTGTATGGGTATTCCTGGTCCTACGTTATACCATGCCCATTGAGCAGGTTCAATCTTGTGAGTTTATATTTCTTTAACTGGGGTTCTCTATTTCTCCCATTAGACTTTTTACTCCTTAAGGGAAAGGTCTGTGGCTTCTAAGTCACATACAGTAATGTCGAATGCAGACATTGGGAGGAAGACCTTAAAAAACTGGCTTAGGATGAAGACAAAATTATTTTGACTAGCCTACCAAACAGCCCGATTGATATAATACCTCTAACAAATACCAAACACTCACACTGCAAAGATAATTGAATACATCCAAGAATGGTAAAAACCTAGTAAAAACTTAACCTGACAGCAACCAATAAACAGGTTCTGCTGTTTCTAAAGAATTTTGTAATATGTCCAGAAATGACGGTATCTAGATTCAGATCTGGGCTGGGGCTCTCTTACTTAGAAGGTGTTTGAGCATTTATAAATTGCTTTATGTTTCTAAGCCTCAGTTTCCTTGTTTGCAAAATAGGAATAATCTTCCTCTTCCTTCTCCATGCAGTTGGTGTAAAGATGAAATATGATAGTGCATGCAGCTGCTAATGGCTTCTCACATTTATGGGTGAGCTTGCCATCACCCTGATCATGCTGTACCTTCATCTCACAAACCTTTACTGCACATGTGCTCTTCAGCAAAAGCTGGCCAATTAGCAAGACGGGTATTATTCTTTTCATTTAAGGATAGAAAATTGAGGCTCAGAAAATTGTTCCAGCCTATGAGAGCTGCATCCTGGATTCCTAACCAAGAACTCTTTCAAAAAGCCTGAGATCCTACTACAGGACCTGTGGATGCCCAAGAAATTTACATACAGATTTCACAAATTCTCTTTACTCCACAAAAAATTATGGCAAAAATTTATTACTACTGAGACTTAAAGTCTTTCTAATAACAGACTAGGGTAAAGTATATTTCATTAGATAGCCTCTGAAAATTTCTCTCTGTAGACTCAAAAATGACCTATGAGACAGAGGCACCAAATTGGTCAATACATAGTCTTCATTCGCAAATGAATACTGACATGAGGTTTAAAGTAATAACTTCATAATTTAAATGATTTCTAAATATCACTAATCTTCTACAACCTGGTTCTCAAGTTTGGCTACACATGAGAATCACCCAGGGAAGATTTATAGATCCCCACGCCCCAGGTCACGTGCCAGATCAAGTTCATTGGAATCTCCTTGCGGAGCGGGGGGGAGGTCCCAGGCACCCAATGTAAACAACTTGTGGTCTTCACACATGATAGAATCATTCACATATAAACTTTTCTTTATTGGATCCATTTGGGCATACCAAAACCTGATGGACTTAACATGAAGATAAATCAAGAACCAGGCCTCATTAGAGAACAAATGTATTTTATTATGCAGAAATCTACATTGTTGATATATGTCAGCAGAAATGCCTTAAAGGTGAAAAACAGTTATTACAAGAATAGACTTGTCACGCAGAAGAATAACAGCAATATCACTAATAGCTACTCTGTTGATTCATTGCCCCATGCTAGGCACAACACGAGGCATTTTGTGATTATCTTATTTAATCCTTACAAAAACTCTGATGACGTACTCTCATCCTCCCTTTGCAGATGAAGAAACTGAGGCACACGAGACCCAGACAGGTTAACATGCCAACACCACACAATTAGTAAGTGGTGCAAGCAGAACAGCTGCTGAGGCTACCAGAATCCAGAGCCCCTTATCTTAGCCAGAAAGATGCTAGCAGGTAGAAGAGAAGAGACATACACACATTTAAGCTTTGCTCACACAACAGACATGGTGCCGTTGACCCAGGGGGAATGCCTAAAATCTGAACTCCCTGCAGAATCTCTCAGCTTAGAAGGGATTTTTGGAGCAAGGTATATATATATAGATCCTTCTCAGAACAGTGAGCGCAGGTAGGCACTCAAATGGATATTGATTATCAACAATATTATAAGAGTGCGCTCAAATTCCATTTTTTATAGGATTCCATTTTAATGGAAATGCCACTTTTATATTGAATGACCATAACTCTGGCAACTCAAAAGTTTCCATTTGCTTGCAATAGTAGTCAGCGTATCAATAACTTTCTAGAAATCTGTTAAAATGTACTTCAAAAGCAGTCTTGCCAGTGAAATTAAATTCTTTTGTCCTTGCACAATATAACTGTTGGCTAAGAGAAGTGGTCCAGTATCCCTGACTGCTTGAGTCTCCCCAACAAGTGATACTTCCCTCCTCTCCTAGGCTGCTCAGAAGGCGTAGCTACCCCTTTACAACCATGCACTTTTATCTCCCTCATCCTCGTTTCAAGCATCCCCTCCTCTTCCAGACTCAGTACCCCAGTCTAAGAAGACTCCACTACACAATACACATCTAAGTGTCCCTGAGTCTCTCTTCTGCTTTTGTAGCATTTTCTTCTTAAGTTTAGTGTACGATTTTCATTTTTATAGAATACCATTGAAAAATAACTCTAGTTCAGACCTACTCATTAAAAATGAGACTTCGCTATCACTGCCTCCAGCTCATTGACCCACTGGTAACACAAACCAATGACTTATAAGCACCTGACATTCCATGTGGCCAAACCAAGAGAGATGCAAACAACTGCATGACTTAGAAGCTTTCAAAAATACTTCCTGAAGACTACTAGCAAGGGACTGAAATGGATACCACAAGCTGAGAAAATGGACAATCAGAGAGTGAGTATAGTAGATATATATTTATAACTTTCGAATCAGTTTAAAAATTAAAACTATAAAAAAATAAAAATGATGTAAAATGTTCTCGCTTTCACTCTTATCAGCATATGCCCTGTTTCCCAATGCCAATCAGAGGTAACAGTTTTTATTATTTTCTTGCTTATTTTTCCAGTGTTCCTTCATGCATTCTTCAGTGTTGAATTGAAATTATGTCATTTATAATTTTCTCTTTAAAATCATCAGTCAATGCTAATGCTCAGCTTTAAAGAGCTGTTAGATCTAAACCTTGACCTACTTCAAGGAAATGTAAGCTTTCATAATCAGAAATGGTTCCATGAAGCCACATGAGAAGAGGTAGTGACGGGCTTTGAATATTCGCAGTGGCTCAAGTGGACTTTGCGGTTTGTTTGAATTCTGCCTTATGATAGGCATGGTGCCCCTCCTGGCTGCTCCTTGCCTTGGCCCTCTGCTCCTGGTGATCCCATGTCCAGCCTCAATCTATCCTGGCTCCATTTCACATGCCACGTCCCCAGCTCCATACCTGTTGCTTCTGCAGCCAGCCTACATATAAATGATTCTGTCTTTCAAATTAGGAAAAAAGCTGCCCAAAGTATTTCCTCTCTATGCTCATTAAATATCAGGAATTCTTTTCCAAGTCAAAGCCTTAATATAACCCGGCTTCTCATAAATGACACTTTTAAAAGGTGTTTTATTTTCAGTTAGCTATAAGCAAGACAATTTCAATAAGTACTTAATTTAAAACAATATTTTCCCAGAAATCATATTTTTACTTACTTTTAAACTAAGGAAATTAATGCCCTTAACGAGCAGTTTATAATTGACAGTTTTAAGCTGACTCTGTTTTCATGTCTCACCAAACCCTTTGATCTTCACATATTCACTAATTTTTACCCAGGCAAATTCTACCCCCTAAAGGCTTACCCTTTGGATCCCTGCATCTCCATGGCACACTCACCCCACAAAGCAACTGAGCATGAGATCAAGGTGGCAGCAAGGAATCACCAGGTGCACCTTGCTCCTTCTGTCACCCTCTGCATACTCTCCTGGGGCCAGGCTTGTTTTCTCATGAGTCACCACATGTCACCTGGGCCAAGTGTTATGACTTCCTCCTCGGTTATGCCTCTTCCTCTTGCCTTGATAAGGTGCCTGGCAAGGTGCCCACCCCTGTTATGAGTTGGAATGTGTCCCCTCCAAATTCATATGGGGAAGTCCTGATCCATCCCACCCCAGTACCTCAGAATGTGGCCTTATTTTTGTGGGGTTGCTATGGTTGTAATTAGATAAAATGAGGTCGCACTGAAGTAGGGTAGGTCCCAAAACCATTATAACTGGTAATCTTACAAAACTGGTAAATTTGAACACAGAGAGACATAGGGAGAATGCTAAGGGAAGATAAAGGCAGAGATTGGGGTGATGCTGCTACAAACCAAGCAATTGCCAATAGTGGCCAGCAAACCACTGGAAGCTCAGAGACAGGCCCAAAACAGAGTGTCCCTCATAACCCTCGGAAGGAACCAACCCTGGTGACACCTTGATTTCAGACTTCCAGCTTCCAGAACTGAGACAATAAATCTCTGTGGTTTAAACCTCTCAGTTTGTGGTAGCTTATTATGGCAGACCTAGAAAACTACTGCACCCCTAGATTGCATTCAGAGCCAGTTCACAATGCAAATGCTGGGCCTCATCACAGTGAATGCAGATAGTTGAGACCTTAGCAATTATCTCTTTCACTCCGAATTACACGTTATCTGTTCCTTTTCCTTCTACCCCAGCATAACTCTCCTTTAGCTCTCCAGCCCATCCTTCTTTCCCCCTTTCCTGCTCTGTCTGAGAGAACTGTGAGTGTTAAATGAAAGTGTCACCAGAGAGGAATAACGCATTTCTGTTTCCCATTTATCTGGCAAAATGCCAAGCTCAGTGTTCGGCTTTCAATAAATATTTTTTGACTTACTGAATGAACAAATGATGAGGAAACATATTTTTTCTGCCCAAGTTCAGTGACAAATGTTGACAAAGATATTAATTAATATATTAATTAATTTGTCTATTTAATCAACAAACATTTACTGCATGCCTACGTCACACCAGGCACCATGTTTGGTGCTGAGAAAAAAATAAGACACAGTGCGAGCCTTTGAGAAATTCACAGCCCAGAAGGGAAGGGAAGTCCACTCCAAAATAATCACAGTACAGGGTAACACATGCTATGACTACAGAAATGACGTACTGTGGGAACGTTCTTGGGTTGGTGCAGGATGGGAAGCCAAATCAGACATGTGTTCTAGCTGGGCCTTGAGCAATGGAAGAGCTCGCATTTTGCATATCAGCTAGTTCAAGTACACGCTAACTAAGTGGCACTAAAGTTGACCCCATGAGGCAAACATGGACAACTGAGCAGAAGACTAAAAGTGCAGCCAAGCTCAGTCCTTCGGATTGTCTCTCCACATTTGGCCACTGGTGGGAAAAAAGCAAAATTTTCTGCTTTTGTGGAAGCCAGAAAATGAGAGTTTGATCTTCACAAATGCTTGTATTCAAGGGTAAAACCCTAATTGCACTTGTGATACTAAGTGAGAGGAAGAGCCTTAGAAAAAGAAATGGATGACTGAGATAAGCATGTGAATGGTGAGCTCATAAAGAATAGATGAGATTTCAAAGGGAAGCATTTATTGTTTCCTGTATTATAGCACATTGTCTCACGATATGATTAGTTATCAGTCTCGGTTATCCAAAACTGGTATGAAATAAAGCGTTTACGCAGTTATGCTTCATTGATGTCAGCTAGGGGAGCATGAAAATCTCCATGAAGGTGGGTAATTGATGTGCAAATCAGAGCTCAATCACTCTGTAATAGAAATGGTCCCACTGAAAATATGCTTGTTGAACACAATCACGTAGAAGCCAGAAGGAGGGAGGGAGGGAGGGAAAAGATAGAAGGTTTATTTATTAAAAATGATAAAAACTGGCAATTTGTGCAATTTTCTCTTCAACAGAGGGCTGCTATCAGAAATGCTTGCAAGTTGCAACCAATATATCCAGATAATTTCCATCTTTTTAAATGATCCGTCTCTATTTTGCTTAAATGCTTGAGGACCTTGTTGTGGATGTTTAAAAAGCAAATTAAAACAGCACATTCATCTTTCGAAACATGACACATGTTAATGACATCAGTGATAGTAATTTGGTTAACAATGCATATCGTAGGTATGCTTGCTATTATTATTAAAATCCTCTGTCACTTTGCATTTCCTCTCTGAAGAACAGTGAATAAAAATGGACATCACCTCGCAATTTAATATTTCATACTTTCAAACGAAAATAACTTATTGTTGATTAAAGAGCAGTTCTTGTTTCTATCTTCTTGTTTCTATCTGATGATCGTTATCATCAGAGTCACTTAAGGTGCCGTGATAATGTTGGTGGCAGATTTTTCTTCTCTTCTACCACCTTCACTGAATAAGGAGAAAATTTTCTATAAGAAAGACTGCCACAGTAGGTTTAATAGCCATCATTCCTGCCAATTAATATGAAAAAGAAAGTGCTAGCTTTTATCTTTCCCAGATCTTATGAAAAGAATGATTGAGCCAATATAAGAGGCAGGTTTATCCCAGGAATCTCGAGTGGACCCAATGCATTTATTTACCCACTGATGCAAAATTCATTCTTCAGTCCTGGTACAGTGCCTATATACACTCCCTTACAGATATGATAAGCATGTTACATACGTATGGCAGCACAGAGCAAAGGCACTGGTACAGAAGTGCTCTGCTGTGGACTTGAGGGACCTCTGCTAACCTGAGGTCACCAGTTCAGCCTGTCTTTCAAAAGTATCAATGTGCTGATTGCTCATCTCACATCTAGCTTGGGCTTTAACCCAAATGTTCTCACCTTGACAAAATGCCTGCAGAAAGTGGACTTGCAATGTGTGGGTGGTTAAGGGGAGAGAAATTGGGGGTTGACTGTGGAGAACTTAGCTTTATCTATAGTGGTGTAATATCCTGAAGGTGAGTAGATTCATATATTATCACTGCCACTGCAAACTAAATAAATAACTGAATTTGGTACATAACAGAACTTTAAAATTTTGCTTCTCTTTTGAAAAACTACAGACACTTACACTCGCATAGGACATTTCATTTCACAAAGCACTTACACAAGTACGCTCTTATGTGAGACTTGCAATAACCCTGAGGAATACGTGGCACAGGCACTTAACCTCCCATTTCACAGATGAAGACACTGAGACCGAGAAGGGCTAATGCCTAATGCTCACACTGTCACTCAGCTAATGAGAGGCAGAACCAGAAATGAAGGCAAGTTGTGTGCGTCCAGGAGTGCTTTTCTCTTCTACTATACCATCCTGTGCTCTAATTGTGAAATGTTTCTAATTCTATTCTTCTAGAACATGGGAAGAGTTGCTAAATGTTAGAGCAAAGGGCACTGTTTTAAGTTTTTTTTTTAAAATAGCGTTCTATGGGTTGTACTTATTAACAGAATACCTAAAAGTTCATAAATGTGACTTTTTTTTTTTAGAAAATAATGAAATGAAGGAACATATACAAGACGGGCTTTTGAAAGGAGGAGAGCATGTAGTGGAAAGGCCTTAGAGAGAGATTCTGCCACTTAAAGATGTGCGATCTTGAGCAAGTCACAGGCCACTCTGAGCCTCAGTCCCCGCTGTCACCACATTCAACATCGTCATCACAGTCTTCTAAAGAACCTCTTATCTGAAGGAGCACACGGTATAGGAAGAGGAGGAGAGAAATTGTAACAGTATTATCTAAAACTTCACTGTCTGACTCGGTACCCCCTAGCCAAGCCGAGCACTTGCAAAGTGGCTCGTCTGAACTGAAACCTGCTCTAAGTATAAAACACACATCAGATTCCAAAGATTTAGTATGACACAGTGTTAAATACAGCATTTACAATTTTATACAGATTACACAATGAAACAATATTAGGCAGACATTGAGTTAAATAAAATATTGTGAAAATTTATTTCACCTGTTTCTTTTCACTTTTCAACATGTCACTAGAAAATTTAAACTTACATATGTGGCTTATGATTGTGGCTTATATTTTTAAAAAGAGAGATTTTCTAGGTTAACCCACTTAGCTTAAACAATATTGGTTTCAGTTCCCTGGCTCAGGACAATAAGAGACTCTGCACCCTTGGGTTCATTGTAACAGTCTAACCTCTGTGGTCGTTTTTTATTATCTCCTCTTCTCTATTCTCATTTGTTCCCTCAACCTCATTTTCATTTAGACCTTGGGCACATATGCCAGTGTTTATTTTCATGGCTGCTGTATTGTCTAATTGGTGCATTGTTGATCAATAATATGTGAGGTGTTGAGTTCTGTTTGTGTAATATGTTTATTATGCTTCTGCCCAATGCACCATATGGAGGCACTGCACTACACTGTACATTACAAGCGTATTAATGCTAAGACTCAACTGAGTGTCACTCGTGCATAGTAAACTGGTAAAACAAAATTATGCTAAGTAGTTACTAAACACTCTGGTCCCTAATATCTTTAATGAACATCACAAATACTGCGCTAGTGTGTGGGAGCCAGCAGTGCCCTTCTCTGAAATATCAAGAGAGCCTAAGCACTATTCCAGGCTTAATGTAAATTTCATTTTACAAGATGAAGGCATTTCTTAGGCACAGAAGCCAAAGAGAATAAATAATAGAGTGGGACTTTATCTACTAGGAACTCTGTCTTCAAATCTAAACTCTGTACAGTTCTGAAGCCTTTTATGCTTGTTTTCATTCCAAGGTGCTCATAATAGCTGGGAAGAATTCTGATTAGCATAAGCCAGCAGCAGTTTCTTTCTACCTGTTTCACATACATTTCACACATTACTTTTCGAACTCCTCAGTTTACTGATATTTTCTTGAAAAAGTGCCAGCCAATCTGTGGCAAAATTAAACTGTGCCTTTTAATATAAAACAATCATTGATTAACACATAGTGTTCAAGCCAGATGAATCAGCAGCCTGCAAGGATGAAGCATCTTCTCACAGTAACACGCCATTCGAATATGCTGATGGAGGCATTCATTTGTTGATGGGCACCGTAATGCACAAGAGCATGGGGCCTACACTCTACAGCACTCCACAGTCTTGCTCCTGAGCACACAGTGTGCTCGACAAGAATGTAGACAAATGAACAATTTGCTATGATTAGTTTAGTTTCATTTGTTAATTACAGATTCAACAAGAACTGAATGCTGAAGCTTTTCAAGTATCAGATACCCATTGATCCATAGCCCCTACATGCTCAAGTAATATTGGAAGTCTAATATAATTCATTGTTACTTAGAGCACTGATTGGTTAGAGGAATTATACTCCAATAAATGATGATGCTGTCATTGAATCTGCCTATAATTGCTTCCATTCATCGTAATGTATGCTCTAACGCAAACTGGAAAGAAAGGAGATGATCAACTTTAAGCTTCAGCTGTTTCAGATTCCACAGTGTGTCCCTAAGTTAATGGATGTTGAATATTATGCTGATATATATGCTGTGTTGCACTTGATGGACATTAAGATATACACACACACACATACACACACTCATACATATTGCATGTATGTAGATTTCACAGAGCTCTATAAGCGATGACCACGCAGCAGGCTTGCCTGCCTTCCATGGAAGTAGATGGGATGACTCTGCCAAGACTAGATCGGGTACAGAATTCTCAGCAGTGGTGGAACCTCTAGTGCTCTGTCCCCCACCCTTTAAGACAAATGCAATATTCATTTCCCTATGCGGTGGCTCTACTTTGAGCTCAGTGATATACAGAAAAACTGTGCCTAGATGTTTGTGACTCATCTTCCTCGTTATTTTCTTGAGGAATCCTCATCTGATACTGTACCTTTGCATCAGGCTGGGTTCAGAGGCTCCTGTCTCCACTCCCCAGCTCTCTGCAGCAGCTCTTCAACCCCACTTACTCCACTGTGATGGATGGTTTACTGTAATAGATGGTAAGTTCCTCAAGACAGTCACTGTGTCCGTTTCTTGTGGTTGCTCTAATAAATTAGCACAAACTCGGTGGCTTCAAACAACATAAATTTATTCTGTTTTGGTTCTGGAGGCCAGAAGTCTGAAATGGAACCTCAGCCAAAGTCAAGGTGTCGGCAGGGCTGCATTCCTTCTGAAGACTCTGGGGTAGAATCTGTTCCCTTGCCTTTTCCAGCTTCTAAGGCTCACCTTCTTTTCTTGGCTTGTGGCATCTTCCTCCACCTTCAAGGCCAGCAGCACAGCAACTTCAAATCTCTCTCTCACCTCTGCTTCCATCATCACATCTCCTCTGACTCTGACCCTCCTACCTTCCTCTCATAAACACCCTTGTGGTGACATTTAGGGTCCACCTGTATAATCCAGGCTCATCTCCCCAGCTCCACATCCTAACTTAATCACATCTGCAAAGTTCTTCCTGTAAGTAACACGTTCACAGGTTTAGGGGAGACGTGGACATCTTTAGGGGGACATTTTTCTGCCAACCACAGGTACAACAGTTTAATCCTTCTTGTCCTCCCAGTGCCTAAAGGCATTACGCGATATATAGTAGGGCCTCAATATTCTTAGTAGAGGTGAATGAATGTATAAGAATGATTCTTTAAGGCTTTCCAACGTCCTTCTGAAAAGTGCCCAATGGGTGAGGCAGGACAAGGCCTGAAGGTCTATGTTCATCCACACCCGCTCTGCCATTTAATGCCACTTTGACCCTCTAAGGCTTGACTTTTCTCACCAGTAAGCATCTCTGGCAATTGCTGTGACCCTCAAATAAGATAATGTTTGTAAAAACACCTGTGAAGGTAAATTTCTTTATCTATGTTATTTAGCATTGTCCTTGCTATCACAAAGAGACACTAGATCTTTGAGAGAGGGAGATAAAAGGTCCTATTTCTATAAAGATGTAAGGCATTATTACTCAGTAAAACTAAATAAAAATAACTATCCAAAAGTCATCTGAAATATGTTTTTTATTCATATGGAAGTAGCTTAAGAGACTGACACGAGACATTTAAATTACTTCACATAACTAGATGCTCGATTGCTCAAGATAAGTGGGGCCACACTTGCCCTCTCCTGTTGTGGTTGAGCGTAACCAGCAAAGATGGATTCATCATGTTTGCATATTATAGAGTATGAAATCTGTGCTTACTCATTTATAAAACCCTACACATTAACCCATCAATTTTATTGATTAATAAAAAGGTTCCGTGACATTACAATAATAGAGATGACAATACATCTTCCAACAGGAACAAAATTATCCTGAAAGGCACTGCACACCTGCAAAACACTTTATTGTAGGTCAAACCAGGAACGTGAAATCAGGAGATGACTGAGCATGAAAACAACCTTCAATCAAAGGGCCTTAAGAGAGTATGAAGATCAAAGCTATCATTTGCCACTATGGGAAAGATCAAGTACAAAGAGAGGAAGTGGGTTGTCCATTGTCATCCACCTGGGTCAGTGGCATGACTGGGACTGGAGCCCTGACTCTCAATTTAGTGCTCTTTTCTCTGTATCACCCTTTGGATTTCCTGGTTCCAATTAGGCACTCTTAGCTCACTGCTTCGTAAGAGAAAGGGAATGTGAAAGAGCAAGGATAGCAGCATTCTTCTCCTCTGGGGGCTTTTTAACAGGAGATTGACAGATTAGATGAGTTTGGAAGTCTTTAAAATGCTCACGACTCACTAAAAACTAAACAGGACTTAGTGTCTACAAGCAAGCCAGTCCATGTGAAAAGCTTCTAATTGTCCAGACTCTGGGGCTAGTTCAGGAGAGAAGTGCCTTGGAGGCTCTCCAAGGAAGGCCCATGGTTTAGCACAAGGTGGAGAGAGTTATTAAATAAAGAAGGAAGTGTGGACTAAAATGACCAAGTGAGTGTCAGAATGCTTTTTTTTGTGACTGGTTGTCTCCATGTTGTCTTCTAGGCACAACCTGAGTCTATTAAACCCATAATCTGGCAAAATATTAGAGTTCAGTGAATGCCCACGGGGCCTGTGTGTACACACATATACACTCACAATGTAGAGATGAGGTTGATTTATATTAAAGAATCTCAGAAGAGACCACAGAAGTCACCTGCATCAACATTCTGGCCCTCCACTCAACAGGAAAAATCCTCTTTCTGACAAGTAGCAAGTTCAGTTTCAGAGCACTCAGGATCTCACAGGTTGGCCCAGTGATCCATTCATACTGGGCTGTGACCAGGTGACTGGCCTGGATTTAATCCTTCCTCTCTTCACCCCAGACCTAAGGGCCTGATATTATGCTGAGTAGTGTTTGCTATTTTTCACAGCACTCCTGGAAGCCTGACTTTGGGGGTTTGAAAGGAATAGATGTACCATCCAGTTCACACCGTCCTCCAATTGACTTTTGAATACCCTCTACAGCATCATTTCCAAGGAATCCAGGGATGTTAGATCCAGTTACTTATTTATCTATCTGCACATGGACAAACTGCAGGTAAGTGCATGTGGATTTCCATCTGAAAGTGATAAAGTTCTCTGGATTGGGGCCTAGAGATGTGGGTTTCCATCTCAGATCTATCACCAACTAGCTTGGTGACCACAATCATTTAACAGTTTTGGGCCTCAGTTTCCTCACATGTAAAACACAAAGTTTGTACTGGGTAATTCCCAGGGTCCCTCTATGATCGTATTCACCTTTTGGTAACTTCTCCTATCTTTTCCAATTGGAAGCTCATGTCCTTTTGCGCCATCTCTGAGCCAGCCCATGTCCCAGCATGCTCAGAACAAGTTGCCCATGGCCTCACAGACGCCATCACCATCCGAGCCAGTAGATGGTGTTGTATATGAGCCAGCTTTCCCCTAAGTATCTCAAGAATGTGAAAATGACGAACAGCCAGTATACAAAGCACCCATTGCCACGAAACTCAACACAAGAGTCTAAGCTAGAACTACACGCTTGATGGTGTTTATATTTCAAAACCCGCTGCCCACATTGCCCCAGTCTTGGAATTAGATAACCTCCAATTCTCTGGGTGTAATGATTACCATACTGTAATTCCAAGTCAAAAGTGTATGCTATTTTGAATTCTAGACTCTCAATCTGTTGCCTAGTATAAATATTATACTATGTAATGTGTAAATATTAAAATATAACTTTAACAAGTTGAGTCACAGTCATTGGAATTCAGCCAAGACTCTCACACTTTTTCATTATTTCCGAAGAAAGACCAATTTAAGAAATGCAAACCAGTTCCAATTCACTTCAAAATTTGGCTGAACGTCAAAGAAATTTTAATGAAATTCTGCTTAAGCATTAAACGTGAAGGTATTTATATGATTATTAAGTTAGCATTCAAGTTAAATAGAAATTAGGTTTTGGTCTCTCACTACTGGGTTCATAGGCCATTGAAACCCAAAATGATGTTTGCATTTCAATGAAATCCCCCATCTCACTGAGGCAGGCTTTTCCATAGACACAAAGACACAACATTATTATCTCTGCCTTATCTGCTCCTTTTCTGCAGCAGGAGCAAGGCTGTGCCATGGCGCCCTGCTGACCTGCGAGTAGGCAGAGGCTTGAGCCACAGTTAATCTTAGTTTTGGCAGAATGTCTTATGATCCTCCTAAAATATGAGAGGACACAGGCCTGTGAGGAGCTGCTCTGAGGCCATCTCCCACTTACCTCCTTATCTCCTGTGGGAGACTGTCATGAGACCATTTCTTTTCAGCTCTTGGGTTCTGGCCCATGCTCCCTGCATGTCCCTTTGAATGGGGCAGTAGAGTAAAACAAAATCCTTTAGTTGCAGTCTATAAAGAATTCAGCAAGTAGGTAGTCCACGGCTCACTCTGCAGTCATGCAGCCCTTCTTTCCCCGTTAACCTTTTTAGTGTGTGGGATAGAAAGGACAGGACCTGGCTCCTTTGGCCCATTCTTTGCACTACGTACGTGCGTATTGAACTGTAAACCTAAAATTATATTGCTGTATCTTTTCCAGTTGGATCAGTCAGGCTTTGGCCTTGCCCTTGTCTTGTATGTGTGCTTGATGACCATATCTATCATTTTTCCTCTCACCCAAAATTTCCTTAACACAATCTTATGCAAAACTGGGAACTTTTTTCTCTTTCCTTCATGGGTTGAAGCAGAACATTTCTGAATATAATCTCACTACACATTCTTAGACTTAGAAGGGATTGATTCATTTAAGGTGTAGTTTCTTTGACAGGTAGTCTTCAGTCAATATATTTGTCTAGAACTCTTAACCCTAACATAGAGAGGAGGGGAAAATCAAGTGTTCTTACACTGTGGGTCAATTGGGAAGGTGGTAGGATACTTCCCCACTCCCCTGAGGTACAAAGTGAGAGCTGAAAATTCAGAGATATTTGGAAGAAGTGAGAGGCCCTGTGACAAGGGGTGAGGAAGAAAGATTATAAAATTCGTGCCAACTGGCCTTGGTCTCCTTAGAGAAAGAGAAGATGAATCTGCTAAGCGCTGGAGGAAGAGAGGAAGACCTCTATTCACAGACCAAGGAAAGCTCTAGCATGGCAGCCTGAAGAAGACCTTAAACTAATTCAGAGATTTGCTGAGCAGCGATGAGAGAGGGTCCATAAAGATTGGCAAGAATAAATATATTCTGGGCTCCAGCAGTTGTTTCTTGTCTTTCTGCCCAGAAACTAGAGTGGAAAAAATAGCTAAGGGGGCAGGCTAGCTGGGGATAGGAATGGTCACAGGATGGACAAGAGAGGTCACGAGTCTACAAACTCCATCCCACTCTGGCAGACACAGGAACAGCTGAAGCAGAGGGAAGTACCCAAGAGAAACTTTCTATACTTTGGCCTACACTGGGTAGAGAAGGGGGTGTAAGGAGAGACAAGCTGTTCCCCACCTTAGAGATACCTGTCACCAGAGCTTGCACCCAGGTGACCTTCACTGTTTCCCACCTGCAAGAATGAAGGAAGTCTTTGAGACAAGAAAGTAAAGAGATATTTCCCCAAATGCCCTATAATTACACTACAAAGTCAACTATAAATGTTACTTGTTGTAGCTCCCCAATCGCCACTTCCCTCATTTACTCAGAAAATCAAAACCAAGTCACCTCAAAAGGTCCCTGTGCATTTTAAAGCCCAACAAAGGCTTAATACCCTCCTGGGGAAATGGCTGCTTATGCTGTGTTCTGTAAGAATCCCTCCCCCCACCCATCAGAAAGTCTCCTAGGCCTGTATCAAAGTCCCTAAGGAATATAAGCCATTGATCACCCCAACTCCCCACAGGGGGCACTCTGTGGGGGCCCAGTGGGATAGGCCCAGCTTCAAGGGAAGCAAAGAAGGCTCACAACACTGGCCTGTGGACACTGGTTGTAAGAGCCGGGGATGTCTGCCTTAAAAAAGAGAAGACTCAGGGCACATATGGGTGGTTTTTCAATCTCTGAAGGGTAGTGTTGGGAAGAGGGAGCTGATTTCCCAGGGGATCTGTAGGGGAGGGGGTACACGAAGGAGGGTTTTCTCCCCCAGAAGGACTCAAGCAGAAGTTTGCAGGACTGCTGGGTCGAGTGTTGCTCATTCAAACAATAGGAACGAGAGCCTGATTATCTTGGGAAGGAAGGTTCTATACATGTGAAAATCTAATTTTCAGATTCTCTGAGGACAGCGTGAGCCATCCTCACTGTCAGTATGCAATGGAACTCACGTTCCATAAAAACCTTGCTTTCCCACAATTCCAGGAAGATCTGGTTGCTTGGCCCAGCTCTCTCTCTCTCTCTGCCAAGAACTTGGTAAGTAATCATCATTCTTGCAGCTGAGCTGATTCCTTAGCATTTGCTATGCTTCACTCATCAAACTATATATCAACGTGCCTTTTGTCTTAAGAAAATACATAATGGGATTTTAATTCAACTACAAATTTACATATTACCAACTGGAAATTAATTTATTATAAACAATTTGTTTCAATCGACTAATAGGAACAGATTAATGGTGCAATTAATCAAATATTTGACTTTTTAAAGTTTCGATTCATTAAAGTAAACTAACAATTTGCCATTAAAAGCACATAAAGCTGTATCTCAAATTTGTAGGCATATCTGTTGCTTTTCTATTCACAGTATTAGTAGTAAATAATATTTACTGTTGAAACTACTCTCAGAGGTCAAGTGGATCTGTCTCTTCCTTTACAGATGAGAAAAAAACTGTGACCCAGAAAGGTATCACCTTTTATTCCTCCAATCCACTTCCATACTCACACACACACACACACACACACACACACACACACACACACCAACTCTTACCATATACTTATAATTAACATGAGGGCAATTACTATTCTTTAAGAGGTTTCTATTGTCCTTGGATAACTGTTTGAAAACAGGATATATTTTGGGACATGCATATTTTATTTCAATATATCTAACAGGACTATTGTAGTAATAAAAAAAATTACATTTATGTATGGTACAAATGCTCATTCTTATGGGTAATGCCAATGCACCAAAAAGAAGTTTGAGTAAAACTGGTATTCAACATACTAAGATATGCCTTCTAGAAACTGCCACAGTTCATCCGCCAAAGCAGAATTCAGTTTTCCACTACAGTGCAGCTGTTACATCAATCCCAAGACAGCGCCAAAGTCTTGAAGAAACTGTCTTTATCTTTACGGCAATCAGCATATCATTATCTAGAAGCACTGGGACTCCACTCTTCATGGCACATCTCATAGCTACCTCCTCTTGCTCCGAAGCTTAAACATGGACGTGAGCAGTCTGGCTCCAAAGAGACCATGCATTCACAGCCCCATGAATCTTCCTGTGATGCCAAGCCAAGATACGCAATGAAGGAAGCAAGCTGCTCTCCAAATATGTTTTCCAAATGGTCAAAGAAAGCAGGATGACTAGGGACAACTAAAGGACCTTCCTAATCAGGGTTCTCTCAGGCAAATACTTTAAAAGTGGTCTGCTTCCACTTCACAATTTTTATTCCCTTAGACTATCCACAGTATAACACTGTTGATCAGTTCCACTTTGGGGGTGGTATTACATTATTAATATTTCAAATTGTGGCGCTCTCGCGCGCTCTCTCTCTCTCTATCTCTCTCTCTCTCTCTATACATATATACACACACACACACACACACACACATACATATGTATACATAATAGAAAATCTGCCATTTTAACCATTTTCTAGTGTACAATTCAGTGGCGTCAAGTACATTCACAATGTTGTATCGCCACCAGCATTGTGTATTTCCTAACCTCAGCCAAACGCAACTTTCCTGACAGCCTCCTGTCTGGTTTCTGAAAAATGGAGCTTGGCAGCTCACCATCCTGCCACTTTGACTTTCCTTCACTGTCTCCTTTCATAACACCTTCCATTCCTTCTACCCCCTGAATGATGAAGTCCCCAAAGCCCTCTTTGTGTTGCTCTTTCTCCAGCACCACACACTTTCCTTCAGCACCCTGGCCAGTCTCAGGGCTTTGAAGAGTAATCTACATAAAAGGTTTCCAAATCTCCAGGCCATGACACCCTATAGCACATCAAATAGTAGCCTCCAAAAGATACGTCTGAGCCCATGAACATGACCTGATTTGGAAATAGGTTCTTTACAGTGCAGATGTCATCAGTTAAGGAGCTCCAGATGAAATCATCCTGAATTTCGGGTAGGCTCCCAATCCAAAGACTGCTGTGCTTGGCACAGAAGGGCAGAGGAGACTGGAGATACAGGGGAGGAGACCATGTGAGGACAGAGGCATGGATTAGAATGATGTGGCCATAAGCCAAGGACTGCCTGAGGCTACCAGAAACAGGAAAAAACAAGGAAAGATTCTCCCCTAGAGCCTTCAGAGGATGTGTGCCCTACTCACACCTTGATTTTTGACTTTTGGCTTCCAGAACCGTGAAAGAAAAAAGTATCCATTGTTTAAGACACTAAGTTTGTGGCTATTTGTTAATGGTGGTCCAAGGAAACTGATAATACCCTCCACCCCACGAATCTTAGAGCCTGAATTCCTTTTCCTTTAGATCTCTAATTTTTGTCATCTAACCCACCCCATGGACCACAGCACCTAGCACATAGTAGATACTCACTTAATATTATTGAAGGAAGGTGGAAGGGCAGGAGGGTGGTGAGAAGAGACCTAAAGCCGCATCAGTAGGGGGAAGAAGCTTGGGTGTAGGCTGGAAAGCAGATGCCTGTATGGCTTATCAGTCCTCGTCCCTACTCCTAGCACAAATAACCCATAGACAATAAACGGTACAGAGATGGCATTGTAGGATAATAACAGTCCACGATGTCACTCACAAATTAGGAACCAAACAGAGAATAGGGAAAGGAGTTGTCAAAATTGTGGGCTTGTCTCAGGACCACCGATGTTTCCAAAAGAGTATTTTCTTAGAAATTGAAAAGGGAAACTCACATGTTTAAATGCATATACTTTTTTCTTGGGCTAACATGATAAAATAAAATGAACAGAGCTCATTAATGTAATTCATGCACCTCTGTTTTTTTTTCAGATTATAACAGCAATAATTACCTCTGAATAGGTTTTCCCTGGGAATTAAATGACTGATGGGGGTTAATGGCCCTTTGGTTTTGCTGTGGGTCATCAGATCCCCTGAGTCTGTCATTAATCCCCACGATATGCCCTGCCGAAACAGGTCATCGGTGATAACAGTCTTTCGTGCTTAAATTGAACTAATGCATTTTATCTTCTCCTTCTAAGTTTGAAAGGCTGAAGGATCCTCTAGCTTTAGGAACAAAGACATTTTTCTGATGGTGGAAAGAAAGCATGATTTTTTTTTTACAGTACATTAATAAGACTAGAGAAATGAAAGAATCTAAAGTCTTTGATGTCCAGTCCAGAAAAAGACCGGACGGGCAGCACTAGGTCACCAGATGACGTGTGTTCCGATTAGTGCAAGGCAAGATGTGACTGATAATGAGGCTGATCCTGGTCCGTGCTCTTTCAGCCTGCAAAGGATGACCACGGGCCTGTTCTTTGAAGTTTTCTTTTGCTCCTTTGACTTCTAGGGGGAGTAGAGGGTCAAAAGTCACCAGTACCAAGCCTATCTGTCACTGACAAGATAACGATTCCACAAGACATATTGGTCTCAGGACAGGTCAGTGTGCTCAACCAGCGACAGACACATCAATCTTGCAACTCGATGCCTAGAGGTCCATATTCACTAATGACCAGACCTGATTGCTGGGCTGCCAGCCTCAGTTAGATTTCCTTTCTTTGGAGTAGCTCATCCCTGTGGACAAGCAAAGCCTGCATGGAAAGCAAATCACTTGGGTGAAGTCGGGGAAGAGGGATCCTAGTTGAAAGGAAATTGCTCAGAAGCCTGCAGAGCTGGCAATACCACAAGAGGCACTTTATCTCATTAGCATGCAAAGAGTGAGAACAGTGGAGAAAATGGAGCCCATAGAGATTCAAAGTATTGAGAGTGGTTTTCTTCTGTTCACTTGAATTTTGCTATTGGCAGAGAACTCACTAAATTTAAGACATCCTTGGGCAGTTTTTCTAACTCCATTCTTAGGCGCATAGATGTTTTTGAATACAATTTTAAGATGCAGATAATTTCCAAATATAAAAGGACCATCATCTCATGGGAGGAAAACGGATATGTGACAGAAATTTTAGTTACCATCTGGATTTTGGGTGCCCCATAGTCTGTCTTTGGGCAGAAGAAATTTTTCTTAAATGGAAAATAACCGTGAATATTATTTTGGCATTATAAATTCTATTGACATATAAGCAAAAAGAAATGTATAAAAAATACATACTAAATACATTTATTTTGAACAATTTAATTTTCCTTCTGGTCATTATTGTTCTATAAAGAGTATACATATGCATAAAGGGGAAAATGTAAAAATCTATTACAACTCCTACTTTTAAGATCAGCAAATTAAATATGATATGTGCAGGCTATCTAAAGGTATCCTGATACAGGAATAGAAAATAAAATAATGCTGGTAATATGGAAACTTTAAAAGGTGGAAGCGACTTAAGTGCTGATGCATCCAGAGAAAGCTTTTTCTTTTAAATCATGTTGGAATCAAATACATTTAGAGGTAGCTCATTACAGTTTTGTGTGTATAAGATTTTTGAAAAACGTAGGTGGTCAAGGAAAGAAGGCCAAAATAAAGAGTGGCTGGCAACAAGTTTAGAGGTGGTGATGAGGGGAAGGGCTGCACACCGCAAAACCTCTGTGGATTAAAAAAGCTTAACTTTTAGAAGATGCATTACTCAACACTTCAAAAGTACCCACTAAATCAGAAAATGTAAAGACTTGGCCCTTTCAAAAAAAAAAAAGAGCCCATGTTATGTTATTTATCATCAGCTTGTATTGTCTAGAGCTACTGGTTTAGAAACAACTTAAGAATTAAATTAAATGTGTGGCATTTGTCATACTGAACTTAAAAAATCACTAACTAAATATAAAACTGTCAGCTTATCGCAGACCTTCCACCAACCCCGCAGGCTTTAAAGGGCACACGTGTCGCTGAATTACGAAACCTCAGGTTAAAAGATGCAGGCTTTTCAAAGCAGCTGGGATAGGAGATGCTCACACCTGGGAACCCATGTCTGCTGTGGCCCTTCTGCCTTGAGGTGCTTTGAAAAGCTGCAGCTTCTTCTCCATTCATGACTGTCACCTACACGGGTCTTCCCTGTAAAGAAGTTACCAGTTTATTTTTATGATTTTACTTACCTATATAGTTATAACTCTCCTCGCTCTTCAAGTTATTTGAAGTGGTTTTAAACATGTGCTTATTAATTCCAGACTAAGTGAAAAAAGATATCTTTATTCAAATGTTTAAGGGGGAGATTATATATATTACCTAATGGAAGTGATAACATACATAATATATAATATGTAATATGTAATGTGTAATATAGATATATGATATATAATATGCATATATAATATACACTAATAGTATGTCATATGTAACATATATTACATATATTATGTATAACATTTTATACATTATATATTATATAGCATATGTATGATATATAATACATTACATATATATTACCTAATGGAAGCGATAACACACTTACATAAATAAAACATTAGGACTACAAGAAACCCTCCAATACCTATGTTCTTCCTTAAGTCTGTTTCTACAAACATTAATATGCACCTCCCCTGTGCCAGGCACTGAGCTAGGCAAACAGAATGGGAGGATGCAAAGACGTTATTTCACTTTTTCAAGGCCCATCCATTCACATAGATCTTAAGAAAAACAATTTCTTTCAATCTCTAAGCCTCTCAAATGTTTAGAAAACCAAGTCTTTGTGATTCTTTCAATATTAAAGACTATTCATGGTCTTCTGCACAGAAGTCGATTAAAATAACTGGCATTTAGTGTTAAGAGAACACTTCATCTGGCCCCTTCATCTTACATGTGAGAAAACTAAGGGCCAGACATGAGAAGAGATCTACTGTTCTTAATATTACATGGTGCTATCATTATAAGCCTTTAGGGCTAATTCCAAAGCTTTTTATTTTTTTAAACCTCTGGGCAGTTTCTACTAGAACTGATGGTTACACACTGCATCTTAATTACTGCCATCAAACTCCTACTTCATCCGTCGCCCCTTTGCCAGGATGCCAACTCACTATATCCTTGAGGAGTTTACAGTGTAGTTAGAAGGAAGGGTCAATGACAATTGAGCTGACAGACTGTACTGAGTGTGGCTGCCAAACAGTATGCTGAGTGCCAGGACTAAGACAATGAGAATGAGACACAGAGAGGAGAACAGCAAGAACAGGAAAACACTGCCCATGTCACAATTCAGGCATGGGCTGGCCTGGGACTACATCACCACAGGTCACCAGCAATGGACTTTGTCCCCCACTGAAGGATTCTGACACTGAAGGCAGAGAACACTGACTTCCAAGATGCCAAGCCCTGCAGGGCAGACACAGCCTATCTGCTCTGTGCTCCCAGCACCATCCACTGCACCTTCAGAGGGAAGTGCTTGTGATGGTAAATTTTATGTGACAAACTGGCTAGGCAATGGTGCCCAGTTGTCTCTGATGGTATTTTGTATATGTGATTAACACAATCAGTTGACTTTAAATAATGGAGATCACCCTCCATAATGTGGGTGGGCCTCACCCAATCAATTGAAAACCTTAAGATCAAAGACTTTGTTCCTGTGAGAAGGAGTTGTGCTTTCAGACTGCAACACAGAAATTGTCACTTTCCAGCCTTAGGACCCAAAATTGTGACATTAAGTCTCATCTGAATTCCCAGCTTGCTGGCCTGCCATACAAATCTCAGACTCACCAGCACCTACGATTGTGCAAACCAACACTGACAGCTTTCAGAGGGGCCATCTCAGCTGGTGCCTACATCTGCTCTTTATATGTCAGCATCCCAACTCACCATAGCTTTTTCAGCTTTGAGAATATATATTTTAATCACTAAGGAGCTAGATTTCAAGTAAACAACTGGCAATGGTAAAGTAACTAAGGCAGAATTAGAGGTAGATTCCTAGCACTCGAAATGTTTTACCATCACAAAAAATGGTACAAATCGTGTAAAATGGACACAAGTAAATAAGATAAACCTCCATATCAACATTTACTTGTTTATTTTCTGTCTCTCCTACTAGAACATAAGCTCTTGGTGGGTGGCAATTTTATTCCATTCACTAATATGTTCCCAGCACCTAGAAGAGTGCCTGGCACATAGTAGGTGCTCAATAAATGAAATGAATATATGAAATGATGACCTTAACACATGCTATTTTTTAAAAAAGCTCAATACCCATAGCTAAAGGGCTCCTCTGTAGTTTCTTCTTGTCAGTTGAGTTGTATGCTCACTACGAGGAAATTTTGTTTGTTCTCAAACTTGTTTATGGCAGTCGTAGTTGTTATTATGACTACATAATATAAGTATTATATAAAAATAAAGATAATATACAATAAAAATAAATATTAGAAAAACTGATTAAATATGAGTGGAAAAACAGAGTTATTGTTAAAATCTAAGCTGAATGTTTGGAGAAAAGGTATGGATCAGACAACAGCCAAAGGTTCAAGAAAAAAAAAAAGAAGTAAAAATCCAGAAGACTTCAGGATGAGATGATTTCATAAGTGTCTCTAAGCTCTTGTTCCACTTCAAAGAAATAAACTGAAAATGGATTATGGCTGTGCATTATGCAAGAGAGTCAACATGAAACTCTAGTCTGCCATCCAATACTTTAAAAAGACCATCAAAATTACCCAATGGATATGTACTTTATACACATTAAGTAAAAATAAAATGTTTTAGAAATTATAATTTTTTGATAATTCCCTGCTTTAACCGATGTTTTGATTAGTAAACCAACTACTGTTCCCAGTCTCATCCAACAAGAGGGCTCTGCTCTAACATAGGTACCATAATTAAGAAAGCCTATGTCCTGAGCTCTTCCATCACTTCTGCTGTAGCCGCCAGACCAGGAAATCTCCCAGAGATTGCCTCTTCTGAACTCATACACTCATTTGCTTCATAAGCTTTTACTGCCTTGGACGCCTCTCCCTTAAGTGTTTTTGTATCATTACTTTGCTCTCTGAGAGTGCTGTTAGGGGTGCGAATACTCACTGATATTACCAACAGAGGGCAGACCAGGAAAGAGAAGGATTGAAAAACGCCCATCCATCCAGTACAGTATGAGTTAGCAGTTCTGAGCAAAAGTTTCTATGAAATGAGTGGTTACTACATTTGGGTAACATTTGGAAGCTAAGCAAGCACTGTTTTTCCTTTGGGGACAACAGAGTTTTGAAACCTCCTTGAGAAAAAGAAAAAGAGCCCCAGTAGGGGTCAAGTATCTAAGACCAGGTAGGGATGTATAAATTGACTTGCTCAAAATCACAAAGCATGATCATAATCTTAGCAAGACTAGAATCCAACTCTCTCAATGTGGACTTCTTTTTCAGAGTAAGGCCACTGTAAAGTCACAGCCAAAAACTAGGCATAAAATGAGGAGATGGCTATATTTTTTATTGAGCCCACAGGGCATAGTGAGTGATTCAGAAATTAATCTGGTGAAACAAGAAGCAGAGATTTCTAATTTCAGTGTCTCCTAAATGAATGGGTTGACATCAATTTTTCAAGGATCCTGAACTTATGTTTTTGGGGAGCTCTAAGGTATAGCCCATGAACAAAAATGGCATGATGGGGAAGAATTCTTGGAAAAACGAGAACAATCTATTACAAGCCCAACTCTTCTGCCACCTAGTTCATTCCCTCCACGTTTGCTAGCCACAAACCACCAAGTATAGATTTCTTAAGAAAATCACTTAGTAGACCACTGAATAGGAGTGAGAGACAAGCCTTACTTTACACAACCAATACACCATCATGCCCCCTAAAAAATAAATTAAAAAGTTAAGCCCTTTAACTCCTGTCTTGGTGATAGTTCTGCCTAGAGTAAATTCCAGGCTTTGACAATGACAACTACATCTGCACAGTCATGTTAGTGGCATACTGAGGACTTCATCCTCCCAAGCTAAGCACGAAAGGGTCTGCATCAAGCTGGTAATTACTATCACTCCCAAATGATAAATTTCTCATCACACTGAGGAAAATGCTTTGTCAGGACAATAATCCCAATTAAGAATTTCTTGGCAAAATCGCTAGAGCAAACAAAATAGTGCTGGTAGATAAGAAAACCACAGAACTCAGAAAACCACATAGCCAAGTGTGAAATAGCAGTCAGCAAGATGGTCCCTTGGGAAAGTCACCCATAGAGGTAAGATGACAGAAAGAGTGGTGTTAAATATTTAGGAACATATCTTCCCCTTGACGTCTCTATGTAGCTTGCGCAACAGTGAGCTCAGATACACAGAATATGATCATCTTCCCCATGTGGTTGTTTACAGAATGGATATGTGGAATATGCTGTTATAATCAATACAGAGAAGTCTTAGATTAAAAGCATTTCCTCTTCTACCAGTTTCTCATCTGCTGACCACCCTACCACCTTTTAGAAGATTAAAAGTAAGAATAACAAACAAAATTCATTTTTTTCTCTCAATCTATTTGTCAAGAGGTCTACTAAAGAGTATGCACACTAAAGATATTGGCGCTGTCTGGGAAAATAAGTCAAAGGGGAGCAATTGGAGGATTCTGTTTATATAATGCAACCTCAATGTTTGGCCACATATTTGGTTAAAAGTCTTTGTTCCAGTTCTGCTCCCACATATGGCACCCTCCATTCCCATCTCTGCTTTGCTGACAATAGTACCTGAGCCATGTGCCAAAAAATCTGCAGCCTTAGGATAGCAGAGGTCAGAAGGAATTCTTAGAGGACACATTACAGGGTCTTTCTGAAAGCCAGAAGGGATTGTAATGAAGAGCTATTTGTGGAATCCTCCAAAACTCCCAGCTTGAGGGATTTTGAAGAGGAATAAGAGGCCATAGTGAAGGAAAATAGAATAGAAGAAGCTGAAGAAGTAATAAGAAGAAAGCAATATTTATCTCAATCCCCCCAGAGTCCTTGGGTATGCCCACATAACAGTTTTGGCCTCTGAATAGTTGGGGCCATAACCACATTCGGAGCATGGGTAGCTCTATCATCATGATGGGTTGTCTGGCGGTGAGTGGGTCCACAGTCAGAAGCAAGACACAAGGTACGACAAACTATTTCAGTTCCAAAAGTCTTGCTCAATAGGCATCCATTTTGGCTAGACATTTCTTCTTGTGTAAAACTTGCATATCTTTTCCAATAGCAGGATCTACTTGTTAGATCAATTTGTTTTCTTCATTAAGAAAATTATAATCATGCCTAAATAAACCCTCACAACTTAAACGAAGCCCTCTTGTAAAATTTACTTTGTACCCATTTCTGCTTTATGTCATCATACCAGAAAAGATTCATAAAGGAACGAAAAGGTACGATTTTTTTAATGAGATTCATTTGATCTCAAAGATTATAAGCTTCAATTGTCCCTTAGGAAAGAAAATGAGTTTTGTTTAATGATTCAGATATTTAGAATTTTTATAAGAAGTAGTTATAGGAAGAATTGAATTCAAGTTATAAATAACTTAGAGATTCTTCTAATAATATAAACTATAAATAAATATATTACATATCAATGTATCTATCTACCTCTCTATATATTGGGGAAAGGAAGAGAAGAAAGTTCATTATGTATAGTCTCACTAGATGTCACCTCTCTTTAGCTTATCATGTTCTCCCTGACATAAGATAACTTTTAATGGAAAGTAACATTTTGAAATTCAAAGTTTATATCATAATTCAGAGGACTTTGTTGAACCTCTTCTGGCAGCTAATTTTTCTAGTAACCAAATGTTATGGCATCTTGGGGATAGGTATTTTTTATTTGGTTCTTAAAAGCTCAGTTTATCAAAAAAGGTATAATATGCAAGAAAGATTTTACAAGGAGTAAATATAAGGTGACTGTGGATTACATCAAAGTTTAAAAAAACGGAACTGTCTTTAAAAGTGTTGTCCTTTTAGTTTAAATTTTTGAAAACCATGTCTTATTTATTATATCCTCTACCGACTTGCCCACAAGATGCCAAAACAACCTCAAAGTGGACTAAGAGTTAGAAAAGGCACGCTGGCACAGTAATATTTGTCAACAATTGATTTTCATGCACAAGGTAGAGCAAAGGGAATTCATGAAACTCTGAGTTGCAATGGAGTCTCTGAGATTACAGGGTCCCTACTCTTCCCTGGGCTCCTTCCGTTTCTAATAGTTAGAGAAGTCAGATCCCCAGAGAAGTTCAATGAGCTTCCAGATCATGTAGCCAGTAGGCCATAGAAGGATTAGAGCCCTGGCCTCCTGACATGGCCCAAAGTGGTTCATCTAAATAATTAACATAACCAGTGAGAGACACAAAACAGAATTTCAGTTAGACACCTGGGAAAGTGATGACCTTGTCCCCTCTTTGGACAGATGAGGGAGAGAAGAACAAGGCAAGCATGTCACTTTCTGTTTGTGCACTTGGGTGACCATAAATGAGTTAACACAGGCAGGCAGTAGACTCTTAGTCTGGGTCCTACAATGCCAAACATCTGGATGAATATTGAAAATTTTAGTCAAAACCCCAGATATTTACAAATACATGTTTTCATCTAAATATTGGATTGTGCATAGACAGAGCCTTAATGTAGGTAAGTGGGAAACAGAAAATCGCAAATCTCCATGATTGGGTGAATTATTGCCTTTCGTTGGAGAGGGGGGCAAGGGTGGTATGTTGAGTATGCATGAGGCATTTTGCGACGTTTGCTGTGATGGATATTTTTAAACTCTTTCTAGCCATACATAGAATGCAGAAATTAACACAAGAATGTCTTAATTGGGCCTATTTTATATACAAAAGAATAATGGGCTAAATGGGTTGGAATGAATGCCATATTTATCCTTTAAGGGAGGAAAGACACGATGATTCGCAGGCGGCAAAGCCAAGCACATTGAGCCTTCTCATGAGTAGAATAAATATATCTCCTTTCATAATATTCTGCCTTCTAGTCCTTAAAGGCCCCCTAAAGGCGCAAATAGAAAAGAGATGGGGAAATCAGAGATGATTCATTTTAATTTCACATACAGTAATTTTCTTTTAGGGATTATGATGCAGAGCCACATTAACGGTTCGACAACTCTGTCTAAACTTCAAAACACCCAGAATGATGCTGTCAATGTAAAGTTCCATTATAACTCTTCCCAACTTATCATACACCTCCTCTGCACAAGGCAAGAGGAACAAAAAGACTCAACAATACTGCATGAGCTAAGGAACATTTGTCCTTGGATTTCTGAGAACATTCTTGCATTTCATGACTCTGTGTACTGTGCATTTTACCCTCTTAACCAAAAATTAGCTTGAATTCCCTCCACGTGAAAAAGACAAGAGGAAGAGGCAGGCACAAATTGCGCTGGGTGGCAAAGGTCATATAATCTTGCTGCGGATACTCAAAAGTGATGACAAAATTTTTAAGCCAAGAGAAAAATTATTCGAGTTTGCAGAAAAGGACTTTCATTTTAGGAATAAAAAAAAAAAGTCTGGGAAAATGATGCATAGAATCATTCGTTCAGAAAAACTGATTAGTCCTTTATCTTTGCCCAGAAAGAAAGCTGAGAGTGAATTTCTATAAATAACAAAAGAAAGCATGCAAGAAGTAGCCTGCTACAGATATCAGGACTCTGCTGTGTCTGTAGGTTAGTTCCCACAGGTCATGCTGGCTAGGATGGGGCGAAAGCGTTCACCCCGCGGAGCAGGGATCATTCTTCGGAGTGGCTGAAAACTGAAATACCTTATCTCATTTCTTTAATCTGGCCCTTAGCATTAGATCCACACACTGCATTCACAGACACTGCTCTCCCACAAAAGGACAATTCAGCTTTTCATCTAATTCTACAATAATGCCCAGGATTTCAGAAAAGTGTAGCAAGCTAAAATCAAAGAAAACAGAGCTTGTAGGTGTCATAGGTGTGTGTGACAACTGTGCTCCTGTGAAAGTTATGTATAAATGAAATTATCACCAGTCGATTGCCGCTTTCTCATTACCTATCATTTTAAAATGGTTTGTCTTCATTTCCAATTGATCACCAATTGATAGTTTATCCTAACGATTCAGCTCCCTGTCTCTGATGGCCCTCAGCCTCTCCATTAAGTCGTTAATGAGCTGCCAACTCTTTACATATCTTACTTAAAGAAATGTGCTCAGATTTTCTTATGCCAAGTTTTTCCTAAGTTGGATATATGGTTGTTATTAATTTAATGAATTGGTGCCAAAGTACCAGACTAGGTTTTCTAGGAATATACAAATGAATGAGACATAAATCACTCTGATTCAGGCCTAAGTACAGAAAAGAAGTACAAAATATGGCAGGAATGTGGCGGACAAAGGTTTTACCTTTTAGAGGATCTGGAAAAGTTTCTCCAAAGAAATGAGGGTTTGAGGCAGATCCTGATAGATTAGTTAAGGTATAGGAAGGAGCGGAAGGCATTTAAAAGAGAGAGAACAGCCCGGGTGAAAACAAGAGACCAGAACACAGAGTTCCTGAGGGTGTGTGATGGGAGACAAAGCTGAGGGCCAAATTGCGCTGGGGCTTAAATTCCAAGCCCAAACATCTGACCTTGATTTTGAATGGGATGGAGAGGGGCGGAAGGCTGCTGAACTCTTACAGGCAGATGGTAAAGCTGGAATACACCTCTAAACGTCTCTATTCCCACTGTGCTCTGGGTATTTCTATTGTAAAGAGCTTAGGGTGAAGGGTCTCTTTTGCTTAGTCAAATAAGGTCAACCCTCAGATAAGTAATTTCGTTTTCATTTTCAGCAATTCTTTCCTGAACGGCATCTGTATCCATTTAATATTCTTTACACCCATCCTCTCACAAATCCTGCAACCCAGAGCGTATCGAGAGATACATTTCTTAAGGCGATTCTCACCAAAACCTCTCTATGGATGCCTTCAAGATTTTGCACCTGCAATTGGCTAATTGCCAGCACAATAGGCCACTTGAGCCTTCAAAATTAAGGACTTAACGATAAGTGGGGAACTGCAATGATAAATGAAAGGCTGAATTCACACTTCTGATTTCTATGGCCTCATATATTAGGGGGTGAAAATGAAGGCAGGCCATAATGAAGTCTACAAATGATCCTTGTGGTCACCACTGAGTATCCTAGAAAGAGCCTCTCCGATTTAGAAACTAGAGTGAAAGACCACCTGAAAATCTGCAATGTGATTTATTATTATAGCCTCAAAAGGCAGCTTTGACACAAATACGGTGATTATTTTGTAATGTCGGTGGCACATCAACCCCCTCCTCTTACTCTCCCCCTCCTTTACAAGGGCCAAGTTAAAGTGAACAAAAAAAAAAAAGGATCACAAAGGTCACATTTTCTAGGGCCTCAGACCACTTGGGAATTTTCACTGACAGGCTCATAAATATTTGCATGTTGCTTATCTCCTCTTACTAAACAGAAAAACCTGCAAATGCCTGGTTCTAGCTCCTTCTTGTCACCCAGTTGCCATAGGGAAAATACCAGCTCACAAATACAGCTTTTATTTTATTTATTTATTTGTTTGTTTGTTTGTGTGTTTGTTTTAGTGAGGCAACCCTTGGTCGACCTCACAGATTGCAAGGACCTTGTCAGCTTACAATTCCTTATCTTTTATTTTTTATTTTTTACACCTACAGCAACTGGTCTTCCTAGGTGGTCTCCCATCCAAGTACTAACCAGGCCCCACCCTGCTTAGCTCCTGAGATCAGACGGGATCAGGCTTGTTTGGGGTGGCATGGCTATAGACAAATACAGCTTTTAAAAAAGCCACAAACCCAGGACAGGTCTGATGACCATATCTCCCTCTCAATGTGAAAACTTTTAGAAAGGTTTTTCCTACATGTGCAGTGTCTGTCTCTAAAAGTATCCATCTGTTAATATGGCTGCATATACTTTTCAGTTTGTCAAGAACAGAAGCAGCGGCAGGTAGAAACTAATGTATTAACAAAGTAGTGTGTATTCAATAGCTTTGGTAGAAAATTTACTTCGTCATATTGGGGCATCCTAGGAGGAATTACAAAGACCATGCCTTACAAAAACAGTGCACAAGGAGAGAGGGTTTTGTTAATAGCAGTTTCAGGCATATGAACCAAGGGGGAAATATCTCCATGGATGAGAAATCTCTTTAGACAGGACTGGTCAGATATGTAGACTGAAACTTAGGAAAATGTCTCTATTGTTATAACTAAAAAAGATATCTGTGTATCTTACCACACAACTTAAATCAACTTCTGAATAGTTTTGTAGTCATGAAAATGAGCCAGTACATAATTTTCTATAGCAGACAGAGGGGGTGTCCATGTGCCAGCTAAGAAATTAAATGCCAATATATTTAAATGGCATAAAGTGCCTGATTAATAGCACAGAAAAATAAATCCCAGAACAAAAGGCCCGCAAAGCTAATCCCTATTCACACACACTGTTATCAAGAAATATGTATTTAAGGCTTACTGGGAGCTAAATGCTTAGTGGAGAGTTCACCAATGTAAAAGGTATGACCCCTGATCTCAAGATTATAATTATTTGGAGAAATAAGACCTATTGACACGTAAGGATAATTAATGAAATTAGACACTCCCTGACAACTACCAAATGAGTGGTATGGATTATAACTAGTAGAGGGCTCACAGAAGGGAAAATCCTTGAAGACTGGAGCGAGCAAGCAAGGCTCCATGGAGGAGTTGAAACCAGAGCCTTGCAAAATCGGGAGGGTGCCAAAGAGAGCCCAGGGCATGTACACAACACATGACTCAGGGTTAGGAGCGCACCCAGTCCACACAGAGGACAGCGAGTGTCCCAGCTTGTCCGGAAAAAAAAGAGCAAATTTATGGAAGCAAAGGCAGATGAATACAGGAAAGTAGTTTGGGGACATCAAGGAAGAGATGGTATGCAGGCTGAAAGCTTAGATTTTATCAGATGGCTTAGGGAAGAAGTGATCTGTGCCAAGTACTGCTTTTAACTGAGCTGGGAATAGGATGCAAAATTGATTAAAGGGAAGTGGCTACAAATAGGAAAAAAAACTGCAATTGCCTCTGGTCACTGCAAGACATTGGTGGGAGATATCAAATAACAAGTGAAAGGTCAGGCAATAAAATGGCAAGATAAGAAACATCTGAGTTTCATAAGTTTCAGATCTGAACTAGCAAATCATTGTTAACCTGCTTTTTCTTCATATAGAAACTACCTCCTAAGGTGCTTAAAGCACTTTGGAGAACACATTTCACTAAACCTGCAGGAATGAAAGTGTTAATGGGAAGATGAAGATGGAGGGGCATTTTAGCCAGTCCTTTACAAGTGAAGAAACTGAAGCACACGAAGGTTAATCATATGTGTGGTAGGCTGAATAATGTCACCCTAAAGACACCCACATCCTAATCCCTGGACTCTATGAGAATGTTACCTTATGTGGCAAAATGGACTTCACAGAGGTGATTGAGCTATGGATCTTGATGTGAGAAAATGATCCTGGATTATCCAGGTGGGCCTGATCTTATCACAGGGGTTCTTATAAGCAGGAGGCAGAGGAGGCAGAGTCAGGGAAGGAGATGAGGTGGATGGACAATGGAACCAGACGTCAGAGTACTATGTGACCAACAACCAAGAAATGCAGGCAGCCTTCAGAAACTGGCAAAGGCAAGAAAAGCCATTCTCCTGTAGGGCCTCCAGGAAGAATGCAGCCAGCCCTGCTGACTTATTTTAGACTTCTGATCTCCAGAACTATATAACAGATTCGTGTTGTCCTGAGCCATAATGTGTTACAGCAGCTTTAAGAAACTAATACAGCATATGTATATACATATATACTCATTTCCCCAGACTTATCATGCTAACCATTAGACCATACTACCTGAATTTGGTATTTAACTTTGACAAATCGCAGCCAAGACAGTAAGACATTGAGAACTACCTAGAAGCAGCAGGCAACAAGCCAACTTCTCCCAAGAGAAAAACTTCCAAAATTCAAATGGCTTCCTGGAAGTGTCGTCCTCCAAGGCATGGCATTCACAAAATCAAAATACTCTCAGAGCATCAGTTGCTGTTGGTTTTAATAAATTTGAAACCTACATCACAAGAATGCACCACAGAATATGCTCCACTGCCTGACACAAGAACTCTTACCCACTGCCTTCCCTACCTGTCAATATACTTGACCCTGAATGTCCAAGCTCCAGCTTTCTGTCTAATCAAAGTCACATTATATAGTCATAAATAGGCCCATTTTCTATATTCTCACTGAGAACACTAGGAAGACAGGATAATATCTGGAAAACACTGAGCTGAGTAACAAGAATTACAAAACATTATTTTAGTAAGTTATCACTCTCAATGATCACTAATACAATTCATTCAGAGTGTTGTTTCCTCATTAACTTTATTTCCCACTTAACAAGTTCCCTGAATCACCTTTTAAGGGGACTTTATCGCTTATGTGGAGAAATAAAATATGTGAAAAATATATTTTATTCTAACTCTTAACACAGTGGACTTTGCAAAGGCTGATAATGACCAGTCAAGGTCAGTGCCACAATGTATGGAGGTAACCTGATGCCATTTCCCAAACACCAGGTTGTAGCAGCATCCAACATGTCATTTTAGCCATTCGAAATGCAGTGGGAATGGCAGCAAGTCACTTGGGGACATAGGTCCCCAGCTGACCCCATATATCACTCATCTCGCAGACTAAGAGAGAGAAAACTATCCACCTTTCATGTTTAATACCATGGGTCTCTCAAAATGAAAAAGGAAAGACAGAAAAAGAAAGTACAACTTAATCTGCCCTCACTAAATGTGAATCGTTTGCTAATTTGTTGGCTTTCTGCTTTTTTTTTATTGTTTGGAGAGGAAATCCAGGATAACATGGACATCATCTGGCAGGGAATACTGAGAGAGCAGAGAGCATCATAATCAAGTAGAAGAAACCCAGAAGTAGGATTCAGGCATCCTAGATTCTCTCAGTGGATTGGCCATGAACGTAAGTCACCAAAATGATCTCCAAACAGACCATTTTTACCATTCCTGACTTAATCCCAAGTCATTTACAATTGGGATTATTAATTAATAGCCGGGAAATAAACAACGGTGATAATCATAATGCACCCATACTAGGTACCAGGCCTACTCTCTCTCCTACCTCTCTCTCTCTCTCATCCTTAATTCTTAAAACAATCCTAGTTTACAGAAAAGGGAATTAAAGTTCAGCGAGGTTCACATTACTCAGCAGGGAGCCCCAAAAACGCTTGGGGAAGAGCCAGAAACTTTCACTCTGTACCTCCATGAAGACAAGCTGCACATGGTAGGAGCAAATGGCAGGCTATGGATCTCAGAGAAAAGCCTGATCCGCAGGGCTGGAGGCAGCCTTTCTACCTGCCTTTCCTGAGAAGCAGGGAAAGATCCGATTTGGTGACAGTCCTCATCCTTGTTTCCCAGCGTGGGTTGGCTGCACTGTACCACGACAGGACATATGTCACCCAGGCCATATCCTATGACTCCTACTCATGGAATGGGCTTTGACAGGGATTGGGTTCTTTCTTTCCTGCTTTCAATGTACAGACTGAATTAGGAAGCATATGGTAGGAAGAAGGAGAAGATTTAGCAAGGAAAGTGCCTTGGCACTTCTGCTTTGACAAGAATTAAAAAGTGCAGAAAAGAAGGAATGCTGTCATAAAACTCCTAAAATTGAGACTTGGCTTTGGATCAAAAGCTACAAAAATAGCGAGAACCCCTAAGAATCCAGCCAGTTATTATATACACCTATTCCAAAGGAATGCAGATCAAATAGTATGCCAGGAACATAGCTATGTACACGCAGAACTCCATATAACCCAACTAACATGTAAGGCAGGTGTTAATGCTATTCCCCAAACCGCATTGCCACAGTATTTCAAATATTTATAGCTTGTTATAAATTACACCAAGGCCACATATCAAAGAATGAAAATCACCCATGTTAAATTAATCAGAGATTTTAGAAAATTATACATTGCACATGGCTGGGTATAATCCATTTAATGTTTCAATGTCATGGAACATTTGCTTTATAAATAAAATATGAAAGTGATTAAGATCCCACAGACCCTCAGGAATATCACAAATCTATATGAGACTTCCTAAGCCCTGGATTTGTATCTCTAGATTTGGGTTAGTGGAGAGAAATAAAAAAATCATGCAACTGAACTAGATCTCACTAGCTGGTGATGCTCCAGAGAAAAGTCAACGTCAGCATGGGGAAAACTGAAATTCAATATCCCAGCTCCTAATACTCTGATTTCCTACAGCAGAATTCCAATTTTACCCTCAGCTCTGCAAGCTCAGTTAGTTCTCTCCTTTAATGGGAACTTAAGTGCACGCTGAAGGCAGGATTTGGCTCAAAGACTTCTACGTTGCACTAAACACTCCTTTTGTTAAAAGCATCTTTACACATATATGCCACTATACACTAAGATTGAACTTCAGGACAAAAATGTAAAACCCAGACTTCAGAGACATCTGCAGAAGAGTTGAAATATTTTACCAACTCCTCTACCAAAAACAAACAAACAAACAAACAAACAACAAACAAACAAAAAAGCCTTTGCCTCTTCCAGAGTCAGGCAGCTTCCCAAAAGTCACCTAGCAGCCACAATTTCCCACGGATTCTGATAAAGCAATTTTCTATCTGTGCTTTTTAGATTTCATGACCTCTTTCCCATTCCTTTATAGGCAGGTACTTATATTGCTTTTAAGAAAAACTAATTTAAAGTAATTTTGCTTTGAGAAGCTTTTAGTAGCTTTATCGTACCACCCGGCCGAAGTCATTGACACATTCGGGCATGTCAAAACCAGGGTTATAAAACCTGGAATAAGCCCTGCCAGGCTATATAATCCAATAACTGACCATGGCTTTGTTGTCAACTGTACTAATCAAATACCAGATAGAGAGAGAGCAGTGCTGACAGAGGATCTTACTCTCGTGGACTATATATTCAATCCTGGACCTTGGTAAAGGCAGTAAGGCTACATTACAGCTTTTGTATGCTCGCTTCCAGTGCACACAACACAACTGCCTCTTTATAAGACATATTAAATACTCTCTTTTAGCAAGAATTCTACAGATGGCAAGGCATCACCAACTTCTCACAAGACTCATCTTATTATTCCTATTGGAATGGCAGATAGAAAACATTGAGTCCAAACTCTCTTCTAGGTCTTATCAAATAGCAAGGGCACCTTACCAGTATATGACTTATCTAAGAGGAAAATACCATACCAGTTTTTAGAACCATTTCAAATAAATTTCCTTATAATTAAATACAAAATAAAGCTTCCTTGCCATGGATTCATTGAGACGAATCTTCAGAAGATGAAAGAAGCAGTTTGCAGTAGGTCACATATGTGACGGATGTGGCATTCCTCCAGGATTTGTAAAGAGTGTTATGTGCTGCTTTAGTCACCCTCCAGTCCTCAAATGATTTTGTTCCCTTGTTCCAGGGACAACCAGAGACAATGAAAAGAGCCTGAGTTGGGGAATCAGGAAGATTTGGGTGAAAGATCCATTAACCTGACATTTACTAAGTTGAGTGAGCCTAGGGGCCAGTTACTCCAGCTCTCTCAGATTCTGTTTCTTTGCCTTGAAGTATTCAGCACATAGTAGGACCTCAATCTTCTTCTTTGCCTCTTGATGCCTATGACTCTAAATATGGTGCTTGGCACATGAAGCCAAATACTTATCATAGTCTTAGATTGACAGAGCTGCGTAGTGCCCAGAAATGAGGCCAAGTGCCCTCAGAGTTAATGCTTTAATAAAAAAGGGAACAAGTTATTTATTTCACTCTCATTAACTCAGGCCTAAATTGGGAAAAAAACTCATTTACGTGGCATTGTATCCACCAGAAATCTCTGTTAATTGGCACTTCTGTGTGTGTCTCTTATGCTGTACAGTAATAACTCGATGTTCACAGTCAAGGTCTGGAAGTACTACAAAATCCAGAAGTGTCTCCTGAATCATCGAAGATTCAATTGTATCCCATCTAATTTTACTATTAAGTAATGGCAAACTGATAATTCCTGGATAGTATAGAAACTGTGAAAAATCTGCTGTAGAGCCTTCACCATGTGTCTTAACCAGCTAGGGCTGCTACACCAAAATCCCACAGACTCGGTGGCTTAACCAACAGACACTTATTTCTCACAGTTCTGGGGGCTAAAAGCCTGAGGTCAGAATGCCAGCAGGACGAGGATCTGTTTTAAGCTTTCTAACACAGAGGAGCTAAATTCTGGCAATGCGTGTTTTTCCAGAAAGTGATTAATTTTTCCTAAAATTTCAACTTGTGTGAAAAGTTGTTTCTTATTAATAGACAGAACCTTTATACTGTAGTGAACTGTTTCCTACGATCAAAAATTTTTTTAATTTCCTTTTTTTTCAAGTGGATACTTCTTCCTCATCTCTTAGTCTGTAAAGTTTTGGTTTTTCTTTTTCTCTAATAACTTAGCCAGTGGTTTCTCTATTTGTAGTAATTTTGAAAAACACAGGATTTTGATTTATTGAATAGATCTACTTTTTTAATTCTCTATTTCATTATTTTCCATTTTATCTTTATTTTTCCTTCCATGTGCTTGCTTCTGTTGTACGTTGTTTTTTTGTTTTTGTTTTTGTTTTTTTTCTAGTTTTTTGATCTGGGTATTTTCTCATTTATTTCCAGTCTTTCATTTTTCTTGGTCAAAGTGTTCACTGCAATAAATTTTCCTCTGATTATTGTTTTAAATGCATCCCTTAGATTCTTATATCCAGTGTTTTCATTTCCATCTTTTAATCTACGGTTTCGGTTTGTATTTCTATTTTCATGCAGGAGTTGTTTAATTGGACTTCCTTAAGTCTCTAGGTAAAAGTGACATTCTAGTTTTTATTTTGTTAGTGATTTCTTTATATATTTTTTATTTTTCAATTACAGTCAACATATGATATTATATTAGTTTCAGGTGTACGACACAGTGATTAGACATAACTTACAAAGTGACCACCCTGATAAGTCTAATACCTGCCTGACAGCATACATAATTATTATAATATTGTTGACTATATTCCCTATGCTGTACTTCACATCCCCATGGTTGTTTCGTAACTACCAATTTGTACTTCTTAATCCCTTCCCCAACTTCACCCAACACCCTGACCCCCTCCCATCTGGTAACCATCAGAATGTTCTCTGTATCTCTGAGTTTGTTTCTGTTTTGCTTGTTTGTTTATTTTGTTCTTTAGATTCCACATAGAAGTGAAATCATATGGTATTTATCTTTCTAGTTTTATTACATTGTGATTGGAGAGTGTTACTTATACTATTTCTACTTTATAAAAATAATTGATATTTGCTTTGTGACCTAACATGTGATCAATTTTTATGAACATGTCATTGTATACAAAGTGAAATTTTATACTTATTGATTGAAGAACCTCCCTCCAAGAAACAATTACAAAGCACAAGAAAACTAAGTCAATACTGTAAAGAGGTTAAATATACTCAAAAGGAATATTCTTAAAAATCCATTTGAGGAATCAAAAACCACCTTGAATCACAGATGCAAAAACTAAAATTAAAAATGTACAAGAAAACAGAAAAGAACAAAAAGTGAGTTGGTGGAATACAGGAAAGAAATGGAAGACACAATCATCTGAAAAAATAAAGAATAAATTACAAGGTGCACAACAGAGAACAGATTCAAATAAAAATGTAATGAGACATTGAAGAAAGGTAGGAAAATGACCAAGAAAATGAAAATGACATAGGAAAAAAGTAAAAAGGGGCAGAGAGAAAGTAGTGTAAATGGAAGGAAGGCAAAGAAGAAATGACATTCATATTACTGTAGTCACTGGAAAAGAAAAACAAAATGCTGGAACAAAAAAAAAATGTTTAAAATTATTAACATAAGAAAATATTTCCCAAATAGACAAAGACCTGAATCAAGTCATTGAAAGAACTCACCACATACCTAAGAAAATTATCCAGAATAATCAGCTTAAAGACAAAACAGTGGTAAAACTATTAGATCTGAAAGATAAAGACAAAATTCTCAAGGCCTCCAGACTAAAATCATCAAATAACTTACAAAGGCAAGGGAATGAGACAAACATCAGAGTTTACAAAATCAAGGCATTAATGTATCAGCATTTTAAAAAACTCCATGAAAGAAAGTTTCCAGATTTTATATCTAGCCAGACTATTATTCAAATATCAAGGCTACAGGAAAACAAAACAAAAAAAAAAACAAAAACAACAAAAAAAAAACCTTTGGCATACAAAAACTTAGAAAATTCTACACTCATAAGCTCCTTCTAAAGTTTTTCTCATCTCCCTTTGCTCACTGCAAAGCCTTACATCAGAGCAGGAGTTGGGCTAACGCATGAGATCATGCATTGGAATTTGGTAATTTTTCCCTTTTTACTCACAATTGCTCACACTTTTGGTATTTTCTCTCTTCAAATTATGCTGAGCACTTGGTTTTGCATAGATCTTACTTTTCCTATGTTGTGATTTCTTATGGTTTGTGGGGGGAAATCTTTCAAGACAGCCAGCAATGCTGCTGACAGTGCCTTCAGCTAACTGGAATATCCGACTTGACTGTTTAACGTATCAAACCAGAAATTTCACATTTGGGGTCCCCATCAGCTATTTAATAAAAACTTACACAAAATTTCAAAGTTCTTTGTCTTTTAGCACTCCTTTGTAACTATCTTCTGAGCATTTGTTATTGGTGATGCACTGTGCTACCCTAAGCATTTTATTGGCATTAGTTCTTACATGTTCCATTAAAAAATCTATGAACTAGTTACTATTATTCCCCTTGTACAGATGAGGAAAGTGAGGCACAGAGAAGCAGTGTAACTTGCTCAAGGATGAAAACTAAGCCCACACCATTCCGAAGCTTGAGCTCTTAACTATGACTCTCCTTCATCCTCTTCTAAGTATATGTCCTCCACTCACATCACATCATATGGCCACACTCACATCATCTTTGATTCTTCATGTTCACTCAGCCCCATAAACAACTTTCAACTGTCTCTCTCAAAATGTGTTCCCTTGCTCTCCATCTATAATTCCCCAACTCTGGTCCAATCCAGAATCAACTCTCATCTGGGCAACTGCCATAACAACCTCCCTGCTTCCACTATTGCCACACTACCTCCAATCCATTCTCCACACAGAAGGCTGAGCAAATTTTTATTAATAGAACACAAATCAAATCTTGTCACTGCCTGACTTAAATTCTCCAATGGCTTCCCACTGCACTCAGAATGAAATATATCTGTCCCTGCCTACTTCTTTCCTTTCTAACCGCATCTCATGCCACTCTCCAACTTAATTATTCTCTTCATGTCAATGCTGACCTCCTTTCTCTTCCTCAGACCTGCCAAGCTCATTCACACCTCAGAGCCTCTGCATTTGCTGTTCAGTTAGCATGGACTACTCTTCTCCTGGCTCTTCCTTCGCATCTCTGCTCAAATATCACCTCCTCCAAAAGACCATTCCTGAACACCCAACCCAAGGCAGTGCCCCCACTCTACCATCTCACCTGAGCTCTCCACATCTTATGAGCCAGTGCTGTTTCATCCAATTGAATAGAAATGTTCTGAGTGAGGAATGAATAATAGATATATTGGCCACATTTTTTGTACCAATAATGGGGACATTGGGGCTAATAAAACATTTTTCATGCTACTTAACAAAAGAGGCATCTAGAGTTTGTCATTGGCATGCTGAGATACTGAAATTTCTAAGGAATTTTTATGGTTGATGGGACTTAGGTAAAATCTTTTTAAATGAACTATTCTTGGAAATTTACAATAGACGGATTTCAAGTACAAAGTCATTGCCTTAAGAAGTTTCTACTCTCTAGTTGGAAGGCGAGAAAAAAAAGATCCGTATAATACATGCACATGCAACTTGTGCTGAATGCCAAGTGAGGGTCATGGAAGTTAAATGCCAAGAGTTTATAGAGCTGGGCATCTAAAAGAAGATGAATTGAAAACTGATCTTGAAGGATGGGAAAGGGTTAGAAAGCTTTTCTTACTGGATTTTTGTTACTTAAAGGTGCATTTGGGGTAAATACATTGAAGATTTACATATATGCCATATTCTTCTAAAGTGTAAACTCTTCTCTGACTGTGAGATATTTTAGGGACTTGCCAAATAGTACCCCTAGTGGTCTTCAAGAGTTCTTTATGCTTCTAAAGATGCCTCATTCCGCAGGCAAGGAAGAGCTTCACAATTCTGAGAATATGATTCATTAGCCATATATGTGCTACATCCATAATTACAATTAGTACTTAAGTAGCAAGTTGTTCCCACAGAGCATAACAATGACAAAAAAAAAAGAGATAAAATATTTCCAAAGATTTTTTGTGTGTGTAGTTACGATATGTTTGGTAGAGGCTCATCCTAGGAACTTTTGCGGGTCTGGCAGGGAGCTTGAGGGTGGCAGACACATAGAGACAGAAGGAGGTGAATTACCAGGAATGGCAGTTGAAGAACATGTAAGAGTCTTCCCTGCCACATTGGGAGAAAGGTGAATTGTCAACAAACATTTTCTACACCTGATATCTTTTGTATGGTGAGCTGCACATTTAATAAAGAAGCAGCTGCCACTACTGAACGATTAATCAATACTGGTAAGCTGACATCCTAAGAACTGGTGAACTGAAGCTTTTCTTTCCCTCCTGCATTTACAAATAAAGTGCTCACTATTTGACTAAAGCCTGTCAACTTGACCGGAAAATATCAGAGTCCTATTTAAATGACATTTGCAGAGAATGAGATTTTCTTCTGGCCACTGCTTCTTATCGCTAATAATAACATCAGATTAGTGGATTTAGGCCAGCAGAAGAGCAATGCCTTTTATGATCCCTTCTTAAAGCAGCCTTTTCCATCTGTCTCACTGAGCCTTCCCCCCACCTGTGAAGGCCAATGAGCAATTCCTAAATGGCACGTCATTGATACCATGCTGGATAGCTACCTAAAGACCTATTGTGTTGCTAAATTCAATGTGAGACTTGATCAAGTCTGTTTAGCCTGGAAAGATCACAACATCTGCAATATTTACAGGTGGAAAGATTTGGCTATACAATCACCACCAAATATGGATGGGGAGCAGACATTAAAACCAAAAAAAAAAAATAAGTATTTCCAACTGCTAGGGCTTTTCAAGTGACCTTCATTCATCAATTAAGTGTTCTTCTCATTTCAACTCATCAGATACAATGAAGTTTTACATTTTAGAGAATGATAAAGTTATAGTCGTTGGTTGCTTTGAGGAAAAAGAAATCCATTGCCAAACACATGTAGGCACACTTAGATGATTATAGGGGAAGATGACTTTATTATTATTTTTACATAAATTGTGCAAGTTTGAAGAATGCGTACAGTTTAAAATCTAAATGCCAGGTCTCCCAAGAACAAATCTAAGTATTTCTAAAGCTCTATCGTAAATAACTACATTTAATTTCCTTTTTCAGCATTTGGCACTTTAAAAGCCCTTTTACAATCCGCACCTAGGCTACTTAAGTTAATAACTGACATTTCCTCTTCATAATGCATAAAGTAAGCCTGAGTACTACTGTGAGTTTGAGATAAGGCAGGAGACCAGTATACTCTATACGAAACCAATGTTTCAAGATCATACTATCTCTCGTGCCTATTTTTTTTCAGTGGAGTCTTGCTCATTCTTAACCCCAACCAAACACTATTTCCACATGATAGAGAACCCCATGCCAAGCAGAGCCACTTGGAGCCAAATGGTTTGAATTGATCAAGCTGTATGGCTTAAATCGAATGGTTAGTAAGGTTAAAAGTGACATTGTTCTTTTCAAAAACTATACTTACTGACACTTGAAGGAAATACCCTGGGTCTGGTGTCCAACTTTTCTACCTACATATTTTTCAATACATCACAATGTTAACAAAGTTACATTAAAATCACAATGCAAGCAATGGAAGGATGCTTTTATGGAAAGGATGTACTCCGTCATCAATTTATGCATGTCATAAAGTCAGTAATGTATCCTGCATATGACACAATTTATCTTCATTTCACAGGGTCACCATAAGTACACAGCTCTATTTCCTTCAGGAAGCCCACAGATGCTAAACCAAGCAATCTCATTTTGAAACGAATCTGAGCCAATTTGGATGAATATCTTCAAGAACCAACAACTAAGTTCTGTGTCATTGTTCTAGAGTAAAAAAAAAAAAGGAAAGAAACACTTTTGAGAAAGTCCTAACTATTTTAGCCAAGAAGGAGGCTAATATGAAATGAAATAAAGCTTAATGTTTTAGGTATAACTCAGATAAATACAGTGATTTTTCACAATCAAAAAGGAAGTTTAGTTGGTCAAAATAAAAATAAGGTATCTCTTTACAGTTAACAAGAACAAAATAATTCTGAATATTAAACAAAAACAGCATGCCACCAGGTACCACCCATAGGAAGAGAAGCTTGTCAACCATTAGGCGTTAGTCTAAACTTTTTTGCTGTTTAGAAGCTGCTAGTGAGAGTGCTGAGGTTTTGGTTATTTTGCTTTTCTTTTGTGTGACCCCTCCTCTAACCCCGTTATGGTTCATAAATGAAGAAATAACTTGGTCTGGGGGTTGGAGAGAATTCAGATTTCCCACATGACGTGGTGTGCAGGTGGGGACTGAGAAACTAATGCCATGAGGCAGTGTCACCCAAGGCAGCAAGGCCTTCTCATTCTGCCAGTTGGCCCTAGCACAGGAAGGATATTGGTCATTTCGCTTTGTTTTAGTTGGCATGGGTTTGAGGTGGGTTTTTTTTTTATCCCCTTTTTCTTTGCAAGAAAGAGAGGAACTATGTCCTAGAAAGAGCTAGTGTCCTCGCCCATTTAAATTGCCATATGTTCCCATTGTCATGTCTGGAGCTCTGCAGTGTGTGGTGAAAGTTTCAGAGCTGGAAATGAGCTGAGAGATCATGCCTGAAACCCAGTAGATGTATTTTTTCTCTTTCTTAGGTTTTGGAGATGAATTACCCAACTATTCTTTCATGATTTCATTTAAAAAAAAAATGTCTAGTATCTTAAATGCAAGAACTTTCCAATTAGATGAAAATTAATTATTAGAAGAGCATGTGAAGATTACGTTTCACATACCCAAACCACCAAATAAACGCACTCTCCAAAGTATAAACAATAAATTTAAAATATTTATGATATTTAAGATGGTCCCTAACACCCACAGATGTTGATTGATTATTTAACCTTCTAAAGCATGAATTAATGTTGTCACTATTAATAGATGAAACCTTTATACTGTAGTGAACCGTTTCATACGATCAAAGTCATTTTTCTTCAATTTGTTTCTGCGTAAAATGGAAAGAGTTTCCGATTAGCAATATGACACTGGCGGGATATGTGGTTATCCGAAGGTAATCACGCCCTGTGGGAGCAGAGGTATTCAACTGTACCTTTTGCTCTGTGACTCCTCAGGGGGGTGATTATCTTATGATAATCATATCCCCCACCCCATTGTGCCTCTTTGCTTAATTAGCTACTGCATGAAATGTAGTTCTGTTTGCATCAACTTTATGTCTACTATAATTGCCCTGAGTTGCAGTTCCAAGATGAAAAAAAGTGGATCAAATAACTACATATATTTTGTTTGATTAATCATGAAAAAAATCATTAAGGGATTAAAGTGAAACCATTTTACTCCTGCTGATCATGTTCAGCAATTTCAAATTATTTTATGATCCTGATCAATGTAATTAATGAGAATGGCTGTTAATTAGTTACACTAGCAGGTGGGCCATGAAAAATGTATTCACTTAATAATACCGTAGAACAACACTCGACTAAGGGTTCCTGTGCGGATTTTACCTGGTGCAGAGAAAGGAAGCCCCTGGCCAGCGTCCGTGCTCCTTTGAAATCATTGCTCTCCTTTCTTCAGCCACCTCTGCTTCCTCATTCCTTTCTGGGGCCTTTCCCAGGGCCACACACAAAAATAGGGCAGGAGATTGTCAATGCTACTAAGAATTTTTCATCTTAAAAGCTCTCCTCTTTGTTGCAACGGCCAGTAAGTAAAGGTCTCGGTTAAACTCCGCCCACCAAGGCACACCCCCTTTCACATTCAGGAACTAAAGCCTCACTCTAGAAAATATGGTCATCAGAACCTCTTGTCCTCATCTGCTCCTGTCTGATTTCGCTCACCTTTTCTGAAGAGAGTCCAGCTACAGTAAGCCCCTGGTTGCTGCCTGGTGACGGACAGGAAGTGTTGATATAGCTTCATTACCGAGTTCTTCATTAGTAATACTGAGAGTTTATCGGGGAGTTTTATTGTCACAAGATATATCAAGTTCCCTGAAGAGTTAGTAAATATATTCTGTCATCGCCACACTTGTATTATTCAGAAATACAAAAGGAGATGAAAACAGCAGCAGATATTTCCAGTATCCTCCTGGTTGAACTACTGAGTCACAGTAATTATGTAAATGTCTACAAATACCTGTTAATATCATTTTCCTGTGCGCTGAGCTCCTGGATTTCATTAAACCCTGTTAACTGGCATATAGGATTTGCCCCGGTGTTCAGCATGTTGCTTTTCAGCCGAATACAGAGAGCTGAAATACTAAAGAATGATGCTAATGCAAAAGTCAGGGGGTTCCGATTCCTAGACAGAGGCTGCCTCTCAAGTGTCCATTGTATTGGGGGCAGTTCCATTGGATGTGCAAGCAATTAAAGAAAGACCAGGCCATTTTTTTGGTGTTAGATTAATTCTTCAGAATTAACATTTGAGGAAGGCTCTGCTTCTTTGCTGGTGAAATTCATTCTTTATTTTTTTGTGACCATCACCTCCATAGTAGGAGTTTCTGTTAGTACTTTGTTCATTTTCTATCTTGGGTTATTTTCCATGATTGTGTTTGCAAAAAGGAGCAGCAGATGTGTGAGGTTTTACCAGATTTGTGTATGCACATGATGAGAAAGAGTCAACCAGTTCCAAAAGATTTGTTAAGACAGTGTCCAGGTCTGCACTTCATCGCTATCTCTTTCCCCCTTCTCAAGAGGCAACTGCTTGCAACTTTTCTTTAGTTCATTGTTTGGGCACTTACCCCCATTTCTCTAAATGATGCAATTGTATTGCTATTTCCTGGTTTCAGTTTCAGGTATTTTCTATTGACTCACCTCTACGGAAGTGAGCATTTATTTAGCCTTTTCACCTTTCCCCTTTCCCCACCACATGCTGAAGTACTTCCCACCCCTCCAAATTCTCAACATGTTTATATCAAAAGTTTAGTTATATCAACATTTATTTTACATTCATTTGCTTATATACGCTTTTCAACACTAAATCATACACTAAACTATGATTTTCCTTTCCTGCACAACTCTCTGGAGTTAATCATTATCATTGGATTATATTTTTGCTTCGCTTACATTTCTATGCATTTCTCACTAATGCAACCCTAAACTTTCCAGCACCTCTGAAAATATCACCAATATAATCATTCACATCAATGATCAATTTTATCCTTTTGATCAATGTCATTCACAACTTTCTGATCTGCTCCAACCTAGACTTCTCCTCTCTATAGATGGGATTCTCTTCATTATCATCCTGCAATGTGACCTTGGCTCTCTCATGTTGGTGCTCCTGTTTCCTATATATAGATGCCACCATCTTCCTTGAATTATTCCTTCCCTCTGCTGACACATCCTTCTGGTAGCTTACTGTGAAAGAGCTGGTTGGAGTGACATCTTGAGTGTCTGAAAATGTCTTCATTCTACCATCCCACTTGACTGATAATTTGACTAGGTAGAAATCTTGGAGTGAAAGTAATTTTCCTTTAGAACTGAGAATTGTCTTCTAGCTTCCAGTGCTGCTATGAAGTTCAAACTGATTCTGATTCCTGTCCTTTTTTATCATGTCTGCTTGTTCTCTCTCTTTCTCTCCCCCCATTCCCTTTCTCCTTCCCTCTCTCTTCCTCTCATCCATCCCTCCCTCCCTTTCTCAGTCTCTGTCTTCCTCTCTCCCACTGGAAGCTTATGGAAATTTCTCTTTATCCCGTTTTTCCAGAATGTCACAATGTGTCCTGGCTGCCAACATTCTGGGGTAAGCACACTGTCAGTCTCTGAATTTAGTTAGTGGTGCATGCACATGTTCTCGTAGTGTCCCTGTTCCCAGGAAAGTACCCTGGGAAGCAACATTCTGTTTTACCCTTTCCAGAGGATAAACCTCTCACCTTCTGCAAGGGTGGAGGGTGAGGTGGGGGAGCGTAAGAGTGAGGGAGGGAACTTACAGGTCTAACACCTTCTTACACCGCTTTCAACCAATTCTCTATATTTAGGACCCTATTCACTCCCACTTCCAGTGGTTTCTGACACCACCAACTCCTGGGCTTCTTGAGGGGTCCATGACATAAACTGGACTGATTCTCAGTTTTTCCCACTGCTGGCTTAGACTTGGATTTCTAGATCTACTAAATTCGTTACTATTTGTCCAAATGCTTTCCAGCTTCCCAAATTTTATTTCTTCTCCCATTTTCCCAGTCCTTTTGGGTTTATCTCTTTTTTAAAAAGTCTCTTCCTTGTACTTTTGGTGTGGTTTTGAGGAAGGACTGAAATTAGATGTGTGTGACCAATCACCACTGAAAAAAAGCCTAAGCAATTAATTCAAATATGACATCTCTCTGTCTCTCAACATCAATTATGTGTCTGATATTGCACACAGCTCAGTAAACTGAGCAAGAACCTGAAATGCAGCAAACATAAACATAAGGCAGAGAGAGGTCCTGAGTAAGATGTCCCAGATGTATTTCTGAATTAACTCCAGGCCTTAGTGAAGCCTGTCTAGTTCAGGCTAAGCAGTTGCAAAGGGCTATCCTGTAACTCTAACCGAGGCTCAGGGTCCATGAACATTCAGCTGCATCCCACACACATTCTGCTCACATGTCTGCAGCTTCTCAGCTGAGAATGACATTTCACAAACTGAAATTCCCAGCCTGGTCTTCATACTACTTCTACTACTACTACTACTACTACTACTACTACTACTACTACTACTGCTAAACAACTTCCATGTGCACATCTATGTACACTTTACAGAATATTTAAGATATATTAGCTCATTTAATTCATAGCCTTGCAAAGAAATTGTCATGGCAGATATCCTTATTTTCTGGAATGATGGTTAAGAGTTTGGACTCTAGAGTCAACATTACCTGGGTTAGAGTTTTGGTTGCACACTCATTATTTGTATGATCCTGGCCAAATTATCCAAACTCACTGGGAGTCAGTTTCCATATTTGTATAATAGAGATAACTATCATACTCAAATGTTCTGAGATTCTTTTTTAAAGATTAAATGAGATCACACGTGTAGTGCAGTCAGCACATGGTTGGTACAGAGGAAACACTTGATAAGTAGTAGCTGTTACTCTGATTCTCACTGTACAGATAAGGATTCAGAGAGGTTAAATGATTTATCCACGTTCCCAGTGCCAGTGAGGGACAGAGACTAGGATAAGAACTCCCATCTTTGTGCTGCTTCTACTGTACCAGCGGTTCTCATCCCTGGCTGCACACTCAAATCCCCTGGGAGCTGTGGAAACACCTATGCTCAGACTTGAGTGTGGATTCTGGACTCAGGTGTGTTTGCCTAGCTCCCTAGGCAATTGTGATGCTCAGCCAAGGTTGTGAACCCATGCTCTTCACCAAACTTCTTCTTTAGTTCCCAGCTGGCCTTGAACTGTGTTTTTTATGCACCTCCAGGCCCTTTTGCACAGCCACATTCTAGACTGCTTGTCAGTACAGAAGAAACACAATCATGATACACTATTTTTATAAAAAAAAGTGTTAAAGCAATATAACAATTGTTCTCCCCCTACTCACTGTCTGACTTCCACAGGAACTTGCTATTTAGAAAATTAATAGCTGGTCAGCAATGACTTGAATCGAGCATGTCAAGTTCCAGTTGCAGTCTTGCCAAGTTTTCCTGAATATATGGGGAGGTCGTTGTGTGTGGTCAGCCTGGGCCCTGCCAAAGGGTCTGCTGAATGATCTGTTTCAAACACTGTTAGGGCAACCCAAGGTTCTGAACTAATTTATTTAAAATAGGCTTCTGTTTTTCCAAGCAAGAAAAGATACAAAAGAAGACTGAGTAAGGGGCAAAGAGGGAAGTGCTACATAGGTACTTTTCATTGAATGAAAAGCCTAGAGGAGGAAAAGCAATAGGCTGGATCAGTATCAGCTGTCAGGGACAGGTCGCTCTGCCTGAGTTCAGTTGGGAGAACATGGAGTTGATGAGACCAAGGTCACAGAGCTGACTCCCCAGGGGGCACTTAGCTGTGCTCTCTCCAGAGGGCACATGCCATGGCCCCTTAACCCCATATAGCTGGCTTGCGGGTGGTGGAAGGGCAAGCTAAGGGACCCCAAACCTCATCATGTGCAGGCAGGCCAGCAGCGCTCCCAGAATCAGAGAAACTCACAGATCATTTTTATCTCTGCAACAAATCAAAGCTGTCATCACATATCCAGGGAAACTTATTGAAGGTACTGCTAGATTTTGATATGCTGTAAAACCAAGTATTTCCCTTCATTTTTTTAAAAGTCCATTTAGAAAAAAGAGTAAAATTCCTATTAGCAGGCCTTGGGCTTATTTTGATAAGCTTTCTTCCCATGGTCCTGAGAATAATGAACTTGTCTAGGACAAGAGATCAAAATGAAAGGACCAAAGACTCTTCTAAGGGATAAACAGAGAGATGGCTAAAAGGAACAAGATCAATCCTTCTAGAATCTTCTTCCATAATAAATCAAAATCAATTTGCATGGCCCACACCTAGTTCCTGTGGACTTGGGTAATTCTCACCTGCCCGTCCTGGCCCCAAATCCGCTACTCACAGAACTGCAAGCTCCAGGCAGTGTTGGTTGGCCTCTCAGATAAAAGACAATTGGCGTTGTCAGGCTCCTGAGCACATTTTCATAATCAGCCTGATCATGGGTGCATGGCAGCTGCTCGATTGATGGTGTTAGACAGGGAATAAAGAGGGATGCCAGGAGTGCCCTCAGATCTGACATAACGAGGCAAACATCACTCATTTGGCTAAAAGGCTCATAAAGGCTCCATCAGCTGTGACACAGGAGTCTGTCTGAGGGATAGCTAATGAGGAAACGTGGTGGTGAGCATTGTCTTTAGACAAGAACAAGTTGTGAGCGAGCTACATTTTTAACAACAAAAAAGAACTCCTGTTGAAAATAGTGCATAGTCTTACTCTGATCAGAAATGATAGGTCTGTTTTTTGAAACAATTGTCTGAATGGAAAGATGTTTTTTTCAAAAGTGTTCCACATCATTTGCCAAATGCTCAAGAGCATGTAAAATTACTACTTGAAAGTGGACATTTCTAGGGAAGGCAACATTGCACAGAATGTAATCTTAGCCCCTTCAAAAAAGGAAACTTCTTCGCTAACGATGCAATAAATCCAGTCTATACCTTGGAAGCATTGATCATGGCTGGAAGCCATTAAAAATGGGATTTAGATAATAATATACAAGCCACAAGAATAAACAGCACACGTATGGCACTTTTTGGTATTTAAAGCACTTGTGCAGTTTTTTGTTTCATGCTTATTGACAAGAGCAGGGCATAAGTAATTATCAGCTTGATTCCAGAGACAGAGAAACTGAGGCTCTAGTGGGTGAATTAACTTAGCTACAGAGTGGAGCTGTCATCCAGTCTCCTGCTTCTAAGAGCTCTGGAACTCTTCGCCTTAGAGCTGAGCCAGGGGACTTACTTGTAGACCAGCTTGCGTACACACTCAAGTGTTCTTTGAATTCGAGCATCACCCAAGAAATCTGACATCAGCTAATTATGATGACCTATGTCCTCCCTACTCCCTGTGGCTCATGTATGTAGATGGACCTTAAGTCCAATATTGTCATTTGATGGCACTATCAATAACAGCAGCACAGCAAGAATAATAAGCTCAAGAGGAAGGAAAACTAGAGCAAACACATTTGGATGAGGATCTGTTAATATTTGGATCAACATACAAGTTCATCATTTATATTGAAATGTCTAGATACCCAGGTGGCAGTAAGAGTTAATTCAAAGAGCAACAAAAACAACCACCTTGTGTAGCTAAGGAAAACAGGGTTTATACAGTAAACTGCACCCTCAAATACGCACACAGAGTTGGTATGTACAGGTAATTTCTGACTGGAAAAATGATGGAAGTAGACATGTGGCTTCTGGAGTTGTGCTCCAATCATTTTGCATGTGTGACCCCTACCCCAACTATGTTTACCCCTCTATGAAATCAACCTGAAAAGTACCCATTTTACTGCCTCTTGAGGGTAGGAAACATTTCTTAAAGAAAATAAATAAAGTAAATGTGGAAATACCATCTTTTGCATATTAGTAACACTTGGGTCCAGTGCAACCCCGCCCTCATGACTCTGGTTCTTCTAGAAGGGCATATGAGTATTTCTTCAGAGCCACTAAGATGCCACCAAGAGCATGCCTACACTCTGTGACACCCTGGAACCTTGAATAAGGACATGTTGGGGTTTCCTGCCACTTCCTAGCAGAGAATCTGGGGAGAAGAGGATGCATTCATGGAGAATCACCAAGGTCTCTGGGAATCCAGAGGTGAAAGAATGAAAACAAGAAAGGAGGTGGAGGGAGGGATGGAAGGAGGGAAGGAGAAGAAGGGAAGAAAAAAAAGAGAAAGAAAGAAAGGCCAAAAGTATCAAGGCCTGGGTATGTGGAAGGGAAAGGTGTTAAAGAGAAGAGAGAGAAAAAAAATAGTGGTGTCCTGTCCATGTGATCTTTAGACAAAAGAGAAGAGCTAATTACATATGATGGCTTTGTTTCTTTCTTTTTTTCTAATAGCCAATGGCTGCCTTAGCTCCTTAAGACAGCCAGCAAATCCAAGAATAGCTCTGTGTTCACACTGCCAGCTCTGATCTCTGCAGAAGGTAGTATATTTTTATGTCTACCCAACTGTGTGTTTTGTGGTAATGATAAGCAGATGCCTTCACTAAGGGAGAACTACACCCATGTTCTGGAACAGTCCTGACACAGAGAGCTGCTCTGTGACCAGCATGAGTGTCTAAATCCATTGAACAATAGGACTTTAGTTTTGCTGTGGCATTTTATCTACTTCCATTTTTAGGTGGGTCTCCTCCACAACGTGGCCTTGTGAGGTTACAGTAATTTAAATTTAGCATCTGCCTTACAGCTGCACTATTTATATTGGTGTGTGTATATATATGCATATACATACATGTGTGTGTGTGTTTGTGTATATATATATATAATTATATATATATAATTTTGCAGTTTACTTTCTGCAATGTATTTGGGGTACAAAGATTCCTATTTAGTATAATACATTAGGCTGTGGAAGAGAGCCTAGTTTGTAAGGAGCTAGTGGAATTTTTCCGAGAAAGAAATGCATACCCTAGAGCCACTTGGGTGACATACTAAATGGCAAATAATTACAGAGCTTCTGCAAACCTACCTGTTAGCAGCTGCACGTATTACACAGCCACACTGAGAACCTGGATGCAGTGGGGTCTACATGGAAGGCAGCAAAAACCACATTTCAAAACTCATAACATGCCCACACACAAATACATAAATTGTTCTTTCCAAATGTCACAAGCCGGGTGATTTCTAGGCAGGCGCTGCAGTATTTTCCTGAAACTAGAATAAACAGTCACCCTGCTCTGAAGCCTGGCTCCCTGGCTGCCTGCAGCGCCCCTGGAAGTTCAGGATTCATATTCAGAACACTGCATGTAGTAGCCCTTTGGGGATGGATGTTAATGAAGAAATGTTCTCATGCCAGAGCCCACTCTTTATCAGAGTGTGAAGGGTACAGTCTGTTAGGAGTGGCTTTTTAATTTCTGGTAATTAACCCTGCCAGAATTAACATTTGTGGCATCAGTGACAGCAAATCTAAAAAGTTACATCGGCAGAGTGAAATGCCTCTCACTGCCTCTATTTCTCCCTTATGTTAAAAGTCCTCAAAGTCTGTCACATTGACTATCTTATCACCACACTGAGAGACCTGCTGGGCTAGGTATAACAGGGGCACTATTCCACTTCCGTTGCTGCAAAGGACAACCGAGTTCAGCTGTTAACCGGCCGTGTGCCACATAGATCCATGGATAGCACGGTTTCAGGTTCTTTTTGTCAATGACATACAGTGCTTGTCTGAATTCTACTGCTGACTCCATGGAAAAACATAACAGGGGGCCTGTGACTCAGTTTACTCTAATCTCATGCCAGCTGTCTTGAACAATCCAGGACAGATGATTAGTCAAAAGAAGACAGTGGCATGTAGGTAACTGAACAAACATGACTTTGCACTGGTAAGCTAGTGTAAATGGTCTCATGTTTTGACATTTCTGCCTTTACTTAAAGCACAACTCATCACAGTGGAAGGCAAGCATACTAATCAGTTTACACTCAGATTTTAAGATTTTTAAAAATTTAAATAAGAAATGCTTGGTCTGGATTTTTAAAAAAATTCCCATAATAATTTCTGCACTCGAATCACCGAACCACTCCATGGGCCCACTGTGTTTTTTTCTTGGAAACTGGAAGTCACAGGTCAACCCCTTCTCTGACCTACAGAAATAGTTTCCCCCTGGTTTGATCTCTTAGTGCAAAGTGGCAAATTCAAAAGTCAGAAGGGCTAATCAAGGGGAAACCTGATGAAGTGACAACTGTGAAACTTGTACTGCCTGCTACACCTCTGTGGCCTCTGCCAGTTTTATGAATGAAACCCTTAAAGCAATAGCACAACTGACATGCCATCATTTCAAAGAATGACTGGCCGACTCACATAATTGCATTAGAAATGTCTACCTTTTCCACATATGAACAAATATTGCTGCTTCTGGATTAACGCTGACATTTTATTAACTTGGAAAGCCATGCTATGTACATGCCCACATGAGTACATGTACTGTGTAAGAACTTGTGCTGGAGAGAGTAAAGGGTGCACGTATTTTCCTGCTATTGAAAGTCCACCAGCAGCATGAAAAGAGTCATTCTCATGACTAGTGAAGCTTTTGGGGAGAAGCAGAAACTGATGAAAAATACAATCAACAGCCCTGCATGGAATGCCTACTACGTACAAAGTGCATGCAGGGTAATTATAAGACATGAACACAGAGAATCGGCCCACCATCTATGAAAACAGTGAGTGGATATTGAAGCATGTATGTAAAACATATATCTCTAGATCAGTAAATCTGCTTTCTCAATAGCAGCATATAACTCTGGATTCTATCTGTCCCCTTTGCAAAGGTATTTAGAGCTAGCCAAACTATGTGATCAAGTTTAGCCACTTTTCACCAGACAGCCTCATTCCCTTGGCAAAGAGATGAAGGTAACTTTAGTGTGATGTTTCCTCTTAAGGGCTCAACTTAAACTTTCACTGAAGGCTTTTCTCAAGATCTAGCACGCTAATGCTGTAGCGGTTACGCATGGGTGTGCTCTTCCCAGGAGTTATTAGCCCCCTTAAAGCTATGTTTTTGTAATCACCTTTCTTTTTTTCAATTATGAAATTTATTACATATTTCATGCTGCATATTACAAAATTCTGAAGCTATTCACAGGCACTTTGCTCAATAAAATATTCATACACTAAAACGCATGCTTTTTCATCATGAGTAATGTTTTAAAATAATTTCCCATTGGTCATCTAATTTTGGAGTAGTCGGCCTTTCTGGCTCTGGAAACACTGTTAGAATAAAGGTAAACCTAACGACCCCTTCCTGTACCTACTCTCTAAAATATGCAAAATGCTAGCTGCATAATGTTACAAGTGTTTTGGTTTAATGCAGAATCTATCTTCCCCTCTAGCTTTTCTTAGTCAGTGATTCCCTAGCAAAGTAAGAGAGAGTATCACAGAGCTCCAGTCAGGAAGATAAACATCAAGCGTACTGGGCTGAGATTATGAGAGCAGGGAACATTGCTACCTTGTCCACCGCTGGGCCCCCAGTGCCCAGAATGGGGTCTGGCATCTTCTAGAAGGTGTCCAATACATAAATGTTTGTTGGAAGAAAATCAGGAAGCAGGGAAGGGGAAAGGAAGGAGAAAGGAAGGAAAAGAGGGAACAGAGGAGAGGAGGGAGAGTTAAGGGAAGGAAGGAAGCTGTACTAGGTACTAGGTGCCTTGGGCAAGTCATTGCCCTCTAAACCTCACCCACTATTAGGTCAAATGAAGAGGGTAGACCAGATAATTTCTAAAATTCCTGCCAGCTCTAAAAGTCTATGATTCTTTTGTTTAAATTGTCCATTGATGTCAATGGTAATATAGATTTAAAAAGTACTTTGCTCACCAATGAAATATGTAAAAGCATTCAGAAGAGTGCCCCTTATTAGTTCAATATCTGTCCTATTCTCCAAACACTGGAGAATTCTTTATATCAAATATTTAAACTGCATTGGAAAGATGAACTGAGCATATATTTGCTTAAATGGTAGACTGATAGAGCTCAGATTCCTAAGTATTTCCATAGGTTTACTAAAACACTTATCACCACTCCAGTTCAACAATTTGAGTATTATCCTCTTGTAATAATATATACTTACGAGAGAAAAGAAAGATAATGTCACCTGAAATGAATACATGTGGCATATTAATCTCTCGAAACTCTAAAAGCCTAAAAAGAATTTCTATCGCAGTGTGGCTGAGATTATCTTCTGCTAATTAAAGCACTGCCACCACTAATTCCCATACTTCCAAAATTAATATCTCCTGGAAGTGAGGTAATGATGTTTCTCCAAGTATCCACAAAACCCTATAATTCAAAGCTAGTTAACACTGTGCGTTTGCCAAGCTGATATTTATATTACAACATGCAAGAGTATTTGCGCAACTTCACATTCACTATTGGTGAATCTACAGCAAACAAATCTAGAACCTTTTTAAAAGAAAATCATATTTGTTTAGGGCTGAATGATATTTCATTGTATGTATATGTCACATTTTCTTCCTTTTTTTTTAGTTGACATTCAATCACATGCTACAATATGGTTGAACCTGTAGGACATTATGCTAAGTGAAATAAGGCAGTTACAAAAGGACAACACTGCATGATTCCACTTACATGCATCACCTAAAGTAGTCAGATTCTTACAAAAGGAAGATTGATAGCCACAGGGGCTGGGGGAGAGGGAAAAAGGGAGTTGTTAGATAGGCATAGAGTTTCAGTTTCGTAGGTTGAGAATGTTCTAGAGATCTGTTGCACAATAATGTGAATATGCTTAATACCACCGGGCTGTACACTTAAAAGTGGATACGAAGGTAAATTTTATCCTGTGTTTTTAACAATCTTTAAAATGCCATGAGGAAAATAGAAAAAGAAAAAAAGAAGGGAAGAAAATAATCACACTTGCACAAATTTGAAAAATATTCTAAGACCATACACTTTATCTGGACACACACCCACCAAACTAAGTTCTGGGTATGTACGCAATTGTGACTGTTCCAGTGAGATACTTTTTCTATTGTACTCCATTATGCATGCTAGGGGAGGTGACCTAAAGTGAGAAACTGTCATTATCCATTCATTTCCTTGGCCCTAGATTGATATCTCTTTATCTATCTCTCATTCCCTCCCCTTCTCCCTCCCCCTCTCCCTCCCTGTCTTTCCCTATCCCATTCTCTCTCCTCCTCTCTCTTCTTATGTAATAGCAGAGTCTGGTTGAGCAATTACTTAACTCAAGGCAGTTCATATAAATAACCCCCCCTCACACCTATACATATAATTAAAAACCACCAATAGCTCCCCATTACTTAAAGAACAAAATTCAAACTCCTTGATCTGACACCTAGGATCCTCTGTTAAGAAGTTGTGTGACCTTGGACAACTTACTTAACATCACTGTGGCTCAATTTGCGCTCACCTATGATTTTGGGATAAAAGTAATATTTAGCTCATAGGGTTGGTGGGAGAAGTAAATGCATTGATATAGGTAAACCACAGAGAACACTGCCTAATACACAAAAAGTCCCATATAAATATTAGCTACTATACTGCTCCCTCCACAATGCAGTTTCAACATATATTTCAGGCTCTACCTCCCACTGCGACCATCTTGAACATTCCAATCCACTCAGACTGGCTTATTCCTTCTTCTCAAGTTATAACTCCTGTTTTCCTACATTTGTGCTTTTTGCATGGTAAGTAGCAAATATTTATTGACAGTATATTATGTGCCATGGACTGTACATGGGTTCTCTCATTTAAGCTTCATGAGATCTCTATGTGACAGGTGCCATTATCTCTCCATTTTATAGATGAAGGTAACTGACATCTGGAAGAATAAGCAACTTGAGTATAAGGCAGTGTTAATAAATGGCAGAACCAAAGGTGAAACCCAGGCAGTCTGGCTCCAGTGTTCTCAAAACCACTGGGATGATCGTACCCACTAACTGTTCCATCTCCTACAATGGCTTCCTCATTCCCCTCGCCTATCCATGTGCTCTCAAAAACTCTCTCAAACCTCATCCTTCAGATGTTCTATCACCTCTGAACTCTCAGAACAGTCATGACCTCATTGGAAGCTGGGACAATCCATTTGTCAAATAATGATCTAACATCCTGGAATAGCTGCATCTCATGTTTCTTTTCTGTCCTAAATAGCACTTGGCACAAAGTAGATACTCAGTAAAAAGGTGATGATTTAACTCCACGGACATACAAGTATGTCAAACTGACCTTGGCGCCTTACTTTAATGGCTAGTAAGCAAACATGATAACATTCAGTTTTTTAGTCCCTTCCATGATTATCCAAGTATTGCATCAGCCATTTTCCTAGTTTTGTTTCTTGGATGTTAACATTTCCTTAATATTCTCTATCATTTCAAAAAGTTTCCCAGATCTTGGAATTTGAAAATGAGATTCAAAATAAAAAATAAAGTCACTTTTTTTTTGTTAAAGGAAAAAGGAGCAATAAATTACTTGAGATTCCTTCACCAGAGCTTATTTTAATTAAAATAAGCTTTAAAATAAATGAGGAAGTGCTCTATGAACTGACGTGGAATTAAGACCCAGAATTATTTTTAAGTGAAAAAGTTCTGACATTTGGAACTGTTTTAATGTCTCACAGTGATTTCAAAGGAAGGAAAATACATAAAGATGGGGAAACAAAAACACTAAAAGAAACAAATAAACTATACTTCAAATAATAACATAACCATATTGGAAGGGAAGAAAGATGGAGAACTAGCCCAGCCAATTTTTAAATAGTCTTTCGACTACAAACCTTTAGACTAACAACAAAAAGAAATCTAAGCAAATATTATATACTGGTTAGTAGACTTCTTTTCAGTGTCATGACTTAGAAATTCTGCAACTACTTTCTGTGTATTCTAGAACTGAGTATATAAGCTACTGTATAGTGAGTACTGAGAGCCAAATTTCTCTATGTCAGAGGAGGGAGCTATTAATATGGGAAAAGGATAGAATGAACCCTATAGTGTGAGATAGGAATTGGAGGTATGAGTGCAAACTCATGGCTTTCAATGAGTGTATGTACACACACATATACATATTATATTATATATATACACACACACACACACACACACACACAAATATATATATATATATATATATATACATTATAAACATATATTGAAATCTATATGAAATATATATATGTTGAAGTCTATATGAATATATATTGAAACTATGTGAAAGATAGAAATATATAATTTATGTGTATATATATGTGTGTATGGATGTATGCATATATCTATATACGTGCATTTTCAAGTTTTCTAGTTCTATATGCTAAAAGGGCTTAGAATCGATTGCATCTCAGTAACCATCAGCACTCATAATTCCCAGATTTTGGTTTTTAATGCCATTTTCCACTGAAAATAGCTGACTCCAGGGCTAAAAGAGAGAAAGTACAAGATGAACCACAGTATTTTTATTCATAAAGTAAGGGAAGACTCAAAAATGTTGGGGTATGTCAAAAGGACACAGAAAGCACCTAAAGGGCTCTCACAGGTCAAATCAGGAACAATTTGAGCATCAAAACATATAATGATATGTTTTTTCGTCTCCTCATTTTGGCTGCCTCTGTGTTTGTTTCTATGTATTAGGCAGATCTGCTACATCTTCCAGTCTTGGCAGGATGGCCTTACATAGTAAGTGTTCTTTGAGTCTCAGTGGCCTGACAGTCTCCCTGATCACCTGAGCTGGGTGTGTCAGGAGTGTCCCTTGTGTTGGTTTTGTGTGCCCTCTTGCTGTAGCTGAGCCTTGCTTGCTGTTGCCATGTCAGTAGATAGGATTGACCCTCAGGCTGACTGGCTGTGAGGATTGGCTATCACCTGCTGTGTGGAGGCTGAGATTCAAATTTCCAGTTATAAAATAAATAAATGTACAGCATAGGGAATACAGTTAATAATATTAGAATAATGTTGTATGGTGTCAGACAGTTACTTGACTTGTGGTGATCACTTCCTTAGGTATATAAATGTTGAATAAATATGGCATGCACCCAAAACAATACAGTATTCTATGTTAACTGGATTTTAATAAAAATATTTTTAAGAGAAAAAAACATAATGATAGTAAAGGATCACAACCTAATGAAAAAATATGTGCCCACACTGAAAGACAGAAAAGAAAAAAAGGAGGGAGGGAAGAAGGAAGGAAGGAAGGAAGGAAGGAAGGAAGGAAGGAAGGAAGGAAGGAAGGAATGGACGGAGGGAGGGAGGAAGGCAGGAAGGGAGGGAGGGAAGAAGGGGGGAGTAGAAGGAGAAGAGAGGAAAGTTTGTCTTCATTGTAGAAAGCTGACATAAATGTCAAAGGAATGATGGAATTTTAAAAATCACCATTAGCATCCGCTGTAATAACTGATTCAATGGGATCATCAATGAATCAGCAACAAATGCTAATTCTGTGGTTCTTAGCGTATTCGCAGGGTTGTACAACCATAACCACTAATTGAGGAACCCTTTTTGTTACCTGAAAGGAAATCCTCTACCCATTAGGCAGTTGCTCACCATTCCATTCCCTCAGCCGCCACCGACCACAAATGTATTTTCTGTCTTTATGGATTCATTTATTCTCTACATTTCACATGAATGGAATCATAATATGTGGTCTTTTGTGACTTGAATCTTTCACTTATCCTGATGTTTTCAAGATTCATCCATGCCGTAGCATGCATTAGAATCTCATTGCTTTTTATGGCTAAATAATATTCCATTTTATGGATACATTCTATTTTGTTTATCCATTATCAGCTGATGGACACTTATGTTGTTTCCACTTTTGGGTTATTATGAGTAATTCTACCATGAACACTCATGTACAAGTTTGTGTGGATATATATTTCCAATTCTTTGAATATATAATTAGGGTGGAATTGCTGGGTCATTCGATAACTCTATGTTTAATGTTTTGAGGAATCACCAAACTTTTTTTTCCACAGCAGCTGCACCATTTTATATTCCAACAAGCAACATATGAGGATTCCAAATTCTGCACATCCTCAACAACACTTGCTATTGTGAGTCTTTTTGTTTACAGTCATCCTAGATGGTGTGAGGTAGGAGTTCATTTTGGTTTTGATTTGCATTTCCCTGATACCTAATGACACTGAGCATTTTTTCATGTATTTATTGGTCATTTGTATATCTTCTTTGATGAAGTGTCTATTCACATGCTCTGTACATTTTTTTATTGGGTTGTGAGTGAAACCTTGATGAGGAGCAAGATAACTCACAGTCTCAAAGTATCTCCTCACAAGGTACTTCCTAATTACAAAGGGGAGAATGCTAACTTTATAGGGGAGGAAGCTGGTAGGTACTACTTTAACCTAGTGATCAAAATTAACATTACCAATAATGGGACAAATCAACAGTATGTGCCTCCTGATGTGATGAACTGAAAAGAACAAAACATTAGTTCTGTGATATTTCCACAAATAGTACATAATCTGAATTGAATCACAAGAAAATATCCAACAAACCTAACCTGAAGGACACTCTGCAAAATAATCAGCCTATAAACTAAAAAAAAAAAATCAAGATTAGGAAATAACAGACATACTGAGAAATTTTTCCAGATTAAAGGAGACTAAAGAAGATATAAAGACTAAATGCGACACATAAACCATGAGAGTTCCATTGCTATAAAGTACCTTATTAGGACAACTGGTAAAATCTGAATATCTCTAGATTAGATAATAGTATTATACCAATGTTAACTTCTTAACTATAACAGCCTGTGCTTATGTAGAAAAATGTTTCTTTTTAAAGAAATTTGCATTGATCCATGTCTACAACTTATTCACAAATAATTCAGGAAAAAATGCATAGATAAATAGAGAGAAAGAGAAAGCAAATGTAGTAAAATGATAATACTAGGGGGATATGGGTTACAAGTATTTGCACAACTCTTGGTACTTTTCAGTATGACTGAAAGTATATAAAAATAAAAAAAGTTAAAAGAGAAAATAAGCTTTAATAGTACTGTAAAGTTAATATTTTGTGTTATTTATATTAAGAAGTAAAATTGTTTAATTTCAACCTGCTAATTTGTTTTTTAAATATAGCTGTTATAAGTTTATTCCTTCAACAAAGTGACTACCTTCAAATAGTTTCCTTAAAAAAAGTGACCTTGTCTACAACTCTTGTTTGAATTAAACCATTATTTTAAAGAACAGGAAAATTATATTTTTTATTTTGCTTTAACTATTTTTATCTTAAAAGAAATATCCAGTAGTCTATTTTTGTATTATTACTTCCTTTATTTTGTTCTTTAGATTTCACATATAAGTGAAATCATATGGCATTTGTCTTTCTCTGTCTAACTTATTTCACTCAGCATAATAACCTCTAGATCCATCTATGTCATTGCAAATCATAAGATTTCATTTTTTATGGCTGAGTAATATTCCATTACACACACACACACACACACACACACACACACACACACATATACACATACATACCACCTCTTCTTTATTCAATCGTCTATTGATGGGCACTTAGGTTGCTTTCACATCTTAGCTATTATGAATATTATGAATAGCGCTTTAGTGAACTTAGGGGTGCCAGATGGGAGGGGGGCTGGGTAAAAAGGTGACGGGATTAAGAAGCACACATTGGTAATTGCAAAATAGTCACGGGGATGTAAAGTACAGCATAGGGAATATAGTCAATGATATTGCAATAACTATGTATAGTGCCAGGTGGGTACTAGACTAATGGGAGGGATCGCTTTGTAAATTACATAAATGTCTAACCACTGTGCTGTACAACTGAAACTAATATAAAATAATATTGAATGTCAACTCTAATTGAAAAAGAAAAATTAAAAATAAAAAATATATGATGACTTAGTGTTTTATTTAGGGCTTTTGTTTTTAACAAAATGTGGATGGGCTCGTTCCAAGGATAAACCCCCTGGAAGCTGAGACTCATGGAAGCTGAGTTCAATTTGATAACTACAGGCCTCACTGACTCATAACTAGCAGCAGCCATCTGGCAAATAGGAGGCAGTGGGCACAAAGACACTGGATGTGAATGGGCAAGTTTATCCAGGCAAATCTAGCGCTTCTTGGAGAAGTAACTGATGTGCTAGTTCCATAGTGGCATCTTAGTTATAAGCAACAAAGCATGTTCATCTCAGATTGCAGTCTCTGAGCAAATACCAACTTGGCAGCAGAAGAGATAGCAGTAACCTAGCTTAGCGCTGGAAAACATATAAAGCTAATATATGTTAGGGGTGCAGGCCTTGGAGGAAATGAGTTTAATATGACTGCAGAAGAAATACTGTCCACCCTCTCCTTGTCAGTCCCAGCACACCGAGAACCCCATGCCAAATTCTGCCTCTTCTCCTTGTCATTCACGGCACTTGACAGTTATTTACTCTAAAGAAACAGTCATATGTTATCATGTTTATTCGGCCACTTTGCAGACTGAATGCAATACAGCCCAGCTGGTAGTTTCATGACAAGCTTTCCAGGCACAGCCACAAAACGTAAAATTATTTTAACTCAGTTTCCACACGCTACATGCAGTGATTGCTCTTTAATTTTATTTAGTCCAGTTTTCATTTAAATCTCTGAGCGTCAAAAGATTCTTGCTATACCATTTTATTTAATAAAACAAACATGAAATGGCATTTATATTGGGGGCATAAATGACTAATAGCATCATTTAAATATATTACTACAAACAACTCTCTTTTTACTATGGCAAATGACAACAATCACTTTATTTTTCAAAACACGTGTGGCTATGATATACGCGTTGCTGATAAAAGCCTGTTATTCACTGAACTAAATTGTGCTTGGCCTTGCATTGAACTCAGAGAAAATTGTGCATGTGCATCTCAGGTAAAATTTAGCTCCATATAGATGTGTATACTACTCCGATGTTATTTACAGACAAAATATATTGGAGACAATCTGGTAACGAACACGGAGGCGATATCCAACCATTTCAGCCATCAATTACAGACATACTTGGGCTTTCAGTTCAGCATATGGAGACTAACAATGCTGCTTAATTGTCAAAACAAAAACATTTTTATTTCAAATTACTATTTGATTTTGTCTGCTGCTGCATTGCTGATCGCAGACACATTTTCCATAAGTTTCCAAGAGCTCTGATGTCTGATGCTTGAAAACAGCTTAGCTACTGTGTTAGCACAGGCATGGCTCAAGTGTAGCCTAGAAACAAAATCTGCAATCAGGGTAATACACAAGCTCAGCCTCTGGGAAAAGATGTCCCTTAGAATGGAACCCCTGGAACTCTTCTCTAGGGGAGATATTTTTGGTTATAATTAATTAAGGTAACAGTGGCAATTTTGGGGGGGGGGAGGCATACCATTGTAATACATTTGCTTAAGAGGCCAGATTTGAACATTTATGTCACTGACGTTCGTGTGTTTTTCTTTAATCAATGTGCATCCCTACAGGAGAAATTTGAAAACGATTTAATTTGTTAAATCAATATGTTTCACAGTCCGTATTCAAATATCTTTGTCTTGCAGGATGCTCATTAGGTGAAAAATATGGTATCCAAAAGTGTCCCATGACATTTTTCCCCCCCAAACAGGATGCATCTATGGATAGTAAAAGTTATCCAAGGTAAACAAACAAAACAGCAAGACAATATTTTCAGAGTTTAAGACAGAAATAATATTGCCTTGACATTTATTGTGCACCTCTTATGTGCTGGACCTTGTACAAAAGTCTGGAGATAGAAAAATAAATAAGATAGGGTTTGTATCCTTAAGAACCTGGCAGTCTGAGGGCAGTTGGGGATGCATGACAGTAGATCTAGGGAACGTGCCTGCCAGTGCTGTGGCATGGCCGGCACGTGGGACATTTGGTTCACTTTGGGAGGGGGGGGTACCACAAAAGGAGAAGAGATGACCCTTGAGGTACACTGAAGGAAGGAAAGAACTGGGCAAATGTCAAAGCGACAGCAGAGACATATGGAAATACATTAACGAGCCCTAGCAAGATGGGAATCATCAAAAACACATAACTGCAAATTTCTAAAACCTAAACCGGGAGCAAAATGATATAAGAAAAGGCACCTCGAATCAGAGGTATTTGGAATTTTCTGACTGCATCAGTTCACACATACAAAAAAAATATAAATGCCAAGAGCTACGACAAAGGCAACACATGACTAAATAAAAACAGTAATATGATGCACCAACTGGGGGAGTGGAGAAAGAATTTGGGGCTTTCGCCGAAGCATCGGTCCAGCAAAATTCCAAAAAAAATCACAGAAAGCTGCAACTTATCAACAGATGGATGGAAGCCTGGCCAGCAATGCACTCAGAATCCTAATTAAACACAGGCACTGCCTGAGAGGTGAAAAGTAGGTGGGATCTAATGCAAGTGAGACACTGGCATTGTTGTAGAGAGATTTGCGGAATAAAGGATGATCCCATTGAGCGAATTTACCATAGAGAAAGGGTCAACATCAGACAAGAGGAGAATCTAGGGCTCCAAGGAGGACCCCCCACCGCTCAGGGGTACTTGGCAAGAGGGAGCACACAACAAAATAGTCAAAACACGTGTGGATTCCATGAGATGGCACATTTCTGTGAGACAGTCAATTTTAAATAGCTGCCAGAAAACTGAGAGTCGTGACAAAAAGCGATCTCTGCTTTCCTTCACCCCTTTTACTCTTCCATGCTTTGTCAATGGTCTTACTACCCACTTTCTTCATCAGTCTAGGAAAACAGAGGCCTGGGAATCTTAGACACTGCAGTAGTCTGTGGAATAAACCTGAGCAAATAACAGCATAACATGGTTTATGAAACCAGAGGGTTTACACTCTATAAATAACTTCTTTTTATTCTTATTCTTTACACGTACACTATTACTGAAGACTGGATGATAGCTTTTTGCTATTGCCTGGTTGACTCCTTACACACACATGCGCACGTACACACATACACACATCTAAGGTAATGACGATATTGATTCTGAAGAGACACTTTTTGAGACAAATAAAAGAGCCATACGACTGGTCTAACAGAACAGGTCTAGAAACTTCATGGGAATACTGGAGTCTTTTTTGTCAATAGCAATTGTCTCACACTCTTGAAAATTCTACATCCTAATATCATCAGAGCTTTGGGGCAGCATTAGAAAGGATGTGATACCTTAGAGATATGCAGGACAGGGAGTCATCTATGTTATTTTTTTTTGTAAATTAAGTTCTACATTTTTCTCTTTAATAAAAAGGTTATAACCTGTGACTGTGAATGGCACTAGATAAAGTATGAAAACAGAAGCTTGTATGCAAGAACATCTCAATTAAACAGAGAATCCAAATGTAGAGCAAAGGGAAACAAGCAATTCAAACATAAAAATATAAAAACGATTTTATTATAAAGCATGGATTAATTTTACACATACATGCACACCTGCAAAAAATAAATAAATAAGCCCATATTTATTTCACCGAGCTAGGGGAATTGGGGAAAGTGCTTTTTGTCTTTGGGGGATAGCCACCTCTTTTGGTTAAATGTAATATTCAAAATGTGCCTAATTCTTATAATCCAAATAAGTGACACTGCTTGGGTTTCCATGACTACTGCTCTGAAAACCATATTAATTATTCAAGAGGTCCATGCCATTCTCCCTGCATGCCCTAAGGAATGCTGGGAACCGAAACATGCCATTATAAAGGGAATAGCTGTTAAACAGACTGCATGACCAAATCTAAATAGGAAAGTTATTCCCTTGAAGTCCTGACATCGTCCTGATAGCATTAAGCAGCATTATTTAAACTCCTTGGAACAAAATGAAATGAAGGAATGAAAGACTTTTGCTTCCTGTTTAATATCTTAACAATCATTGTGAGAGCGAATAATTGTAGCCTCTGCTTGTTCCTCTGATAGAATCTTATTTTAAATCAACTCGGTCGCCTTGCATAGAACAGTGCTAATTCTATGAAACTTTCCCCCCACCAAAGGTTGCCATTTAGACATTGCAGAACTTGTAGACAATCAGATAATCAACTTAATAAGACAAATCATGACTAGGCATCTGGGTGCCATACCCAATGACGCCTGAATACCGCAATAACCATAATTTGTGCAGCCTGTGATCTTGTCTTCATTATAAATAACATTATCAAAGCAGAGGCAGGGAGGTCCGAGTGTATTCAAGCAACATGAACACAGCTACTGATTTACTGTCATAGCTAAAGTCTCAGTATCAATTCTGTAGCAGGGCAACAAGGGGCATTATCAGCCCAATTACTCAAAGACAGGGGAGAAGGAAGCTAGCAGCTATCACTACTTGCTCATGAGCTCCTTCTGGGGTCACAGACGCTCAGGCATAATATTTGCAGTTATTTTCATTTATTATGATATCTTATGTACTGTATAATAATATTATATAAGTAACATTTATATAATATATGTTATTATGTATCATTTCATTTCATCTATTATATTGTTATTTGCATTTAATTAGCAAAAGAGACTGATTTTCAAAGAGGTGGCTATTTCAATGTGACATAAGTAAAGTCCCCAAGTTTCAGTTTCAAGGTCTCTGATTTGAGGCTTTTAGAGAGATTTACACCATGATTGTGCACCGTTAATATTGAATTCTTATTTATCACACACATACAGGGAGGGAAAAAGAAGTGCAAATTTTCCAGAAGCAAAGAATGTGAGAGAATTCAGGGTGATTTGAATACACTGAATTCTGTACTGCATAATCTTGCAATCAGATTTCAAAATAATGTGATAAAAAATTATACCCTGTGGAAATGTAATCACCTGCCACAGATGATAAAGAAATAAAATCAAATGACATGTAACAATTACCTAAAACATAATGAACAGTCTATTTGCTAATTAAAGGGAAAACATATCATGTATTGTAATTATTATTCAATATTTAGTAATATAATTTCTTCATAGTTAACTTATGAGCTTTTTTTGTGAATTACTTGCTGATGGAAAGGAGTGAAAACTGTGATAAATGCTTACCCCACAAATAAACAACCTTTATTATTAATTATTATTTCCATCAACCAATTACCACTCAAATTGTCAGAAAGCTAATTACAGAAGGAAAGCCAACTTGTGAGATCTATTTAGTGAGATTTTAATTCAATTCAGCTACTATCTATTGAGCCTGTTAGGCATTGGCAAAATAGTGCTGTGTGAGACAAAAGAAGTATGGCTCTCATTTACAGAGGGCTTCTTGTGCCCCAGGCCAGGTGCTCAGGTACCAGTCACACACACACACATACCCATCTACCAGCACTATGCATATATTCATATTCATGAATCTGTACAGTATCCCAACAGAGACAGGTAATAGCATTATCTGTATGGACTTCTCGGACTCAGTCCCATCATCTCTAAAATGATGGAAATAATAAAGTGTACTTCTTAGCTTTGCTTGTTGTTTTTTTTTGAGGATTAAATAGTGAGGTAAGTAAAAGATACTGAAACCTCCGGTATCAGTAAATGGTGGTCATTCTTATTAGATAGTAGCAGGTGGATAGAGCTAAGGCCAAAGCCACCTAATACCAAATTGTTCCGTCATTTTGATGGAGCACAAGGGCGGGGGAAAGCACCACCATTTCAACCCACCATGTCCTGACCGAGATGGAACACCCTCAGTCACATCCCCTTTCATGAACACTTTGACCCAAACGAGAATAAACAAGTTGCAGGGCTACAGAACGAATCCGTGTGCTCCTATTATTAAGAGAGATTTCCAGGTCACTGCCTAGGATCAAAGCAACCGGAGAAAGAGCTGTGGTTATGTCTCGGTCTGTTGTGCTGCTGCCTACAAGAGGCCATGAATCGTAATGAAGAACCCACTAACTTTGGCTCTGCCAACACCAACATTTACAGGGCTGTTCGGTCTGATCCATTCACAAAGCCCTGACACTCCCCTTTGTCACCAGGGAAGGTGGGCCAGAAGCAATCTACATATCAGAAAATTGGCTTATATATTGGTGAGAATTGACTATATATTGTCGAGAATGAACAAGCTGCTGCACATCACTGAATTATTTTCACAAGCCATCAGTCCACTGTGGACATGGGTTACCGATTTTCAGGACTGAAACAATGATAAAATCCAATCGTTACTAAATCCTTACTGAACACTATTTATTCTTTCTTTGGATGATACAGGTCATCATAAACCCTGATGCTGCTGTGGGAAATATAGATTGAGCTAAATCTCCACTATCCCTCTGATATAACCTCTATATTTATTCTCTTAAAAGATTGTTATCCTTTGCCTCCTCCTTATCAAGGCAGAGTACACGATGTGAGGGGTGAAAAAAAATCCTGCTCTAAGCTTTTCAGTTTGGAGTCTGAGAAATGAAAATTTGCCACACATTCTTAGTTTCAATCATCAGATCAGAACGTGGCAGCTAATACTAATTTATTGTTGAATTATGATTTTGCTTTCTCTTCAAATACACAAAATATTCCATTTTTACTATTTTTTTTAGCTTCACTTTCCAGAAGATAAAATTTCAAATCTCTACATTATTTAACTCAAAGTTGTTTCCAGGACTGGAAAAAAAAAAAAAACTGAAGGTCCCCGTGTTTGGAAATAAGAGAGATTTTAACCTCAAATGTGCTGTTGGTCTTTAATGGTTGTTCACATCAAAGTTAACCTTCCTCCCACATGCTTTTTGAAAAAAAAGTAATTAAAAATGACCTTGATGTTCAACTCAAACAAATTCTAACTTTAATATCTATTTCATGCTATTCTTGAAAAAAAAATATTGTCTTTATCCCCATTTTAAAGAGCACAAGGGTAGTATCTACCTGTGTTTCACAGACACACATAAGAAAGTATATGCCGGCCTAGAATTTCAACTTCCTATATGGTCCATACAGATTTCCCCCTGGGCTGTTAACTCACCATGCTCACTGCAAGTCTCCTTTATCTCGCTTGTTCCCCATCTAGTGGAGGTGTTGGGGATCAGGGTCTCTGAGGCTTTACGGAGACTAAATGGCTGATTTTCCAACTGGAAAGTCAGCAAACCACCGAGTGTTGACTGTTACTATTTGCTGGCCCAACACTGAGGCCTTTCTGTGTATCTTTTCCCAGAAGCTCAGTGATTGTTACCCAACTAGAGTGATTAATGTATTCCAATGTAATTTCCTTAACAATTTTTTTAAGTCTGTCTGCTATTTATTATCACCATGCGGCAGCAATTCTAAACGCCAGTGATAAAATATTCCTCTCTGGAAAAAATTTTGTTGGGCTATGTTGTAAACAATGGATCTGGTTACTGTTTCAATGAATCATCACTGAATTTTAAAGCTAGTGAGTGAAACTTTTTTTGTAACAGCTTTACTGAGATATAATTCATATGAATATAATTTACCATTTTAAAGTATATAATTTAGTGCTTCTTGTATTTCACAGCTTTGTGCAATCAACACCATTATGTAATTTCAGAACATTTTCATCACCCCCAAAAGAAACTCTGAACCTATTGGCAGCCACTCTCCATTCTACTACCCGCCCCCCCCATCAGCTCCTGGCAAGCACTCTATAGATTTGCCTATTTTGGTTATTTTAGGTAAATGGAATCATGTAATATATGACTCTTTTAGATCTGCCTTCTTTCGCTTAGCACAATGTTTTCAAGGTTCATCCATGTTGTAGCACATATCATTGGTTTATTCCTTTTGTGGCCAGATAATATCTCATTGAATGGATAAGCCATATTTTGTATGTATAACCATTCATCGGTTGATGGACATTTAGGTTGTTCATGCTTTTTGACTATTGTGAATAATGGTGCTATACACATTTGTGCACAATTTTGTGTGTGGATGTATGGTTTCAGTTCTCTTGGATATTTACCTAGGAGTGGAATTGCTGAGTCATATGGTGAGTCTATGTCTAACTTTTTGAGGGACCACCAAACTGTTTTCCACAGTGGCTGACCATTTTACGTTCCCATCAATAATGGATAAGGATTCCAATTTCTCTATATCCTCACCTATACTTGTTGTGGTCTATCTTTTTGAGTACAGCCATCCTAGAGTATGTGATGTGGTATCTTTGTGATTTTAATTTGCATTTCCCTAATGGCTAGGGATGTTGAACATCTCTTTATGTGTTTATCGGTCCTTTGTATTTCTTCTTTGGAAAAATGTCTATTCAGAAGTTTTGCTCATGTTTTTACCTGGGACGCTCTTGTTTTGATTATTGAGTTGTATTAGTTCTTTATATGTTCTGGACACTCATACCTTATCAGATGCATGTTTTGCAAATATTTTCTCCCATTCTGTAGAATGTGTTCACTTCCTTGATGGTGTCCTTTAAAGTTCTCTATCACTTTTTAATGGAGCACTACTAATGCCTTAGGTTGAAAATTTTTTTCCTGATTTCTAGAAACTGCTTCCTATATGCAAACAGACCTAGAAATATTAATCCAGTTACCACTGGCACTCTGAACCTGTACTGACCCTTAGTTACATTGGACCATAAGTACTTTAGCAGATGTCTATCTGTCCTTAGGATAATAAACTTCCGCAAAGTTCCCAGAGGCTTTTAGTAGCTTTAAAGTGATAGTGCTACATTGTGAATTCCTGCTTTCGAGGCAGTGAGCTCAGTACCGTTTTGTAAAACTTGGCATTATTTGGCTAGGAGGATTTGTGTTAGCAACATTTCCCACAGGAAGACAGTGTAGCTGCAAGACTTTTAGAAATCCTCTCTTTAATCAATACTACCTTTTACTTACACTCCAAGACAGCTTTGCCATCTGCTTTCTCATTTAAATTAAATTTACCCCAAACTTTAAATTTTCTTGATGTCATTCAGATGCAGTTAAACTTACCAACTTAGGCTAACTGCAGTGGAAAGCAGGGTAGAAGGCAATCCAGGCTGCATTAATGACAAATCCAAGTCTCGGAATATTTGGACAGCAGTGCTGCTGTAGCTAATCAGGTATGGTGATTATTCTGTCTTTAAGGAGCCACAGAAGTGAGGCCTCAGGTCAAGTGAGCTAACAGGACCTGGGCAACAATAAGTTGCCCAGAGCCTTGCCTGGCAAGCATCTCCAAAGATGAGAGTTTCCTTTTTGAGCTAAAGCTTCCTCTGGATCATAAGAATCAGAGGCATGGCTGCAAATAAAAACCTTTTGTAATAACAACTTGTTATGGGTTGACTTGTATCTCTCCCCAAAAAACATATGTTGGAGTCCTAACTCCCAGTATCTAAGAATGAGACTTATTTGGGAACAGAATATTTATCGTGGTCATTTGTAGGCTCTAACCAAATATGACCATTGTCCTTATCAAAAGTGGAAACTGGGACACAGAGGCAGGCACAGAGGGAAATTCATACAAAGACAGGGAAAAGATGGTGATATGAAAGACAGAGGACTGGAGTGATGTATCTACTAGCCAAGAAACATCTGAGGCTACCAGAAGCTCTTTCCTTAGTGCCTTTGGAGGAAGCGTGGTCATGCTAACAGCATGGTTTCAAACTTTCAGCCTCCAGAACTGAGAGACAGTATATTTCTGTTGTTCTAAGCCACACGGTTTGTGGTATTCTGTCACAGCAGCCTTAGGAAGCTAATACACAGCTCCTGACACTAAACAAAGGGAGAACTCTTGTTATCTCAGGTGGAAGCATTGTCATGTCCTACATGGGAACTTCCAGTCACACTGCCATGCCTAGATCACCAGCATGGTCAGTAGCACCACCTTTGAAATGAAAGGGAACAATACACAGTATACATTCCGCATTTCTTCTCTAAGAGTGCACAGTTCTACTTTACTAAATGTTAAGAGACTTCAAGTCCTTTTCTGGCTGTGTGTGTGGTGTGTAATAAAGGAAAAGTAGTGGTTGCCTGGGTGAAGTTGATGAGTTTGTGAGCTAAGGAAGTCAAGAAATAGTGAGGACAACACAACTGCCTCTTCGCCCGGAATCATTCTTCATAAGTAATGATGACATCTTATTGAGTGATATAAAATGTCATCATTAGCATATTGAGGGACTATAACTATGTAGATGTTGTGATGCTGTGTACCTAGTGGGGTTCAAAATAGGTTAAATGATGATGATAATGACCAGAGATGACAGATAGTCACAAATATATGCTGGGAAATTTGGGTTGATAGAAACTATAGACAGTCTGAATCTTTATCCAGTCAAATTCTAATATAGCAGTGAAGAGATCCTGGTGTTATGTCTGAGAAGCCAGTGAAACAGACACAAGGATTCTCACCATTCTACCTACAACTATCCCTGTTTTATACATTGCACATGGGCTGATATTACACATGACTGTGTGGGAGGAAAAAAATCATCAAAACCAATTTACTGAGATTTGTTTGGTAAGCATTACACTATTAATATTATTTCATATCATCATTTATTCATTCAACAAATATTTATTGAGCCCTTATTATGTATGCTAGGCAACTAAGGCTCATCCATGAAAAGGAAAGCTTCTGAATACTGATGTCAGATGGGGCCGATATTGTGACGTCAGCCCCTGGGGTCAAACAAACACACAGTTCTCCAGAAAAACTTTAGGTCTGTCATAGCAAATCTCAAAGTTTCTTAATATGAAATTCATAGAAAGACCTGACAGATTTTATACCCTAACTTTACTCCCAGGCAAAAAGAAGCTAAAATAAAAATGTGTCTAGAAAATATGGGCTGTTTGTCATCTAGGTATGCTTCTTATTTAGGGAAGTTTCTTTACTTTTCTGCCAAAGTATGTTTTAGCAAAACTTTAATGCTAATTTAATAGCAGAGAGGTGACTGCTGAAAGCTTGGTAAAAGAGTCATGCTCAGTACTAATACAGTTACTTTTAGGGAAAGGGAAAAGGGTTTTCTAGAATTCTCTTATTTAAACCTTACAGCAACCTTGTGAAAGAGACAGCCCCCTCCTCTGCATCAACACCATCACTTATATTATTACCACTTTATACCTGAGAAAACTGAAGTTCAGAGGGTACAAGGGACTTACCTGTGGTCACACAGCTAATACGAGGCCACTCCATACCCTTCCACATTACAAAATGCTGCCTGTAAGGGGCAAGCTTCAAGGAAATTACACAGCTTTTAACTCCTGCTCATTAAATGGAAACATGTACATTTGTCCCAGTATCTTCTTAATGACAATCTATAATGTTATAATATTTATAACCTATAGACTGCTAAATGTGTTCCTTTTATTTCATCATCAACTCCCCTTATGTCTCATGAATTCCTGTGACATATTTTCGATCAAAGGAAGTTTATATTTCACAACGATCCTTTCTGCTTTGCCAACTGCATGGCAAGACTGCAATAAATGTTCTCATGTTGATCAAGAGTATGTATTGGTGAGCATAAAGAAATACTATCTAAGTTCACATCATGTTTTGCACCACCACCAACTAATACACTGACATGTCAATACAGTAGATTGTTTACATACAAAGTAAATTTCAAGAAAAGGGAAAACACTTTTGTCAGTTACTAGATATTCCTCTTACCTTCTGGGACATGTCAGATTGAAACAAAACGTGCCTGCTTCATACTGTCATTACATTTGACCTAAACTTCATTTAAAAGACTGGAGAAATCATTTTAAAGCTGTAGTATTGATTAGGCTTTAGAAAAGTATTTGCCTTGGAATTTGATTTAAGTCTTGCTCAACACTCACTTGTCAAGAATGTAACAGCTTTACAAGTAAAACTAAAAAGGAGAGACTGAATTCTAATTTCATTCAAAAGACATTTGATGGAGGTAGACAAATTGGAAGGGCAACAAATTGTCCTACCATCCAATGCCTCAGATGTTTGCTTTGGCCAGTCTGTTGGTGATCTAGTCAGGACAGGAAGAGGACATTTACTGCTTAATGGTAAGGAGCATGTTTAAAGGCCTGTTGACAGCTGATATTAGAGCTTTCCTTATGTTTATCTTTTTCTTCCTCTTTTGACAAGAGCTTCCTGTGAAGAGCCTTTCTGGCCCTGTGATGCTGAGCAACCATGGACTGCAGCAGCACTCTGCCTGTGAGGAAGCCGGGATTTCGGGCAAGATGTCTCTCGCTCTCAGTCAGATCAAAAGGACACAGACAGAGGGACACCCTCAGCTAGCAGGTCTTTGCACCAGCCCTCCAGTGTGCTGGGGACTGCTGAGCTGGCCTTACTACCATGTACACTTGAAAGAACACCTCACTTCTCCTGATCGCTACCGGTTTCTATAGAAACAAGAAAGAATCTGTTCTTTTGCTAAAATTTTCCCCTAAAGCTTTTTCTAGCACTGTATAAAACATTTATTTTTTGCTATCACAGTCCTCCATTTATAGCGTCATTTAACCGATCAAAGAACAACGGGCTGAGTAAAGATGAGCATGTGCTTGGTTTTCAGAAACCAAATCCTACATACGTTAGGATCCCGCGGTTGGTTCATCTCTCCTGGGTCACTTTAGGACTCAAGCATTTGAGAGTAAATAGTTGTAACAATGGTACAACAGAAAGTGAAAAGGGGTCAACAAGATATTTGCTCAACAGCGAGCTGACTTTTTCACTTCAGAATATTTCAGCAGTTACAGTATTTAAATGAACTGTGTTTCATCAGTGTCACCATAAATTATCCTTGAAAATTCCAGAGCTCCTGACCACAGGAATGTGAGTCACGGCCTTGATGACTGCGTGGCTTTGCTTCGAGATAGCAGCTAGGTTTTCCTGCTTTATTATCGTGTGCCCTTCTCCGGGGACCACATTTGCTCAGGAGTTGCTAAGGCTAGTAAATATTGTATCTGTCCTCTTGTAATCATCAAGCAAACAGACTTGCCCTCTGTCACATAAAACTCCCAGAGCTGTTAGGTCATGAAAGAGGTATGGAACTCGGGCTGTGTTTAAAAACTAAGAATACGAAAGTCCATGGCACAAATCAAGACTAAATCTGCTATTTGGTTGTGTGTGTCTAGTCTTCTGTCAGATTCCATTCATTTATTCCAGCCTCAATAAACATTAATTGAGTGCCAACTATCTGCCAGTTAGGGAGTTTTAAGCACTGCGGGTAAGGAGCATTACTGAGCAACGGACACAGCCCCTGTCCACCCCAAGTCTATCCTATAGACTAGCATAGGAGGTGGGCATTAAACAGATAATCCTATCAATAATGAACTGCAATCATATGAAATTCTGTGAAACAAAAGTACTGAGCACCTAACAGAGTGTTTAAGGAGCCTCAGAGACACCTTGGTGTTTTGCTCGTACCTTGCTTACAAAAACCTACAAAGTAGGGTTTGGCTTCAGGTGAAATGAGCGTAAAACTTAAGCACGTTTTGCAAAATCACAGGACTGTCAGAGGTCTTGAAAGGCAAATGATTCAGCTTTGCAGGACAAATGGTTTTCTCTATCAGGAGATTCTTAAGAATGGTGGGGGATGGAGGAATGGGCTCACAGATGTCCTTAGTGGCTCATCTGGTGTTTGAACACATTATAAGTCTGGAAGTTCTTTCTTAGCTACTGAGATGTCTAAAGCAGCACACCATAAAGTAAATCACCCAGAAGGTGGTCCTCCGCTGGGGAGATGGGGAATCCAACTGTCACTGAGAACCGACTCTCTACTCCCAAAGCACTTACATGAGAAAACAAGTAGATCCTTGGCATTCATGACAATATAGTTTTGCTATTCGAGCAACTATTTTCATACTTTTCATTTTTTTTTCTTTGATTCATAATCTGAACTTCTGGGACAAAGTTGACATCTGGTTAAACAAGAGACACTTACAAATGTATAGTGGTAAAGAGTAGGGGCTTGGAAGTCAGACACGTTGGGTTTGAACTCTAACAGCACCACCTATTAGCGGATAAACTTGGGCAAATTGTATAATGTACCTCAGTCTTGGTTTTCTTATCTGTGAAATGGGGATAATAACAGTTCATCGAGTTACTACAAATATTAAATGAGATGATGTATATAAATTATTTGGCACAGTGCTTGGCAGATGGGAAACATTCAGTATATGATCTCTTACGATATATACACACTTGACAATGTACTTACTTCTGACATATATTTTATACATATTTATGCAGAAAAGCATAATAAGTGTGTGTATATCTACCTGCCTTATTGCTATATATATGTGACCTAACTTATTGATATATATACACATTCATATTTACTTATGTATACTTCTGACCACCTTGTCAATATTTTAATCCCCAGGGTTGTGCTCTGGACTCAACACATAGCTGTCATGCTACAAATGGTTGCTAGGAGAAGGAAGAATAGGAATAAAGCTATATTTCAGAGTTTAGAAATATGGCAGTTCTGTGTTAACATGCTATTTTCAAAGACATGATAACTAGGCTGACAAGGGTTTTGGCTTGTACGTTTCCAATAACTTCAGACCCAATTTTTCCATTGACTGTGCATGATTTCAATTAAACAGAAATAATTGTAATCAAATACTCTCAGGGCCATAAACCTAAAAGCAAGCATTTGGATTACTACATTATATTTGTACCCCTAAGGTTTGTTAAATACCTTAGGATGAAAAAAGCTAATAAATATGAGATTTATTATTATTATTATTAACTTAAAATGGGAAAAGCTAAAGATAGTAGAGAATCTAAAAGCTAAAACTAACATATTCAAATGACTGCATATTTAAAATTATGATGGCTAATGACCTTAAAATTTTTCCAGCTCTGTTTCCTAGAAGTAAAAACCAAATAATCTCTAATAAAAATATTCATAATTTTTTGTTGCTGATACCATTGGGGGAATACTGAGTAAAGTGCTTGAAAAAAACAGTTTTTTATAACCTAAGAAGATAAAATACAGGAGATACAGAATTTGTTCTTATCATATATATATATATATATATATATATATATATATATATATATATATTAAAAACTAGAGATGATGAATTACATAATGCTCCTCCAAGCATAGAGAACTATTCAAATATTCAACTATATGCTATGCTAAAATCTTAGGCTGTCATCACAAAGCCAATCATTGCCATTTTCCTGGGTGGAGACGAACTGTCTAGACATTGGTATAATTTTCCCCATCATGCCCGTGATTCTACTGATACAAGCACCCATGCTCTTTCGTCTTCATTTCAATTCCATGTAATGTATCAGAGCTTGATTTTGTTTGGACTTGTTGTAAAGAACAGCCAACTTTTCACATATCGTCTTTCTGACAGAGAGGAAGAGGATGAGAAAAGGGATTATGATATTGGAATTCCATTTAAGCATTCAGTAAATCCTTATTGAGCATTAGTTGACAAAATGTACTATCTAGAGACTCTGGAAGATAGGTTCATTGTAGTTGTGTGAAGTAGCCATAAAAAATAAACACAACATGAATGACAAGACACACAGAGGGTAGTAAAAATTCAGCCTGGAGAAATACAGGAAGGCTGCTTGGAGGAGGTTGCATTTGAGCTGAACATTGAAAGATAATTAGGCTATGGGAGATAGAGAAGGTAAAGGAAATGCCTTCCTGACCACTGGAAGAACAAGAGTCAAAACAGAAGAACAAAGGAATGAAGAATAAGTAATTAAGAATGAAAAATAGAGTAAAATGACAAAGTAGAAGGTAGGGTGAGAAAGGGCAGGTGTGACCACAACAAGATGCCTTCAAAATAGCATGCTGAGTAAGGTTGATGCTTTTATCTCTAATCAAGAAGAAACCACTAAATACTTAGGAGGAAAACACCTTTCTTCCAAGACAGTTCATTGCCTCTATTGTATCAAATGAATGAGGCAGCTCCTCTATAATTACAGAGGTATTTTGGGCTTCCCTTTCTTAATAACTTCCTTATTAGTTACTGAATATACCTTAATGATAGTATATCTGTCATCCTAAGTGTCTCAGATGTGAATAAAATATATATCTAAGATGTATCTGGGATGAATTCGAATGATCAACTAGAGTTGAAATTTAGTCCTAAACATAATATTGCCAGACAGTTTGGTAAGTGACACTATACATTTACTGAATCTTTCCGCAGTGAGAGGAAAATTATTTACAGCATTTTTATTGTTTTATTCTATCATATTTTCCCTTGATGGTATATTGAGGTTTCCTTCCCACTCTGCAGAGGTTCCCTTATATTATTTCCCTCTTCCTATCGCCTTCATTTTCAAGATAACCATTGGAAACAGAGGGTAGGCAAGTTCTTTCTTTCTTTCCTTCTTTTCAACAAGTGTTTACCAAACACCCGTCATGTGCTGCACACTGACACTGACATTAGAAACACCAGGAGGAAGGGTGCCCCATGTACCCACCAAGCAGCTCAGAGTCTTGTCAGGGAGACAGCCCAGACTGAAATTTAGTCCCAAGATGTTTGAAAGCCTACAAATGAGTATGTGGAACACAGTGTAAAAGGTTACCATTTGCATGCTGTAAAGTTGAATTTTATCTTACTCTTGTCCCACCACAGATAACACTTCAATCATTCTTTGGCAAAGACTAGTCCTTTGTTTTGCACGAACCACCCTGTGGACTCTCTAGTTAAATAAACATAAAGCATAATAAATGGCACCGCTATTCTCCTGGTCACTCAATACAAAACTCGAGAAGGCATGCCCAATATCTCCCTTTCAGTCACCGCCACCTCAATCATACACACACACACACACACACACACACACACACACACACACACACAGATTTTATCAGCAACTCCTATTGACTGCACCTCCAACATATCTCCTGCATCCATTCACTTTGCTCCAACCTACACAGTACCATCATCTCTCACCTGCCCCACGGCACTAGCCCCAACAGCTGGCCTCCCCTGCCTCTTTCTTCACCTCCCCACAGTGTGTTCTCCAGCCAGCAGCCAAGTGCCCTTTTAACATATAAATTATATAATGCTTTTCCCTCTGCTTCATCTCCTCCAATGGCTTCCCACTGCAGGTAGAATAAAATTTAAATTGCTTATCTCAGCCTCTGAAGGACCCACTACTCTGGTCCTTGCCTACCTCCTTGACCTCATCTTCTGTAAGGTTACTCTCTTTAACAAGGCTCTTTTCATTCCTTGCAGAAGCCAAGCATCTCCCAGCCTCAGGGCCCTTTGTAATTGTGCTACTATCTCCTTGAAGAGCTTGCCCAAGATCCTTGGTTGACCAGCTTCTTCTCATCATGCAGGTCTCAGCTCAAACAGGGTCTTCTCAGACTGCACAGGTTAAAGTCGACTTCCTTCACCTTCGTAACTGTCATATTATCCTATTACACTTTCTTCCAATCAGTTACCACAATCAAAAGGGGGTGCTGTTCCTGTCTGTTGATATTTTTCATGTCTGCCCAAGCTAACCAGAATGTAAGGTCTGTGAAAGTAGGCACAGAGTTCCCTACTGAGCCCTCGAGCCCTAACTCAGGGCTTAGCATTTAGCAGGCCCCTTGTGGGAGGTGGGCAAAGGAGGGAAAGGGCAGAGGGAAGAAAGGAGGAGAAAGAGGGGAGGGTTGAGTGGGAAGAAGAGTGACATTTACTATCCTTGGGAACACTGATGACATCACCTTTGACCTGAATGCAGTTGTTTAAGGTTGTTTTTTTGTTTGATTGTTTGTTTGGTGGTTTTTTTTTTTTGAATGGTTGGTTTGGCCTATGGCTTGGGGTTGCCATAGTGCTTGGGGGCAAGGAGAGAAGCACAGACAGACAGATTGTTTTCTTGACTCCTTTAGTGAGGGGACAGACTAAGACCCATTGTTGGTTTGTTACCTGTGGAGGTGAATGAGGTTTGGGATCTTTCTGAGAGTTGCTTGCAGTAGACAAAGGGCCAAGGGAAGACGACGATGGCTCTGCCTTCCTGAGTGACTTAGCAAGACTCTGAGCAGCAGAGTCTCGTTTCCAGGAGTTTGTATTCTAGTGTTGCATGACTTTTACTCACCATTCAGCCATACTGCTTTAAATCGATTAAACAAATATGCAGCTCCCAGGACAGCATGCACTGTGTCTACATGATGCCAAAGAAACCTACCAATTGATTAAATGTGGTTACAAAGGAAATCGATCAGACCAGTCATCCGACATAGGAGTCACACTGTCATGTGCTGGCACTACTCTGTTGTCTTAAATTGCTAAAATAAAATAAAATAAATAATAATAATGGGGGCTGGGAAACTCACCACTTTCATTAACATCTTCCCATTAGTCAATTCAATAATTTCCCAGTGTCCTGTAGGTAGGATCAGAACTTCTAGATGCTGAATCTTAATCACCTGAGCTTAACCATGTGCAAGGGGCCATTTCAATACTGACTTGTGGCTCTGATCATAAATACTGCATAACTTGCCCCACCTTGTGGGTATTTTTTTTCTTTCAGCAGCATACCCTAGGGGCAACCATTTCAGTTAAGAGCAATTTACCATTGAGCCATTGTCATAAAAATATGTAAGAGAATGTGGTTCTCAAAGGAAGCCAAGCAGCCCCGAAACCGCTTGACCACGCAGAACCTTTACGCTGACTCTCTACATGTCCTGACACATTCCACATGGCCTTTCAGGATCAGGTCGATCACCCCCCAGAGATTCTGGCTCAGTGGGGGCGAGGGGCACGGGCACTGACTGCCACCCCGGGAGAGTGTCCCCCAGTTCCCAATCCTGGGGCAGAACCTGGTGAGGGACCAGACCCTAGAAGAAGGCTGCGGGGGGCTTCACGCAGCGCTGACCCGAAGGCCACGTTCGCCAGAGCACGTGTCTGCTCTGAGGCCCCGCACAATGGGCCCAAGTCACTCTCATGTCACCCGCAGGCCGTGGAACCAAGCAGGTGCCGGTGGGCTCGTGGGGCGGACTCGTTTCACATCTTAAAACCCGGCTCCCTGCTCCGGCCTCATAAAGGCAGGTTCTGTAGGACCGGTTCTGTCCATGGGGTTTCGATTCCCTAGAGAGAGGGTCCAAACTGACCCAGGCTCATAGTTGGTGAGCGACAACTGTGGGAATGTCAACCCACTAATAAAGCACTAAAAAGCCAAAGGTCATTTTCATTCATTCATTTAACTCATTTATTCACCCATCTGGTTTTAACAACCAATGAACATTTTTTTGAGTACCTACTAGTCGTGGATACAGAGAGGATATGACATGGGCTTTTTACCCTCTAGGTAGCCACAGTCTTCTGAAGGAGGCAGATACTCTAAACAAATAATTAAAGTCTACCATGGCAAACACTGTCAGGAAATCTGCAGACAGTGCTGTGGAAGCCCAGAGGTAAAATACATTCTGACTGAGAAGCCAGAGGGAGAGAGAGAGACATTAGGGAAAACACAAGGAAGATGGCATTAGACTCGGGGGGAGCAGGAGGTGCTCCCAAAAACTGTCATCAAGATAAATGGAATTTTAAGACAATATTTTTTAAAAAATCAAAATTAATGCAATATTTTTTCCTTTTGCCTCAGGCTCCAGAACAGCATTGTTACCGATCCTGTCTTTATTTAAAACAAATCATTTGCTCATTAGGGATGTTATACATTAATTTTGTTTTGTTTTTGTTTTTGTTTTACAAATACCACATTAAATATTATTCATCTCAATTACTGACTCCTTTGTGCCACCTGAAATGTGGCGCCAGGGTGAGTGCCTAACCCAGTCATGGCCCTTCCTGGCATCAAGCAATCCATATGAGGAGGGACTAGAAAACTTGTCCATTTCCCCATCCAGTTGACTAGAATAGATCAACACAAACTGCCAACTGAGCTTTCCCTGTGTTACCTACGAAATGACAAGGTCGAACCTGTCTTCTCGGCATGGAAATCTCATGGTCACCGCCATTTTCCTTTCATTGTTTAGCACACCAAAGGTGCCAAGGACCAAGACTAGAAGCGCAGGGCATTTGTAAGCCAGCTCCATAGCCAACCAGTCAGCGCCTGGGATCACTGGTGTCTGTTAATGTGTTTAAGCAAAGTCAGTACTTCAGAAAATAGCCAGACCCAGTCATCAGAAAGCTGAATGGCATCCATTGCTATTTTCCTCCCTTCTACTAAATTAATGCATTTGGCACTGGTAAATAAGTTCCCTTTCGCTGAGTAAAGCTAAAGAACTGAAGCCAGTCTCTCTGAGAGAAGGGCGGGGGAATGGAGCTGTTTCCAAGAATTCTGGGCTATAATTTTTACATTACACTGTTATTACCAAGAGGTGGTTATGTTTGGCACATCGTTTTCCATTTCTTTTCTTATATATTTAGAGACAGACATGAGAACATATGTGCTCTCTATTATTTCTTCCAAATATTCGTCTTGTTTAAAAGGGGAAGATGAGTTTGGGGACTCAGCTTCGTGAAAGAGCAGCTAGGTAGGTCCATATAAGAGAACTGTGTATGGAACAACAGCCAAGCCACTGGCTTCTGGCTTCTGGCTTCAAAGATGCAGTATGGTAAGCAAGGAAGACACTTAGGTCCACAGAACTGCATCTCACTCTTAGAGCTCATAACCTCATTGATTTTAATCTGGATTTATGGCATAATTTGTTCCTAGTAAAAGCTACTCCCCTGCACAACTCTACCAGGAAAAAGGTAAAGTATAACCTGGCAAAACAGAAAAAAACAAACCAAGCGAGGGCTGGAAAAATTCACTGCTTTTGCCCTGATTCTTTTGTTCATTTATAAAACTTGCTCTGTAAAACTTGTCTGAATAGTCCCTATTTTCATTGCCATCCTCCTAAAGAACAGCTGGAATGCTGAGAACCACTAAAGTGTGGCTCTGCCCACAACACAAGGGTTTATCAAATGTAGCGAGGCATCAGGCCAGGTGACATATCACACCGCCCTGAGTTCAGTTCCCGGCTCAGCCCTTCACAAGCTCTGTACCTTCGGCAAGTTACTGAAATCTCTCTGCGAATGTAATCAGCATCATTTAAAAAGATGGGTGCCTAAGGTTCTCACAAAATCATGGGTAAATGAGTTAAAGCATAGAAAACACTCTATCCGACTATAAGTATTCAAAAAATTATATCATGACTAACAAATATTTTGGAGAATGTTTACATGCATTTACATAAAGAATATTTTAGGAAATGTTTCTAAACATGTATGACAGGTCAGAACAATTTTTAGCGTCATTACAGTCAATCATTTAGAATTTTTAAGAAACCTCCTTTTGTTTATTTGGAGCAAAACCATAAAATAACGAGACTCCTCATATAAGAAACTTGCAGACATTTGACATTCAAATGAATGCCGGCACCTTCAAAGCAATGCCATGAGGAGACTATATGCTGTTTTCAAGGAGACAGGCATTGCTCAACCAAGTTTGGAATTCCTCTGAGGGAATCACCTTCAGCTAGAGTTATGAGCCATGCATGAAAATGAGGCTCATTATTTTAGAGCCACAGCTCATTTTTTTAGTGAAACGTGTATTCAACCTTATCAGCCTCCTTCCTCACCAAATGTGGCTCCAAATTACTTTTGGTTGTTTCAGAAAAAAAAAAAATCACTGTTGCTATCAAGAGATGAAAATCTGAGACCTATAATGATATTTGTAAAGAACGAGGCACAGATTCCAAAGGGCACTCACAAAGACGAAACTGCTAACTGGTACCCACCTTATTCTGCAGCACTGTTGGAATAAAGGAGTGCCCTCACATGGAGGTCACTTTGAATGGAACCAAACTCAGGTTGGATGGGTAAGTTCTGCACATGGTAGTTAGGTATCAGCCACTTTGGACTTTCTGGTCAATGTTTATGAAGCCTACTAAAGAGAGATACGAGCCGTTTACAGCAAGTTGAGTTCCTAAATTAAACATCATGACCATTTCTGATTTTTAAAAATTAAGCTCTGTCTATATTGAGATTCTACATAGGAACAGAAATCTTAATGAGAATAATCCTTCTGAAATCATACTAAGCCAGTCAGTCACCCGAAAAGTTCAAAAGTCATGCAATTTTGATCCAGCCCTATATAGAATGTAATATCTTCTGGAGAAAAAAATATGCAGCCGGGGGATAAACTTCTTCCACACAGGGTTAATAATGAAAATGCTGATATGACCTTAAGTATGGTGGCGCCTGGAACCAGCTCTATAATTAATCTAAATGTACTGTAATTACACTAAATGTTACTTCTGTAAAATAGTCCCAAATCATGTGGCTTTTTTATGCTTAGATAACATGCAGTTTATTTCCAATCATGGATGTAGGCATGAATGGCTAAAGGAGCATTGGGTCTGGAAGCAATATCTTAATCAAATCAGAATTTCTTCTGTAAAACAAATCTTTGGCTTTTGAAGAATTAGCAGCAACTAGTGCCTTAGGGTAGAGATGTGAAACTGAGCTGAAATCCCACTGCTGGATCTCTCCCTCTGCCTTCTGGGTGCAGTCATTCACAAGTACATCTATGTAGCCTCCTACCTACACACCTACACTTTCTACGACCATAAACCACCAAAGCTATGTGTAAATTATGTCCTAAAAACTCTACATGGAACATCAGTTATGGGAAAGTCCACTTCATGTGGTTTATTCATTTCTTCAAAACAGAAGCTGGTCCCCTTTGGAAGGAACTCATTTAAACAAAACCTAATAGCAAGCAGCCCTAAATTAGAGGTTTATTGGTATGTGCATAATTTGATGCATAAAAACTGGAGTATTTCAGGGCTGAAAATACAGACTCTTACACATTATATTTTACATATTATATTTTATACATATTATATTATACATATTATATTTTAGTTTACTATGGCCCTTAGTTTTAAACAGGTGGGACATCTACAGTCATCAATTGCTACCATCTTTCTGACTGTTCAGTGGTTCTCTCTCCATGCTGGCCTCCCCAGTACTGTGGACTGAAATAGTAACTGTCCAGAGAAAGAAATGCCAATCTTGCTGATGGATGTGTCTTGACAAATCCACTTCTGGTGTTCAAATCAGGAAACCGAACATGTTATAGATTGAAAAGGTGGTAGAAACCTCCTTCTTGGGGCAGAATTTAGACTCACTCTAGCAAAATCCTAACATGCACCTCTTTCAGTACAGGTCAGATAAGGATTAATTCTTCACCATGTCACGCACAGCAAGTACTCAGTGGGCAGATGATAAAACAAAGACTCACAAACACAGGTTCCAGCACAGACCAGAATCTTCTTGCTGTCTTTTCGTTACCCTTTTTAGCAATAATGGATCATATATCTTCACCAACGCTCTTGTCAACGTGCTCTGTTTTTAATTGGTGAGAGTTCAGTTCCCAAAACTGTGGGTCACCGAGCAGCTCACATGATGTGCAAGTACCAAGGGCCAGAGAGAGGGAGAAATTAACTGTGGGAGCTAGATGATCCTGGAATATAAAATGAGATCCCAGAGGTCATGGAGTCCAAACCCACTATTTTTCAGATCAGGCAACAGGCCCAAAGCAGTTAAGTGACTTGCTCAAGATCACAAAGCAAATGAATGGCAGAGGTAGGGCTAGAATCCAGATATCCCAACTTCTAGGCTAGGGCTCTGCTGAAGGTCATGGGCACTGGTTCACCCACTTCCCCATCCAGCTGCTCCTCACACATGTATAGGGCAAACATCGCGTGCCAGGCCTGTGCCAGGGGCTATGCATTCAGCGAAGTCCATTAGAACCTGAGTCTGGGCAGCACTGCAAGAGGACTTAGTACAGGAATGGGATGACAGAGTCAGATATGGCATGGTCCTTAATCTCAGAGAATCTGAAATGTGGATGGCAAAATGTGGCAAGTGCAAATTAAACTGAAGTGTCTCCTGTTATCCCCACAAGGGAATAGTCTATTCTGGTCTTATTTAGATTACTGAAATTATCCCAAACATTGATAAACATTAAAGAATATTTTTAAAATGTTTTCAGCAGAAGTGAGACTGTGAAGGGGGTCCCATTCTATCCCTCTAACATCATCTCCCTCAACTAAGCCCCAACCTCACTGCCCACCCAGCACATGTAAACTTGATTGAAACCTCTCACTATACCCCAACTGCCCATGGTCTTGTTCACATCTGCCTCTCCTCTTAATAATACAACTACTGTTAATTAAACCCCTCAAACAGACATCAAGCTTTGGGAAGATACAGAACATGCTGCTGTATCCCCAACAACTAGCCTAGCATTTGGCACATGGTAAGTGTTTTAAAGTATTTGATGAATGAATCATTGTGACTAATTCTTAATAATGTTTTCTTTTTTAATTTTTTGATGGCTCTGGTAGATACATGACCTAATGTCTATTTTATAGATGATGGAAAAGAAGCCCAAAGATATTAAGCAATTGGACCAAGGTGTCGCAGCCTGTAAACGGTGGAGCAGGCCATCTGTCTTTTAACTCATGCTCCATACATTCTTAGGCCCTATTCTTTCTGCTGGCCCCTTCTTTGCTTCACCAACTTTTAGCCATGCTTTAAAGGTTAGGCCTCATCTTCCTGGAAGCTATCTCTAATCCAAGGGCTGTGTCATATTTCTCTGAAATGGTGTTTAGAAGTATCTTCTACCTCTGGGTTGGCAGCTGCTGCAAATGTCACTGTCTTTCTCTTGTCAGTACTCTGTAGATGCCCTGAACTTGACAAGTGCTCAGTTATATTAATGGAAGGAAATTGGGGGCGGTGGGAATAGGGAGGAAATGAACAGAAAAGAAAGAATGAGTTGAGGGCACAGCTCAAAGTTCACGTATAATTCAGGTCTTCAGATCATGTCACGCATGACTTGTCTGCCTTCTGTCCACAGGGATCTAAAAATCAGTGTCACTGGAAACCCAGGAAAAGCATTCTATTTGAGTGGCCCCCACTCATTCACCTCAAGCATTTTTTCATACCCCTTTCAGAGAAGGCCATAGTAAATGTCATGTTATGTGTATCTTACTATAATTTCTTTTGAAAAGTTAGCATCCAAATTGAGATTTTATAAGTATAAACTATATATCGAGTTTGAAAGACTTGTTACCAAAAAAGTATAAAACTTCTCATTATAATTTTCTATATTAATTTCATGTTGAAATAATGACTTAAATGCACTGGGTTAAATATATAGTATTAAAATTAATTTCATCTGTTTCTTTTTACTTTTTCTAACATGGCTACTAGAAAATTGTAAATTATATAGGTGGCTTGCATTCAATTACTATTGGGCAGAGCCAGTCTATATCTTGTTTTGGGTACTAGTTACCTGAGTGTATGCAATTGTCAAAAGCCATTGAACTGATCACTTAAGATGTGTACATTTTATTATATGTTAGTTATAGTTCAATTTAAAAATCACATACACACAGACACACACACATATGAGAGAGAGAGAGAAAGAGAGAGAGAGAGAGAGAGAGAGAGAGAGAGAGAGAGAGAGAGAAAGACCCCACAGAAGAATCTCATCTTTTTTCATCCTCGAAGAATATATTCTGTCATAAAGGGAAAAAGCTCCCTGAGCATTTTTTAAATCTCACTAGATGTCAGGTCTTTGGTGCAATTCCTTATCTCGCCACCAGGACCAAACTATTGGCTGGAAACCTCTTATTTCCTGCTGTTTTACTTTACCTCCCACAAAGCAAAAAATACTCCGAATGACAGTGTGGTCCCTACCGACTTAGGAGTCGTCGCTACAGAGACACTAAAGGATGTCCCCGATTTCTGTATCTAGAGTTAAAGAGGCATTGAAAAAAACTTGTTAGAGGAAAATCAAAAGCCAGAAAGCCTTCCGTTTGCCCATTTTGACTTCATTCATGTAAAGGTATTTGTGCTGTGAAGCTGAGACTCACTTTGTAATATTAAACTTGGCCCCTCTATTCAAAAACAAAACAGCCAAGCGAGCAGACCAAGGAGCACAGGGTACAGTTCTGGAACACCGCTCAGAACACTGTGAGAAATGAACGCAATGACAGCCTCTCTCCTTTTGTTCTGCTTGCCTGGCAAAGGAAATCCTGGCAAATGTCCCCACTTGTCTGACTCCACTAGAAAGGGGGACTGATAGGAGCCTCCCCAGGCAGACAGAGCCCCAAGTATGCAGCACAGCATGCTCCAGTCAGGGTCTGGGGTCCTCCTTTCACCTGGCCCATGAAGACCCTGCCCATAGGAGATTTGGGGTCTTCAAAGCACGGTTCAACCCTAAGCTTTCCCCACACTCCCTGTGAGTTAGAGGACACATGGCTATGTTACAACAATGGTTCCCAAGACCAATCTTCAGCAGGAAAATTCACCAGAGGGCCTCACAGAATTCTTATGTGAGTATTTGTAAAAGTAACACAAGGTCATTGCACAACAAAACTAGAAATTCCAAAGAAAGTACAAAAAATATATAATCCAGTATTGGGATATACCAAATCTGATACAGTTCTCTTACTGGTGAAAATCTGGACCGGTTCCCATTGTAGGCTTGCTTTATGACTTAACCTATACAAACAAGTTCATGGGACTTGATTCCCTCCTTCCACATGGAAATGTGAGCATTTAAATAATTATCTTCCACAAATGTACCCCACGAAATCCTGAGTCCTGATATAACTTCTTTTCACGAATTTCACACAAAATTCCCTGAGTTAATATCCCATTTGTTCTCAATCTTTAACATTTTCCTGACCCTGACATACTTCACTTAGCTAAATCTGAATTCTGCCAACTCTCATTGCAACAAAAATCCAGTCCTGGAGATAAGAAGCAATCCATAGGGGGATAAACAAGAGCAAATCAATATTTCATAGCTAAAGGACAATTTTGGAGCCACAGAATTATATGGAGGAGGGGAAATCTTTCTCCAGTTCTTGGAGGAAGCTATTTGAAAATGCTTAATAAGCTATTAAGCATATCATTTTCAATAACCAAGAGAAAACACGGTAGCCTCCTTTTCTGTTTCTGTCTAATCACAATTGTGAGACCTAAAAATAGCAACTGGGAGAAGGAAGAACATCTGAGTGGTCAAACCAGATTTAAAAAAAAAAAACTCATCACAAATCCAACAAAACCTCCATTGTCTTATGGTTTTCTTTATCCACTAATGAAGTCTGTGATTGTCATCATCCAAGTTTAGATTACAGAATGCTCCCTAATCCTTTATAAATCTCACTTTGCCATATCCAGGCCAGGATCCACAGCGGAGACAGGATTATGATGCACTTGGGGATCAGAAGGCCACAGACATTCTTACAGGCCTGGAAAAATGAACCTATGAAGAAAGGTAAACGAGGCTGTAATTATGCAGCCAGAGGAAGAGTGGACTGAGGGAAGAATTCATAACTTCCTCCAAATATAGAGGAGACGGTGAAGAATTGAGGGAACTCACTCACACTCTGCAAACTGAATAAGAAGAAATTGATTTTATCTGCAACATGAGAAAATCACCTTAGCTATATTGGAAAATTTCCTAGTAGCTTGTCTCTCCATTCCTTCATCTAGGCATCCACTCTACACATATGTGTTTGAGAAGTTATTTGCTAGGCAACTAAATGCATTTCCGATAAAGGTTCATTGTGTTATTTGACGAGTATTCGTTGAGCCTCTGCTATTTCCAAGTAAGGAAGGAAATTCAGAAATAATTGACACAGGCCCACCCTCAAGCCTGTGCAAACTATGAGAGGGACACCTTTGGAAGCAAACTATACTTCTATTTACCTAAAACAGTTAATCTCTGTATTGTGAGATAACCTCTAAAAATTCTTTTTAGCTGTATTATCCTTAAATTTTAGTTAAGCAATGCGAAAAAAATCTTAAAAACCAAATAGTTTATATCAGAGTTATTTTTATGACAGATCATATGTGAAGTCTTTTAAAAATGATAAAAGATCTATCTAGCCATTGTATATTAAGGCACACATATGTTAAAAGATTAAATTTTATCCTTCACTGGATTCCATGAGCTAATTGGTTAGAATACATCCCATTAAAGGTATTCCCACCTGTGACAATGTCTACACTGGATGTCTAGAACAGATGGTTTAAAGGAAATGGGAAATGGCTGCTTTATTTAGCCAAATCCTTAGACATAGATGGACACTATAGTTGCAGACAGATCCAAAATGCAAACGATGAGAACTCAGGTGTGTGGCAAAACACTGGAAAGTAGCAGCTGGAAATCATACATTTTCACCAGTATCCTCACCACAGCATGTCTGCTGGTAGCATGCACAGGGTGTACTTCACGGTTCGATGGCCATGGGTGGTGAGAGTAGAAGGACTTGATCTTGGCCCCAGTACCAAGGAGTACCCAAAAGTGTGACATGGGTATGGCACAAAGCTTGCTGGAAGTCTTTCAGACAACCACAATTGACTTGCAGTGGGGAGATGGCTGAGTCGAATTGGTCACATAGCACTGCCACGTCCTTTTTTCTTTTTTAGCATATGGCCTTTGTCAAGCCATGACCAAATGTCAGTAATGAGAGCTTTGCAGTGGCCACAGTGGGTGGGGGGTGATAGGTATAAAATGAAGAGGAGATGTGACTCTTTTCTCCATACACACCTAGACAGACAGGTAGGACAAAAGAGAAGGGAATACCTCCAGCTAAAATCTACATCTCCAAGGAAGGGCTTCTTCTTTGTTTCAATTTGATTAAACCTAGATGCCTAGGAAGTCAATGCTTCTCTCTTGAGAGCTTCCTGCTCATAGAGGGGCCTTAGGACCAGACCAAAATCACGCCAACTCAATTTCTTATGCCATTGCCTAATTCCCTGACAGCCTTATAGAAGCACATTGGAAGCTCTGCTCCTGAAAAATATACATAGGCTTCATTGAAAGGTGAGTATAAAAGAGTTCCCTTCCCCAGAGAAATTCTCAGGATGGAATAAAAGAAGGTATAGTAACTGGCTCACAGTAGGAGCTCTGGTCCCTTTGCGCATTTCCAGATTTCTCCTGTCTACCTGGTAGGCACATTACCTGTGAGCCAAGATATAAGCTTTTTTACCCTCACAGAGGCCAGTCACAGTATTTCTCAAAGTGTCAGCGCCAGACCACTTGCATCAGATTCACCCTGGACATTTGTCTGGTTCCTGGTCCACACCCCAGACCTATAGAGTCTAGACTTGTAACAAGGGTTCTAGGACATATGAGGGTTTGAGACGCACTCAAATAGGTTGAGCCCCAATCTCACATTCAGATATTGAGTCCAGATTATTCACCCCACTTGATCTACCTGACATATCAGAGTGTTTTTAAACTACTGTATTCAAATGAAAATACCCACTAGGGAAAAAGTGCTCATTCCAAAACCAGAAGGATATTCCAAATGCCTGTCTTATAAGTATACTGGTTGCTGAATCCACGGCCTACTTTTTTCCAATGGGCCTACTAACTGGACTCCCTGGCCCAAATCCCTCCGACCCAGGTTGCCAACTAAACTGTCTGAGAGCATAGCTCTAAAGCCACTCCCTTCTGACTTGAAGTGGCTCCCCATTGTCTGCAAAACAGATTTCCATTCCCTGCCCAAAGAGTCAAAGTTGTCGGCAGTGTGGCAACGATGCAGAGTCATGCCCGTACATTCTGCTACTGCCTATCCCTCTTCCTCTCACCTACTGCATGGCTTCCTGCTGTATTCCCTGTATGTGACCAGCCCAATGCATCTACAAACACTTCCCTGGAATTTTATTTTTCCCTTTCCCCTGTATCTCCCACTTAGACTATCCTTTACCATCTCTTCATGTACAAAGTCAATCTGAAGGTCACCCTTTACCCCTTGCCATGGGAAGGGAGTGGTCCTTCCTTTAAATTCACATCAGGCTGCCTGTAGGTTTCCCTCATAGCTCTTATTTCTGTCCACTCTTTATGGTGTTTGTGGGCATGTATTACTCTCCCCAACAAGACTGTAGATTCCTTGGGAGCGAAGTCAGTGACTTGGTCATGTGTTTATATTTCACAGCCCCTAGCTGCTCAATAAATGCATGCTTGGAAACATGCAAGTAACTACTGAGACCTGATCAGTGTTAAAGTTTGAATATCTTTTTGCACATAGCCTCAGTGTCATATGCCAAAACGGTGTCCCCACCAAAACCCTAAATATACTTGGCCTGAAGAGAAGGAAACTTGAGCGACAAGTCCTCAGGTTTTGCTGTATTACTGATGATATGATTAGAACCATGGTGATGTACCCGCCCAAGGGATTCTCTCCCTCAGAGTTGAAGAGGAAAATAATTTATGTTTAGAAGACAAGTGACACAATCAAACATTAATGAAATGTCAGGCAGACAACAATGGGGAAGCACAGCATGAGACAAGGGTACACACTGGCCTCAAAATTGGTGCTTGCATTATTCTGTTCATGTATGCTCCTCAGCTACATGGGGAGTGATGCAGAACACATATGGCGGCCACCTCAAAATTGCAGGTGCAATTGTTGAATGTGGCCTTCTACAAAGATAACAGCAAAAGGAAAGGTTGTTACTGAGTTTATTATCATCTCTGTAGCTGGCGGTGTGCATGCATGTACATATCCATCTTTTGTGTTTCTTCTATGAACAGGGCACAGGTTCCATTTACACCCTTAGCACACCAGATAAAAAGGTTATCTACCCAGACCATCTAGGAGGGCAGGTGTCAATTCTATCCCCAAAACCACTGCTATCAATGGGGTATGCTGGCTCTTCTAGTTGGTTGCTTGTCTTTAAATATAAATACAGAGCCAATACAAAATTGAAAATCTGTAGGGGATGAAAAGTGAGATTTACAAGCTACATTCAAATCAAAGGTTGCTGCATCTGACATCATTTAGGACTATTAATGGTACTTGATAATATCGATATCACTTTTTATGTAGAGCAATATAACTAGCAGTACCATTACTACGATCTTGCCTGCGTCACTAACTACATCTCCATAAACATAATTTACTAGATGGGAAAAGCAAAGAATTTTAAAAAATAAATCTATCCCATGGCATCATGCCAAGGTAAAAAAGATTACCTTCTATCAATAAACATTAATAATACTTACAAGTGAAAAGTTCCTTGATGTTAATCAACATAGCAATCACACATTACATCCCTGGCTCTGAAGGTGATGACTCCCACCATTTTTGTTTGCATCTTAGCTATGAAAATAGGTGACACAGTACAGAGAGCATCTGCTGATAATTCTGGTTCAACATGACATGGACAGAGGCCAAGCCAAGTCCTTAGCCCTGAGAAAATAGAGGAATATTACTAACCCCAACCAAGAGCCTAGATATCCAACGACTATGCCATTAGCTAGAAGTCCTCTCGCTGTGTCCACAGAGCAAGTTACTATAAAGATAAACCATGTTCGATGACAGATTCCAAAACACACATAAACCTCGTTGAGAACAGAGTTTGAAGGTGAGACTCTTACTGGCAACTGTACATGGCTAGAGTGATTGGCCTGTTGGAATAGTTTCTCTAGTGGTGCTGTGGGGGGAAAAATCACCACCATCACTATACACGAGCTATGAACCCCCAGGGAAAGTTAATTGTACGAAACCATCTGAGGGATGGGTTTTTCTGATTAAGGACACTTTCTGGTTAAGTGCAGGGTTCATTGAAAATCTTTTATTCCATCTCTTATTGCTAAAATTCCTTTGAAAATGTGCCATATCCCTTCAACTTTCCTGTGTTAGTAAGTAGAGTAATAAGGTACTTATCATGCTGGATCCCTTAGAGATTCGAGGTAATTTTTGAACACTACTCAGAGATGCTGAGAGGTAGCAGAATGGAAATAATCTGTTCTTATTCAATGATATAACTGAGGAGTTTGATGCAATTCGACCTAACTAGTATGTATTTATTTATTGTGCTTAGAACTGAGATAAGTACTACATGTCCATGCTGGGAGTAGGGAGAAACTGATAGCAATTGTTTCTTTATCTCACGCACATACCCATGGTGAGGACTCTCAGTCAGTTCAAGGGGAATAAATATTAAAAAATAAAAAGAGGATGGAAACCTACTCATTTTCTTCAGGCAGCAAACCTTTTCCCATTTGAGATGCTTTTAAAAAATAGCCATGAGCATAAGAAAGAAGTCATGTGGGTAATTCAAATGGTGAATCCTCAGATTATTTGAACTTGGAAAAGGTTAGTTTATATTTAAACCTGGTAAGTATTTTGTTCACAGAAAATGTAACTACAGAATGAATTGAGGCAGATGTGAAATAAAACACAATGCCTGATGCAAAGCGTGGCCCTGGGAGGCTCCTAGCTTAGTGACCATTCACTCCAACTTTGAAAGCAACATCCTCACCTCAGACTGTGGCAAATCACCAGCTTAAACTGAATCGACCTTTTGGATTTTTTCTGTCTTTCCAGCTCCCTCCCGTGAGAAGTAATTAGATGTTGTGGCTTAAAAGACTTCTGCCTTCATGGAACATGGAGGGAGAAAAATAAATAAGTGATAGGGAAGATTTCAGCAAAGGGTTGGATCACCTAGTTTAACCCTGTTAATAAAAAGTGGAAAATAAGACATGCATATAATTGAGTGTTCAACAAAGGCATCTAAATTTAAAACACTTTTATAGCCCAGTATTTTCCACAATAACAATTCTTGTGTGTTCATCAGAAGATGCTGAAAACCACGAAAAAATATCACCTTAATAATTAGAGTTATTAAATAACAATAATGAAATTGTTCCTCTAGAGATGTACCCTCTAGAACTAGGCAATTCCATCTCCAGATCTGCACTTGCTCGTGCTCTCTCTCTCTCTTTCTCACTCTCTCTCCGCCCCCTACCTCCTACAGCATGCTGTCCTGGGAAGGCTTTGCAACCAAACAAACCTGGGTTCAAACCCCAGCTTTGACATTTTCCTCATGACCTTGGGCAAACTGCTTTGTGTCTTCGGTTTTGGTTTTATTGTCTGTAAAATGAGGAACACAATGCCTATCTTACAGCATAGTTGGGAACATTGAGCAAGCTTATTTATAACATGTCAAGCACGTTCAGTTACTGGCATAGCAGTAGGGGCTTTATCAAAATCAGTTCTCATCCTCTTCATTTGCAAAAGTAAAGGAAAAGACACAAGCTTTAGTTATTCAGTATAAGATTTATATGTCAATGAACATCAAGCTTTATCAACATTATGCTCTTAAGAGCAGGGCTTCTCAGTCATTACTGTGTGTTTGCATCACCTGTGGATCTTGTGACACTGCCAGAAATTCAGGAGACCTGGGCTGGGACCTGAGATTGGGCATTTCTAACAGACTAGACCCAGTGAGGTTGATGCTGCCGGTCCCCAGACCCCACTTTGAATAGCTGAGGTCTAGGATTCAGGAGGCCCAGATTCTAGTCCTGGCTCTGTCATCCAGAGTATGGGCCCAGCATGCTTCCTATGTGCAACTCTGCTATGTTCTGCCATCCAAGGTATGAAAAGCTGTCAGAAAACCACTCACTAACTCACACAGATATGACCAAGGCCAGGTGGCCAGACTCGTGCCTGGGAGCAATCAGTAACGGAGATTTCATTACAGCTCTACCCCTAACGATCCACCCTGTGATCTGGAGGACCAAGTTCCATTTCTATGTGTTCACCAGCTGGCGAAGGAGATGGGAATAGACCCAAAGATCGCAGCTCGTGAATGAACTCTTAGCCAGGTTCCCTTTCCTTTTCATCTGTTCCTCTAACAAATACAAACCAAATTCCTACTCAGGACTAGCTCTAGCCCACCTAAAGAAACTCATAAAAATACAACAAGAAATATTCTTTGTTTCAGTTCCCAACCCACTTCCTTCCATTCTGTGACTGCCCTTCATCCCTCAGGCACGTATATGTATGGACAGATGCCAACCAAAACGGGGCACTGCAGATCTGCTCACTCCCCCTCAGTTAATCTAAAGAGTTGAGCTAGTATAGATTTTTGTTTGTATTGTTAACTCATTTGGACCTTGAGATGTGTAATGACAATTATATATGCAACATGTCTACACTAATGAGTTTGAAGATGCATCCATTTGGAGGCATGCTATGACTAGTGAGCTGAGGCGCTGGCTTCTGGGTGGGAAATTTACGTAGTACATCAAGGAGCGAGCATGGAATTAACCTCGCTATCTCTCTAAAGGAGAAACTGTTCTACCTGCTGCTTTGAGAAATGGTGATTTCTTAAAGGCAGTAGGACTCAGGCCAATGTTACATCTTTAGAACACTCTGCTTTGCCAAGAAGTAGCCTTCACTCAGCTTGACTGAGCAAAGCATTTTTGAGTCAACTGAAACCACCCACAGGGCGTGCTTCCTGGTGCTGCATATGTGACTCCCACAGATCGCATTTGCCTTTCCTCAACATAAATGGAGAAGTTGCAGACTATGTCCAACAGAGCCAGAACTAGCACACTGCCAGTGCCTATCAAAATATGCAAATCCCTGATTAGCCACATCTAAAGAGATTTAAACGTTGCCAGCATATACTTAATACAGAATACAACGCAAGTCATTTATTTTCTAAAGACCTGTGCTAACTAGGGCCTATTTGCACTTTCCCAGCAGAGAATATACATGGGAAAAGCACAAGTCATAATACACAGGTTCAAGGAGAATTTAAGTGTGAACCCACTTCCGCCCAGCTGATTGTCGTTCGTCAGACCCGTTGAGGCTCACTGAGTTTCAGTTTGCTCATGCGTAAAAGAGGGGTACATAGTGCCTGCCCTGTGTACCCACCAAGCATGAAAAGCCTCTGTGAACTCTGAAGGACTCTACAAATGGAAGCTTTCTGTTCCACACAGAACAGAACGAGATCTGCTGTAACACAGTTTGTTTAAAATTAACCTGATGTGGTCCAGCAATAAACACAGACACTAGCATAATGGTAATGATATGATATGCCAGACTGATTAAAATTTCAACCATGCCATCCACCCCCATCTCCTTGGAAAGTTAATGAATTAATGAATCTTTAAAGGACAGTCAGGGAGGCCTTTAAAAGAAGATGCCTTTTTGAGTAAGGAGAGAAAGTGGTAGATTACAACTTAATGGCTTCAGAATAACGGTAATTTCCCTATTTTCCTCACTTGCCTTAGCTCAGCTAATGGCTTCATTAACGGCCACACTCCCCAGCGAATAATAGAGGCCCTTGTCACATCCATCATAGTCACGTCACAATAAAACCAGTTAAATACAATCCAGCTCCCTGTCTCACGCCAGTCAGCGTGAGGAATCAGAATTAGGTGAACAAACCATACGAAAGCTTGTATATTAAATTCCTTTTAACAATAAGCACGCAACAGGCTACTGGTAATAAAACATTAAGTGTATTTATTGTACATGCCGTGTTGAACAGATAACTATGGCAACGATCAGAAAACTGTGAGGATGAGCTGCTCTTTATTACAAGTTGAACGACAATGTCTTTTTATTTCCCTCATTCTAGTTTGATCAGAGTAGCGTATTTTCTCACAATTAGCACAATTGTGTCAAATCTGCAATGTCATATCATAATCTAAAATGTCACTTCATAAAATCACGTTGTTTGAATGACTGAGTTCTTTTTTTTTTCAGTAGCATCTGGTGTAGCTAAAAGATCTTAAATTTTTAGACTTCTTTTTTTTTTTTTTACCCATCTTGGCTACGAAGGGAGAAAGTCAAAGTGAGAAGGCATTTTTGCTTTCATCAAGAATGTCAACGATTTTTACTAATCAAGGTACCAAGTGTGGCTGCTTCACAGCTTTACACTGCATGGGACAGGATTTTGGAAGTTTCAGAAGCACCTCACTGCATGCCTTTTGCACATCTTATGATGAAGCAGATTCTCCATGTGCACAAAGCAACTCCTGGAAGTGAGGATGTTTTAGAAGCTACATTCATTCATTCTGGGCCACTAGGGCACGATTAAGTGTCCTGAAGCAATGACCAGCTGAATGAGACCCTACTGTCCTGAGACCAACTGGGACAGCAGCTACCAAAAATGCTTCATTTACTCCCAGGAAGTGGTGTCTCCTCTAGGGGAAGCTAGGTTGGTATAAATTATACTAAAGGATGACTTCTGTTGTGGCAAGTAGAAATCGAGTGCCTGTGACAGTGTCAGCTTTTCTTTGTCATGTTTTGGTCCTATTTTATAATGCAATTTAATGGGATTCATTTTTAGATCCAGAGGAAAGGTCCAAAAAAAAAAAAAAGCCAATCTTGAGTTGGTCGGTGACAGTCTTTGTTCCTGTCAATATTGTCATCTTTCCCCACCTCTGGCACACAGCTCATTGCAGATCACAATTTGTCCCTTTACTTTTAAGAATTTAAGAAGGTGTTATGCATTTGCAGTGTTTCCCTAATCCCTCCTTCTGGCAATGTAAATATGAACCAGCTGGACTGGGTAAGGTTTTAGGTATTTCATTTTAGTCCTCATCTTGAAATACTGTTTATATTTAACATTTCTCTTTATTACCAAATGTAATATATAAACCCCCTTGCCATTCTCTTGAGTAACCCCAGATTAAGGAAAGTGCACATATTTTCAGCAGATGCCTTACAGTTATTTCTAATCAAAACAAGCTGGTGTTTAGGGCTATGAGAAAAAAACAATACCTTACATCTAGCAACTCAGAACGTGTCCTTCCAAACCAGGAATACAGACATAATCTAACACTGAAACTTTCAAAGTGACATGGTGGCATTTGCCCATAATTAACAGGAAGCAAATGGCATTCTGGAATTCTGAGGGTGAGAGGGAAAGCTACTAACCCGCAGATGCATACTGTATGTCCAAACTGTAAGCCAGGTGGGATATAGTTCAATCTTAGAGAATCTCGGATAGGGAAGGTGGTAGAGAATTTCTGTGTATCTATTTTGTTTCCATTCATTGCTCTGTCTCATCAAAATAATAAAAATAGTATGTAGCTACCATGTATTGAACACCTAATCAATGTCTGGTATTATGATTTCCATGCATATGATTTCTCCCCATTTCACAGATGAGGAAACTGAGAGGCATCAAGGAAAAAGCATGGCTTTGGATCAGACAGAGTTTATTTCCAGTCATAACTCAGTCTCTCAGCTGTGTGATGCTGAGAAAGTCAGTAAACTTCTCTAGGTGTCATTCTGTAAATGTGGAAGGTAAGTCCTACCTTCAGGACAATAAAGATAGTTAAAAAAGGAAAGAACTATGAAAGTACAAGGTACATAATAAGGCCTAACAAATTATATTGTTTTTGTGTGCCCATAACTTTCTTAAAACAAACTAAATTTAAAGGTTGTCCAGAGTTTAAAAAAAATTACAACTCTATAATCCATCATGTGCTTATTGGAGGATTAAAAAGAATTCTAGTTAGTAGTTTGTTTACTGTGTGGAGCCATAACACATCAATGAAGGACCAGCAGGGGACATGATTGGCAGAGGGAAGATAGTTTAAATATCAAATGAATGTCTTCAGAGTGGTTATTAAAGGAAACAGTATAAAAGAGAAGTGACAGGGCTTCGAAGTCAGGCACACCTGGATTCAGTTCTGGAGACTGCCATTTACTTAGCTGTGTGACTTAAATTATCTCTCTGAGGCTCAGTTGTTTCATCTGTAAAATGGTGACTGTCTTCACCTAATAAGTTAGAGTCAGGACTAAATGAAGTTAGGCACGCAGAGCACTTAGCACAAGACCTTGCTCATAGCCAGAATTCCTAAGTGGTACTTATTTGGGGACCAAAGGTTTGTTTTCTTTTAAAATGTTCTTGACTGATCAAATTGTTCTGCCAAGTACATACATAGATAGATTCGGCCAGTGGCTCTCTAGATTCTACTGAGTTGAAATCTTCACTTTAACACATTAAGGTTTGAGAAGCACAGACCTAGTAAAGTGCCTTTCAACCTTGCTATTCCAAGTGTGATCCGGGACCAGCAGCTTCTGAGGCCCCAGCACAGACCTGCTGAATCAGAAATACTGGGGCTGAGCCTGGCAATCTGCATGTTTCTTGCCATCTAGCGACCGTGTTAGGTGCAGTACTTTACAGAAGATACACATTAGGTACATGCCCCCTAACGTCTGCTTGATTTAATTCCTTGATACATAGTCACTACATTAGAAGGGGTAGATTTTCTTGGATTGAGTCAAATATCTGTTTCTGTAGGAGAGACTTTGACAGGAGGTGGGAGGTTGGTCTAATGACACTAGAGGCCACCTTTGGGCAAGGAGAAAGATGACCCGTGTCTGGGTCTATTTATTAACTTGCTTCATTACAAACCATCCACACCTCTGCACGTCCCATGTGGCACCACGAGGACACAACTATCAGAGCTTGCCTCACTGAAAATGACTCATTTTCTACCATTAGTTGGGAGAATTGTTTAATCTTGATGCTACCAAAGGGGCCATTTCTGCTTCTTGCTAAGCCGCTGCCAATTCCTGTTCTGCTGTCAGCACTTTATTTCAGGAGAACAGGGCAAAGGGGTACCCTCATTATCGCCACCTCCCCAAATGAGCAGGGCAGAACTCTATCTGCAGCTGGGAACTAAGCGGCAGGGAGGAGAAGAAATGCACGCTGCCAGAGGATGGGCGGTGAATGGACCTCAGTAAAAGCTCCTGGAAATAAACAAGAACCTACACTGAATGCTACTTTCCCTAGAGTGCCAAGGCGGAATCCAAGGTGCTCCGATTATATAAGCATTCTCTAGAAAGGAAGAACACTTTGGACAAGTTGAAATTTAAAAATATGTTTCTCCTTTCCTTTGCAAATCTACAGCTATGACTGCAGACCAGGCTCTCATGAGCTTACACCTGGACCATGTAAATAATCTCAGATGACCTTATCTTTGATCTCTTGTAACCTAGTGCCCAGCATGTGGGAGGTGTTCAGTAAGTGTTTCTGCCTGTTGATACGTACATCGTGCCTAACCAATGTCTGTCTGGAACTTTATCCAAGTTCACCAAACCTCTTCTTTGACATCTGCTGCCATCTCTACTGAACTGGCTTGTGGGATATTCAGAAGGGTTTTCAATTCTATGATGTCTTTAGAAAAACTCAGGCACCTCATCGTTCATAATATTCTGAATTAAGGTGAAATTAATATATTACTAATATCAATTTGAAAGTTGGGAAATGGGTCCAAAACACTAACCATGAGTTACTCACAGATGCATGAAGAAGGATGACAAATCAAGACTTCTGCTTTGTATTTTGACAAAATGAGGAACTTCCCCTCATGTTTAACTAACTTACTGTATTTTTTTGTAGTTTACCTTAAATGTACTCATAGATCTTATGACAATATTATTAAAAGTGATACCACACATTAATGGTGCTTGAGTTTGCATGGTTTTCCAGATGCATTATATCATTTGAGTGTCACAAATGCTCAGTGGGTTTGGAATGGCAGAGGTTAGCATCTGCATTTCACTGTTGGGGAAACTAAGGTCTAGAGAAATGATAGTTCTACAATCTTTATTCTCTGGATTGTCCAAGGTCACAGAGCTTTTAAGGGGCAGAGCCCAGGCCTGAATGCAGCCTTCCCACCCCAGTTCCACGCCTGCAGTTCATGCAGATCAACTGCTGATGGAGTGCTATATTAAAAGGCTATTTAGTGCAAACATTCGGTTTCAATACTGTCAAATGTATTTCTCATGGTTGCTGTGGCATAAACGTATGGAAATATTTCTATTAAGATAGTTTCTGTTTTGACTATCTAACCTCCCCATCCACCCACCCCGCCCCAAAAAATGTGATTTGTTGTCTCCATTTCTGTCTGTCTGAAACAACAGCTCAACACCTGGCCAGTCTGCAGCTCTTCAGAGGCTAGCCTCCCTTGGCTGCTTCAGCAGAGGGTCCCCAAAGGCAGCTGGGAGATGTTTTCAAATAAGGTAGCAAGACAGACATATATGCCACTTTACTACTTAAATGGCACCAAACACGAAATTCCCAAAGCATAAGTTGTCTCCAAATAGGTGGCTTAGCCTGCAAGTGCACTAGCTGCCCAAATTCGCCTTTTCTGAGCAAAGTTTCAAGTTTAATTAAATTTTCTTTAATTAAAATGCAAATATTCTAGGACTGTAACAATAAATTGTTTACACCAGACTGAGTAACAACGCTCAAAGGCTTTGAAAAAAAAAGTTTCAATTGCAAGTTATAGATTCAGATTTCACTGCCTACTGGGATTGGTAAAGATCTTTTTTTTTTCTTTCTACTGGCTTAATCTGTTTTAAACAAAAGTGCAGATGTCATAAAGGGTATCCAGGATTCACATGTAGAGACTACTATTTCCAAAGTTCATGGCTGCTAAGCCAATAATAAGGCCGGTTCAATGTTGCCTCTTTTGGTTTTGAATAAACTTTTACGGGACTTTTGGTAGCAAAGTAAAATTCAAAACCAAAGCCTGATATTAGTTAATGTTTCCTATAAAGATATTTATTATTCTCTTGACAAAGTTTCAATACGAGTAGTTAAAAATTCTTTTTGCTTAGGATAAAATAATCAATAAATATCTGCATTAGTTTCTTTGTGAAAAAACACTGAGAGAATTTACACCATGTTTCTGTCTCTAGTAACTTCATGGTAGGTTGGGGCCTCTGTGTGTATGGCCAATTCAATTGGCAGCCATTGATGGCACATCGGTGATGCCAACAGCACCATGTAAGGCCCTGGGGGAAGGGACAGTGAATCCCAGTTGAAATCGCAGCCCTCCACGCTTCCCAACAATGTGGAGGAAGTAGCTAGGCACAAGAAGACAACCCTTGGAAGGCAGGTGGTAGCAAGTGTCTAGGGAATGACTAAAGGAGCATGATTTAGGCTCTTCAAGGATGGTAGAATTTTTAAAGAAAAAAAATGTGGGAGTGGGAATGAGGGACAATCCAGGCACAAGGAAGAGTTTCCAGAAGGGGCCAAAGAATTATTTACTGCCCTGGCTACACAGCATCACAGTGGAGAACTCTGACAACATGCCAGTGGCAGGTCACACCACCAGAAGAGTGATTCCACTGGCCAGAGTGAAGGGGGCATGCAGCCAGGCTGGAGAACTGCAGCAAGAGTTATGGGGCTGCAGGCCAAGGCAGTGTGGTGAATGGGGTGGGCAGCTGGGCTAGCAGCCATGGGGACAGTGGGCAGGCCCTCCGGTCTTCTATATACCACTCATTTGAGACACGAGAATAAAGAAATCAAGGAAAGAATAAAAGAACCACAATGACACACTCAGGGTCCATGGTAGCTCCATAAGTAGAGACCTGGGAGGTAGGATAACTCTGCCTTCCTGGAGGTCTTTTCACTCTGGGAGCAGGGGAGAGAGGTGAGTAAGTAGGGGTAGAGTGACCATACTTATAAGTAGCCAGATTTGACAAAAGAGAATATAGGATTCCCAGTTAAATTTGAATTTCAGATGAATAACAAATTATTTTTTGGTATAAGAATGTCCCATGCAATATTTGAGGCATATTTATACTTCCAGATAAGAAAAGGATGGAAGTAGACTCTGTATTATGAAGGCTTTTAAATGCCAGTCTTGGGAGTTCAGACTTGATTTTTAATACTGAAATAATAACTTTATAAGAAAAACTACAACAGTGGTGGTGAACAGAGATTATTAATTAGTGAGTATTATGCGGTACATCCTTGTCTAGAGCACCTCATAATTAAGTCAAAGTGTATCTATTTAGAATATTGGCATATGTCTTAAGTGATTTGGGGAAAACCATTGTGTACTTGAGTTTGAAAAGTACCCCATGACTTAGGAACTATGAGTATGTATCCCCATTCTACAAATGAAAAAACTGAGGCAGCAAGAAGTTAAGGAACTTTTCCAAGGTCACCTGGCTAGTAAGTAGAAGAGTCAGTGTCTGAATCCATATCTCTGTGGTCACAAAGCCATGCTTTTTATCATTTCCCTGCATGAAATCTCAGGATGTCATTTGTGGGGCCATCCTATTCCACTGAGTAAGCAGGTCACGAGGTTGAATCCATGATTTAGAAATGAAAAGGAACTATATTGGCCAATCTAGGATAGCCTAGACAATTCAATAAAGTTTTGAGGATCTAAATTGTCTAGGTAGACAACAAATCCAAAAAGAAATATAACATTATCAGACATCTTCCAGTACCTACCAAATGAGAAATATTTTCATTTTGTCATCATTAATACTGTATGTCCCAATAGGAACAGCTAACCTTTATTAAGTGACTTTTATGTGCCAGACATTAATTTATTTAATCCTTATAAGAACCATATGAGGTAGATACTCTGTTATTTTCATCATTCACAGATGTGGAAACTGAGGACTAAAGAATTAAGTGACATATCAAGAGCCACACAGCTCCACTGGGAGAGTGCTATCTAGTGCCATAGTTTCAGCTTAAATCAACATATGATGCTGACTTTTAAATACCTTGTTCCATTAACTAAGCCATAATTCATGCCATTTATATATCCTTTTCAAGTTTCCAAAGAGTTTTCCCATATGGGTACCATTTGATCCTCATGGTGGCCATAGTTGAGGACACTCAGACACAGAGAGTTTGAACAATTTGCTTAAACCATGAAGGTGGCCCTAGAGAGAGGACTTTGGGCTCTTGTCTCGATGCTGACTCAGCATTGCACTCAGTCATCCTATCTTAGAGATGCAACAAAGTTTGGACTCACATCCCAATGCACAGCTTCACCTCTTTCATTGGAGGTAGAATTCTATTCAAATTCGTCGACTCTGAATGATCCCATGAGTTAGTGTGAATTTGCAAAGTACAGACCTTGCTATAAAACCTCACTTTCCCCCAATGGATTTAGCCAGGGAAGTGGAAAATCTGGCAAAAGTAACACCAGGGATTAAATTAAGTGTGGTTTGCAAAAGAAAACCAAAGAACTAAATGAGTTGTATTTTAAACCAAAATGTTTGAACTGAAAAAGTCCTTTAGGAGATTTACCACTCATTATTAAGATATTAAGTAACAAATAATGAAGTTAATAAAGATCACTTGCTATGAATCTAGATTACCCAAATTCATTGGCGATTAGAGAAACTAAAATGCAATAAATCACCAAAGGCTGACATGATCTACTCATCGCCACAATGTCATGTTTCAATGTTAAAATCATTATGACACTTGCAAATCATAATTTACACATTCCTTCACACCATAAATTTTTTTGGTGAAAGAAGGATTTATTTTCCTCTCATAATTATTGCATCAATGTGTTTAACCTTTGCATCTGAAAAACCCAAGTCTGAATCACAGAAACAGAAAATCCGTTGGCCTTGAGTTGTGTTCATTGATAAGAGACCATGATTACAGGTTCCTGTCTTTCAGAGAAATGGGTTAAGATGAGTTCTTCCAGCGTTAGCCTTCTGTGAAGCACCATTAAAAACTAGCCAAGCTGCTCAAGACACCAACACTTAATAATTTAACTAATGTTTTATAGAGTATAAAGATGGTGTTCCAACCAAACTGCTAAATACACACACATAGTTACCAGGACACTATTGTGTTAAAATATTTATGTATGTCTGATTTGGAAAAAAAAAACATCATATGCCAGGTTAAAAGCATACACAACTGGTTTGACTAAATTGGGGCTGAATTTCTCATCTATATATCTAGGAGGCTTCTAAAATTACAATTACCTTCTAGTATTCTGCTCAAAAAACAATGAGATGACTTAACTCTTACTACATTCTACTTCTTTTTCAAATATTCTTAACTACATCTTTCCAAGTGCTCTCCATTCAGCTTTACTTATCTGTTTTCACCTTTCTAAATAACTTTCATAAAGAATGTCTATGTTAATGGACAGGGGCTCTATTTTTTTTCTGAATAAACTGTCATAACACCATTCCTTGACCATTCTTCCTGTGTATGTGTATTTTGGTTGTGGTGCATATGGTTAAATAAATCTTAACTGAAATGCACAATAGTGTCATCTACAACCAATTACCATCAGCAATTGCTTTGTAAACACTCAACAATAAAACAATTTATTTTAGTGAACAGAGTCTGTGTCAGTCCAACATTAAGTTAAAAAATAGCATGGAATCCACCTCAACCACAGTCGTTCTTAATTGCTACTCAATTTGCATAATTTATACAAATTAATGTAGACTCAATAATTAGCATTTTCATATGGTTTATTGGAATCTAAAAGGCATAACAGTATGGTCTGTTACCAATCTGAACATGTTTAAACAATATGTTTTGTGAGTCACTGGCATCTTAGCTTTGCACAAAATGGGAATCAAAAAAGTACAAATGTCAATTTGTATGTTCTGCCTTTGCTGTGTTACTAAATCTAGATTTCATCGATGTACTTTTTGGTGATGATGATGAACTGATTAAAATCCACCTTCAAAGAGTCTTAACACTTGACTAAATAAGACGAGCAGACACTAGTCCAATATTTTATGTTTTTTGAAAGGACAATTCATAATCTCTTGTACATACTTATTCTTCCCACATGTGTACACAACCATTATAAAAAATAAATAAAAATAAAACTTGAAGCTATCCAGCTGAGTTGTGCAGCATTTAAAGCAACCAAATATGTGATCTCTGGTAATAAAAATACAAATATCTCCCACTTATTATATAGACAGACAGATGCTATATAGCTATAACATTTCCAAAGATAAAACCAATAGTTGGAAAAGCACTAACCCTTCACCACCACCCCACACATGTTTATACATTGCTTTATAGTCCAAAAGTGCTTTCACCTACACCACCTCTTCCAGCCTTCACAACAACCCCATCACACAGATGAAAAGGCTGAGGCTCAGAAAGATATCATGCCCCTCCTTCCATGTCATGCCTTACCTATAAGAAGTGGTCATACATGAATGAACAAATGCTTATATTCCTCTTGCACCAATGGAATTCACTGTAGCACTGGCAAAGATGTTAATTATATCGTATTTTCTATTTAAGGTGTAAGGTAAAGGACAGGTTGGGAAAACAAGACTTGTATATCATTACTACATGGAAGAAAGAGTTGGAATACATTCAGAGTTCTGCAACATGATAGTTCATTTTATTTGGATCAGTACTAAGTTTAATTGTCTTCTGTTGTGAAGTTGAATAGTTAGTCCTCCTAGTAAATTCAATGCATTGTAAAGATTATTTCAGATGGGGGACGGAAGGCAATGTGGCGTCTGGGTTCATCACCACCCCATTATCCCAAAGTGCATCTGAATGTTATGTTTGGATTTTTACTATGTATATATTACTATATAAATATATATATAATTACTATCTAATATGTATATTTTTACTAGATATATTGCTTTAATCTTTCTGATATTCCTTTAATAAAGAAAGTATGTTTTAATAGACACAAGTTATTTTTCTGAATGAACTACCATTAAAATCATTTTTCCTGTGTGTCTACCTATAGAAAAAGAAAAATCCAGGGCAAAGTTATCGTTTGTTTTCTTTTTTTCCTCATCACTGATTCCCAGAGGACTCATTTGAGCGCCTTGCAGATAGTAGACACTCAAACATTTGCTAAATGATCGAATAAAAAAGGATAGGAGGTTTTAAGCTTTAAATTCTTTCACAAAAATAGTCAGGGTACCACATCCACAGGCATTACTTATTGAGGGCCAATTCATTTTACACAAGTTCCAATGTACCCATTTACTAAGTATGGCACTAATTTGTTTCCCTGAATTCCATGAGTCCATTCTTAAAATTTTTGAGGCTTAAAAATTAAATGAAACACAGGTCTTAGATGTCAGCACCTGCTGGTGACATGGGGAAATGCAGCTCAACAATTCTAGATATTGTAAGCATGCTACAAGAAGAGCTAAATGACAAGAATCACAATCAGAGTAAGAAGATATGAACATATACAGTTAATTCTCACAAAAAGAGGAAAATATGGGAAGGGAATAAATATACTCGCGTTATGAATGGTCTGCAAAATCACCCAAGGCAATACTTGCGAAGTCGTCTACCTTGGAAAATGTTTTCAGCTCACCAAATAGGAGATTTCTTGGCATTTTCCTAGTACAATAATAATTTTAATAGTAATGATGCATTATAATATTGATTGAGCACTTATTATGTGCCAGGTATAAGATTATAGAATAATAATAATAGTTACCATTTATCAAGCATCCACTCTTCAATTAAAACGAGTAGCAAGACTGCCTGCAGATGACCTGAGGATAGTAAATATAACAGCAGCTAATATTTCTCGAGTGCTTAGTATGACTCAGGAATTGTTCTAGATAGTTTATATGCATGAACTCATCTAACGCTCGTGAGAGCTCTGTGAGGTAGGCTAGGTTATGACCACATGCCAAGCACACTTCTCAGCCCTTTTACATATTAACTTATCCAATACCCACAACTACCCCAAGAGACGAGTGTTAAAACGATGAGGAAGCTGTTCCAAGAAAGTCACTTATGTTGCTTCATTTCCAACAACAGAGGTAAAGAAAAATGTTCCAATTTTGTTTTAATAACCTTTGTGACCACCTGGTACTACTTAGGAAAATCTGGGTGGGTTTTCAAGATGACTCATTCTTTGGTTTGGAAACCTGGTTTGTGAGGGTGCTAGAAACTTCAAAGTGGGCTGCCATGTGGCGTGACCACTACTACCCTCGGCATAACTCATTTACTCTTCTAACCTCACTAGAGGATCTGTGTAACATCAAAAGGTTGTTCGAAAACCATTTCTCATCAGAGACAAGAGAATAAACATGCACCCAATTTATCACTTCTTCAAGCTAGGTTTTGATATGTTAACAACCATCAGTTAAACAAACAAATGATTAGGTTGAGAACAGAAATGTCAACAGTTGCTGTGGCTGTGTTTATCTGCACTCTGTGTTTTTGTATAAAGGCCCCAGATCACAGAAACAGAAAAGGTGCCAGAGAGATTCTCTGGTCCCCCTCCAGAAGCTGAGGCTCAGAGCCGGTGGGAGGTAGAGCTTTGTCAATGCAACCTAAGGCTCTTGCCTCCTAGTCTAGTGCTCATTCAATAATAACAGACAGCCTCGTGCCATCATCAGCGGTTGATGAAGGACTGCAGGAAAGCTCCAGTAAAATGGCAAGAATCAGGAGGCCAGGCAAGGCCAGCCTTGGGCTAGAATAGATTTTCTTATTAGTTAAGGAGGCCAACAAAGCATCCTGGAGAGGACACTGGTGTTCGCTTCCATCAGCACCCTGGAGCGGACAACAGGTTCGACTTTCCACTGCTGTGTATGTGTGTGAAAATCTTGATGTTCAGTGAGGTTTCAGATGTGGGATCTGAGACCGTATCTGCATTAATATGATTTTAGGTTATGATTTTTGATTTTATGAGCAGAAAAAGAAAACTAAAGAAGTTCCTAAAGGAAAGTCTTTAAAGGAATTAATTAGCATTTGATATTTCTCACTTCAATCATTTGAGTAATATTTGTATAGGTGTGCATATACACGTATATGAAAAAAATTAAAAATGGGGCTACTTGCACTCAACATACTGAAGTTGAAGCAAACTACATACCCAGTCGTGTTAACTTTCTGAATGAAAATAACATTCATGTGGCTTTTTAAATACACTGGTTTAAGTGAGTTGAGAAATGATGGTTTCTTTTAGAAATATCCATTGTTTTAAACTACTATAGCTACTTAGATGTAAAAAGAAAAAAAGCCAATGAACTGAAATGAATCCAAGAAGGGATTGGGAAGGTGCTGCCTCCCTGCTCAGTTCCAGAAGCTTTCCTGATCTGGATGATTTCCATAACATCGTGCCCTGTACCAACTTCCACTCTCTGCCTTTCAAACACTTGTGACCAGGAGTTTGCTAAGGCCTAAGACTGTACACGAAGAACACCACGAGAAGTTCACTAACAGATATGTGTACTTCACACCTAAAGACAGATGAGCACGGAAAATACTTCTTTAATCAAAAGTACGAAAGGATGACTTATTTTACAAAATGACTGATTTCCATTTCCCTTTAAATAGTAAACTCACCACAATAAGTTAAAAATACTATGTGATGTACTAACCTGCTAAAGGTTTTCTAAGTAGACAGAATACATCAAGTAAGGCATACCCATAAGGGCCAATACTAAATTAATGAATCCCTTAAGTTTTTATTGTCCTTCTTGTTCTTCCTTTTCCAGAGGTAAATTTAAAAAGTAAAGTGAATTACAATAGTCTCTGCTCTTCTCCCATTACAAAATTGTTATTTGGCATAAAATATTTGGGGCATATCAAGGAAATTGAAATTTACAATTATAGGACACCACCTATGGTTGGTGGAATCGTCACCTTTTTAGACCAGATAGAGGCAAATGGTCATTGGGGAGGTGGTCAAGAGAAGCAAGTGAAGGGCTAGTGTGTACACTGTCCCTCCATTGTTTTTCTGCAGTCAGGAGGAGAATCAAATCAACAGGAGAAATGGAATATAGAGGCAAGCATATCCAACCCAGAACTAGAGTTAGGGCAAGCAGACAAGATGGCCTCAGGTACCCTAGAAGGGCCCCTATGACTGTTCCAGAAAATTAGAGACATAAATGAGTAGACAGGAAAAGAAGAGGGGACAACAATCCTCATCTCTTTTTTAAAACTTTTTTTAAATTCAAATTTCCAGCAAAGTTGCAAGAATATTAAACAAAAGCCCATATACTTTTCACCCAGTGTAGGTCGCAGACATGATGCCCTTCTACCTCTAAATCCTACAGTGGATATTTCCTGAAACTATAAACATTTTGTCACATAACCACAATAAAACGATCTGGAAATAAACCGATACTTTTAGTTCTATTTTAAAATAGAGTTTTATTTAAAATTTAAAATTTTCCAATTGTCTCAATAATATCATTTATAGAAAAAACAAAAAGGGTCAAGGAGCTAGTCTAGGTTTATGCCTTACATCTAGCTGCCATGTCTCTTTAGTCCCCTTTGACCTGCAACAGTTCTTTGGTTCCCTGTTTTCCATGACCTTGACATTTTTGAAGAATACAGGACACTTATTTTGTAGAATGCTCATCAGTTTGGGTTTGTTGTCTAATGTCTCTTTAGGATTAGATTCAGGTTACACATTTTTGGCAGGAATAACACAGAAGTGATGGTGTGTCCTTTTCAATACCTCATATCAAAAGGCATATGAAATCAACCTGTCTCAATACTGGCGACAGTACCTTTGATCACTTGGTTAAGGTGGTACTTGCCAGGTTTCTCAACTGTCAAATTACTAGTTCTTCCTCTTGCAATTAATATTTTTTCCAGGGAGATACTTAAAAAATCTGTAAATATCTCATTACTCCTCAAACTTCCAACCACTGCTTTTAGAAACCAACAATGATTCTGACTGGAATGAATTTTTCACAGGAGTGTGCGATTGAGCTAATAAGTAAATATATTGTGGATAATGAGAGCTAGGTTTTTCAATTTTAGAGATGAGAGTTACCAGTAAGAAAAAAAAGGAGAAGACTGCAATGCGGTGGTGGTTGATCGTAATAGGTAATATTGGAATGACATCATAGTATTTTAATATATATGTAGATGCACAGATATAGAAATAGATATAGGTATGTATGCACGTATGTATACATGTATATACATCTATAAATATCTCCTAGCTCTGTCTGTTAAATGGCCTAGAAATAATGACACTCAGGTGGTGAAAAGCATACCTAGCCCACACATCTTGTTCTCTAAATACCATTTTCCAATAAAAGGAATCAAGGTCCCTAAGAGAAATGGCTGATTCCAGGGCTGAAACAGAGAAGCACAAGATAAGTCTGGAGTATCTCATTGTGTCAGAAATTAAGGAAGAGCTCCAAGATAAAAAGGACACAGGACCCAACTTAAAGAGGCTCCTGCTGGTCAAGTTGGGGACAATTCGTGCATCAAAATAAATAAAGAGGTTGTGATATTGTACTATAGTTTTGTAAGATATTACTATGTGGAATATTGGGTAAGGGTACACAATATTTCTGTGTATTACTTCTTGCAACTCCATATGAATATATAATTATCTCAAATTTCAAAAATCAATAACTATAAATAAAAATAGTAATGTATTACAACTCATTGAATAAGAATCCAATTAAGTAGATAAATCAATCTAAGAGCTTAAAGTAGATTTTTTTTTGCCCTTATTTCCCCTTCCATTCAGGCCAACATTTTCTTGCTCACTGAAGATTATTTCAGTGAGTGAATCAGTTGCTGAGATTGCTCTCAGAAACACCTGGAGATGTCACTGGATCTAAGTATTTGTCTCTGTGAGTGGGGACTGGTGTGTCTTGGCGATTTCAGAGTTATGGAAATCCTGAACCTGGCACCTGGTGTTCTGTGGAGATTCTGAGCATTTGGAACACTTAGTACTTTCAGGTTTCTTATATGTCATTTCAGTCTGCTAACGCTGGGTCTTCATGTACACATGTGGAACAAAGTGTTGTTGCTTCTTTAATTCATCATCTAAGTGGATGAATTGTTCAGAATGTTCTCCCTGTCTTTCGCTGTGGATTTCACAATTCAATTTTTGTTCTACATTTAAAATCTTTACAATTATGGCTTGGGTGTGATCCCTTTCAATAATTCTATAAAATACTCAAGTGCTAACTTACTACATGTAATATCCATCTTTTTATAGCTATATCTATAGGTAGATAATGATGAAATCTATAGCCAAAAACTAATGAATATTTATGAAGTCTTCTTTTCTGATTATTTAAATATAAATTATTTATATATAATATAGATAAGGCAAATGCCCACACCTGACTAATGGCACTGTGACCTCTGAAAGTTGGCTAATTTACTAGGCTGAGATTATTACTCACATGCTTGGATAGTGATAGTTTAGAGATAAACATTGTGATTTTATTGGTTCTTTATAAGCTTTACCATTAGCCAGACCTTTGTGATTAAAGTCAATATTAGTTATACAATATTGACATTGGCTGTAGTTTAGATTTTAAATGTTATGTCAAAGTTCTTTTAATGCCTTATGTTTGGTTAAGAAAGGAAAAAAGAAAACCAGTGATTCTAACACCAGTGTCTGTCTGTCTGTCTGTCTGTTTCTCCCTTTCTCTCTTTCTCTCTCTACCCGCCTCTCTTTCACACACACACACATAGAGAGAAATTAAATTTTTGTGCGTATTTCATACAGTTGGCAAGGTCAATAGAGCAGGAAAATAGTACCTGAATTATTTTTTCCTAATAGAATTCTGACATGTCTGTTTTTCACTTTTAACAAGCTACAATTAGAACTGCAGTTGAAGCTTTTTGTATGGGTAATTTGCATTCTAAAAATACTAGAAAATTCAACTGACCTAATTTTGCAAAACTTGTTCCCTTAGAACAACACTGAAAAGGGAGAGGTGCCCACAACAGTTGTCGACAAAGCAGCCTGAGTATTTTATAAGTGAGAGCTCAAATGGTGATGTGGGCTAGCAGTCACAACCTCGAGGCAAGAGGAAGGCAAACTCAGTGTCCCAGGACATCACACTGCCAGCTCTTTGGAAGGCATCAGCACCTGGATAGAAAATGTCTCTGAGTCTACGTAGGCAAACAGCCCTGAGAACGGGAAAAGCGTTCTTTACACTGAGCTTAGATGGTTATATGTTTGTCAGTTCAGACTTTGTTTCTACATACCTTTGATGATGGGAATATTCTGGAAAATTCTACGTGACTAAATATTAATGGAAATCAAATATCCAGGGATCCTTTTTTAGTCCCTTATATCTTTATTTATGAAAATGTTTTAAACTGGGGAAGGAGGTTGTGCTAGGAAAAGAGCTCAGCTCTACAGCCGAATTCATGAGTGAGACTGACACGTTAAAAATAATTTCCTTTGGGAATTCCATATGGTACATTTGGAAAGGCAAGTTTTAATACCAGGTTCCTGGGGAAGCACTTATCTGAAAGCAATGAAGAGATGAGAAGTAAACTGAACCATTAGTCTACAAAAATAGGATATTTCTGGAAAGTATAAAGTCATACAAACTGTTCTGGAACAGTATTTAAAATGGATAAATTCAAAATGGAAAAGCAAAAAATATATTACCTCCTCTTCGTTTGAGGGGCATGCATTTGTTTTTACCCTTTCCCCTTGTATGAAAAGGCTAAGTTGTAGGAGGGATGCAGATGATTCTCAAACCACAAAGATGAGAGAGAGAGAGAGAGAGAGAGAGAGAGAGAGAGAGAGAGAGAGAGAGAGAGAGAGAGAGAGAGAGAGAGAGAGAGAGAGGAGAGAAAGGGAGGGGAGGGAGAGAGAGTGGAGGGGAGGGGAAAGAGTGAGGGAGAGAGGGACAGGGCGAGGGAAGAGGAAGAAGGGGAGAGGGAGAGAAAGGGAGAGAGAAAGAAAGACAGAGAGAGAGAGACTTTTTCATAATCTGTACATCAGTACTAAAATGCTAACAGTACATTTAAATGGCAAGAAAGAAGGGTTCCTTCTGTGGCATCATATGCTTTCAATGAGAATCATAGTGCCTGACAGCTAAGAACCACTTTGAAAATATGAGGATGGGGTGGGTGCCTTTATAAGTCAAAACACAAAAAAATATTTCTCTTTCCTTGACCACTTTCCTCATCCCTGCCTAGATGATTACCCTGAGGAGTATGTCATTTCTTTCTCAATCTGGAGAAATGGGATCCAAGGATTTTCTGAAGTGGTAAGAGGGCTGAAATATCTGCTATGAACTACACAAAAGAGAAAAGAAATGCAGTTATAATTCACTTTTAAAATTGCATAATTTTTAAACAGCCAAGGAACAGAGATTAATATTTGGAGATTATTTTCAGATCAGGTGTTCCAAAATTTTTTTTGCTTGAAATCAAACAAAGCAGGCTCTGACTTTGATCCAAATTTCAAAAAACTTCTTGTAAATGGTTGCTAACATCTCTATCTGTGCTGCAAGAGAGCTATTTTCACTTGAACTATACGGTATATAATTGAAGTCAGAACTGTAAATCACTCAGCCATCTGTCCCTAAGCTGTCACAAATCATACATGGAAGAGCATATGTATAATGAAAATAGACTTACAAACTTTTTAGACTTTACATGCTTCTGAGTTAATTAACCCTCTGTCCCACACGTTTCCAAGATTCTTCAACAATACATTTGATGAATCGGTTTAATTACATGAATGGGGTTTGTGTGTATGTGTATGTTTTACAGTGTCACTTTTAAATTCTGAAGGAAAGCATGCAATTGACTTAACGTTTTCACTTATAATGAAACTAAATAATTTAAATTACATACTGAGCCTAGATCTATTGGCCTCATTTTGCTCATTTGGTTATTAATGTTGAAAACAGATATTAGCATTAACAGTAACAGTGATAGCTCACTCTCATCTTAATGAAGATTTATATGCATATACATCACCCTTGCATTCCGCAAAGATCCTGCAGGGAGTGTTTTAATGACTGGAGTTAAATTCCAATTGCAGGGATGTATTCTCAATGCTATCGCCACACAGTTATATATCAGGAGAGTTGCATGAGTTCTCTGCCTTGGTTTCTCCTTTTGTGTGTTTGCATGTGTTTGTGTGATCATATATTCCATTTTTTATACCAAGATATCGGAATGGTTTATAAATGAATATGTATCAGAGGCTCAAGTTGCAATAAATGAAAATATAAATATGATCATACCGACAAGATAGGAATACTTAATAAAATAGAGTTGTTGAGGTTTTTTGCAGAAACTGGGACAGAGCTAGCGATCCCATTCTTGCCTAACCTGTCAGTCTAAATGCATTTCACTCATAAGTAATTGCTGGGCAATTATACAATTGTATAAGCAACCATGTAAGCAACTGTGCCCTACAGGCTTTTGAAAGAACTGATGTGGGTTTAAAATTTAACTCCTACTCAATGTAGCCCTAGAACAAATAGTAAAATACTGAATATGAAACTGAAAAGGTCCCTGTACCATGGCCCCAGCAGGAAGGAACCAAAGTTTTACCTCTAAGCCTTTTTTCTGTTGCTTTGTAAATACGAGGTTTCCTGTTTCCACAAACAAGTGAATGCATGCTCAGTGAGCCCATTCTCACCTCTTAATACAAAAATCCCAAGAAAACAAACATAATGCGAAACTGTCCTTATCACCAGATGGAGTAGAGATAAGAGCTGGTCATCCTGCCCCGTGCAAGGGTGCGCATGGCCTCGTCAACCGCCTCTGAGACAGCTCTCGGAGTTAAATAGAGAAAGGTGTGCACCTGCAGTCTTTGGAGAAGAAGTGAAGACTTTAGGTCCAGCGGGGGTAACCCATGTTTCCTCTTGTCATCGGGACAGGTGGCCAGCAAGTACTAGCCACGGTTTAACTATTTTGCATTAGCACTTTTTCAGGGCGTGTAGTAAAAGAACAACAGGGAAGATAGTGGAGGCCCAAAGCAAGCTGGAACCCACTGGGACCCAGGGAAGCCAGCTGCGCATTCTCGTGCAGCTATCAGCAAAGAGGGAAAGTCCAGCTTGCTGGTGACGCTGTGACAAATGCTTGCACTCTGGCAGAGGTTTCAGCTGAGGTTCTCTAACCCTGTTTATTGTCCTAATGTGGCAAAGGCATGAACTGTGCAGAAAGCTGACACAACTGCAAGAGTAGAACGGTGTCCGCAGAGGGAACGAGACCTGTTCACGGATGGAATGCTTTTTAAGTGGTTTTACGTTCATAGAGAAGGAGCACGAGTGGTGGGAGTCCCAGACATGACTCATTTGGCTTCTCTATCCTTTTTTTTTACATAGAATCTGCACATTCACATGCTATAAAAATAAGAGTTTACATTCAGGTCAAATCTGATCTGAAATATTCATGTGCAATACCATGTGGCCCCAGCAGAAAACCTATGAGGTCAGTGACCCCCTGCTTTCACATCAGGACAAATCCAGGCATTGGCACTGTCAGGTTTAGAAATCCCTGGAGATCTCACACACACACACACACACACACACACACACACACACACACACGAATATATAATTGCTTCTGAGATCTCCTTAATGTTTATGATAGGGAGGAAATGTATCTTGATAACAAAAATGAGCTCATATAACATACATTTCAGTGATAATTACTAAAAGTAGACATATTCCTTTTTTTTTTTTTTGAGAAATCTTAGCAAGAGGAAGGCAAAAGTGTTTTTCTTCCCCAGGCTGTGGAAACTCTGTGACATATATCTGAATGTACCTTGAGTTTGAGTAATTACTAGAGCCTATATCGGGTTTGCAATTAGCGGACCCTCTGTGACCTCACAGGGTTCAGAAACGTTGACAGTAGCACCATCAGAGTCCCCCCTGGGATCATACCTGGTGATCTGGCTCCACACTCCTTTGCCCACAACAGGAAGGCCTGCTGCTCTCAAGCCAATCCCATGAGGAAGAAGCAAGTTTAGTCAACTTCCATTCAAAGTTCATTTTCAGTGCATAGCAAGCCATGTACTGATGAATGGCTATACAGCCTCAGTGATGTACGCCCCCTTTATTCTCCACTCAGCTGTTTGCCTTCCACACAAAGACTTCTTCTCAGGGGCACTGTTTGGGTCATTAGAGAATGGGGTTGTCAGACGGCTTTGTAATTGTAACCATAAACAAATTACTTTAGGAAAAAGGCCAGAGCTACCAGCAGCCATCAAAGAGATTTGTCAAAACTGCTTCTGATTATTTTCTTATAATCAGATTCCTTATTAAATAGAAAAAAGAAGTAACTGCAGGTGAAACGATGACAGTTTTTGCAAAAGCTTTAATGTCTAAAGTAAGAGACAGCTATAGCCGAGGTACACAAGTTTTTTCCACTTTAAGACATTTATTTCAGATGGCAAAGGAGAACAAACGTCTCTCTTCTATAAAGGTTTGAATGAAAGTTCTGGTTAAAGAGAGTTAATTCCGGTTATTCAGATATTCATTCTATTGTATCCAAAAGGGAGCTGGCTGATCCAGTGTCAAAAAGAACCAGAAAAGCCCTGTGACCTGGTAAGTCCAGTCAACCCAGTACAGAAAAATGGGAGCCCCCTGGCACACTGTGACTAAGGAACTCAGAACTGAACTTGACCCTGCTGGGCATTTGGGTTTGTTTACCCTCGGAAAAATATGCCTTTCTTACAGGAAGTAGGAGTGGGGCTGGTGGGGAAGGTTTTAAAAAGCTTATTTTAAAAAATGCACAAAAGCTTCTAGAACATCAAATGGCTCTTACAAAACAACATTTTGATGAGTTAAGTGTAAATGAATCAGAAACATATGGGTTACATTTCCCTCCAAAAACACAGGGGTCTCAAAATTAAAGAGGAAAAAGGGCTTGGGGCAACGTGCATTTGAGTTTTCCCTGAATCCAAAAGCATTTGAAATAGTTCTAGACAAGCAGCAGGCCCAGAATGCATGCTGGACATTAAGGGGTTTTATAAGTTTGAAAAATGTTGGATAGTTAAAGTTCCCTCTTTGAAGAATCTCAGATGTGAGCTAGTTTTATATGATTTTTTTCCTTTAAAGGCACAAGTGTTCGGGGCAGCTGGCATTGATTATTTTATTCTTGAAAAAAAGAGTGTTTAAAGTAAACTGATGGCATAATTTGTTTAGACAAAACAACCCTCGAGCAGACAAAAAGGCTAACGGACTAAGAAAGGTTGTTTGTATATATGGGGGAGGGAGGCAGGATAGGGTATCAGAACCAGATATCTTAGTTCAAGTTTCGCAAAAGCCTAGAATGTAAAGATAGTTTATGTATGCAATCATGTATGTATGTGTACATATATGAGTATATAAATGTGTGTATATACGTATATTTGTGTATGTATACACACTATACACACACAGATAAACATTATTACTATGTTATTTTCTCAGATCTCTAAATAGCCCATTCTAACATCATTAACTGATGCCACACACATAGTAGGTGCCCTGGTACATGGACATGGGGACAGTTAAATTCCTATCTGAATTTTTACTCTCTCCCTTGCTCTCTAATTCATAGTCTCTTCCACTTTGTATTATTCTCATATACACACGAGTGGGAGACATTTACTACAAACCAAACTGAACTAGAAATTGCTACAAGTGATTTCACTAAGAATGTGTTTAAAGACTGTAATGTGTATTCCATGATGTTATGAACAAAGAAGAAGATGCTTAGGTTTTATTTTGAAAACACAGAAAGTGAGGGAATAAGAGGGGGATAAATATACGTTCTCCATTGCAAGAATGTTAACATCTCACTCTTGACCTTGAGAACAGTTAACCAACTCCTGTAACAAGCATGTCAATAACCAAATGGAATAAGGTCCCTGCACTAAGTCAAGAATGGAAGAATGAGGAGGAAGTTAGCAGCCACTAACTTCACTGCCTCTATTTATAAAAGGTACCATTACAACATCCATAGGAGGTAATAGTAAGCAATAGGCTCCATTTGTTAAGCATCCAAGTGAGCCCCCCTCCCCAAAAATTAACACTCTATATGCCAGGGAGTCCCAATCCTTTTAATTAAAAAAAAATCAGTTTGCAATGTTAATGCTATTTTCACTGTTGTTGTATTTTATGTTGCAACAATCTTCTTTTTGTGCCCCCATCACATCTCCCCTACCCCAAATCAGGCAAACTATCATGACCTATATATTTCTAAAATTTAAAGTGATTTTAATATGATTTGATTTGAGCATTATTTTCTGACAATTTCAAGCTTGAGAGTCACAGCCAATGCCCCTACACTGTAGTTTCTCCTACGGGATTTTAAAGCATCATAAAAACTCAGCAGTTGAAACGGCGTCAAAGATCATCTAGTTCAACCTTTATCTAATGCTGGAATCCCCTCTACAACATTCCTGAGAAGGGTCATCCCGCCTTAGCTTAAAGGCCAGACATACATACTCCTCTATCTTCGACTCCACAAGGTAACTCTACTTCAGTGCAAAGTGACCAAATACCACCCACCACCCCTTCTTCTCCCCTTCAAAGCTCAGCAGTATGTGGGGTCACTGCTCAGGGCAGAGCATAGAGAACACTGGCTCATAAAGGTCTCACCTGACACTCAGTAAATGACCCCTAGTCACATATAACTTCTCTTCCAGAAGAGAGAGAGCATACCAACAAAGCACTGCAAATACAACATAGCACTGCCCAATTAAATATAATAAACTTCTTAACACAAAGGCTGTCATCTGTCACCCACACTGATAGTCAAGGTGGCTCTCTGGAAGAGAACAGCTGGCTCTGTTTGGCCTTATTAACAAAATCCATACTCCAGTGCCAAGACTAGACCAAAACAAAATGGAATCTAAAGTCTCCTTAATTGGCTATTCCCGCAAGTCAAGATGAGTCCCTGGTCTGGATTCTAAACTAAATATTTATAAAAAGCATTTGGTAGCAAGAAGCTATTCATCTTAGGATGCCCCATTAATAGCTGTGACAATGACGTGTGAGAAAATTATTTTCTAGTCTAGAGTCCCTTTAGGCAAAAGAATCTCTACTGTACAGTTGAATTCAGGGCTTCATAATAAGTCATTAATAGTGCAGTACAGGAAGTGGTTTGTTGAATACCGACTGAAAGGTTGCAGTCATCAACAACGTGGTGCAATGTTACAGGGGCTACATTTTGAATTAAGAGTCTTTTTGTGCAACAGGTGAAAATAATGAGGACTAGACACAAGAAAATATTCAAGGGAGCGTTGGGTCAGCCTAGCCTCCTGGCAGCCACAAAGAAAGCCAGATGCCCTGTGCTGTGAGTTTCAACATATGATTGATGACTCAAGCCCCTTTAGAATAGTGTCTTTGGAAACAATTTGCTGTGGCTCTGGCCAATCCTCTTTCTCATGCTGATTTCCTTCACATAAATCTCCCATGTGAATCAACCAGGGCAGTGGTACTGAAGGGTAGGCTGAGTAGGACTGGGCAAGGAGTATCTGTCATCTTCAAGAGAGCCATAATCCCCGCAACCAGAAGGATCTTCAGATGTGACCTTGGGCACCTCAGAGAAAAAATAAACTTTGCCCGACTGTCATCCTACTCTAAGCATTTAATGGTCTGCCTTCAGGCACCATTTATGCAATGTCCACCATGATACCTCAGTGCCTCACCCATGGTAGACACCCACAATGTTTCTGATGAATAAAGGATTGAGTAGGTGCCCATCCCCCTCTTCAGGAGACACCACATTCAGGATTTCACCCATTGCAAAGGTCTGGCTACAGTATATACTGGGAGTGTGGCTGCTCAAGGATGCAGTGTCGGTGTAGAATGCTATTCAGATCCGATCTCCATCTTGCAAGATGAAGCGACGGTCACAGCCAGAGGAAGAGGGGCCTTTCACACCATCTAAGCAGCAGCTTGTTCAGAGGCAGCCAGCGTGGAGCAACATCTCAAGACTCCTCCTGAGGCATTCAAATCACAGCTCTGCTACTATCTACCTATGTGATCTTGAGCAAATGACTTAGCCTCTCTGGGTCTCAATTTCCCCATTGTAAAAGTGGAAATAATAAACGTGTCTACTATGTCACGAGATAACTGAAATGTTTAAGAGTTTATGTACAGAAAGAGTTCACATGTGTTACAGCTAGCTGCTCAGTATGCAAGGGTCATTGTCATCTCCCAAGTGTAGGCCAATATGGCCACAGTGGGAGATATGCAGTTTCCCAGGAGGCACCAGGATTTAACATTGGCTGTTGGCCTTCTTTTGGAAAAAACCCTGTTCATCTTTCAATTCTGTAGGGTTCCCATATTATAGCAATTAAAGGAGAGGATGTTCAGAGGGAGGTCCCTGGGGAAAGGCTGCTGAAGGTCTGTCTGCTTGTCAATGAAACTTCTGAAAAAGTTTGCTCTGTCTACCCTAAAAATAGAACTAGAGCCTTTGGGGCATAGCCACTTCCCGCATATCTAGACCAGGTCACTGTGAGTCTCCCCAGGCAATTATCCACGCATTCAGACATACTGCCCTGAGAAATTAGAACATGGTAGACACAAGAGGGCTGCTCTCGGACCCAGAGAGGGCTCACAGATACTGAGGGGATTATACTTATTCTGTGTAGCCTCCAGGGCAGAACTCCAGCCAAGAGCTGGAAGTCCCAGAGAGGCCCCTTCTCATACATACAATGGACTTTGTATCAGAACCATCCAAAAAGTAAGAAGTTAGGTACCTTCAGAGGCAGTTTAGTTCTCCTTCCACTTTATTTTTTTGGACTGGCAGAAGCTGGGTGTGCACAGTGAAGAAAGGACTTGCTTTGCCAAAGACGAATGGCTAGAATTTCCTGTGTCTTTCCATTTCATTAAAAATGAAGGTCTAATAATCTGACAGTTTAAATGCAAGATGCCTTCTTGGACTTTTTTAATTGATGGGGCATAAATGTCCATTAGCCACAACAGATTTGGACCCGAAATTTGGAATTCACTAAAACAGCTTGCAAGATATTAAAGGCCTCTGTCCCCTGAATATATTATCCGCCCCCCTCACTTTTTGTCCAGTGACAAAATGGAGCAGTTTCTCTATTACCCTTTAGAATAAGCCTGTCAAAGGTAAAAATTGCTTATTTTTCCTTTAAAAAATATTTGATTTTGTCCAATCTCCTCAGTCATTCAGTGTAAGCTGCCTCATTCACTGTAACCTTTTAAACTTTTCTCTCATAAAAGGTACAAATAGTCTTTAGGAGAAATTAGTTAAATGGCTCCCAGAAAGCAGTGTTGTTTTTTTTCTCCCTTTCCAACCACTGCCATAAGTATCCCAGATCACTAATAAAGGGTAAACAAGTCTGAAAATTGATCAGATGTAACAGATATGATTAAAAGGAACACAATGAAAAAGAAAAACAATGCTCATGCTATGGCTTTTCTTTTTCTAAATGCCATTAGACCTGCCCAAAGAAGTGAATGAAACTGTAGCTACTTAACCATTTATAGGAATAAATATCAGGAATTCAAAAGATAGCAACAGAGAACGGTGTGGTCTGGAGTTAGAAGTAACATGAGGCTTCTCCCCCATGGCTGCTGAAGTCAGGCTGAGCTCCCAGCATGTGGAGAGAGGTGCTGAATTGATGGGAGGGAGGGCAATAGCAAGTTAAAGGATCAACATTATGCAGGCCAACTCAACTTGGCATTTTCCCACCCCAATCGCCACAACCAAAATGCAGCGTTACAGTTAGAACTCCTCCTTTGGAGAATAAAGTAACATCAGAACTATCTTCAGGAAATCCAGGTGCTGGAAGATGTTTAAGGAAACACAAATTCACAAATGCCCATTTCATGACCTACCAGCCACCCCCAGCCTACACATACTACAAGGTAAGGCCCAGATTCACAAGTGAGACTAGTCAAACTCAAACTTTCTCAGCATGTGGGGAATAAAAAAGAAAGAAATGGAAAGATGAGACCAAAAAAAAAAATGCCTGGAAAAACAGCCCTAACTTTGGCACTGTACTTCTTTTTTCTCTGTATGTTCCACATTTTGTTAGTGGTGTTTACACTTCTGTGCTTTTTTTTGGTTGTCGTTGTTAAATGAATGTTTGCCTATGAAATAATAAAAGATGCATTAACTCCAAGAACCTGGACCATTTCTTTGAAGCCATGTAGGCACATTCGTTCAGTTATGTCTTCCCCTTTCTAAGGCCTATGAACAAGAGCAAAATATAATTAATTAATTAATTAATTAAAGCTCAATGAAGATTTATGAGTGAACTCTCTTCCCAAATTGTACCCCTGTAGCTGGGTGAGGCAGCTTAACTAAAACATTTCTGAAAAACGCCATGAGCCATGAAGTTTCTGACTGGCGTATCATTTATGATACCCCTGGGGAGGAGAAAACCGAGGCCCAGCACCCCATAAGGTTCTCATTACAAACAGGAATGTGCCAGGCCAGATGCACTGGGGGTCGTCAAGCTTTGCAACCCCTCCCCCCCCAAAAAAAACTCATAAATTTTGCGGAATATATTGCTTTTCCTTGAATTTTTATGATTATGTTGAATTTAAGGAAACTTACCCCATACTTCATCATTTGCCTTAGTTTTTCAGAGTTTTTTGATGTCCACAAAGTTCTATGAACTTTCTACTGATCATGTTTTTTACATCTTAAAACTACAAACCCACATATTTTCAGCCAGCCACGAATTTTAAACCTCCCCTCTTTTTCTAATTTTGGTATAAAATCGCAGGCTGAACAGATTTCAAAGTTCTTCCATTGGCCAAACTCACCTCTACATCTTGTATTAATGCAATGCACTTAATGAAAGATGGAAAAAACTAACAGTCAGGGTATAAAAGGTAGTCACTTGGTACCGAAAATTAATGGGGGTGACACTGTAGCATTCGTGGCCCAAGTAAAAGACTCCCCAACTCCAGAGTCAAGGAGAAGGGCAGGTATGACTGATGTGGTGGGTTGGAGTTGGGCACCTAGATAAAGTTTAGTGGTCGCTCAGATTTTAACTTGTTTTCGTGAATTTTAGTGATTTTAGTGTTATTACAATTACTTTATAATAACACGGATTCCAGATCTGAAAATTTAACTGATCTCACGTTGATGACCAACCAAATATAAAATCTTTCAGCTAATCATGTATTAAGAGAGGCAATGTCTGTCTTCACTGTAGCTGTGGCAGTTCTTAATACTATACCCAAAGCAGAAAGTCTTCCTTAACCCAGAAACCCAAAGGCAGGGCAAGGGCTATAGAATCCAGCCTCATCTAATGAGATATGAAACAGGAGATGGAAAGATCACACTCTACTTATAAACATTTGGACAGGAAAAAAACTATGAAGCCAGATGTAATCCTGTGCTAAATCAGATCATAAGAAGCAGATAAAATCACAACTTTATTCAATGTGTCATTTATCACGGGTGACTAATGCATTATTTGTATAAAGTTAAAATTGAGCTTTGAGAAACTATGAAATAAATCAAATGCCCTACTTTATGTAATTTTAACAGACAGATCCCATTAGGATTCTGCTATGCATAGCTGTTGGTTAAAATCATTGACCAGTATCCTTATAAATTAATCAACTGAGGTAATACTGGCTCAGCTGCCATTATTTGCTACTAAACCACATTTAGAATTCACTTTAACTCTTCAAGCCTCTTGAACTACGTTTATCAAATTTCTATTTTTTTCTTCAAAATACATGAATGACTGTGTTTGTTTACAAAAGCCTGTATGGTGAACATGTGCCACTGGTGTTTTTTCAATGATATTAGTGTGTGTATTGGCATTTTATTATCATTTCTTGGTAAAATGCCAATCAGAAGCCAACAATAATGGTCTTCATCCTTGTTAGTCAGCAATTTTACCACTGGTATGAGTATGTGTGCACTGCTAAAGTTTAAACTGTTATAGATCTTCAAGACCGGTTGGCCAAAATATAGTTAATATTTAATAGTCAACTTTTTTTAAAGGTCCATTGTGGCTTCTGTGTTCCTCCTGTATCTCTAATACTCAGATATATTTCATTTCTGATTATGAGACCTGATTTATTAAGGACACATAAGTATCTACTTTTCCTCCTCCTAGTATGTACCTTAATGTCTGGTTAATTTAACTAATTGGGTGCTTTCTCTCCACTAAAATGTTCAAGATCTCTTTCTTCATTGCCTTTTATCTTTCTATCTATATTCTGCTACCTGCATCATCACCTTTAAGTTTGCACTGTGAAGACAATACAATAATGTTTCAATAATTTTTTTTCAAGATTATTTTTAATGCTTTGAAGTTGCCCATCAAAATCTATTATGTCCATCTCTGACATAGCTGATGTCCAATTCTGTAAAGGTAGGAGTAAAAACACCTATCTTTGCGGGTGCATGTTCAATGAGGTGATGTGTGTAAATCACGTGACCTAATGTCGTGCAAATGATAGTTCTCTTACCCCAACTATCGATCCATCTTACAGAGTTCTTAAAAAATCAACACATATGGAAAGTTTTCTGCATATCCTTTGGATAAAATTATAATCTGAATCCTCCAGAGGCATAAATAGAAAATGTGAGCGGGCTAAAAATATATGTTAGGAAAACCCAAATCCTGGGTTAGCATCCAAAGCAAGAACTACTTTTAAAAAAAAAGAAGAAAAGAAAGAAAAAACAAACAAATAAAAAACGCAGGCATCTGGCTCAGAGGAGACAATGCTATAAAAGTGTGGGGAAAAATATTCAGCAAATGTTTGAAGGCACGTTCTCGCCACCTCTTTGTACATCAATCCAGTGATTGTAACAAGTGAAGACATCTTTTATTTTAAAAGTCAGCACAATTACCCTTACAGCATTGTCATAGATACTAATGTAGGTATACCTCATGAAAAAAATGCTACATGTAAAAATCTAAAATCACAAATCTGATAACCTTAGGGCTGTTTGGGATAGATATTACTCTCATCGGCAAGGAATTCCCCGCAGGATTCCTGGCAATCGAGATGCCCACAGAGAGCATTTAACTTATAAAACTGCAATAAGTATGCTATTTCAGGAACATATCAATTGAAGGTAAGGCAACACTTACCTGTTCCTGCCTGACCATCGTGATTGTAGCTCTTTTCGTAGACCTCATTCTTGCACCCCTGAACAATCGCTTCACAATTTCACTCACATAGCATTAAGCAGGTTATTGGACATCAATCCATGTATTTATTCAACAAAAAGTAAGTAAGCACCTACTGTGCCACTGTTCAAAGCATTAAACGTGCAGCAGCAAATAACACCTCCACCAAAAGCTCTCCCCTCATTTAGCTCACGGTCTTATCAAATTTACAGACCTTCCTCCAAGAACCAAATCTGGAGCTTATACCAAAGAGGAGTGGACTTATGTGAGGTCAGTTATACTTCATATTTACTTATGGACTTAAACTCAATGCCAATTCATAAATATTAAAAATAAGTAACAAAGGCTTCATCAGTCTAGTCCACTGCAGAGCCCCACAATTTTGCCAGCAATTGTGCCAATTTCCAAACATTTGTTTTGATTGATTCAGGAAAGCAAATTTTCATTTGGTATGTCTTTGAAGAATGCTTACAAAAATATTTCCATAATTCAGACAATCAAAAACGTCATCAAGAGTTTTTTGGTTGCTCCTGAGCAAACGGTGGTCAGTTTCAATGAGACTACTCCACTCTGCCAAACAAAACTTGAGCAATTATGTGATGCACGTGAGTTATCAAACCAGATAACTCAGGGGCCAACGTCATTTGTTTACTATTGAGAGTTGGCTGCTCCTGTTCTTCTAACCAATCTAAACCTCTGGCTTTCCATCTCCCTCTGGACTGTGCTAATAGTAATAAAAGAGTTTCATGGGCCTTGATGAGGATTCCTTCTCCTCCTCTGGCTCATTCTCTTTCCCCTTGTAATCCCTATTTCACTCGCATCTATGCCACACAACTTCCCCAAATCTAGTTCTACATTCCAAAATCAAGTCACTGAGGCCAGAGGTCATCTTTCACATTCCTCTCATCTCCTCCAAAAAGTGACTGCTGGGTGCAGAGTAAGTACACAATGAACACATTCTTCATAGACCTGACAAACACTGAACTAGGCACGAGGGCTTCTGACCCAGCTTTGTCACTTACTAACTGTATGTCCTCGGACAGGCCACTTTCCCATCCTGGGCCTCAGTCTCCTCATCTGTACAATGAGGAGGCTGGACCAGATGATCCTAAAGAACTGTCCAGTCTTAAAAGACTAGGTTCAGAGAATTGATTAATATCTACACACCAGAGCCAAACCTTTTGCCAGCAAATAAGCAATGACTAATTGATGACATCTTTCTGTGATTCAATGGCGCTTCATCAGAAACATCCATCACACCAGAATTTAATTTAGTTACTGTGGCTGTGCCGACCTGGTGTAAAAACAACCAGCCCCTTTGGATAATTAATCTATTTTTTAAAAAAATTAGTTGAATGACATCCCAGAAGGAGAAATAAAGCCTCTGTGATTGCATTTTTTATTGTTCACCAGATAGTTAAGTCATCATGTACATACTGCCATAGTCAGAAGGTTAATCTGACCTCATAACACACTCATTCTAGCTGGTTGGTTTGATTAAACCAAACCAGAGACCCAAAGACCAAGAAGACATCAGACACCCAAGAAATTTCTTCTGACGATGATTGATAAAGCCAAGATTGCAATTTCAGCACCACTACAAGATAAGTAGGGTTTATTTTTTATTTATATAAAAGAGGAACCATATCAATGTTATTTCCAGGAGATATGTCACTGACAATACACAAATTTTAGACTGCAGGAATACAGTTTAATCAAGCTCACCAAGTGAACCAGTTTCTGCAAATGAGATACGGTTTTCACTGAAGATGGTAGACAATGCAGAGAACTAGTATTTGTAAATTTAACAAAACAATCCATTCTTTATAGGATAGAAGTAATTTGTTCTTTCTTTTCCTTTTTCCAGCAAAAGGAACATTGAAAAAATAAACAGATGAGTGTTTGCAATGAAAACAAAACCTGTTTCCTCAGTTTATTTCCCAATGTGTGGCTTTTATATCTTCTTATACCAGCACATGCTTATTGAAAATCCAAATCAAAGACTACTTTAAATCACTGACTGATTCTCCTTTTCAAATGAAGCAAAATGCACAGGTACATAAAAAATAGCATTTCATAAACTAAGCAATCCATAATCAAAATCAGATTCTAGCTGCAGTGCTATTGTCAGCCCTGCTTAAATCATGCCATTTTACCTAAACACTCAGATAATTTTTCTCAGCTCAGTAAGTAGGTGGATGTTAGCAGCTAAGGTCATCGAAAAGATTTACTTTAAAATAAATTCAACAATTCAGAGCATCACCCTCTCCATGGTATAAAGTGTGCCTTGCTTTGAACATGCATATAAAATTTCATTAAAGTGCAACATAAAAGTTTTACATTAGAGGAACCCAGTGCTGGACCTTTGTTTAACAGTCATGATAATTTATGGCATGGATCTGCTACAGTTAAGTAGAAAAACAGCCTTCTTGTGATGAAATACAAGTCATAAAGGCTGAAACTCAAGGAAACTAAGTGGAATCCCAACCCTCCGACCACTCAATTCTTCTTCAGATTTTGTCACACATTCTTCTTTAACGGTCTCCATACGGATTGAGACACACTATCAGTCCGTTAACTCCTATATCCCTATGCTTCCAAAGTTGTTTTTTTTTTTTTTGTTCTAAGCATATCTTAGAATTCTTAGAAATTCTATTTTTTCAAATCACATTGATAAACATCATGTTTTCATTTTGCCTTTTTCTATTAAGCTTCTTCTGTAACCATTGTTCTTTCTCATTACTTTCCACAAAAGAGAACAGACTGGCTAAAGGACCTTCAAACAATTACAATGAGAACACTATCAAACAGGTAGAGGGCCAATATTATCACCAGGATTTACTAAGCAACTATCTTTAAAAGATAGGAGCATTTGCCTAGAATACCCTTTGGGGTGATGGAGCTCCACCATCAATCAACATATATTTACTGAGTACATGTGATGGGAAAGGCACTGTGTTAGATGATGCAAGAGGGTGATACACCATCCCTAAGAAGCAATGTGAATATTAAAACATAAACAACTTAGTGCAACAGTGGTGACACCGTGAAAAGAGCAATAGCACAAATCCAAAGAGCATCCACTTACTATGTAAACTCAGGTAAGTCACTCAACCTCTCTGAACTTCAGTTTTCTCATCTACAAAATGGAGCTAATAATGCCAGTCCTGCCAAATCCACAAGGTTATTGTGAGAAACAAATAAAATAATAGATGTGGTAAGTTACAAAGCTTTGGAAAGAAGTGTTAGCTACCTACTACTCCCAGCTGTGCAGCTCCAAATCAACCAGATAAATATACCATGGTCTTCTTTATGTTCAAATATCAAATCTTCAAAATTAGGGCATTCAAATTTACCAAGGGCTTGAGTTATGAGATATGAGATATACATATATATATTTATATATAAATATATACATATATACATATACATATACATATACATATATATATGTACATATGTGTGTGTATATATATATATGCCAGCCTTATGTTTTCATTAAAAGGGCATCCATAAAAGAAGTACTAAGAGATTGTATCAGTACATAAATTTTTCTTTTTTTTAAATTAAAAGTAAAATGCTGAGCTCCATGGCTAGTCAATTACATGATAATTCCACAGATTTTTTTTACACAACGATAACCTAGGTAATCCGATCCATTTGTTTCAGTGAGAGCTAAATGTTTAAGACCACACAGTAACAATAAATACTAGGCAATGAGGTTTCTTGGGAAGATACCTGACCTGGAAATTGGGAGATGTGGATTTCTGACCTAGCTCTACTATTAACCAGGCTGTGTGAACTTAGGTGAGTCGAACAACCTCTCCAGGGCTGTTTGCTTATCTGTAAAATGGGGATAACACCTGCATATTTGAATTTACAACGACAGAATGGAATGGCATATGAGAAAGGATTCTACATGTTGGAAAGGCTCAGACAAAATGTCAGTTATTAATGGTGTAGGCTCTGGGGATCAGCTCTGAATTGCATCACTGAACAGCTAGTGATTCCATTATATCATCTGTAAAATAGAGATCATAACAGGTCCTATCTCATCAAGTTGTCTGAAGGATTAAATGAGATTGAGTATTTAAAGTACTAGCTACTGGGTGATGTTTAGGGCACAAAGCAAATACTACTCAAATAATAATAGCGATGATGATGATGATACATTGTACCACACACAGTGAAACACACATACATACATACACGGGCACACACACACTTCAAAATATTTCTCCAGGTTGTGGTCTAGAGTTCTGTAATCATCAATACATTTTTTCCATTATCAGTAAACCAGTTTGTTAAATCTCTCTTTCTTTATCCCATGGCAATCAGATTTAAAAAAAGACTAAATTAAAAATAAAAATGCAGTCACAATACCAATTGTTTTGTCTACAGGAGAGGCTAATCAAGTATATAGCAGTTTCCTTTTTGAGGTATGACCTACGGCTATAAGCTCACAGGGCTACAGCTTCTAGACTATTCCAGAAATGGCCATTTTATTGGACTTTTATGATTTCGAAATTACGTTAAATATGTGCAAATTTTGCATGCAAGAAATAGTCTTAGCTAAGAATAATGGGCATGAAATAAAGGTTCGGTACATTAAAGCCACTTCTATTCAACAATAATTAGCATGTTTAAATACAATATAATTTTTATCCATCCACAAAATGTTTAAATGTTTGGAATCTCGTTTACGTCTATAATGACAGATTCATTTTTGAGGCAGTCATTTTCAATCTTGATTTGTATATTTTAAAGTTGTTAAATGCTTGACTGAATCATTAGCAAAACAATTCATGTATCATTAAACTGATTTCTAACATGAGATAATTTTCTTCCTTGTCCAATATAATGTGCCTTTTAAGATTTACGGAAATAGCTTTTATTCTTTGGGGGGTTTGGGGAAGCTGTGGAGGAGACCTGATCGTTAACTAGCTAATTTTCCCACCTTGAGTCTCGCCTCTCCGTACACTGCCTTAAGAAACTCACCCCCAAATGGTTTGCTGAATGAATGCTCAAACACCCTGGAGAATGCATATTGTACTGGCAAAGAAAACAGACCATAGGCCATTTCTCTTTGAACGGAGGAAAAACAGAGGGGACAGGGGAAAAAGATAAATGGATGGAAGTAGAGAATGAGACATCCTGGCAACCTGTAGGCCACTGCCTCTATATTCCTACTAACCCCAGGTTGGAGACAGTTGTGTTCTTTCTCTCTCCCATAACTTCCCCTCCATGAACAGGCTTCTTCCACGCTTCCAGAGGACCGCAGCTAAGGAGGCCTCCAAAGACCTGTGTACGCAGAGCAAGCTGAGGCAGCCTGGCTTCTGCAGAGCACGGGTCATGCCTGGCTTGAGCTGAAACAGTTCACTTTTGTCTGTAGAGCAGGGTCTCCGCCCCCTGCAAGGTCGAAGAAGACTTGGGAAAGTGTGGGCTGCTGGGGCAGGCCCTGGGGGCTCCCTTCACCGGAGGTGGAGAAGCCTGGCCTGCACATGGCCCCTTCCCAGCCTCGACAGCCCCACACAGACCTTTGAACTTTCTATTTATATAACAGTTTAGTGAGTTTAAGTCTCTTCCTGTAAAACTGCCCATTTGCAAGTTTGCCTCTAATTAGGCTACTTGTGAGACATCACATAAAAACTACAAACAATTGATGCAGTCCTTTGCAGTGAGAAGCCGGCCACTGTCAGAACTGTTTAACTACAATTTTCACTAGGCTTTTTAACGTTTTGATTTTGCTATCATGGTGATTTTCTTTTCATTTTGTATTTCTAGGAATCTCTCCCCCCCTCCCTCTCCCTCTCCTATCTCTCTCTCTCTCTCTTTAGTAATAAAAGAGAAATAAGCATCCCCACATAAAAACCTCGTCCTGTCACAAAGCAATACCTAATCAATATGGGAGGGGAGTGCTTATAGGACTGAAAGGCTATATACTTTGTAGGCCCTCTAATCTTTGCTCCCCACCTTAAATGGGTATCAATGGCATCCCAATTACTGGTAAACAAGTCCAAATCTAGCCACATGATCTCCAGATACTTCAAGAATTTATTTACTGGGTTACCGCAGAGAAGCCTAAAGAATGATTTAAACCATAAAATTTGATTCTGTTCTTTATCTTTTTTTTTCTTTTCTTAAGAGCAAGTGGTGTCTTTAGTGAGCACAGACATCTGCACCTTCCTCTTCTTGCACAGAATGGTTCATATTAAATTCAGACTCAGGTGAACACTGCTCATTCATCCAGGAATCTCAAAGAACTTGAGCTTTGGCCCTTTAATCGAGTCCAGAGCATGACCCAGTAAGATATTCTTGCAGTCTGTGTAATCCAGGGCTATGTTCTGTTAGGCACTGAGCACTCCCAGGCTGGGCACATACGCATAATGCAGCATCATTCATGTCCCATCCTTTCCATTCGCATTCATCCTGACAAATGTGTCTGTTTCTAAATGGGCACACACTTTTTGTTTACTATAGTCAAGTGTTTGCAAATAACACATATGCCTGTGTATATAAAGTAGTTCTTCATTAATTCTAGGAAAATGAGCTTGTTTTTAGCTGGCCTGATCTATTTATTGTCGGACATGTAGGGTTGCGGTAGAGATAGCTCTGAGCTATTTTAAGTAAATGTTGAGAAAAGGTACAATGTCAAAGAGATCCTTAAATTAGCTGGTACCTTTTTCCTCCTCAGACCTCCTGGGGAGTTGGGGGGTGGCTGTGGATGCTATCACTCTAAGCAGCTACTTATTTCCCAGAAGGGGAAGTAAACATATAATGAACATGTAATTGGCATGTTCTGGCTGTCCAAAGAGACTTTGGAAAGGTACAAATTTCCATTCAAGGCAACAGCAAGCTTTTTATTTTATCCACGATTGTTACAATTATGCTCCTTTCTTCTGTGAGGGTGTACAAAACACGCACAATCGTATTACACATGTTTACAAACACAGATGTATAAGGAAGCTTATCCCTCACATTCAAACAGTGAGAAGAAATTTTCCTGGATCATGTGCACAGAGGGAAAAGGCCAGCTTATTTATGCAGATGTATTACACTAATTCATTGCTACTTCAGACAATATCCATGGAATGTCCAAATCTGCATGTTCCTCAACTGATATGGCATAGTTAGGGATCTGGAGGAAAAAAGGTTTTGCATTTTTCTTAATGTAAGAAAAGATAGTCTCCAAAAGGGGGAGGGTGTATCTTTCTGGAAAAAAAAATCAAATCTAAAAGAGCACATCCCCTCTAAATATGTAAGTGCATGTGCATGGGACTAAACTGAAAATAAAATAATAAACACAAAAACCGAATACTTTGTATATGCTCAACATTTGAACTATACTCACAAAATCAGTTACAACAATGTCTGTTAAATTAATGTTACCCACACGATGTATTAGTCAAATTCTATGCAAATAGTAACACTGTGGTTATCAGTTGTCTCCAAAATAAATTGGTGAAATTGAGTAAAGGCTGTGTGCAGTAACATAATATTTAATTGAGCAACAATGTTATTATGATATTTACTTTTAAATAATAGCATGGTTATTAAAAAAATTGTAATGTAATGTTTCTCTGCAGAGGTGATAATACCGTGCACGACATCAAAAATGCCTTACAGATTAATACTGATACAGTGCAATTTGTGGCTTCAAGGATTTACGCGGAATCGCAGTAAAATAAAATCTATTTAAGTTCTTATTATCTTGGATTTGCAACTAACGGAGTCATGATTGGCTACTGACTAAGCGTATGACCCTTTTCTAAAGAAGGAAATTGCCTAAAATATCACATCGGCCAGGGAAATCCTTGTAAAAATACACAGCATTTTAACAACGGCTGCTAGTAGTTGAACATTGCAAAAGATTTCGCACTATGGGTCGGTACTATAGATTATTCTAACTAAATTTTAAAAGGCAAGAGCCAAGAGTGCAATTCCAAGTAGCCGCCGTCGCGCCCTCCCCCCATCTAATTCTACAGGCTGCGGGGAGAAATTGACACATTAAAATGTGACAAATTAATTATAATAACGTTACTGCAGAAGATGACTTTTTAAAAAAGTTAATAGATATGTATATCGCTATTTACGCACACGCGCGCTCACATCACGCAGAGAGGAACAACTTTCCGTCTCTGTAGTTACCTCTGCACCATCCTTCAAAAACCTCTCATTGACAACTTTAAGGTATTTGGGGAAGAGCCGCCTAAGCGTTTGAATCCCAGCTGGGTGCCTATTACACAAACCTGCGGCTGCCTCCCAGTGGGGGCGGACGGGGGTCGAGCGGGTAATTAAATGGGCACTGACGCTGGAGCGGCAGACTTGGGGGCCAACTTCAAAAACCGCCGGTCTTGAAAGCCAAACGCTGAAGTCGGCCCAGACCTGGGGCCCCAGAGCTGTGGCCCCCGAAGCCGCCGCTTGGTGCCCGAGTACAAGGAACTTGGGCTGAGTGGGTAGAAGGGAAGGTGTGTGCGCCGCGCTGCGCAGGACGGAGGTGGCGGGGGCGGCGGCCGCCAAGGAAACAGGATGGCCAGTGGCACCTAGCCGCTGCTGGTTCCCCAAGGCCGGCCGCCGGCGTTGGTCACCTGGAAAGTTGAGGCATTTCTGGCGGGTAGCAGCCTGTGCCCTAGGAGGCCGGCCCGGCCAACTGTTCCGGGAGAAAATCCCGGCGGAGGGAGTGCGACTCGGTCCCCGGGCGGCACCGGATCCGATTTGGGCCAGATGCAACTCTTTGGACTTGAAGCGCCGAGAGACGCTTTGGAGACCCGCATCCCTCACTGTGCGTGCACCTCCAGCCACCCCGGCACCCGACAGAGAAGTCGCTGAGGCCGGGGCCAGAGGTGGCTGAGAGCAAGTGGGAGTGCGTCCCGGGCGCCCCCACCGCAGCCCCGGCTCCTTTTAACAAAGGCGAAAAGCCCAGCCCCAGCCCGAGGACCTGCGTAGCAGAGGACAAGGAGAAAACCAACACCTACCACTGCTGCTCCAAGTCCCAGTCCCTGAAAAAGTCGAATAGATCCATAGCTGCCGGGCGGCGGCGGCGGTGGACCGGCGTCCGTCCCTGCTCACGGCGGGTCGGCGCAGCTCTCGTCAGGGCTGGCTCGCTGCTCTCCGCGGCCCGGCTCTCCGGCCCTGCCCAACCGGCTAAAAGTGCCCGGGCCGCATCGGCGGCGGCAGCGGGCGCCGAAGATGCCGGGTCCTGCGCTCTGGAGCTGTGGCGGCGACGGCACGGGGCGGGCAAGTGCCTGGCAGCTCGCTCGGGTCCGCTTGGTCCGAGGCTGCCCGTGCACCCAGCGCCCCGACGCTGCGGCGGCAGCCGCTGCGGACTCGGGCCGGCGGAGCCGCCCGCCTGGCGGGCTGCGGGCCGGCGGCGGCGGCGGCGGCGGCGGGGTTAGCCGGGGCAGAGGCAGCGGCGCGGCACGGCAGCCGGGGCGGCGGCAGCGGCAGCGGTAGCGGCAGCGGCGGCGGCGGCGGCTGCACAGGCGGCGGCGGCGGCGGCCGCGGCAGCATCACACACTTACACACTCACAGGGGGCGGAGCCTGGACAGCCCAAAGCCGCGACATGGAGCCGGCACGTTATCATCCCGGGATCTGGCAGGGGCTCGCCCCGCCCGCCCACGCCGCCCGGGACCCCCATCTGTCAAAATCAGCTGGTGGGAGCAGCCACAGAGCTGGAGATCTGGGCCGGGACAGGGGCCAGAGGGGCAGTTACAGAGATGAGGGAGGGAAGCTGTCGGGGCCAAGAGGCAGGCTTCAGGAAGGGGACCCACCTCTCTGAACCCTCGCCCACTTCCACCACTTGGAGTTACTGTTTGGAAGCAGAAAAGAGCGAACAAACTGCTGCGGGAATGGGGGTCCATCCCCTCTACCCGCCGAGAAGTCCCTGCCCTGAGACGCTCCTCGGGCCGTGGTGCACCAAAGCAAACTTTGGCGGGCCCGAGCATCCCTCGGGCCTGCAGCGCAAAGCAGGAAGAGCCAGGAAGGAGAAGGCGGTCACCTTCACCGTCCCCGCTGTGCCACGTGCCCGCACCGAGGCGGGCCAAGTGGGCCGCAGCGCTGTGCCAAGCTGCGGGTGGCGGCGCTCACCCAGTAGGTCCGCAAGCTCTGGCCCCTGGATTCGGTGGGCTGCAAGGGTGGGCATGAGTGACCGCCCCCATGTACTCCTTGGGTTGAGGACTAGCACTCTGGGGAACGGTCGTACTGTCCCCTTCCCCACACAACCATCATGCGCCTTGGGCAAAGGACTCCTTTACTTTCCTCCTCTGGGAAATGGGAAAACCACTAGGTGTGTGCCCACTATCCCACCCACCGGCTGCCTGTCTCCCTTCTGGTGGGACAATCTCTCTCTCTCCAGTGCAGTCTTCTCCTTCCCTTCAGCCTCTGCTGGCAGTCCAGCACCTGGTGGATCCTTTTAGCCAGTGGCCTTCAGGTAAGCCTTTCTGGCCTCCTATGGAAGAAGGAGCAGGACCGGGTCAGAAGCGGAAGTACTCCGGTGTCCCAGAGGCCTCATCTGCTTCCTTCACGTCGCTATACAGAGGAAATAGTATTGGCACGGTACTGAAATCCTGAGGCTAGGACTCTCTTAGGAAGAGCTGTCGAGTGAGCATTAACAGAGCAGGATGCCAATTCTCTCTGACTCTGAGCAAGTCTCTTCTCTGGGGCTTATTTTCCCTATCCATAAAAAGAGACTTGATCCAGCCACCATCTGGCTCTTCCTGCGCCGGCGTTCCACTCCTTTCTATTTGAATATGCTTCTCTAATATTATCTCATAGTCTCAGAATCATCCAAATAGCTTTTCTTTACTTAGTTGTTCAGAAGAAACTGAGACTGAGTAATTTGTTCAAGACCTGACATTTCTCCTAGGCGGGGACCCCAGGTTGGAACCCATATTCTTGGGAAGCCAGTTTAGGGTTGCCCCCAGAAAAAAGTGCTACAGCTCCTGACAGGTGTTAGACTTCTGAATCTGAGCTTGAAGGGGTCCAGGGTTTGCTTTCTTTCACATTCTTTATAAAGGGGAAAAAGTACACTACGAACATACAGAAACAGGACACTGAGACACTGCAGCTCCAGCATACAGTGGGGCTTTCTCACGTGTTTATTTGTTTTGCATAGGACCAGGTTCTTAACAACACTAGTTGACTGACTGCAAATCAACCAGTGGGCAGCCAGCCAAAGGAAGACTGCATTTCAAATTGCCTTGTCAATTTGGCTACTTGTAAACTCCTCTTGTCAAAGCCTCTGAGGCTAAAGAGCTATTGGCAAACATGGTGCCGGGAAATTTCAAATTATCCCTGTGTCTTGTTTATTCAAGAAGTTCGAGTCTTCAGCCCTTGACAGTGAGCCCTTGAAATGACACAGATTGCCCTGCTCAAATCCATAGCCCCCAACCTTTATGCCCTCAGTAAATGATCTTCAAATTGAACTTGATTGCTAATAATGATTGTCGCTTGATCTGCTTGAAAATCCTTAGAGGAAAACCAGAACATCTACAATTAACATTTAAATGATGAGTACAGTCACTTTGTATCTGATTCACTTTTCTCACCAGATTATATTGATTAGGGAAAGACAGAAAAATATGTGCTAGATAAATAGTAAATTTTCAACAGAAATAAAGCTGCTCCTTTAAGAGTTCCAGACCTCCATCACCCCACTGGTGTACTTTCTTCACAATCAGCGGGAGGACCTAGCAGAAGCAGAAGGAGCCAGCAAGAGGCAGCACTCTGAACAGAAGTGCCTGCGGGAAGGAGAGAAGAGACAAGTGGTGCCGGCTGCTGCTTCAAAAGAGGGGCAGGGGCTTTCCCTTCCTGAGATCAAAACCAAGCGAGAAGGCTGGACTGGGTAGAAGGAGCTCCCACACACAGCCACCCTCCCAGAACAGGGATGAAGCTGAGAGACGCAGCACCAAAAGGCCAAGGCTGTCCCTGAGGCCAGTCAGTCAGCCAGCCCAGGCCCAGTACATGCTCGCTGTCTGAGCATCAGCTACTGGGCAGGGTGCAAGCTTCACCTTCTCCCTTCCTCCTTCTACTGCCCATCCCTGACTCTGATGGGGCCAGGAGCCTTAGAATTCAGCTCTTTAGTAAATGCTCAGATATCCACCCAAACCATGCTTCCCCCAGCAGGCTGGCAGGAGGGAAGGGAAAGCAGGTTGCAGGGAGGGCAGCAGCAAGAGGAAGTAAAATGGCTATCTGGAGTCAGGATCGAGTGCTCCTGTTGTACTGGCAGCTCAGCCATCTAGTCTCTAGGGGTCAAGTTGCTTCCCTTTCATTCCACTCCCTGGGGCATCTTAGCTAAGGTTGAGGACTCCTCTGAGTCAGCCTGTTGTCCTGGCTTTGCCTAGAAAAGCCTCTGACCCGGGAGCACAATTCTCGGTTCAATCCAAAAAGTCAGACGTTTCAACTTCCTTGCCTATGGCCCTCCTTTCTCTGCTGAATTCTCTCATTCTCTCTGACCAGGCCCCCACCCCTCCACACCTCACCAATCTCTACCATTCAATACCCCAACTCAAAGAAACCTCCTGAAAGGACCACTGGGCCAGGAGAAAGCCATCTTTTCACACAAGACAGAATCAAAACTAAGACTCCATGATCCAATCTCTTGAGGTGAAACCAGAAATCATTTTTTTCAAAGAACCTTGATTGTACAGAAATGCTGATTGTCTCACTTTCTAAAGTGAGATTTTTGACTTGAATTACTTTTACAGGAGTTTAATTTGGAGTCTCCAGGTACTAATCTTCATTTCAAAGAACTTGAAATCTTCCATTCTTATGGTTGTAGGAAAGGCACTGTCATGAGGCTTCCGGTAGATTTTTTCACAAAATTAAGATTAATTTAAGATTTTACTGTGAATGTCAGTTCCAGGAAATGAACAAATTGACAGTATGTGATACATGTGTCATCCTGTCGCACCTCAGATTCCTACTTAAAACATAAAGCATTTGTTTCTGACCTGGTGTGCAGTCAGGCTGAGTTACTTTCTAGGAGGAAATTGTGATCAAGGTTAGTTAGAGCTCATCTGGAGAAGCCTGTTTGAAAGACTTTCATGGGCCCCCTCAGGAAGAACCAACTTTTGTTTCTATGGAACTGCTTCTGGCAGAGCATCCCGGTGCTGTTGTGAGTTTAGAATGGACTGACATGACTCTCTGATCTTGGGGCAGTATTCACACATGGGCTGCAATTTCTAGAACAATCCATGGCACATGGGCATTTTTATCTTTTCTAAATGCAGAATGTCTGCACATCTTTGTTTTGTGTTAGTGTTCCCAGAAACTGTAAGCCTCATGAGGGTAGGACCCAGGTCTGGGTCATCAAAGCCTGGCACAAGATGGGACATGTACCGGGTCCCTAAAGGGCTCAGTCAGGGTCAAGCCATTGGTCTCCATAAAGGTGGCAATTTCAGGAGCTGATTTCAAAGTGGGTCTGAGTCAGGGCATTTCCCTGAATTTAGGATGTCTCTTAAATATACATATGCAATTATTTTCCCAACTCCTGGTTCTGCCACTTCGTACTTGATCTCAATCATGTCTCATAATTAAAAGGCCCCACTATTGGGTTTTCTGATTTCTATAGAAAATGATCTTGTTTCAGAGATCTTCTGAAGTCCCTGGCGCTAGGTACTTATTGAGTGCCCAATATCAAACACTGTATAACCTTATATCGATCATCAGCTCAATGAAGTTTAGAATACTTGAAGGTGATGCTATTCCAACCTTATGTGGTACATTCCTGTGATTCCTTATACATATTTAGCATAACCATTAAAAGGGATAGCTTTGACTGAGCTTTTATTACATAGCAGACAATGTGCTAAGCATTTTACATACATTATTTCATTTACTCCTCACCATGATTCTCTGAGGTAGTTACTAGTACTGTACTTCTTTTGCAAGAGGAAATTGAGGCTCAAGCTGCACATAGTCAAAGGGCTCATTAGTGCCATAGGTAGGCTTTGTCTCAGAGTTTGTTTGCTGCCAAAGCCCATGTACTAATCAACACTGCTCCGCAGCCTCCATTCTACATCCACAAAGGGTTTCATCTCACTGTAGCCCGAGAAGGTAAGCAAGGAAGGGACTTTTATCTTTGTATGACAGTTGAGGAAACAAGTTAAGTGACTTTGTCAAGATTACAAGGTGGCACAGCTGAGCAACTGAGTCTGGGACAGTTATCTAGGTGCAAAGTGAGCACTTGTTCTACTTGCCACATTGGTGTTTATGGTCCCAGGGCCACTCCAGTGAACTATAACACTCTGGGAGTTTGGGACTGCAGTGGCATCAGTTAACTATTGTATTAAAAAAAATTGTGTGGTGCAATTTCCCTGATCTCAACTGTGGCTGAATTGGGGAAAGGCAGTTGGCTGAGACATGCCCTCATATTAAAGAAAGTCGGTCAGATAGGCAACAGGAAACAAGAAGATGGTGGGGCAATTCTTGCTTCATCGTTTAAGGAGACTCAGATGAGTCTTTTTCCTGGAGATTAGAAATCTGGGGCTAAGATACCTCTTTAGTAGACTGTGGGGGAGTGCATGGTGGCGGGCTGTGGTTGTCGATGGCTGACCCTCTTCTGCATGAATCCATGGCTCTCTCTCCTAACTTCTTCAGGGCTCCATTTTCTTGTCTATAAATTAAGGGGGTTGGGAGAACTCTAGCTCTGAAATTTGGTGGCTCCTTAACTTGAAGTCCCTTTATACAACTTCCCAGTTCATGGGCAAATGAAGACTGGTAATTTATAATGTTGAGGGAGGGAAAGTGAAGAGTCACCTCGATTACCCAGATCTATCATCTCCATTCCTGATGTGATGATTGAGAAATCTTCATCCTGGAGCTCAGAGCCCAGTCCCTGGGCTGCTCTCATAAACCCATTCAGCGGCATGACTGCCAAGAATCTCTTTCTGCAGCCCACCCTGTGGGGTTGAAGGGCTAGATTCCAGAGGGAAGTCAAGCATTTTCCCAGTAGTTAGAGAATGTAACTGAAAGCATTCTGTAAGTAATAAGAAAAAAAAAACATAAATGCATGCTCTCATCACCCCTCAGGCTGATGTCTCAGAGGCTTCTCAATCAGGTGAGATCAGCAGTGATAAGTGCACTAGCTGTGTTTGCAGGATTCTTCTTAGTTTTTTGTGATTTCTAAAATTTGTATGTATGTGTGTTTGTTTGGAAAACAGGCATACATGTCATAAGTTCCAGAACCTGGTTAATAAGCTGAACATTTAGATGTTGTTAAAATAATATGAGTACTTTTACTTAGTAACTTTTTTAGAGGGGGTTCAGGTCATCAATTTTCCTATTAAAGAGTTTTAAATTGGTGTCTTCATTTAAAGTTTCCTGGTTCTCAGCATCATGTGAAACCTGTATTTTTCTATTACGTTGCTAAGAATCAAATCATTGGCAATGGGGTTAAAAAAAATGAAATGACTGCTTAAAGTAAACTTTTAGCTGCTTCTCCCTTTCTATTTTCAGAAAGTAGAATGTATTGATAAGTCTCTCAACCTTTAAATTATTCTTTTTCCTCCAGCTTTACTGGGGGGTGTAATTGACAAATAAAAGTTGTATATATTTAAATTGTACAAAGTGATCATTTGATATTATACAGTGAACTGATTACCACGATCAAGCTAAATAACATACATCACCTCGCAGTTACCCTTTTTAGTGTGTGATGAGAAAACTTAAGATCTACTCTGCTGGCAAATTTCAAGTATACAATCCAATATTATTAACTCTGGGTACCATCAGATCTGTATATTAGACCCATGTACCTTAGCTATACATTAGGTCCCCAGAAGTTATTTATCTTAGAACTGAAAGTTTCATGGATGGACATTAGAGGTATGCTTAGTTCAGTTGTTTCATGGGTGAAGGGAGCGGAGAGGCATCAACATTGGGAACTTTGGCCCAATCACCTGACCACCTGGGAATTCCACTTCAAACACGCCATGTTGTCCTCCCATCAGTGGTTGTCCCTTCCTCCTTTCACAGCAATTGAAGCAGATCAGGAGAATGGAGGAGAGACTCAGAGTCAGCCTGGACTGGAGCAGATGCATGGCCAAGAAGGCTTTCCACCACTTATCCAATGACCTCTCTTAGGCTCTTTGTTTCCTAAGCCTAAAATCACCTCAATGAATCAGATGCCTCTGGATCCATTGCCAATAACAACAGGATCTACTGTGAAGAGGCAAATATATCCTTCCCATCTCCACCCGATGGTCCACTTTTCTTTGCTATTAGGGGTTCAACTAAAAGGTATCCTTCCATCTAAAGTTCCCTCACAAGCCTCCGAGAAACTACAGCCAAGAAGAGGGCCACATCTCTTACCAAGTTGTACTTTAAGTTGTCGCAATCGAACCTCAGTAGCATTTACTTATGTCAACTCACCACACTTTATTACTTTACTCATTAGATTATGACATTTTATTACTTAAATTTAAATTTATCAGCAGATAATGCCTCTAAGATCATTCTTTTCTTTTTGGCCAACACTCACTTTTATATATCATAGAACATAGAATATCATCACTATCAGGAAATTTATTATTTCTAGCCCAGTGGAGGCCCAGATTGTTCATCAAGATCACACAGCTATTTATATTAGCCAGAACCATAACCAAGTCTTCAAAATCATGGTTAAATACCCAAAACATGCAGTCCTGAAATCTTAAACCATTTCATCTTGTACCATTTTTACTTATAGTCTAAAATATTTATTATTTGAACTATCAATTAAGGACAATCTTGTCCTTTTGAGAAAATGCAAGTTTTCATTCAAGAGTCTGTAAGAGAATTGTAGAGGTGTTTTTCTTTAGTAGTGATAGTCCTCTCTAGTCAATACATCAACAAGTGTTCCTTAAGCTCTGAAAGGTCCCCAGTTATGTAGACATTTTGCCCAAAGCACTGCTGGAAAGAGAAAAAGGGAGTCTCTACTTAGAAAACGCATCTAATTTACCTTATTTAAAGCAGGCTTTCCTGGAATGAATCGTACTAGCCCTATTTAATGCAAGATGCTAAACTTGTTCTCAATTAAAGAATAAAACCAAAAACAAGGCTATGGGTTCTGGAAAAGGGAATATCCTGCCTATACTTTGTTTTCCATTAATTGCATTAATAATATGTGCTTTCTCCAACATGGTATCCTTTACATCAGTGGTCCCCAAACCTCAGGCCGTGGACTGGTACCAGTCCATGGCCTGTTAGAAACCAGGCCACACAGCAGGAGATGAGCACAGCAGGCGAGTGGGCAAATCTTCATCTATTTTCAGCCACTCCCCAGCACTAGCATCACTGCCTCAGCTCTGCCTCAGATTATTGGGAATTAGATTCTCTTAGGAGTGCCAGTCTCTGGTGCCAAACAGGTTTGGGACCACTGCTTTACATAGTATATGTGGGTTATGAAATTCCTGCCAATGTAGGGCCTACACGCAGTCTGCTTTATGTTTCCCCAACTTCTTCCCTTGATTTCCATCAGGATAAAATTCTTTCCTCCCCATTCTGACTTGCTGGACTGTTTGAGTAAATGTTTTGGCTAGGCCAAGTAGCAACCATATTCTATCTCTTAAGCAGGCAAAATGTTTGGTTACTTTGCTCACTCAACTCAAATGCATCAGATGAATGTGATATGTGTGAAGAAAATGTATGGTTTAATCTTTTGATCTCATATTTAAGAGCTAGCAAAGAATGGATGTTACTGGTATTTTCCTCTAACTGTCACATGCCACAGTTTTGGATAGAGTATCTGCCTTCGACCTAAAGCACATTTTTAGTAAGTGGGATTTCTTCCAGATTCATTAACCTATATTAACAGGCCTCTGAGTGGCCAGTTAGAACCTATACATAGCACTCGCCAAAGGAGTTTTTCAAAGTTCACTGATGAAATAGTGATAGAAATTTTCTGCAAGAATCGTGTTTATAGTTAACATCTTCTAAGGTTGAACAAGCATCAGGAAAGTTTATTCAGACAAGAAGTTCACAATCTCCATAAGACTTGAAGATGATCATAAAATAAAGAACTCCCATGAGTCCATCATTCAAGTGCCTGCTGTTCCCCTTGGGCCATTGGCAGAACACCAATCAGCAATCAATGTGAATAAGAGGGCACAGGCCATTGTAATGTATAAATAGGGGCTTTCTATGAAAGCAGGGGATAATATATAAAACTTTTTATAGTTTTTTTTTTTTTTGCAAGAGTTTCCAGGTGCCAAAGAGTATTCCTATTGGCAAGTAAAATTTATGTGGGTAGCATTACCTGGCATTTTGAACTATGTAAGTATATCCTATATATACCTTGATGCATCAATGTGTAAATATCAATATTAATACACGGACATATAAAATTTGGGGAATTGCTGAAAACTGCACATTTTTAACTACAAAAAATCCTTATCATAGAATGTTAGTTTAATGGAATCTTGAGGGTTACTGATAAGTGATGGCATTTTGCAGTTAAGAAACTTTATAAGAAACAGAGTCAAAATTCTAAACCATGTCTCCAGCTTCAAGCTCAGTGCTTATTCTTCTCCATAAAATGCACCAGGAGCTGCCATCTTCTAGAAGAGTCGTCCTCCAAACAAAATATCCAAAAATAGGGGAGGAGTTGAGTCTGCAGCCACATGAAAAAATTATTCAGTCATTATAGTTATGTTGACAAAAGACTTATAATAACCCAAAAAATGTTTCAGTGTGAGGGTAAAATGTATGCTTCACAATTATATAAACAGTATGACCTTGAACTACACAAAAGAGATGCATAGGAAGAAGATTGGATGCAAATGCACCAAAAAGTAAACTCTTTGAGGAGGTAGCAGAGTGAGACTTTGGTGAGGTTTTTTTCTCTACTTTCATGTGTTTTCCAAGAATTTTTATAATTCTCTTGTACTATCTTTTAAATAAAAAACTTAAACATTATATTAAAAAGTTATATCTGAGCTCAGATTGAAGTCAGGTTTCCTCAGAAGCTCCCTAGGGTCAATCTCCACTGGGTATCAAGAATCTATCTGCCTTTTTATCTCTAAGATAGAGGTCCCCAACTTCTTTGACACCAGGGAACAGTGCTCCTGTGAGAATTTAATGTCTGATGATCTGAGGTGCAGCTGAGGAGGTGATGTTAGTGTTGGGGAGCAGCTGCAAATACAGATGAAGCTTCGCCTGCTAGCCCGCTGTTCACCTCCTGCTGTGCGGCCTGGTCCCTAACAGACCATGGACTGGTATTAGTCCACAGCCCGGGGGTTGGGGACCCCTGCTAAGAGATATAAATTAGTTGACATCTCCTCAGTGAGATATATTCCTGGGAAGAGGTGACAAGGACAATCTATTCAGGAAGACGCCATCAAAGGAAATTGAATGGGAAGAGGGAAGCCAGGACCAATGTTCTTGTCACACCAGATTTGAACTGCTTAGGGCTCCGTATATTCACAATAACATCAAAAACTCAGCCATAATTTCTAAAAGAACTACCATAGCAACTCAAGTCAGCAAACAGAAACTATGAAAGTGCAGGAATCGAAGTCTGTTTACCTCAGAGAAGGCTTAAAACTGTATAGTACTCCAAGTTTTCACTATATTTCCTGGGAGGGTAGGTTAAGGGGTTTTTTTTCTTTAACTTATATTATTATGCTTATTCTTTATTTCGTGTTTTCCCCCATCAGAATGATAGCTTCAGTATGGGAGGTATTTTTGTCATTTTGTTTTTTACTTTCTATTTACAAATGATTTTAGACCTAACAGAACAGTTGCAAAAATAGTACAGAGAGCTGCCATACATCCTCAGCCGGCTTCCCTTCATGTTAACATCTTATACAGCCATACTAAAATGATCAAAATCAGCACATTAAATTTGGTACAATACTAGTAACTGAACTACAAAAATTATTCAAAGGTCACCACTTCTCTCCCTAATGACCTTTTTCTGGTTAAGAATGCCATCTTGGATCCCACATCACACTTAGATATCATGTCTCCTCAGTCTCCTTCAATCTGTGAAGTTTCTTCAGTCTTTCCTTGACATTCATGATCCTGATATTTTTTAAAAGTCTTGGTCAGTGATTTTTAGAATGCCCTTCAATTTGGATTTGTCCGATATTTTCTCATTTTTAGGTTGAGACCATACATTTCTGGCAAGAATATCACAGAATTAATAGTGTACCCTTCTCAGTGCATTATATCATGAGGTTCATGATGCTAACCTGTTATCACTGGTGATTATTAACCTTCATCACTCAGTTAAAGTATCTGCCAGATTTCTCCACTGTAAAGTAATGATTTTCCCTAAGAAATAAATAAATACTTTGAGACAGATACTTTGAGACTATGGAATTAATCTGTCCCTCCTCAAAGTTTTGCCCACTAATTTTAACATCCATTAGTGGATTACTGTGATGTTTTAATGGTGATTCTCCATTTCTTTCTTTCTTTCTACATTCATTCATTGGCATCATTCTATAAGGATGAGCTGCCCCCCCCTTTATTGAATTATTGATGTCATCATGGATTCATGTATAGTTATTTTTTGAGTGATAATTAATATTCAGATTATCTCTCAGATTTTTGCATCTTCAGCCATAGGGAGCTCTCTTGGTTTGGAACCTGTTTTCCTGTTGATATGCTCCTACCCTATTTAAGCATAGCTTTATTTTTACCACAAGATGCTCCAGGTTCATCCTGTATTTAACTTGTCCAGTTCTTGAATCAACTGTTTCTTCAAGCGTTCCTGACTCCTTTTATGGGAGGAAGGTATTTAGAAACCAAGATTTGGGCACAAGGTGTGCTCATTGCTACTAGGGCATCATTGCTCCTAGCTCTGCTTGGAAGGCAGAGCTAGAAAGTGAGTGAGTGAGTGAGTGAGTGAGTGAGTGAATGAGTAAGTGAATGTGTGTGTATGATGTAGGGGGAATGTCTGTTATTGCCTTTTTCCCATTAATATATTGGGTTCTTGGTCATTTGGCTCTCAACTTTTAAAAATTCTTTATATAATAAGGATACGTCTTATTGTCTGTGGTATATGTTGAAATATTTTTCTCCCAGTTTTCCAGTTGTCTTTGATTTCATTTACAGTGCTTTTTGCCATGTATTTTTTAATTTCACATAGTCAAATTTATCAGTCTTTTCTATTATTGACTCTGAATTTTGAGTCATATTTAGAAAGGCATTCTTTACTTCAAGGTTAAAGAGGAATTCACCCATTATTCTTTTAGTACTTGTATGATTTCATTTTTGCCATTTGGATCCAATCCATTTGGAGTCTATTTATGTCTTTTATGTGAAATGAGGAGATAATTAATCTTTTCTTTAATTGACTTCCCAGAAATACTTATGAAAAAGTCCATCTTTATCCCATCATTACCCCAGTGATTTGAGATAACACCTTTGTCACATATTAAATTGCAATTTTCTACAGTTTTTCTTTCATGAATGTGTAATGAATTTTGGCAAAGTTTTATTCGCCATCCATGGAAGTAATAATATGACTTGCTTCCTTAGAACTATTAACATAGTATATTACTGGATATATTATTGAACCAACCTTACATGTCTGGAATAAATCTCACATGGTTATGGTGTTATTTTTATATTATGATATTGGATTTCATTTGTTAATATTTTATTTAGTGTTTTTGCATTGATAGTCATGGATGATGCTGTTCTCTAATTTCTTAATATTGTCTTCATCTGATCTAGATATCCATGTTATACTCATGTTATAAAAGGAGTTAAGAAGTGTTCTTTCTTTTCAATGCTCAGAAATACTTTACAGCACTTTGTGACAAACTGGTTTTTGAGAATTTGGTAGAATTTCCTTGTAAAAACATCTGAGTCTGAGTTGTGTGTGTGTGCGCATGCATACACAGGGAAGAATCCTTAAAACTTTCTCTATTCCTTCTATGAAAGTTGGTCTGCTTTAGCTTTCTAAATCAAATGGACTCATTTGTAGAAACCTAGATTTTCATAGGAAATCAGCAATTTCATTTAGGTTTTGAATAACGTTACAAAGAGGTTTGAAAGAGAGTATCTTAGGTTTTATTTAAATTTCTTCCCTCTTGTCATTGCTTGTATTGTACAATTTTACTTCCTCCTTTTTTCAGTTACTGATTTAACTATTGGATAATTTTCAATAAAAAAATACATTATTTTGATTTATTAATTAAATCTACTCCTTTTCTATTGTTTCATTAATTTATTATTAACTTTGTGATTTTTCTTCCTTGTCCATTTTTTGGTTTACTTTGATTTTTCTCTTCTAGTCTGTTTTTGAGTTAAGTATTTCATTCATTTTCAGTCTTTTATTTTTATTAATACAAGTGTACAGTGCATCAAATCATTCTCTAACCACTCTTTTTAATGCATTCCAAAGATTCTGATGGATAGTGTTCCCATGTAATTATATTATTTTTTAAATTCTATAATGTCAATTTATATGTTTTATTTCACTCAAGAGTAGTTTGATAGAAGGTTTTCTTAATTTCAGGTTGAAGAGCATGTTATATTTTTTTGTTTTGTTAATAATGTCTACTTTTATTATATTGTGACTAGAGAGTGTTACTTGTTATATTTTTACTTTATGGAATTTAATGATATTTTCTTATTCTATTTTTGATCAATATTATCCCTGTGTTATGGTTTATTGACAAAATATATATTTGTTATTTAAAAATAATTCACTATATATCCATAAAATCCACCTGATTATATTGTTTAGTTCTCCTCTCTCCCTGCTTATTTTTTGTCCACTTGATCTTTTTTGTACTAACAGTATTTTATTACTCTCTTCCATTATTAGTGTCATCTCCTGTAGTTTTTGCTTCATAAAGGTAGTTGATGTCTTATTTGGTGCATAAATATTCATAAATGATATATCTTTATTGTGAATTATGTCTTTAGCAGTATCATGTATACTTATGTCTATAAGAAACCCACTTTAAATATAAATAAATGAGTGGGCTAAAAGTAAAATATGAAGAAAAACATAATATGCAAACACTAACTAAAAGGAAGCTATTAATTGCAGACAAAGTAGACTTCAAAATATCATCAGGGATAAATAGGGACATTACAAAATGATAAAAGGTCAATGTATCAAGAAGACATAACAATCTTAATTGTTTATGCACCTAATAGCAGAACTTCAAAATACATGAGACAAAAATTCTGATCAATTTGAAAGAATAGACAAATCCTTAATTATAATTGGAGACTTCAATATTCCTCTGTCAATAATTGATTAAACGAGTAGGTGGAAAACCAGAAGGTGTATAGATAACCTGAACAACACTATCAACCAACTTCAGCTACATGATATTAATAGAATGCTCCACTCAACAACCACAGAATATAAATTCTTTCTAAGTGCACATGGACTATTCACCATGATAGACCATATTCCGTGCCTTAAAACAAAACCTAATAAATTTAGGGTGTATCCTTCTGCTTGCTAGATGAGATGTTGCCCGATTTATGAATCGTTTAATAAGGCAAATTAGTTTTTTCAAAGGCTTAAAATATTTAAAAGAATAAAAATAATAAAAATGTTGTTAGACTATAAAAGTTTTAACATAGAAATCAATAACAAAAAGATATCTGAAAAACACCATAATATTTGGAAATTAAACAACGCACTTCTAAATAACCCATAGGTCAAAGAGGCGGTCTCAAAGGAAATTAAAAAGTATTTTGAATTGAATGAAAATAAAAATACAGCATATCAAAGTCTGTGGGACACAGTTAATGCAGTGCCAGAGGGAAACATATAACATTAAATGTATAAACTAGAAAAGAGACCTAAAATCAGCAACCTAAGTTTCCACCTTAAATAACGAAACAAAGAAGAGCAAATGAGACTCAAAGCAAGTAAAAAGAAGAAAGTAATCGAGATTAAAAGAGAGATCAATTAAATTGAAAACGGAAATACAATAGAGAAAATCAATGAAACCCGAAAGATGGTTCCGTGAAAGGATTAATAAAAGTGATAACACTCTAGCCAAGAAAACATTAACAAGAAAAAAAGTTTTCTACTGTGTTACATTTAATGTTTTGTGCCTTGAAATCTACTTTGTGTGATATTAGTACCACCATCTCTTGTGATTTCCATTTGTCTGCTATTCTTTCATCCATCTCTTTGTTTTTAGCCTTTCTAAATCAGGATGTTTTAGGTCTACCTTTGTATATGGATTATAGTTGGATCTTTTGTTGTGAGCCAGTTAAAGCGCTAATTAAGGATTAATTAATGAGTTAAGCTTATTTGCATTTATTGACATGACTTCTATGCTTGCTCTCAAATTGTCATGATATTATATCTTTGTTTATTTTGCTATATTTTCTGTTTTTCTCTTCAAGATCTATTTTTTTCTTTTTTGTTTATAATTTTCTTCTGTTATTTAGGAAGGTTTGTATTTTTTGATCTAGTATATACTATTGCTTTTGTACTTAAAAAAATGGCACTTCATACCTGGTTTTCTTATTTAACTTTTTACTATTTGGTTTACCTGTTTGTTGTTTTTCATTTTAATGCACATTTATTGCATGTATAGCACTGCACTTTTCCTATTTTATCTTTCATCCTCCTTCCTCTTTCCAATGCATTAATATTTTATCATCATTCTTACTTTCTGTCTTAGATGTATTTTAATAGGCTCACCATCAAACCTTTGCAGACATATCCCAGTCATGACTTGATTAGATGAAACTCATCCCCTAGTATATTCCTCAAAATGAGCTGATTAATTTCAGAATTATCTGAGTTCTTATATGTTGAAAACTGTTTTTCTATAGTCTTGAAATGAAGGGAAGCTTGGTTGGATATGTCATCATTGGCTCATACTTTCATTGAGATTTTTCTTCTAATGCTCCTCCATTGTTGCCCTGCTTTTTACGTTGGTTTTGAAAAGTCTATGTCAATCTAATTGTTTCATAAGTTAATTGATCTTTTTTCCTGGAGGACATGAGAATTTTATTTTTATTTTTGAAATCTAATAGTTTTACCAGGTCATGTGTTAGAGCTGATCAGTTTCTGTTAATTTCCCTAGGTATCCATGGGTCACTTCAGGTCTTTTTCTATTTCTGGGAAGTTCTCCTGTTTTATAGTTTTAAATCTTAGCTCTGTTTCAGTGTTTTGCTTTTTCTTCTCGAGGGACTCCAATAATACAAATATTTTTCCTTCTTTGCCTCTCTTCCCTTTCCACTGCCCTCTGTCTGACCATTTTTACTTATTTTATTATGGCATTTTTATTCTTTTGGTTGTTTTGCTCTGCCTTTTTTAATGCCTCTTCATAAATTTTCATTTCAAACTGTTCTCCCTCCCTTGGACCCCTTGTAATTTATTCTTCTTTTATGATATAACTGTCTTTTTCTTCCATTTACTTCCAAAGTCCATATAACTCTCTATTTCTCCTTGTTTTCAGTCCATTTCTACATTTTAGCTGTTGAATTTCTGTTTCAAGTTAGTTTTTTACAGACTCAAGAGCTTGTTTAGGAATATTTAATTGTCTGGTGGTTGACCTACAGGGATTTCTTTTAAAAAAATGTTTTTCCTTGATTTGGGGGAGGGGATATTGTTCTCAGTTCATATATATGATATTATATTTCTTGATTTTCTGCCATAGTTTTTGTTTACTTTTATTTTGTTCAGTTTTATGGTATTTGGGCACTTTACAAGACTTCTAATTTAATGTCACTGCTATGGACTGAATTGTGTTCCCTCAAAATTCATATGTCAAAGCCTTAACTCTCAATGTGACTGTATTTGGAGATAGGGCCTTTATAGAGTTAACTTAGGTTAAACAAGGTCACAGGGTAAGGTTCTAATCCTTTAGGCTGCTGGCTTTATAAGAAGAGAAAGAGACCCCCCCCAACCCCTTCTCTCCATTAATGCATAGAGAAATAGGCATATGAAGACACAGGGGGAAGATGGCTGACTTCTAGCCAGAAAGAGAGCCCTCACAAGAAACTGAACTCTTCCTGACATGATCTTGGACTTTTCAGCCTCTAGAGCTGTGAGAAAATAAATGTCTATTGTTTAAACCACCTTAGCTACGTTTTTTGTCATGGCAGCCCAGCGTGACTTAATACAGGCAGTTTATTCTGTCAGTATAGCAAAACCCAGGTAATTTGCTGGTGGGAGGGGTTGCTGGTGGAAGTTTTTAGATTTTGTGGTTTATTTTTATCTTGCAAGGCCCTACATTTTCCCTCTTTTCCTTTGTATTTCTCTCAACTACCCAACTGCCATATGATTCTTTTTCCTTTTTCTTGTTTCTTCTTCCCCAAAAAGGTGTTTTAAAAGCTGTTTCTTTATATCATGCCTGCCTGTTTAAATAGGGCTTGAACACTTTAAATCACATGTACCCCTTTAAATCATGTGTAATTTGAAGTTGCTTCCCTGTAGTTCATGCTCCGATCTTTCTAGAAACTTTATCTTTTAGTATTTTCAGACTTAGTGTAGACTTAGTCTTTCTGGAATTAGATTTAAAATAAACTTCCCTGTATGGGCATTCCTTAAGTTTCTCTTGGCCTACCTTTTCTTGCCACAGAGGCTTACAATATGGTAGTCATGTGTCAGGGCCATTAGCTATCACACTCTGGGAATTGGTGAATTTTCTCTTATCATTTATAGTTATTTGAGGTTTGGGAATTCTCTGTCTTCAGGTTTTGCTAAGAGTGTGGGTTTCATGCAGGTTTCTTTTTTCTTCCTTTTATTTTAAAAATAGTTTTGGTAGTACATTATTAGGTAAGTAGTTATTCTGTAATAAGTGTTATTAGTTACCCTGATGTCTGCTTGTGTTTATTTTTTAAGAAGAGATTCAAGGATCTTTATTTCAACTTGGAAAAAACTAACTTTACTCACTTTTGTGGAAGGAAGTAATAAACAACAGCAATGTTGCTACAGTTCAACAGAGAATAAAGTATAAGAATTTAAATTTGAGGTGGGAGAACTCACCATTAGCAATGGACATTCAAATTCTAGATATAAAAAGGATATTTAATGAAAAAAATTTTACTGTCAGACTCCTTTTTCAAATATACTATATAAAGATTCATTGGAAATCCAAGGGGAAAAAGTTATGGACATTTATAAAGAAAATTGTCTCTACCTTTCAGAGAGTGTCATGCAGGCTTATGTTATACATTCACTGGGAATGCTCTTGGCTGAAAGTATGAAAGTAACTAACACATGATGAATATTAATTGAAATTACAGGGATATATCCCGTTAACTTAAAAGAGGGAAGGCAATCTCACAGTTGGTCAGGTAGCTTACCAATGTCAAGGGCTTAGGCACTTTCCATCTCTCTACTCTGCTATACTCAAAATTTTGACTTTTGTTTGTGGGGGAGGGGTGTGGAGAGGTCTTACCACCTCATGGGCACAAGAAGGCTGCTATAGCTTCAGACATTTTGCCTGAATTTTAGCAGGAAGAATGAAAATAGGAAGCCACACATGCCCTATTATCAGGAAACCACAAGCATTCCCCAAGTCCTACAATAGATTTTCTCTTATGTCTCATTGTCCAGAGCAGTTCACATGGCCAAAACCAGCTATAAGTACCTAGCTTTCCATCATCTATAAGCAGCATTGGAGAAGGGGGTTAAAAATGGCTGTTGAATTTGCCAACAACATCTGCTAATGGTACCAAAATAGTTGCCACTAATAGTTCTAGAAAAGATATTCATGGAATCCTCTAGTCCAGGTTCTTCCAAAATAACAGCAATTGTCACTAACACTTTAAGACTACTTACTATAACTGAGATGCAGAGTTTCAAATGTTTTCTCATTCTGAATATTCTGTTGTACTTATGCCTAATGTGGCTTCAGGAAAGGGTACAAAGCCACAGCCATATGTATGTATGAGTGTTTGGGAAAATGTCATGAGTCTTCAATGGAAGTGTGGAGAGTTTTCACGAAAGACACTGTGCATAAAAACAGTGACATTGTCTGACCTGAGTAACTGAGAGACTGAGAATGTCACTGTGACATTGTCACTGAAAAAAAAATGAGTACAAAAAATGACTTGTTTTCTTCTTAAATATCACCAATTGATATATACCTAGAGCACACTGCACATTTGAGATGCGAAATTGCAAAAGGTGTTAATGGCTTATAGGCTTTCAAAATGAGGAAATTGGGATTAAGGAACAACTTTGCATTCAAACAGAATGTAGAAGCTCAGAGAAACTGAGCCACTTTTCATAAACTTCTAACTGAAAAATTGAGTATGAAAACGGATTTAGGCATAAACATTAACATATAACACTTAAGAATCCTCCCACTATTCCTTCTAATATGATCTATCTCCTTGTTTATCTGTTTTGACTTCAGTGTAAACTCTGCCAGCTGGCATCCTAGTGGAATATAAACATTCTATAGTTATTAAACAACAACAAATCATATATTATGTATGACATAAAAATAAACAACCAACAGATTCTTTGTTCTCCTGAAATAGCAATACCCTCTCTCAATAATGAGAATCCAGCACAAGTCTCTGGTATTTTATGGCTTGCAAAACTCTTTCATTTTATCCTTATGAGAAAACAGGAGATGTATTGTTGTTCCTACTTTGCAGATGAAAGACATGAGCTCACAGAAGGGAAGTGACTTGTCCAAAGTCCTCTGACTTCCTAGTGAAAACAATGGGACTTGACCTTGCTTTCCTGGGTCCTCATACACTGCTCTTTCTACCCTTTTGGGTTGTTTCATGGACCACCTTGTAGTTCAGGTTTTTGAAATGATGCACTTCTGATTATTTTACTTCCCCCATCATGATAAACAAACTTCAAGTCTTAACCCTGTGGTCCACCTGGAACCAGTATTTCAAAGGCATTAATTCAACATCAACTCATTTAGCCCATTGTTTTTGTCAGTAAGAAGACATCTTATCATTCTTGTGCTGGCTCTCATTCTTTTCCAGTTGGACATAAACTAGACAGTTCACTTACAACACAATCAAAAGCAAGTGCTGATTTACCAACAGCACAGTCATAATACTTTTTACCTGTAAAAGCAAGATCAACAGATAACACAAGAAAATAAAACCCTGATATTTCAGTCATGCAGCTACATAAAGTCAGATGAAACCAAGACAGAGAAAAAAACAGACTCCACTGTTAGACTTTCTTCTGTATTCCCTTTACTAGTAGAGTGAAACCGAAAGCATCAAGAAAAATGGCAAAATTAGCATTAGGTAATGAAAGCATTCAAATGAGATACTGCTTAAAGGTATTTACTGAGAATGTTTTTTATGAACTACTAAAAAAGACCCAGGGTAAAGAAGAAAGAGTTTAACCAAAGCTTACAAGCAACATCAGCTTTCAAGTTACACGACCTTATTGTATTTTAAGTGTGTATAATTTTACAAAACATGACGTTTAGTCTCTAAGGAAAATCCTTTTTAAAAGACTTAATGAGTTACTTGGACAACATAGCATCTTCTTATTAGTATTTTTCTCAAATACACAGATTCATTTTTCTATTTGAAAAAGAGCCTGAGAAAAGGCATTTGACATTTTCACAGGTCGGTGAAGAAGAGTTTGCTAGGTGCACCAAGAAACACATACAGTTGGCTTGGTTCACTGTGACCAATTATTCAGAGAGATGTCAACATGTGCACATGTACTGAAACATTCTTTTTCTTTGCCCTCTAGAATGCAACTTTCAATAAATTTCACCCAAACCTCTATATCCAACAGCCATTTTTATTTGAAAAACAGTCAAAACAATGAGTAACATAAGAAAAACAAGAAAATGGAGGTCAACTTATCTATCCTCTGGTCTTTTATCTTTATGTCATTTCTACTATTCTAGCAAGACTGGCCTCTTAATTTCAGTTTCAACATCAGCTGAGCAATTTCCATAACAGCTCCATATGGAAGAAGTACATGCCTCTTGGCTTAAGTCGGCTCATACGTGAATGATTTGACACCAAATGCAAATTGCAGCCAACTCTCGATAACCCACAAAGGGGACAGGAATTGTAGTACAGATAACTCAAAATATCTGAAAAGCCCGAAGTCATTTCTACTTGGCTTTTGGAAGTATACTATCTGAGCTTAGAACATTTTGTGTTTTAATTTTTCTTACTTACCTAATTCTGTTTTACATTTTAAGTTTAGTCAGTATTCCTAGCAAATGAGAATGTAAATAATTTCAGCCAATTGGGAGAGACGATCTGGGAGAAGGTTGAATGGGGTTGTGGGAAGCTAATAGAGGCATTAAAAACTTGATGCAGACAATTCACAAAGAGGATAAGGTCTACGTGGGTAACCAGGTGTTGACTGTTATACTCTGTGCAGAAGGCGAGAGTTAGACCTGCTTAGTCTTGTGCCTTCAGACCCATGGGTAGAGTTGTATCATTTACAGAAAGCACAAAATAATATTTCTCTATGGCTCTAAATCTCTAGTTGCACTATTTTGCCTATTACCATTTATACCAAAAAATGACACATTCTACTAAAAAGCAAAGTGAAACCAAAAGCATCAAGAAAAACTGTATAGTACTTTTAGCATTAGGCAATGAAAGCATTCAAATGAGATGCTGCTTAAAGGTAAGTCAGTGAAGATTTAAATAAGCTCAGTCAGAATTCCAAACACAGGAAGGAAATAAGATTCAATATTCTTTGCATAAGTAGGGGAGATTTTTACAAATAAAAGCACATCGTGTATTATGTGTGCTTCGACACTGTTTGAATTCTGTGGCTTAGATAGCTGTGTAAAGCTTGATGAGCATAAGGTAAACTCGACTCAGATAATGGCTCTCTACCAGGGGTCTTTTCAATGCCAGACCACTAAAACCCCATGTGGTCGTGCCCGCCATCGCTAGCAGGGCACCTCTGGAGTTCCATTCTAGCATGGCCTCGAATTACCAGGGTGAATGCTGAAACTGGGATTTCCTTTGTTTCTAGGTCAGTGTGTTAGCTTGGAATTTCTTCTGTTCAGTTTTGAATCTCTTTTAATTAACTTTTTGAGCTATCATTTGTATGCACTTTAATATAGAAAATAATAAGAAGCTGTATTCAAAAAGGCACAGGGTAAACGGTGAGAGAGAGGCATGGTAAAATAGCCGACGGAGATATAAATCAATTAGAGAAACTGTCTGTTTGAATCAGAAGGCAGCGCGGGGCTTAGCTGCCAAAACAATTCCAGGCTTACGAGTTTGAGGTATCTTTGTTCCAACGACACACCAATCTTTGGATTAAGCTTTCTTTCAAAAATGGTTTCCAAGAATTTCTTGGAGATTTCTTGTCACCGAGGGTCTGATGCCTGACATATTTATTTCGTACAGTAAGAAATAACACCATGTGAAAAGAGCTCAAATGAGTGTTATCTAGCTCCTTTCCTGGCAATAAAATGGCCCTGCCTTCTTTTGTTCTGGGAAAACTGCCAGACGAGCTTTGAAAGACTGGGGTGATCGCCCTGGATGGGGGGTTCATTCTGGTTCCTAGATGGACCTGCTCAAGTCTAGGCAGACAAGGAGGCCCGGCAGAAGGCATACAGCATGCTCCCCATTGCCTGATGGAGACCCACTTATTCCCACTCTATCGAGATCTCAACTTCCTCAGTCCCTGCAGACCTTTGGATGCAGAGACCTGGTGAGAACTGTAGCTCTGTCCCTTGCTAGCCATGTGACTTTGGGTGGGTTATTTAACCTTCCTCAGCTTCACATTCTGTATTGATAAAGGGAGGATAATAATAACTAGCACATAGTACTGTTGTGACTATTAAGGGAACTAAGCACGTGTCTCAGATATAAATCTCAGATCTTAAACGCAGGTGTGCAGAAGGTAGGACTTCTTTTTCTATAAATCAAATAAATTCCTTTTTCTGGTCCCCATTTTGCTAGGTAGCGGACACATCATCTCAGTCAGTTCAGGGGCTCACTCTCCTCACTTGCCACTGGGTTTCCACAGCGAAGTGCATCTGGTCGTCAGCAGGCAATGTCATCCCATGCTGGCACCCATACGAGTTGCTACACCCTGGCCCTCATGCCCCACTGTGGGCCCTCATGCCATTCAGCCCCTTTCTCAGCTCTGACCTTCACCTCAGTGGCCCTTTCTTGCCTCTCTTTGACTAAGGGAGAGCGTGAGCTGCGTCTGTGTCTTCAGCCTAGGGATGCTCCCATCCATTTTTAATCTTTGCTCCTAAGCCATGCTGGGCTTGGAGATAGATCAGTCTCTGAGGCTTGCTACTTACCGCTCAGTCCGCCACCTGCAAAGGGGAGCACATGACACATCTTTTCTTAGAACCCTAGAACCTGCCTGCAGTTTCTATAATCCGACCCTCCCTCTACCTCCAGCCTCAGAGCTGGTGGGGCATTACTCCTCAGGGACATACGTTCTTGCTTCCCCTCACTCTCTCTCCTTTCCCTACAACTAACAACAACAACAACAACAACAACAACTAATATTTACATAGTGATTTCTATTATCATATGCCAGGTACTGTTCTCAACACTTTATGAATTTAATCCTCAGAATAACCCAGTGGTGGAGGTACTACTGTTATCACTATTTGCAGATAGGGAAACTGAGGCACAAAGAGGATAACAGCCTCACCCAAGGCCATGCAACTAGTATGTGCTGGAGTTGGGATTCCAACTCACGTAGTCTATCTCCAACAGTCACACTCTGCCTCTCAGAGAATATTTATCCAGGGATTGGGCGATGAGGAACTTCATATGAAATTCAGAAGCCAAGAATCTGGCTTGCATTACCTTTTCATTTCAGTGGTAGCATCTTTTCTCTGTGGCAATAGAGAAGACCAGACAGGAGCACAGTAAAATACGTGTGTCTTGCAGAGGCAGGTAGCAGATAATACTTCACGATCACTAGTCTGCCACAGTTTTCAAGCACAGACTCAGAGTAGAAGCTCACAAAATGCTAGTTCCCATTCCCTCTTTCAAATGCTCTGTCATGGAGTTCACCCTCAGAATGCAAACTCATTCCATACATAGCTAACTCAATTCTACAGAAGACGTTTTAACATTACTATTAAACATTTTAATGACAAGATTCCGTTTGCCTTATATATTTGTCTTTTAATTAAAGAAAACATTGAGATCCTATAATCACCCCTTAACATTTTGTCTGAAGTCTAGAAAATTCTAGAGAAAGGAAGGCAAATTATAACACAAGCCACCATATTGTCTTTTCATAGCCCAGTCACTTGAGTAGATCACTGCAGACACAAACATGAGGCCCTACACATAGTAAGTCCTCAAAAATAGTCAACTGATTGTGAGATACCAAAAAGGAAGGAAGACATCAAGTGGGACAATCTTACCTGCCATATGCTTGACTGGATGGTCACATGGGGCTGAGCATGCATCTTCTGCTCTCTGTGTGTGTGCTCCACTGGCCCTGTGTGGCATTTGAGATCTCCGAGGGCTCGTGGTCTATGGCCTCCTCTTCAAAGGCTCGAGGTTTGTGCCCTTCTCTTCCTAGAATAACCCCAGAATGACAATTAGGTTTTCAGCAAATATTTTTTGACAGAGACAGTGTTGTGCTTATATTACACATGACAGCTGAGTGGTTGATAGGCTGTGACCCCAATTTTTACAGCTCTTCATTTTGGTTATTTTGTTAGAATGCTATAGATGGCTGATTAATGTGTTCTTGGGTCCTGGATGAATTGATGATGGCAATTATTGACATCTTGGAGAGTCCAGCCATTTTCTCGCACCTTAGAAGTGATGACTTTTAGAGTTTCAAAGAGGAACAGAATGCTACAACCGGCTCAAAATGCAGATACGCACCTCTGCCAACTCCCCATTATAATTCTCTGTCTCTCAAATGGAGATTAAATGTAGTGCCAAAATGCGTCATCTGGTGTTGCGTTTTTGTAATGTGGACAAATGTCGACAAAATTCATGTGGAGGCTCAAAACTCTATTTATGAATTAAAACTTAGTAGAAATTTTACCATGAGTAGAAACCTTACTTGCTAAAGCTGCAATCACTGATTTAAAAGATTAAAGGAGAAATGAGAAATTGCCCTCCTTGACACTGTCCTGTGCATTTTAGCCCTGCACTAAGGGGCTTTACGCATGCTCTTTTGGTGGATGCCATATATCGGAGCTGATACCAGCAAGATGGGATGATTCTCATCTACACTGGAGGCAATTGTTACATTTTGATCAATCTTACAAAGCCATTCGTAATTTTGGCAGGCACACACACCTTATATTTTGTCTGCAAAATGTGTGTGTCCTCACCATGTTGGCCCAACCAGGCTCTATGGCTCCTCATCTACATAACTTCCCCCTCAAGACCTTTAGACACTTAGCCAGGAAGCAGAGGAAACCCAAATCTGCCTGTATTCAATAGACTCCAAATTGAACTGTTATCATTACACTGGGTAGTACGCCAATAACCATTATGTATTCCAAATTCCTGCTGATTGGCTATATGATACTCATGATCTGCATTCACATGTAAATGTGAAATTGTACCCCATATGCATGTGTATACAGTAGTTTCAATTAAGTGAATTAGGTACAATAATAGGTGCAGTATTTAATTTGTTTCACTGTCAATGGTTGTCTCTCCAATGGATCAGCTATATATATAACACTGCCTCTCCACAGGAAGAATTTGGCCAGATAGGCAAAGTAACCACTCTTGGAGAGTGGTTTATAGTAACAGGCTTATAGTAACAGGAGATTACAACTTGGAGCAGGTATGAACAGAATTTTGCAGCTGGTCATTTCAGGTATATATGGTCAATCCTTTGGGAAGACTTGGCACAGAGAAACATTGAAAACTCAAAAGAACCATATATTTCATCATTAGTAGTACATCAAACATTGATTAAAGGTCTTGATTTCACCTTTTATGGACTCCCTATGTTCACAATAGCCAATTTCTCGAGTGGCCAACTCTTCACATCCCCCTCAGTCAACAACCTTATACCCTAAGTTTACTTGAAAGTTGAGCTTCCTCAACTTTCTTCCTAGTCATCCTAGAATTCCTCTCTACCGTAGCCATCTTTTCCACCATCTCTTTTTTTTAAAACCTTTTCTCTAACTCTAATCCTTCACTTACTATTTACTCCATAACCCTCTTCTTCACAGCATTTATGTTCTCAACATGCTACTGAAATTTCTTTTGCACATCAACCTTGACTTTGCTTGATCCACTGTGCTCTTCCTCATTAACCTATGATAACTTTGACAAACCCTGTTCAGTTTTGGAAACTCTTCCCTTAGGCAATCCTACACTGAAGTATTTAGATTCTCCTCTTACTCTTTGAGGGCTCCTGCTTTTTCATTACTGCTTCCTCTTCTTCTTCTTTTTCTTTTCCTCTTTAGAAGCAAGAGTTTCTAAACTTAGGAATCAATGGACAAGTTTCACAGAGTTCCAGGAAACCTCTATGTTTATGCCAAATTGTGTTTGTGTGTGCATCTGTGCATTCATTTGGGTGAAGGGGTCCTTAACTTTCATCAGACTTCAAAGGGGTCCATGATCCTGCAGAAAATGTCAAGAACTCCTGCTCCAGACTTGCCCCTTGGGCAATTTCATTATCCTCCTAGGCTGAAATGATTGCCTTCCAAATCTCAATCTTCTGTCTGACCTTCTCCTAATCTTAAATCCTTTAGGTCTGGCTGACGCTTGATGTTTCATCCTTGAATACAGTAGTATGAAGCATTAGCAAATATACCCTTTGTGGAAGCTCAAATAGGCCAGACACTCTTTCACATCCCAGTTCTAACTCGCTTCTTCTATGAAATGTTCTCTAACCTCTCTGGTGCTCACAGACCTACCTTCTTATGAAATCCCATAGCCTCTATTGTTTGTATCATACTGTTGGCTATTAGCACACCTTGGTGTGTGACTCCTACTGTAGTGCCCTAGGACCTGCAAAATGTGGTCCATGAACCAACAGAATGATATCATTTGGGGGCTTGTTATAAATGCAGAATTGTATACTCCACCCCATAGCTACCAAAAAAGAATCTTCATTTAAATGAGATCTTCAGATGATTCTTATAAATGATAGAGTTTGGGAAGCACTGCCCTACACTAAAATATCTAACTTCAGTCCCTGGATGTTTTTTATCTTTCATGGCATTTGGCCTTCTAATCATGCTTTCTCTGTTCATTAGTGCCTCTCAGAATCCTATATATTCTAAGACACTTTTCCTACTCTCCCTCTTCTGAAAGTAAAATATCTCTTCCTTGAATTACTTTGATTCTTTATTTATACTATCATTTTCTCTAGGTATATCATATTAAAAGGTGTTTTCTGTGCAGAGGTATTAACTCTGCTAAATTATAAGCTCTTTGAGGACAGGGAAAGAGTTTGTTCATCTCTGTGTCTTTGAGAGTTTCTGGAACAGTTCCTAACACCTAGTAATTAATAAATGCTTGTTGAATGAATGAATGAATGAATGGCTAATTTCATCATAAATCTATTTGAATTGTGGAGTTCACTTGAAAAAATGTGATAGATAATTGACCATGGGTCATGCTGCTCATAATTGCAATGTTTTTACTTTTCAAGCCAAATATTAATTATCCAAGCTAGTCATGCTGTTTCTTAATGACTTTTAAACCTGTACCACAACAAATACAAGACTGCATGAATTTTTAAAAATCTCTAAGTAGTTCATAATTAAACACCAAGTGATTCAACTCATTGAGTCAATCAATGCCTTTGTTTATAGCTTGATTTTTCAGCCCTGAAAAGACAATTGAGAGATTTAAAAAAAGCTAACCAAACCACAGCAAAGTCTAAGGATCAAAAAGTACAAAATTGTATCTCACTACCAATTCTGGGTCATGATGACTAGTAATGAAAGGGAAAAGTGTCAGTGGCTACTCAAGTTAATCACTTCACTGACTCATCTACTCAACAGATTCTAGATGAATCAGAGGCCTTTTTGTTTCAAAGTTTATGACTCATGTCTCTTGATCTCTGTGGACTTCATCACAGAAATTAAATGGGAGTGGGGGCTAAATGATCCAAATCCAATCTTGTAGCAGTACAAGAACAAAAAAAGACTTTTTCAATGAGAAGTCACCTTCTTTTAGATGCTTAGCAATTTAAAAAAACTTATTCCTCCAGTTTCAAATGACCAAAACTATCAGTAGAAGAGATACCAGTTCATAACCAGTTTCTTCTTCTGTCATAAACCACGCTGCAGCTCCTTTTTGACATCAAAATGATGTCACCTTAAATTAGAAAGTGATTCTATTCATTAAGGTTTTTTTAAAATTTTTATTTTATATTAGTTTCAGGTATACAGTACATTGGTTAGACATTTATATAGTTTATTCATCAAGGTGTTTTGAAAGTATTTTGTTTACTGAGATCACCATTTTGCAAGATGATTTATCTGTAAGATTGACTTTCAAGGAGAAAACTAGAATACTTGGTTACCCAAACATGGAAGTCCTCAGTGTTATATCCTATACATCTAGTGCTCTGGATTTTCCATTACTAATAGACTCAAATTCCACTAATTGGCTAGTAAAAAGGAAAGCTGGTGTAGCAGGAAGTGTTTTTGAGATGAACTGGACTTCATGAACTAAGGGGAGGCAGTAGAGCATAGTGACTAAAAACTTGGTGATGAAATTAGACTGATGTGGATGCAAATCCTGATTTGCTCTCCTAATGTTTGGGCAACACTTGGTAATTTTCCAGTTTGTGAAGCAGGGATACTAATAATGCCTGCAGAATTAAGTAATGAAATGTGTTAATCAAAGTACCTAGTACTGAGTTTTCTAACTATGAGCTTCCTTATTGTTATAGTAGCTGTTTGTAGGTCTAGGTCTCTGATCCTGCCTTTCCCAGGTTCATTGCCTGAACAATATTCGGCCTCATCTACTTGTTTTTCTACCAACAGTGTCCTTGGGGGTCCATTTGACTGTTCATTATCTGTACTTTCTCTAGGCTGCCTCCTCTCCCTCTTCACTGTTGGTACTCTGCTTGTACCCACAACTTGTATTGCTCTTGCTCCTTTACACATTCCTCCTGGCCACCACCCTCCTCCCCAGCTTGGACTAACTTGGTGGTAAGTGATCTTCCATCTAACCCTACTCTCCCTACAGACATCTGCCTAATTTCCCTAATCACATCTCTAACCAAAGTCCTTAACCACAGGAAGATGAAGAATAGAACCAAACAGCAGCACAAGGCATTGAGTGTGATGCTTCCCAAAGTGTGTCCTGCACAATGCTAATCCCACAAGTTCTTACACAAGAAAAGGTAGATTCTTCCAGAGAAATAATTTTGGAAAATTTTGTGCATTATTTGCCTCCTGACATTCACAGTGCATCTTTGTCTTCAGAGATTTGGACAAACTTGGACAAACCAAATTAACCAGAAAACTATTTCACTCTGTTAGGTGGAAGATATTTTTACTTTCGGGAAACACCAGAGTAGTGGGAAGTAGGATGGGTGAGGAGACTTGCATTATAGCTCAGTTTATATTTATTATGGAGTGTAGCAGTCGGGAAGTCTACAATAACTTATAACCCCCAAATACCAAAAGCTCATGCTACTATTAACAGCTACTGTCTCAGGCATTGCTGGTCACTGTGGCAAAGGGAAAAAGCTCAGGGGGGTATGAGACTGAGAATTAAATGCTCAGCCCAGACATGGTGCATGTCACTTTAGCTAACCACGCATTGATGACTACCAGTCCTCTGGCTTCACAGGACCATAAAGTCAGGAAATGACATCTGCATGGGAGGGGGGAGAATTGGAAACATTTGGTGAACAGTATTGATGACTACCATTCTGAACTTTAATGTTGATGACTACCACCCTGAATTTTAATGTTCTTATCTTTAAAATGGGGAGAAAAATAACCTCTTGTGAAGATCATATGAAACGAAAAAGAAAAGTCTTTATAAAGTAAAAAGATTCTGCGCATCTAAAGGATTATTGTCAAGGTGGCTCAGGAGGCCTTTGCTTTGAGATCAAGATAAGAATATGAGCCACAAATGAACTGCATGAAAGGGTAGGTAGCTAGGATGATGACAAGGAGAATAGGATTAAGAAGGATGGGGGCCTAATAAGACAAAGTTACGGATAATGACCAAACAAATGGCAATGACAAGAATTATCTAAAATATAATGAAAAAGAAATTTGCTAGACAATAGTAAGCTTCAGTCCACTGTGTCCAAAAGATCACATATTGAAAATGAGTATATCTGAATTAATAATGTTTTACTATAATTGCTCATTGAATTAAACCACAAAGGAAATCCTGTTTTTATTCAGAAAGATGATCTTCATAGGCAATTTCTCCTCAGTCAGACTCCAGATGCTATTTCCATTTACAAAAAAAGTATTAACTGTCATCTATACTTTTTTCCCCAGGTAGAAAATATACAACAAAAGCTTTTCAAGAAGGAATGTATGTGTGCCACCTACTTTTTTACACATTAGAGCAGATTTCAATAGTCTGGGTTCAGGTAATGCTATGGTTCCACTCCATTTGTCATCATTCATTCTGTCGCTAACAAATATGATCTGTATCTACTTGAAAATGACATATATTTAAGGTGTGATCCTTACTAAAAATACTGATTGTAATATATTGTAGATGCATCAGAAGCGAGTAGAATAAATTTTCTCTAGAAATTTGAAAATCTCTACTTGTAATCATAGTCTTTGTATTAATATATCCACATCTAGTTTTTATTTTTTTCCATCATGCCTTCAATATTCCAGTAAGAAAGGATACAGACTTTGAATCTGGACAGGCCATTGGCCATGCTCATCAAACAATCATAGGCCAGCGCCCCCAAAACTGGCAAAGACAACAAGAAAGTAATTGCATGGGGAAGAAGCAAAGGTGGAAAGGAGATAAATAAACTAGTGCCAAGGGCAGTATAAAATCCCCTCAAAATGTGAAAACAAAGGAACACTAGGAGAATTTTAGTTCAAAGGAGACTTCACAGGGTAGTTTGTAGATGGTTGTTTCTGAGATACCAAACCCCTAGTAACACTAGATATCTAATGGGAAAGGCTAAGGGGACCATAGAGAAGACCACAAATTTATACCCTTCCCCCTCCCAAAAAAAGACTGAAATGCCGTCAGTATAAAGTTCAAGACTATCTAAGGAAAACAAAAAATATATACAACACCTTACAAAGGAAAACAATTATAAAGTCTGGCATCCTATCAAAAATTATCAGACATGCAAAGAAGGAGAAAATGCGACCTACAATGAGGAGAAAACTCAATCCATCAAAACTAACTCAGAAATAACACAGATGATAGAATCAGTAGATAAGGACATTAAAATTCTATTCCATATATTCAAGATGCTAGGGAAAAGATTGAGCTTGTTAAATATAGATAAAGATATAAGAAAGATTCAAATTGAAGTTCTAGAGATGAAACGATGATATCTAGAATAAAATAGACCTTGAATTGGTATTAAGAGCAAATTCAACATTGCATGAGAAAAGATTTACAAATTTGCTAGACAAAAAAATAAGAGCCATCCAAAATGAAACACTGAGCAAAGAAGGAATTTTTCCAAAATAAACAGAACATCGGTGAACTCTGAGACAACTTCAAGCTACCTAATATATATGTAATTGGAGTTTCCAAAGGAGAAGAGAGAGGGCAGAAAAATATCTGACAAATAGTACAATTTTGATGAAATGTAAAATCCATAGATCCAAGAAAGAAACTACTGAGTAATAATCTAGGTGAGCGTTCAAATTAGGGTAGTGGAGGTAGTTAGAATTGGTCAGATTCTGGACATGTTTTGAGGGTAAAGCCAATAGGATTCCTTGATGGTTTGGATTTGGAGTGTGAAAACATTCAAGGATCACACCAAAGTTTTCAGCCAGAGGAAGCAGAAGGCTGAAATGTGGCAAATGGCCTTCATTTGAAAGGGACCCAATCAGAATAGGAGCCATCAGCTCAGACCTGAGCTGAAATTTCTCAACTTTCTGATTTAGAAATATATTTCCATATTCATTTTTACTGATAGACTTTGGTATCCAGAACAGCAATAAATAGTTAGGATGAAAAGTACTCACACTGTCTTCTAAGGATCTGTCAAGCTCAAACTTCCAAAATGGCTCTTAAATGGGAACCTCTAGAATCTCTTCACCTAATCAGGCTCCCAGCCCTTATTCAGACAACATGGATTCTAATCAAAGATATGGTTACTTAAGGCATTTGAATGTTGTGATCTGCCCTTTCATAATTATAACACATTTCTTACAAATAGAGAGGACAATAGAATCTATTTCAGCTCCAGCATCTTACCAGAATGCAGTATCCACGGCTTCTTTTGCTTTTCCCTATTGGCTGGGCAGAATGGTTCCCCAGCCTCATTTACATCTTTGGAACATTCTGTGCATCCATGTCTTGCCTGGATGTGTCTAGGAACTCATGTGTCACCTGCTAGACCATACGAAATAGGAATGGCAGGGGCCAGTTCTTTTTTATATGAGTTGACTTCATAAATAGGATTCAGATATGATAGCAGGTAGGGAAATTAAGCATTATGACATTTCATTGGTGATCTATTTATAAAGGGACATGAATGCCATATTTCTCATCATTAATAGAAAGTAAGGATAATAATAACTAGATTTTTTTTTCACTTATTAAAGGAAAGGAAAATCTTAAAGGTGAAAGGCATAATTTTGCTATTGGAAGCCTCCCTACTGCTTTGGACTCAGGGTTTGTACTTGGGGAAGTCTTCCTGGAAATTCAATATTAATCCATTGGAAGAGCGAGAGCCTAGATGGTCCTGTTAGTGCATTGCATTCGACACCTATAGCAAATGCAGGTTGGTCTGAGGTGAGAGGCCCACATGCTAGCATGTATATAAGATACTTTTTAACTCAATAAATTTTATAAAGACCAGTAAGGGACTGTGCCAGAAGTTCAGTTTGGGAAGGTAGGAGTGGAATAGGGGTGGGAAAGGGAGTTTGAAAGACGAGAATACAAAACATTAATCAGAATCCTTGCCTTACAGAGGCTCATAGGCTAGTGGAGAAAATAGGCACACAAATAACCATTTTATGAGATAAACTGACTTGTGTCTGAGGTTCCTTTTAGGATACTCTTATGATCTCCGAGGGTTGCTTCGGCTCATAGAGTGTTTGCTCAGAAGTCTGAGTCAGCCTTCACATTCTGACTTTTTAGGATGAGGACAATAGACAACAAAGGCCTGTCTCTATGTGGAACTTTCTTTTGCCTTCCATTGTTAGAAGTGCCCAAGTCTGCTCTGAGGTGGCCAGTAGGCCATTGTAGCCAAGAAGATAATGATCAGAAAACAGACATGGATCTGCTGCCTTAAGTGAAGGGAATCATGCAAATTCCCACCCAAACCGAAATGCAGACTGAAGTGAAACTTTTCTTGGGTCTGAAAAAGTTTCATAACCATCCTCTGGACATGTTTCATTTTCATGCCCTGTTTGCATGTTTCATGCCTTTCTGGTTCTACTAAAAGCAGAAGTGCCAAAATATTTTAATGATGTTTCTTCTTATGGCACCGAAAGGCCAGGTGTTTAACAGTCAACGACATGGCAGGAAGAGGATGCAGACATTCCTAAGAGACTGGAGCCCTCCCTTGAGGAGCGGTCATATGATTTGGCCATGACCTTCATGTTGGTCATTTTCTACACTATGCCTTAAATTTATGGGGCAGCCCCATTTGGGATCCTGGAGCAGTCTGTAGGTAAGACAGATTGATTTTCCATTTGTAAGTTAAGAAAGTTGAAATGCAGAGCTATGATCTGTCCCTAACAGAGCAACAAGGGAACAATACTTTTGGTCTCTCACTGATTCACAAAATAGGAGAGCTCCTCTTCAAGGAAAGGTCAGTATTGCTTTGGTCACCTTCCACAGAATTTGTTGTGTTCCCTCATTAAACTATCACATATTCATTTGAAATTAATTTGAGAATAGGATTGCTGACTCAGGAGCTACAAGTGTATGGGATACTGTAAGACCACTGGAATTCTCTTTCAGTTCATCATGACCTTGACATTAATAAATAATTCCATCCTCCCTCCCCTAGATTGAAAATAGGGTGAAAGAAAGGAGATGAGGAAGCTTTATCCCAAAGTAGGGAAATTAAGCTTTTAGCTTATGTTTATCTGCAGTGGCCAGTGGAAACAGGAGTGAGGGATGGAATTCCCAGGGGAGAAAGAGTCTGATGCATTCAGGGAATCACAATTCTGACTGGACCACATGGGGGGTACAGGTATTGGATGGCCGCTGAGACAGAAGACATATATTAGATCCAGATCACGAAGGGCCTAATAGCCTACATAAGGAGTATGGACTTTTCCCAAGAGCACAGAGGGAGCATCTGAAAGGTTTTAAATAAGCAGAGTTACATGGTTTTGGTTTTTTTTCTTTTGTCTTGTTTTGCTGTGGTATGGTGGACTGAAGGTGGCATCACTAGAACCAAAAAGGCCAGGTTGCAAAGTCTAGGTGAACAATGATGGAACCCTGAACCCAGGCAGTGAGAGCGGGGATGTATTCATTCATCTAACAGGTATTATTCATTGTCCATAGTACACTGGGAGCTGGTCTTGATCCTGGGAAATACTTGCAAATGAGTGGGAAAATATCGCTATCTGTATAGAGCTTGAAATTTGATGGGGGATGAGTGACATAGGTGATTATGCCTTTTCTCATATCATGTCTTGGGGCTAAGTTTTGTCTGCCATACAACCTCTCCTGCTGGACTGTGAGGAACCTGAGAGCAACAGCAATGTCTTATCTATCTTGACACCTCTGATACTAGCTAGACAACTAGGGTGAACATAGTATGTGATCAGTAAGTGCTAGCTCTGAGATTATATATCGTGCTATTATGAGAATAAATAAAATAGTCTCTGTAACAGGCCAGGAAATAGGTTCATTGTATAAAAGGCATGATGCAAACCCAAGACATTTTTGGATTGTTCCCCCATTCCAACCTTACAGAGTTCAACAATTTATATAGAAAAAGAGACATTTTAAACCTCTGTGAACTTTCCTGTGTCATAAGTGTATAAAGCAGCACAGCCCCGCCCCTTATTTCTTGTCACTATTGTAATTTTACATTCATTTGTGTTTGAGTGATGTCACTTTTGTCTCTTAAGCCTTCGAGTTCTTTGAGAATAGGGACAATGCTTGTTTTTTTATTTTTAACACTGTATTTCCAGTGGCCAGCACAGAGCCTGGCACATGGTAGACACTCAATATTTACAAAATTAATGAATAAATGAATGGATGGATGGTGTTGCTGGGACAGACCAATTACAGTAGTCTCTCTCTTATCCACAGCTTTACTTTTGCAGTTTGAGTGAGCCGTGGCCAACCACGACTTGAAAATAATAAATGGAAAATTCCCCAAATAAACAATTCATAAGTTTTAAAGTGTGTGCCATTCTGAGTAGCATGATGAAATTTCATGCTGTCCCACTCCACCCAACCCGGGACATGAATCATCCCTTTGTCCAGCGTATCCAGTTTGTATAAGCCACCAGCCAGTTAGTCACTTAGTAGCTATCTCAGTTATCAGATCGATTGTCACAGTATTGCAGTGTCTGTGTGCAAGTCACACTGATTTTACTTAATGGCCGCAAAGTGAAAGAACAGTGATGCTGGCGATTCGGATATGGTAAGGAGAAGCCATAAAGTGCTTCCTTTCAGTGAAAAGGTGAAGGTTCTCAACTTAATGAAAAAAGAAAAAAAAAAGTATGCTGACGTTCCTAAGACCTACAGTACGAAAAAATCTTCTATCTATGAAATTGTGAAGAAGGAAAAAGAAATTTGTTGTGTTAGTTTTGCTGTTGCAGCTAAAACTGTAAAAGGTAGAGTCACAGTGTGTTGTAAGTGATTAGTTGAGATGGAAAAGACATTAAATTTGGCCATGGAAGACATCAAGTGACAACATGTTCTGATCGACGACAACATGTTGAGCCAGAAAACATTGAATCTATACAAAGACTTCAGCAGGGATCCTGTGAAACGAATAACACCAAGCCATTTACTGCAAGTAGAGGATGATTAAAATAAGGTATTTTGAGAAATAAAAAGAGAGAGAGAGACCACATTCACTTAACTTTTATTACAGCATATTGTTATAATTATTCAATTTTATTATTAACTATTGTTGTTAATCTCTTACTGCACCTAATTTATAAATCAAACTTTCTCATATGTATGTATAGGAAAATACATAGTTTATGTAGAGTTCAGTACTATCTACAGTTCAGGCACCCACTTGGGGTCTTGGAACATGTCCTCTGTGGATAAGGGAGGACTGCTGTAATCTCAACTGCAAAAGATTCACGAAAATGCCCTGAGCATTTGAACTGGGCTTTGAAGAGGAAGAGGATCTTCCAAAATGGGTTTGTTGTGGGGGTTGGAGGAGGGGGCAGGGACATTCTTGGAAGAAAGACAAGAACAGACAAAGGTTCCCCAAAAGCAAAAACTGTACAGAAGGTTCAGGGAACAGTGAGAGGTTTGCTGTGGTTGGCACACAGGATGTGTGCAGGCTGCTGGTGGGCAATGCAACTGGAGAAGTGGGGACCAATCAGCAGAGGGTTCTAAAAGTGACAAAAGCAACTTCCATTTATAGCTGGAGCAGCAAGGGGGCTCTCAACATGCTTCATCTCTAGTTCTCACGACAACTTGAAACCAAGGTTCAGCAAACGTGGTCCTGGGACAAGTAGCCTCAGTATCAACATCATCCGGAAACTAATTAGAAATGCAGATTCTTCTGCCCATCCCACATCTACAGAATCAGTAGCTCTAGGGGTGGGTCCCAGCACTCTGTGCTTTAACAAGCTCTTCCGGCATTCTAATGCACACTAAAGCGTGTGAACCACTGCCCTATGAGTTAAGAATTCATATCCCATGTTTTACAGGTATAGAAAATAAATTCAGAGAAGTGCAGTAACTTGCATTAAGGTCCTAGAGCCAGTGAATGGTCTAGTTGATTTGCCCAAGTGTCAACCCCTGATCTTCTTTCCATATCATTGTGCCTTACACCTGGCAGAGGATGTGTTTTCTGAAGGCAGTGGTGAATCATACAACACTTGAAATGAGGGAAATGACTTGATCACATTTGTACTTTTAGAAGTATCATTCTGGCAACAAAGAGGGTAGATGGAAAGAGAACCGTCAGGCATGGGAATCAGTTAGAAGTCCATTGGTGTAGATCAGGCAAGAGAATATGAGGGTCAAATGATTATCATTTTGCATCTAGGAAAACTGAGGCACAACATATTTTCGTTGTCCCATTTACTTTTAAATGGTTGAAGGATATGATATGAGACAAACTGGAAATGGTCATTCTGACTTAAGTATTATTTGTCTCCAGAGTTAAGACAAAATCTATGGTGGGATGGAGATGAGTTGGAGTTCTGAACAACAAGAAGGGAGAAACTCCTAACTTTTGACAGTGACCTTTCCATTGGTTGATCTCATTATTGTTTTAATTTTTATTTCTCAAATCACTAGTGAGTTTAAGCATACCTTCAAGTGATTTCTAGCTTTTTGGTTTCTCTCTCGTTCTTCTGTCTCCACATTCTCTACCAGGAAAATTAGTCTATATCTATGCTGATGACTCCCAACTTTATATTTCCAGCTCTGGCCTTTTCCTGAATTCCATGCTAACATATCCAAATATACTCTTGCTTTTCTCATAGGACATCTCAACTCTAACATATCTAATTTAGAGTTTTTAGTTCCCCAGCCTATCTATCACCAAAATATCATATGCCTTGTCTGTCTCATATGAGCAAATGGCACACCATCCACTCGGTTGTCAAGACAGAAATCTAGGAATCATCTTTTTGTTACTTTTGGTCCTTCATTCCCTCACATCCAATCCATCAGCAAGTCTAGATGGCTGTACTTACAAAATATATCTTGAATCCATCCACTTATCTTTGTTTCCACTCTGCCCCCTAGAATATACCATGCCACTGTGTGCATTGAATTTATGCATTTTACAATATGTTATTGTTTAATTTGTTCATTTATCTATTTATTTCCTGTATTCCCCATTAGACTTCCAGTTCCAAGAAGGCGCCGACTGTGTCTGTCTTGGTTACTATTATGACCCTTGTACCCAGTGCAGTGTGTGGTGTTCCTTAAATATTCATGAATAAATGATTTCTTTCATTTTAACTCAACTCTCTAGGAAGCAGATCACCCAAATGCCAATCAGAATGTACAAATATAGACCACATATAAGAATTTTCCTTAGTATTTTTTAGCCCCATATTACATAGTATAGTATCAGCACATAAATATTATTGGAATTAATGCAAATATATAATATTTAGAATATTTTTTAAAAGGCTGCTGTGTAAGCACATGGCTTGGAACATATACAGAACTTCCTCTTTCCATGGTGGGATTGTCACCTACATTATGATTAATGTTCAGTTAAAGTATTATGGTCCAGCCCAAATTATGAAAGCTTCTAGAAGACCACAGCCCTGAAGACACCTGAGTTCTGCAATAGTGGAGAATAGCCAAAGAAAAAGGCAGCACAGGTGTCTATAGATATGATAAATTATGTTTGCCACCAAGCTCAGTCCTTGGTAGGCAGATTGACTTTGCATATAGGCAAGAGCTGATTTCACAGACTAGTAAGAGCCATTCAAAAATAGGAGGCAGTCTGCTCTACGTGGGTGAGGGAAGATGAGGCAAAGTAGACACATTGATGGTCAAGATAGAACTCACTACAGTGGCCACAGAGCTACTAGAGATAGGGCTCTTGAATATTGGATCACTTCAGAATCACTTGGAGTAAATACATTAAGATGTAATTCCTGGGCCCCATCACAGATATTATTTTGAAGGTCCAAGACTGGGCTTAGGAATCTTCATTTTTTTCAGACACACTAGGGGATTGGGACACATTTTGAGAAAACTCACACTAGAGAGTCTGATCCATACAATAGTCTAGAAGAATGATTTAAAATACATTTTGTAATGGATAGGCTGGCTTTAACAATGAACAGAAACTCAGCCTCATCAAATAGAAAAGAATGGAGAATGGTCCAGGGACAAAATGATGTTTCCTAAAGATTCATTCACAGAATCTTTCAGATCCAGGGGCAAAGGGAGTGGCTACAGGATCACTGATGGTCATGAAGCTTGGATGCTTAGGTCTTTGAGGCTCTCCTCTTCTATATGTGGTCAGAAGCTTTTCCTTCCAAAAACAATTAAGGCATTCATTCATTTTAAAAGTACCTGCTACATTGTTTCGCACAAAGCAGGCACTCCATCAATGCTTTGAATTATTAAATTGAGCACGGGACTTTATCAAGGAAATAAAAGGCTCTTATATAGCCCTTTCCTTGAGAAGATGGTAATCTACTTATAGAAAAAAATGTATGTAAAACTCCAGAATATTTTCAAAATTACAGATAATGAGTACTGGTGATGAAGAATGAGCTAACATCTAAAGCTTCAAGGAGACAGACATTAAGCTATCAGAGAGGAATCGGAAAGATTTCTTTAAAAATATCAGTCTTGAGCTGGGTCTTCACAGAAGCAATGGTAACTTTAGAATCTTACACAACAAAAATGTACTCTTGTATTACCCACATAATAAAAAAAAATGTAATAGGATATATTTGACAAAGAGAACAAAACAAAAAGAAAAACAAAAGCAAAGCATTGGGCCAAGGACAAGATCTTCAATCCTATTTAAGTTCAGAGATGGACAGAAGTTTGGGTTGGAGTACAAGCAAGAGTTTTGGGTTTATTTTTAAATATTCGCTTTAAACCAATCTAATTCCACTTCTGAGGTCCTGCACTCTTGGAATAGCAGGCTATCCAAACTCGATCATCTTTGGGGACTCTACTACCTGGGATTAACCAAAATTCCCAGAGACTTAGATAACAGCAAATCATTGAGTCATGAGAGTAGCACTTCCTGGGACAAAACCTGTCCCAGTCCCATGGGCTCCTCAGTGCTCTAGCTCTGTTTCTGGGAGCCCTGACTCTAGTAAGTCAGCTGAACACTCAGCTCTTTCACATGTGCCTGCAGCCATTCCTCTATGAGTTCTTCCCATGGCTCAACCCTGACATCAAGGTTGGCCAGAGCATACCTCAGTTTGTCTACCTGTAAAATCCCTGAGGCACAGAATGGCCAAGCCAGACAACATACTTAAAATTGGGGAGGGGGATATTAGGAAATACAGAGAACAAGACAAAATTATATTCATATCTACATCCATAGAAAGCACATACGTACATTCGTATTCTTGCTTCTTTCATAATTAAAACAATGAAATTCCTGGTCATGGAATTCAGTGAGGCTCTCCAAATACTGGCCAGAAGCTCTTTCAAGGCTTTGGGAGACAAATTGCATTTATAAAATAAAAAGTTGACCACATTTATTCACCCCTACTTTATATTTATGTGGTGACTTTTGTACTAGATATTCAAATGTGCTTCATTATGCTTTATGACTATAATTTGCATACTAAAATAATATTTGAACTGAGGCACTTGGGAGTGATTTATAATGTTTTCAACAGTTCCTGTGCTTTAGAATGAAGGTTATATAGATCTATACAATCAAAGAACTTTAACTGCAGGGTTTTGTCTCTCTCAAACTCAGCCTAAAGCTTTCATAAAAATGATCGGTAGCTAATAATACAAAGGCAGCAGCAGCCTGGTTGTTATGCTGATTGGGGTGAGATTGAGCATCCTCAGCTATTTCTGCTATAGTGTTGTTGGGCACCATTCTCACTCCCTTGGTTTAAAGTCCACCTGGATCCCAGCTGCCAAGGCTTTTACCTGGAGCCCAAAAACCCTGAGCTGGAGATTCGGCTGCCTTCTCTGAGCTGAGATTAAGCCTGTTGCTAGAAATAGGGAAAGTAGGATGTCTATGCTACTTTATAGACTTAAAAGTTTCTTCTATAAACTGAGGTCTTGGGATTTGGTCAGGGGGCCTTCCGGGGACAATACTCACTTTCATGGGATTGCTTTTGAGAAAGGGTTTCACTCACTAAAAAAGAGTTTGGAAGCCAGTAGACTATGTAGTGTATGGATTTCTCTTTGTCCTGGCATATTCTGTCCCTTGTCACAGTTATGATCTTGGTATCTGAATTCTCTAGGCACTAGCTACTTAACCTCTCTGTGCCTCAGTTGCCATATCTGTAAAATGAGTATGGTAACAGTGATAATGTGTGAGTTGCTGTGAGATTGAAAAAATTATTATATGCAAAGCATTTATAATATTATCTGGGAGGCAGCAAGTGTTAGCTATTATATTATTATTTTTACATTGTAGTGAACACAGATATAAAATAAACATATTACCCAATTGGAGGTAGTGATAAGTGCTGTGAAGGACAATAAAGCAGGTAGGAGATAGAGAATGATGAGGGCAGGAAAGACCTCTCGAAGGGTCTTTTATGCATAATCCTGAATATTATTAGTTCTGAATAAACTTAAGTAAACTGCATAAACTAAATTATTATCCTGAGCAAGCAAGTCATACAGAAAACATTCCTGGCAAAGAGAAAATACAAAGGTCCTGGGTTTGGAAGGTGTTTGTCATATTATAGGAATTGTAAAAAGACCAGTGTGGTGGATCTTGAATGTTCTCATCACAAGAAAAAAAAAATTAACTCTGTGTGGTGATGAATGTTAACTGGACATATTGTGGTGATCATTTTGCAATATATACAAATATTGGATCATTACATTGCACACCTGAAACTAGTATAACGTTATGTCAATTGTATCTCAGTGTGGTAGACCGATATGAGCACTGCAGAGAATGAACAAAATAAAGTCAGGGAGATATGGCGAAGCCAGCTAACAGAAGGTCTGATTAGGCCGCAACTCCCACAACTTTCTTATAAACAGTAATTACCTTGAACCCCTGTTAAATATACCAATTTCCAGGACTTTTCCTCCGGAAATTCTAATTTAACAGAATCTACTACATGGAAGGTACCATTTTGAGCACGAAGGATACATCAACGAAAAAAAAAACAGGCAAAAATTTGTCTCAATGGGGCTAATTCTAATAGGGGAAAAATAAGTGTCTTTAAAAATCACACAACACAATACATGCTAAGGTACAAACAAAATGTAAAACTTCTAAGTGCAACTGGCAGTGCCGGAGAAATACAGCGGTTGCATTTTTTTTTTTTACAGGATGATCGAGTCTGGGTTGGAGATATAAATGTAGGAGTTATCAACATATAGATGATATTTAAAGCTAAGAGACTGACAGAGATCACCGAGGGAATGGGTACAGATAGAGAAGAAACTTTAGGCAACTCTGATGTTTAGACACTGGGGAGGTGAGGAGGGGCCAGCAAAGGAGATAGAGGAGGAGCAGCCAGAGAGGAGAGAAACTAGGAGTTTGAGTGGCCTTGCTGTTAAGTAATGAAAGCATTTCCAGGAGAAGGGAATACTCAACTAGGTCAGCAGCTGTTGCTAGGTCAAGTAAGATTTTCTAGAACTAAGACTTGACCATTAGATTTAGCACGAAGAGTTTACCAGTCTAATGGAGGGAAGATAGTCATGGCAGACGTCTGAGGAAACTGTTATGATTGCTTCTATTATCATAGTGAACAGGAAGCATGGTTATCAACTGAAAATGAAGATGGAGAGGAGAAGGTATGAAATACTCACATTGGAGAATGGGAGAGTATAAGGACCTGACAAATAGTGTATGACTGCAGAGCAAGATTAAGGATTCACTTGAGAATCATGGCTGTGAACTGAAAGTAAGACCAGCAAGCATCATCATAGGGTTTTTCCCCAGCACATATGGTTCAGTTGCACAAGTACAGTTGTAAAGTAGGTTGTGGCCTTGCTAAGCAAAGTGGGAGGGGAGCAAAGGGTTTGAGGCTATATACAAAAGGCAATTATAATGTTTGACTATGGAATTCTGGAAGGAAGAGAGAACATCAGGTGGGAGAGAGACAGTGAAAATTTTTTAGGATTAATGGATGATAGGGTCTGCTACAGTTGGAGACTGGGTATTAGAGGGAGTGAGCCAGAAATATAGGAATTGGCAAAAAGAGAATTAGATGCATAAAACAAACTCTTCTCCCAAGAAGACAAACAAATGTCCAACAGACATATGAGAAGATATTCAATATCACTAGCTATTAGAGAAATTCAAATCAAAACCACAGTGAGATACCTCCTCACACCTGTTAGACTGGCTATCATCAACAGGATAAGGAATAACAAGTGTTGGAGAGGATTTAGGGAAAAAGGAACCCTCATACACTGCTGGTGGGACTGCACATTGGTACAACCACTATGGAAAACAGTATAGAGGTTCCTCAAAAAACTAAGACTAGAATTAACATGTGACTCAGCAATCTCTCTTCTGGGTATTTACCCAAAAACCTTGAAAACATTTGCCTACAAAGACATATTGATCCTGATGTTCATAGCAGCACTATTCATAGTGGCTAAGATATGGAAACAACCAAACTGTCCTTTGCTAGATGATTGGATAAAGAAGATGGGGTGCATGTATGTAATGGAATGTTACTCAGCCATAAGAAGAGATGAAAAATGCCATTTTTTGACAACATGGATGGATCTTGAGATTATAATGCTAAGTGAAATAAGTCAGAAAAAGTTGAGAACCATATGATTTCACTCATATATGGGATATAAAACTGAAAGTAACAAGCATGACAGAGACTCATGGACACAGACAGTGGATTAGTGGTTACCAGAGGGAAGGGGGGAAGGGGAAGGTAGGTAGGGGTAAAGGGAGTCAAATATATGGTGATGGAAGGAAATTTAACTTTGGGTGGTGAACACACAATGCAATATACATATGACATAATATAGAATTGTACACTTGAAACTTATACAATTTTATTAACCAACGTCACCCAGATAATTTTAATAAAGAATGTTTTTAAACTGTAATCAAAATTAAAAAAAGAAACTGCACTTGTAGGGGTTACAGTTATTAGTAATGACAAGAGCTAGTTTAGTGACCGGGTGAGGGATAGAGAAGAAGGCCAGTGGAAAAGGAGAAGAGGTCAAGGAACTGAGAGGCCTGGGTGGTGAAAGGATCATCTCCGTTGTTACTGAAATCACCAATAACTAATACAGGAGTCATAGTAGAGAGAGTGACAGTGAGCCAGGAGCTACAATCATCCAAAGAAAAACTAGAGTAAGCCACCCAAGAACTGGCAGAAAGTATCGACGTTGTGGTATGGTGGAGCTATTGTCTTCTGGCATGAGATTGAAAACTGTTAACAAAAACTCTGGGTGATTCTTATCTTGGAGATGGCTTATGAAACACTGCCCAGGCCACAAGCACATTAACGACTTCAGATATCATTCTGAGTGCGATGGGGAGGCATTGCAGGAGTTTGAGCATAAGCCCTGCTTAGTAACCCAGTTTGTCCCAGCAAATGCATTTTTGCCCCTAATTCCTGTTTTACTGCCTAGACCCTCGCCAGTCAGCTGCCTAGTCCCTCTTTAGTTGGACACATTCCCAAATCTGGGCCTTGGGACTGAACTCCACACTCCCCTACACAAGCAGATTACCTGGACTCATGGTTCTGATACCAGTACTCTAAAGAAAATAACATGAAAATCTAGAAGACTTATTCTGTGCGAGACACTGCTCTAAGGGGTTTTATTTGTTTAGCCTACTTAATCCTTACATTTGTCTTGTAAATTTGGCACTATTATTATCACATTTCATAGATGAGGAAACTGAGGCCCAGAGAGATGAACTAATTTACATATTAGGGCAAGTTACTTGACTTGTTTATGCTTCTGTTTCTTCCCCTGTAAAATAGAAATAAGGGCAATAATCATAACTATGGCATAGGGTTGTTTTTATGATGAAGGGAATTCATATATGCAAGGGACTCAGAACACTCCCCAGAACATACTGAGTGGATGGTATCAATTCCATTTTACAGATGGCGAAACCAAGTTTCAAAAAGGTAAGTATGTTACACATGTTCACACATTGAATAAGTGAAAGAACAGCAACTATTCAATGAATGTTTGTTATCTGAAGGGCAGGACTGGGGTTCCTATGCAGCCTCTGCTCCCCACAAAGCCCATAAGCCCACGTCCTTTGCAGCACTGCATCTCTGAGCATGGGCAATCAGGGGTTAACCATGGGCTAAAAATACATTTTATTTCAGCTCTATTCTCCATGCCTGGAGATACTCAGCAAACCACATTGAAGAATTAGGACATGTGTGGTGTTAAACTGTGGCACAAAATCACAAGGAAGTAAGTAGAGGAGGGAAGGGCATTCAGTAATGAGAAAAAAGTGAGAAATAAGCAATATGTCTCTGTTTTTCTCATCATCATATTACTTGCAATATTTCATGACTGTATTACCACTTCTTCAGATTTTATAGTCTGAAGAGGAAAATAAATAATAATGTATATACAAGCAATGCTTGATAAACTCAAACAGGGACCTATTAACTGTCTCGTATCCAGGAATAAGATACTATAGGGTTCATCCAGCTCTAATTTTCCCAGTTCTGTACAATCATGGATTAAATTACATAAGATCTGAACAAATATTAATCCATCTGAAGTCTGTTACTCTCGAGGTAGGATCTCAAATGTTGTCCACCATCATGCACTGACCTCCCCCATGCTTGCAGGTGGGATGCCAGAGTGTGGGAATGATCATGCTCCCAGCACTGTTATCTCCTGTAGCACAAAAGACAGTAGGGGCAGAGAGACCCCAGATCTTGATTCTGGCTTGTTACACTGAACAGTCCCCAGACCAAGTATTCAGTAGTCAGAGAGATGCTTTCTTATTCTACGATTTTTAGCAGGCACATCTCTATCCTGAAAATATTTATTTCACAACCATCTAAGAATGTAGGAGCCTTCAGAAATCTGGAATGGATCTTGTTTTTTTTTAGATGTTTCAAATAATTTATTTAAATGTTATAGTTGATAATTATTTATCACGAAAGGGAAGCTCCAAAGAGAATGGGGTCTTGCTTTTTAAAAGCATTTCTTCCACGGAAGGAAATAGGAGACCTTACTTCATGGCTTTGTGGGAATCAGGGCAGTCTTTCCCTTAAAAACAAAAGGCCCCTGGTCCTTAAACAAAATAAACTTTCTCTAATCCTCCACCAAGCACATTTAGTTTCCGATATTTAATAAAATCCCCCACAAACAATACCTCTTAGGATGTTTGCTGTGAGTAAACAGCAAAGGAGCAAGTGAAGAAGGAAAAAAGACTAACCAGGAGTCCCCACTAGAAATCAGAAAGTCAGTTTCCTTTGCACTTCACGTTCCCAGAATGGTGTACACAAACACACAAAGGTCCAGGCTCCTCTCCACACACTACAGTGGGAATAATTTTGCCTGCTGTCTGTGTTCCCCTACAATCCCTGAGCTCTCTAGTGCAGGGACCTAGGCTAGATTTATTTCTGGTTCCTTAGGACCTAGATCAGGGCCTGAGTCTGGAGAAATAAAAGGTGGAGGAAAAAAAGAGAAGAGGGGAAAGGAGGGAGAAGCCAGGAAGGGAGAAATAAGTGGGAGTCTCTGTTGCAGCCAGCCAGACAGATGGAAGTTTCTAGATGGGGCTTCCTGTTCCAGGCTTGCCCTGTCTAGTTCTGTCAAGAAGCAGAGGGGCTTGAACCAGAAAAGCTTCATGAGCCTTCCGGCATTCTAATTAAAAAAAAAAAAAAGATGGCCTTGGATAGCTCTACCCAAAGCAGGAATATTTTTGTGGGGAAAGTAAATGACTTGTTTACATCATTGTCTTCTCCTCTAACCTTGTTCCTCTTGTTCTGTAGAGCCTCTTTGAAAAACACGGGAGCTTCTGAGATGCAAAGAAGGGCAGCGGGAGAATTAGTCAGGAATATGGAAATTCTATGAACTCTTGTGGTGCCCTCCCCTTTTTAAAACCTTCTGCTATCTTTTATTTTTCCTCAACTCCATTCTAAAAACCGAGTTCCTACGATTGATTGATTGAGAATATATGATGTTCTATTGCATTAAAAAAAAAAAAACATTAGCACCTTTCAATTTGTCCCCAAACCTTAAGCATTAATTTATGTAGTGCTCTTTCCGAAATTTCAATTTCACCATTATGTAATGGTTTCATTTCTCTCTCAAGGCCAACCTCAGAATTTTCAAAGCTTTATGACAGCGACTGATAGTGTGAGAAGTGGCTCTTTCCCCATGCCAAGAAAGGCATCTGCTATAAGCCCACACTCGCCGGTGAATTAGGAAGGCTTACCCCCAAACCTCCAATGTATTCAGTCTTCTATGTTGCCATGGACTAGAGTTGCCTCAGAAATTATGCTCAGCGTGTAATCTTTCGTATTATTGCTCTCTTCTGGCGAGGGTCTAGGCAGTAAACCAGAAATTAGGGGCAAAAATGCATCTGCTGTGGAACTAGACCTGAAGAGTGTAATTTGGTTGAAAGTCACACTTCGGTATCCTGATTTTCTTTCACCTAAAAAATATTATGTTAAGTACATATGCTGGGCTCTCTCTTTATGGTAGAAGCATGCACTGCATAATGACATTTTGGTCAGCAAGGGACCACATATGTGACAGTGGTCCCATTTATCTACATAGCCAAGTTGTGTGGTAGGCCATACCATCTAGGTTTGTGTACGTGAACTGAGTGATGTTCTTCACATGACAAAATTGCCTAATTATGCATTTCTCAGAACATATCACCATCGTTAAGTGGCACATGACTAATTTCTTTGGTTGTTCAATAAACTGTGAATTAAAATTTAAAAAGTCTTTAGAAGCATCCCAGTAGCCAAAGTAGTATGTGTAGGTTCCACTAGGACAAGGACCGTCTATACTACCCACCTCTACCTCCCTAGGGGGAGGTGTCTGGTGCATTGATTCAAGGGCACACTGCACAGCACATCGATAAGCAAATGAGTAATGCAAATAGCAAAGAAGTTGAGTGGTAGAGACCTGGAAGAACGCTTAGAAAAATGCCATTATGACAGTGTTTTTATAAACTTATCTGGCAATTAGAGTTACCTGGCCACTTGTTAAAAATATAGTTTATTTAGTACCAACTTCTGTCTTTCTGATTGCCAGATCTATAAGGGAGGGGACTGGAATCCATACTTTCAACCATCTGTTCTGGTGATTCTTTTATTTTAAAATGTATAATTCATTTTTTGTACTATATTCACAAAGTTGTGCAACCATCAATCACCACTATCCAATTCCAGAACGTTTCATCATCCCTGAAAGGAAGCCCATACCCCTTAAGCTGCTGCTCACCATCCCCCTCCCAGTTCCTAGCAATCACTAATATACTCTCTGTTTCTATAAATTTGTCTCTTCTACACATTTAATATAAGTGGAATCATATAATATGTGGCCTTCTGTGTCTGGCTTCTTCCAATTACCTTGACATAGTCAAGCTTTGTGCATATTGTTACATGTATCATGTTCCACTCCTCTTTATGGCTGCAAAATATTCCACTGTGTGGACATACTGCATTTCCTTTATTCATTCAGTAGTTGACAAACATTTCGGTTGTTTCCATTTTGGGACTATTATGAATAATGCTACTCTGAACATTCATCATATTGACCTATTCTCAATCTTCTTGCAATCTGTAGTGGTACCTGGCAAAGATTAGAGTCCTGGAGAAGGAAAACAGAGACAGGATTTGGGGAAGGACCAAGCCCAAGCTCACACAAGGAATCAATGGCAGAGCCCAACCCAGAGCCCAGACCTGTTGACTTCTGAGCCAGGACTCTGTCCCTTCCCCACAGTAGCATTCCCAGTCAGAAATCTGTGCAAACTCTTTAAAAATATTTCTTCCCAGGGGTTGAAGGAGTATATAGAGTGAGCTGCCATATCTGAACAATTCCTAATTGGTGAGGTCCTGTCAGTAACTGGGTTAAATAACTGCTTCTACCAAACACTTAGAACCCATTGGAAGAGAATGGATAGCTTCTTGGGGACCCTCACTCACTTAGCATGGGTTGAAGAGTAGATAATATAACCATTGACTCATCTATCTGGAGGAAGCTAAAGTTGCCTCCATTTCTCGGTCAGATACCCTAGAGTAGCATTGAACGCTCTTTTTCTTAGAAATACTCTCCACTCGGCCAACTGCTATTGTTGTTGAACTTGAACATTTGAAGGAGAAATGGCCTATGAACAGACACCGATTTTTCGGTGCACCGTAACTTGTAGGGGCAAATGTCCATTGGGGACTTATTTTCAAGGTGCCAAATACTGATTGAAGGTGTAGTTAACTATGTATGAAATTTTAGCTCCCTCAATTAATTGGGGGAACTAAATTATGACTGCTCCAAAGAGCAGAAAAGACTTTATGAAATTGAACTTGGTAAAGGGAATTCTCCCAGGTTAGGGGCAATAAACTACAGCAGCCTGCAATAACGATGACCTTTAGCAGGAACAGCTAACTTCCATGCCAGCGGAACAGGTACCAGAGAGCTACATGTGAGGCTATGCAAAAAAAAAAAAATCTGGCAAAAAGTCAGTCCAATTATAGGTTAGACCAACTATGAGTCTGAAAATAAAATTGGATTGAGTTTAGTTGTTTAATCAGCATTCATAATATTAAATGCTTTACTCTTCCATTCTTTTTTTTTTCTTTTTTGAAAAAAGATATCTGGCAATAAATATTATTTTCTGTACTTCCAAAAGCAATTAATCTGTAGATGAAACAATACCTAGTGCAGAATAAGTAGTCAATATGTGCTTTGGATGAATGAATTGATGATGGGGTTAAGGAAATACACCCTACCCTTGAAAGATTGCAATGGGCATAAATAAGATTCTAAAAACTTACAAAGTGACAGTAATTAAGATCATAGTAATGGGACATGCCTCCCCCCAACACACAGAAAATAAGAACAGAATCAGAAATTCTAAAGAGACACATTAAAACATCAGAATGTGGTCAGGGTTGGAAAGACTTCTTAGAACAATCTGGTCTTGAGCTGAATTTTAGAGAAGTAATGATAAAGTCAGAATCTTATATACAGGAATACAAAAAAAGGTATTCATGCATTACCTGTTTAATAATAATAGAATCAATAGAAAGGCATTGATGAAAAGAAGGAAACAGAAGAGCAAAGGAATAGGAATAAACAAGAATGAAAGGGACCATGCCCAGGAGGTCGGATGAGTTCAAGCACACTTTTTAATCCCATCATCCTCTCCCGTCAGGAAATGCCTGGCTCCCGGCCTTTAGTTTATAAACTTTCCCACAACCAAGTCAATTTCCACTCGAGAGTTCCAATCCGCCAACACTTGGAGCCTAACTCTGGCCTTAGACAGGATGCACAGCCTCTATCTTACAAAAATATTGACTCAAATTTTGCTGCTAGCTCCAGGCCTGCTGCTCAGACCTCATACTTCAGTGCTTAGGATCCGTACTCTGGGTGAACAAATTGGTGAATTCTGTTGATGAGTTCATCCGAGCCTGTGGGTTAGCTTCCTGCTGCCAGTTGTCCCAAGCCAAGGTTCTGATTGCCAGCATCTAGCCTATGTGTTCTCCAGAACTGTCTCCCCAACGAAGCTGATTTCTCAGGCCTCCGGAATTCAACCTTTTCCTCCTGCATTGGCTTGCTCCCTGAGAAAGTTGCCGTTTCATGATGCTGAAGTTTTGCTTGGATCCAGCCCTAGACCTTTAGACTTGACCTCCTCACCTGGGCCAGTGGTAACTGGCAGGGCAAGTCCTACATAAATTCACCTCTTAGACAGTCTTTTACTGCTGGGTCCTTAACATCTAGTGAATTTGGCCAGTTTCCTTTCTGCTCTCCTTGTACGTTCCACCATCAGCCCTGGCATTTCAGCTCTTAGAATTATTTCATTACTTATCTCTAAAAGTATGATCACCTACTTACACTTCTGGAAGATTCATTCCTTTATTAAATATTCATTAAGCACTTATTATGTGCCAGGCACTAGGATATGGGGACGAACACGGAGCATCCAGTCTGAGGCAAAGATAGATGTAAAATAATCACTCAAGTCATTTTATAGGTAACCTCAAGAGCAGCACGTTGTTGTCCCATCGGCATCTCCAGCCCTGACAGTTACTTAGACTAGAGGATACTAGATCCTCACTTTGGACCCCCTTGGATCCACTGAGATTACAACTGAGCACTCTGCCCAGCAAAGTGACTACATTCAAAAAGGCAGGACAAAGGAAACCCTTTCATATTAAAACTTCTGCCAGGTGTTTGTGTAGCTAAGTGGTGGCCATTAAGAGGTAAGCAGCCCAGTAATGGAAATTTCTTATGCACCTACGGGCCCCCCGGGCACAGTCTTGAAAGCACTAAAATGAACAAAGGGGGACCTACGCAGCTCTGCAGGGTACAGTAAAATGCTACCTCCAGGGCCATCCTGGGTCAGGTGAGCTGATCACTGTGGAGCCACCAAACGTTTCTCATACTCACTAAGAATTTAGGCAACCTGGTTTGGAGAATATGTATGTGTCCTCTGGGGTTGTGCTTATGTTTGTATGCATTCTTGTGTTCCCGTTGGATCACCTAAAAGGAGACACTGAAGGGACTGGAAGGGGAATACTGAAGCTGTATGGAGTCACACTGAACCCGGTGACCTATGGCCCAGCATTTATTTTAGAGTCCTGTTTGGGATACAGGCCCAGGAGAGAAGGTGTGGATTCTACTGAGGGCTTGCTTCCCTAAAGCTGCATGGGGATCCGCAGAGGCAGTCTGAACATGGGGGTATTCTCTGTGGAGATGAGGGCTGTGCAGGGCTTCAGTCCAAGAACAATAAAATATTCCTAAGTATTGGAGTGAGCCTATAAATGGAGTTCTTGCAAGAGCTTGTATGTGCGCACTCGTCCCTTAGACCAGTCATCTGCAACCGTTTTGGCACCAGGGCCCAGTGCTCCTGTGAGAATCCAGTGCCTGATGATCTGAGGGGGAGCTGAGGTAGTGATGCCAGTGCTGGGGAGCACCTGCAAATACAGATGAAGCTTTGGCCACTCACCTCCTGCTGTGCGGCCTGGTTCCTAACAGGTCGCGAAGCAGTACCCATCCATGGCCTGGAGTTTGGGGACCTCTGCCTTGGACTATGAAAATGGTCTGATGGGAATTGTAGACTGTGGAATGAGGTGGAAATGGGAGCAGTGAGAAGGTGCAAGCAAGACAGAGAAGTAGCCGGCCCCAAAATAGACTTGGACCCACTCCTTTCTTCCCAAATATGCCAGAAAATAGATGCTCTGTTTAACAGAGCTAGATGTGTGTGTGTTCCTGAGTATAATGCAACCTCTGTGTCTAGTGGTGTGTGGTGCATGCACTATTTTCTTTAGTGACATATTGAAGCAGTGTTTATTAGCACAGCTAGGTGCATGCATAGCTCACAAGCAATATCTATGTGAAACTCTGGGTTTAATATGGAATTACGTTTTTTACTTGCACTACTTTCTTTCATGATGAATGTTGAAACCGTTAACAGAGTTGGGGGTGCATGCGCATTGGTGAATATAATGATCTTTCTCTGGAATGTTGTGTTTAGTAGTGTGTGCCACATGTACTACTTCGTTTTGTGATTTATGTTGAAATGATGTGTTTAACTGCCAGAGGCAAATGACCTGGGACGGGAGGGACTCTAATTCAGGATTCCACAAAATTACCACTGTGGTCAGGAGGATGAAGATATGTATTGTGTATCATGGGCACATCTACTAGGAAGAGCGTATTGGGTCTGGTGCAACCAGCAGCAAGTGTGAACCATCCTGGCCACAGGACATTGAAATTGGACATGGGAGACTGAATAATAAAGCACCTGTTTACTGGATACTTGTTCTGTGCCAGATATTATTTAAAGGGCTTTACATGATTGAGCCCTTATAATCCTCGCAAAAACCATGTACAAGTGAAGAAACTGAGGCACACAGAAAATTAGGTAGTTCCTCTATATTCTGCAGCTGCCTATTGAAATTAGATTGCATGGAGGTGGAGAAAGAGTGTCTCAGAAACAACAATGTCCAGAGGAGAGTTTGTGGTGTGTTCGAGGAATTGAAAGAAGGCCAGTGTGACATGAGCAGCGTGCACCAGGGAAGAATCACTTGAGATAAGAGATAAAGCTTGAGAGGACTGCAGTGGTTCATTCAGTCACCCAAAAGTTTGTGGGTCATGGGAAAGGTTGTGGATTTATCTTGGAGCCATGAGAAGCCCTTGAATAGCATGATGGGGGAATGGCATCATCGTTTCTGTGAGAAGTGGTAGGATTCAAGGACTATTTTTGCTTTGAAATAAATTGTAACTTGGTGATTAACTGGATATTCTCCAGGGAGGAGCTACAGGTTGGGGAGGGGAGTGTGGGAAGCTGGTGAGGTTAGTTTCAAGCATGCTTAGATTTGACATGCCTGTGACAAATCTAGTCCCTTGGATTTATATCATCAACATGCCAATAGCTCCCATCTTGTGGGCATCCATCAGTTCAAGTTTAATTTGCCCAAAAAATCATAACTTGAATCTTCTTCACCTCACACTCACCATCTTCCCCATGTCAGTAAATGGTCCTATCATCTGTCTGGGTGCTCCAGCTGAAAATCTAGGGCTCTCACTGGATTTTTCCCTTCCTTCCTTCCTCTCATCTAATCTATCAGAAGCCCTGAGAATGCTATCTTCAAAATACGCCCACAGTCCAATCACCTCTTTCCACTACCACTACTGTAACCACCCTAGCTCAAGTAACTGCCCTCTTTCCCTTGGACAAATGCCACAGTCTCCTACTGAGCTCTGTACTTCTACTGCACTCCATTTGAGATTATTATCAACGGTGCAGCAAGAACCATCTTGAAAAGATGTATGCCAGATCATGCTACCCTGCTTCTCAAACTTCATCGAAGGCTTGCCACTGGGCTTATTATCCAAATTCCTGAGTGGAGCCAACAAGGCCCTGCATGATCTGACTCTGCCTGCTTCTCTAAGCTCAGTGTCAACTACCCTGCCCCCTCACGTGGCTCAGCCACATTGGCATTCCTGCTCTTACTAGGACATGTCACCTTCATTCCTGCCTCAGAGTCTTTATATTTACTCTTCTCTCTGCCTGACAAACTCTTCCTCCCAGATATTGTCATGCATTGCTCTCACATTTCATGTATAACTCTGTTCAAATATTGCTTCTTCAGAAGCATTCTGTTTATCTAGAGTGTCACTCTTTATCACTCTTTATCCCATCTACCTCATTTTATTTCATAATATTTATAACCACCTCAAATTATATTATTTATTTCTTTATCCTAGGTCTCTTCCACCACAATATAGCTTCTCGAGGTCATGTGCCCTGTCATATTTGTTCAATAACATATGCCCAGAACAGAGTGGGGAATATGGTGGCCATTCATCAACTATTTGCTCAATGTATAACTACATTATTTTTTTGATATCTACTATTTTTTTATCTGTAAATGGCTCTTAATTTCTAGGAATTGCCTACCTGCTGCCCAACATACCCCCCCCATCACTAACTTGGTTGCAGAACTTTAAACTCAATAAATTAGCCAAGGAGCTGGTAACTACGTATCCCAAATTGGATAATAAGCACTTTTTTCTACCACCTTTTGGAACACAGGACTGATGAAGAAGAGTCACACTCTTTTCTGATGGCTGAAACAGAGGACTTTGAAACCCAGAGGCTGGCAATGTTCGTGTTCTGCCATGATGACTGGGGGCAGAAACATTCAGGTAGAAGCAAAAGAAAATCATGAAGTAGACACCCTCAGAGAAAGGAGTTCAGGCAGTAAATGAACAGAGTCCTTCTTTGGTTCTTGTTTATTTGGTTCCATTTCATTCCTGGCAGATATCCAATACTCTAGGTTTCTCAAGGTAACTTAATAATCTTTCAAACAAATTATTGTATCTCCATAAGTCATTTGAGTTAAATTTATATTACTTGCAACCAGGAGTCCCAACTTAAATAGATCTGGAGGTCAGAAGAGAGGTCTGAGCTAGACATATGATTTGGTGACTTGTTGGCATATAGATGGTGTAGTAGAAATTGACAGAACTCACAATATTCAGCTCCTTTCTCCTTCCTGGGCACATCATATGACTCCCTAATCTCCCTTGCAGTTGAGTTGGGTAATATGTCTAGTTTTGGCTGTAGAAGTAACACATATCACTGTAAAGTTGGAGGCAGTTAAGGAGGAGTTGGAAGTTCTCCATGTTCCATCTTCCCTGATATAATGGTCACTGAAGCCATGTCATGAGATGGCGATATAACAAGGCATTGGCCTGGGTCCTTTTATTGGCCATGAGTGAAAAATAAACCATTATTGTGTGTTCAATCCCTGATATTTGAGGACTAATTTGTAACATACCATACATAACACTGCCTGTACTGATTCAGGCAGATGGTAATTGAAGGCATGGGAGGGGCAGAGCCATGAGAATGCCATAGCTAAAGTTTGGGTAGAGAAGAAATTAGGCAGCAAAGATTGTGCAGGATCTTCCAGACGGGTAAGAGGATAAACAAGATCAAGGGGGTTCTGAAATCAAGGGCAGTGAGGTGTTCAGATCAGAAGCCGTGGAAATTCTGAAGAAAAGTGAATAAGATGAGGACAGAGGAGTGTCTGCTGAATCTTACAACATTCTATCATTGGTGACCTTGACAAGATTAGAAGGATTTGAAGAATGAATGGAAGGGGAAGAGCTAAGTATGATGTGCACAGAACACTAATTCATTTGTTATGTTATGGCAAATAAGTGAAGCAATAATTGGAGGAGAGCATGTTATACCCATGATGACTTTTACTTATTAGATGCAAGACACTTGAGAATATTGAAATACTGAAAGAAAGACTCAAGAAGCAGTACATAGAATATATATACTGGGCGCTCACTAAATATTTTTTCAGTATGATCTCATTGAAAGCTCACAGCAACCAGTTACATGGTGTTTATTCCCAAATGATTAGAATTTGTAGCTAAGGACATGGTGGTGCCGAGAGATTAAGAGACTTGCCCAGGGTCCTACAGCTGGTAAGTGAAAAAGCCAGTGTGTGAACCCAGGCAAGAAGAACCCTTGCATTTACTTCCTCTGCTGTAGAGACAACAAGGTTGACAAGACAGGTCATGGGTTGAACCCAAATTCCCTAAAGGTTCAGAGCAGGCAGAGAGTGGAGGTCTCTAGGGTACCAGTCTTTGGTTTAGCATACCTCTCCATGGGAATGGCAGGAGAGGAGGAGATTAGGGGGCAGGTGCAACCAAATGCCAAACATATGGACTGAGACTATTTTCTGACAGCAGCTATTTTCTCTATAATACAAGAGGCTAGGTCATATACTGAGAGCAAAAGAGTGAAGTGGGGCAAGGTGCTTGAGGAGGGTGGAAAAGATTTGAAACAGCAGGGACAGCGAGTGAAGGAGTACACTGTGTTAAGGACCCACTTGTGGTCGGTAACCATGAATTTAAAGTGGAACCAACTCTCCTGATTGCGTGAATTTCTCCAGCAGTGAGCAGCTGTGGATAGAATAATAGCAGCTAACTTAATTGAATACTTAGCATGTGTCAGGCATTGTGTAAACCACTTTACATGTGTCACCTCATTAAATGTGCTCAATAACTATGAAATAGGTTCAAGTGCTGGTTTGAACAAGTCTGCTTACTCATATTATTGTAGCTAGAGCTAGACTTCCGTTTTCTTTCTTCCTTCCATCCATACATCATCGGCCATCAGGTGCTGCTGAATCTATCCTCATCATTTCTTAGTCCTGCATCTTGTCCTTGTGCCCAGGGGCACTCCTCTGGCCAGGCCTTTTTGACCAAAAGCCTGAATGGCCACAGCTGGCCTCCTTTTCCAGCACTGGCATGACCCTGTGCACCTTTAACTTCGCTACAAAAATTGTCTACCTGAAGGAGCATTTGATCAGGTTCCTCCCAGGCTCAATAACCAATAATAGCTTCCCACTACATCTTGAATTAATTCCCAAATCTTCAGATTAAAATTTAAGACCCTTCATCACCTGACCTCATTATTTTTCACTAAATTATTCATTACTCCACAATATTTTCTGCATCGGGTCATCTAAAAGCAAAGGCCATTCATGATTGTGAATCTTAAGGGCTTCGTGCTTTTATCTAATTTTGTGGCCACGATATATACTTGTGTGTGGAAAACAGCCACTCCTTTGAAGAATCCAGTCTAGATCTCTCTCCCAAGGTTTTGTCTCATAGATCTCAGTGTGTTTGACACCTACAGGTCAGAATATCCAAATCTGACCTCATCTTCTCCCTGCAACCCCATGCCTGTCTCAGCCTACTAAAATTACATTCCTCAACTCAGCCAATAACACTATCAGCCACCCAGTTGCTCAGATTGGAAACCTGAAAGTTATCCTTGACTCCTGTTTTATTTTTTCTGCAGTGTTATATGCATAAAGTGTAAACAATTTAAGTGTAAAGTTCAGTGAATATTTACATATACACCTACATATATGTATACATATATACCTATGAAACTACCACGGACATCAAGATATGGAAGCATTTGAGTACTCAGAAGGCACCCTGTTGCCTCTGGGTACCTATATCCAGAAACAGCTATTATTTTGACTTCTATCACCTTTGACTAGTTATGCCTGTTCACATAAATAGGCTCATGTTGTAAGAACTTTTGTCTTTTACAAACACTGTGTCTGTGAGAATCATTCATGTCATTGTGTGTATCAAGAATTTGTTCCCCTTTTGATTGCTCTGTAGAGTTCCATGGTATGAATATATCACAATCCACTTATCCATTTCACTGTTGATGGACTTTTGAGCTATTTGTAGATAGTTCCTGGGGCTTTTGTTAATAACAATAATATTAACATTTTTGTAAATGTTTTTGGTAAGCATAGCCATTCATTTACCTCAGGTATATATCCAGAAGTGGAACTGTTGAGTCACAGGATAGGTAATATTTAACTTTAGTAGATGCTGCCAATCAATTTTCCAGTGATTGTACCAATTTATACTCCTACCAGCAGTATAAGGGAGAAATCATTGTCCCACATAATTTTAGCCATTCTGGTGGGTGTGCAGTGCTATGTCGTGGTGGTTTTAATGTGCATTTCCCTAATGACTAATAAAGTTTAGCACTTTTTCATATGCTTGTTGGCTATTTGGAAGTCCTCTCATAAAGTGACTGTTCAAGTCTTTTATTCAAAATTTAAATTGAACTGCCTTTTTCTTCTTGAAAATATAAAGAATTTCTTTATATTTTCTATACATGAGTTATCTGACAGATTATGTACGTGAATAACTTCTGGTCCATGCTTGTCTTTTCACTCTTTGAATATCATTTTTGATGATGAGAAGTTCTTAATTTTAATGAAATCAATGTATCAGTCTCATCTTATAGTGTCCTTGCATCCTGTTTAAGAAACCCTGGTCTACCCCCTTCCTTATTTTGACTTCCTCTCTTTTAATTCCCCAATAACTAATTAATTAATCACCAATTCCTGTAATCCATACCTCCAAAATATATTCCAAATATTTTAAATGTTTTCCACATCCACCACTAACATCCCAGGTCAAGCCACCATTTTCTCTCACCTAAGCTACTACACCAACCTCGTGCCGATCTCCCTACTGTGAGAATCCTCTCAAATCCATTTTCTACACTGATGCTATAATGACATTTCTGAAATTCAGATCTGACCATGTCACCTCCTTGCTGAAAAACCATTAATGCCTATCCATTTCTCTTGGAGCCTTCCTTACTATGGTTCTTTCTTCCCTCTTTTGTTTGATCTAATGACACTCTACCAACTCTACTCTCCCAGCTCTTTCAACAGACACATTGATTTTGTCAGTTCTTTGAATGTGTCATGCATGATCTTGCTTTTAGACCTTTGTCCTCTCTTCCTGGAATACTTCCCATCAATATTCTACCAAAACTGAGCTAATTCATACCCATCCTTGATAGATTACCATATGATTCACTTCCTCTGTAAACACCTTGAGTCACCAGAAATGGAGGTGATGCTCCTTTTAAGGGCCCTCATAAAACTGAATGCATACACTCATCACACTACATTGTAAACATAAGTTTATATGTCTGTCTCTTTGACTAAACAGTGAGCACACTAAAGACAAGGACTCTGTCTTATTCTTTTCTTTATTATAGGCCAACCACTCTGACCATAGTGTCTGGCACATAGTAAGTGAGAAAGAGAAAATGAGAAAGGGAGGGAGGAAGGGAGAAAGGGAGGAAGGAAGGATGAGGAAGGAAGAAAGAGCAAACAAGGAACAAAGAGACAGACATGTCCATACCTAGGTGGTATTCTCCAATTTGCAGAATGCTCCTGTGCCTTGCTAATCCTCTAATAGGAATTGGCTGCTATAACTAGCACTAATTCTACAGTCCTCAAACACTGTCTCCAGGGAACTCAATAACTTTTCTTAAAGCTCAGAGGAAACAAATGCAGCCTTAACCCGCAGACTTCAAGGGGCCACTAAAGGCTCTTTTGTAAAGCAATTATTGATATAGGAAATTAAGTATGACACTGGCCAGAGATGGATAGTGGGTTGTGAGAGAACATTTCTAAAAGTGCTGAGGACACGAGATAACTTCAGAAAGGAGACAACACAGGAAATAAAAAGAAGAGGGCAATCACAGATGATGTTCTGTTCAGGGAAATGTCAGAATGTAGTGACAGATGGGATGTGAAGAACAAAGCATACTTAGGAGCCAAAAGTTACTTTCCAAAGAAAATTTGTTTCTTTTCCCTCCTAAGAGGTCTAGCTTCTTTAACTGCTAGGTAGCTCATAATTTAGTACTCAGGCAGAGACAAGACAATGCAACTTTTGGGCTTGTTCGTTCAAGTCTCTGCACTGGCCTTGTTCACAGGATGAAAACAGTGGGTCACTAAATTTGAGTGGAGAAGAGAAATGTCTGTAATGGCAGTACCTCAGCATAGCAATTTCAAAATACCAGGAGAATATTTTGAATGAAATGAGTTCCTTTCTGTGGGGGTGCATAGCTGGGAATGTAAAACATAATCAAAGTGAAGACTCGCTGCCAGCCTTACTCACTGTTAATGCCACACTTCACTTATTCATCCAGTTCAACAAATATTTATTGAGCATCTACAATGAGCTGAGCACCATTTGGGGTTTGGTAGATACATAAGACAAGATAAAGTTTTGTGTAACTTACATTTAGATAAACCAAGAAAAAAAATCCAACCAAGTAAACTCAAAAGATAATTTTAAGGAATGATAGATGCTAGAGGAAAATAAACAAATGGAATTAAGAAGCTTTCAGCTATATGTAGGAGAAACTACAACTGAAATGATTTAAAGAGTCAGGTAATTTATTATCTCACATAACAAGAAGTCCTGAGGTGAGTAGGATCAAGAGTGGGTTCATCAATGGCTCAGCAATACCATTAAGGATCCAAGTACTCTCCATCTTAAGGTTGGCTTCATCCTCTGACTAGGAAAAAGATGCTGCCAAAATTCTAAATATCTTAAAGATACAATCATGTCCAGAAGAGCAAGAGAGACATTCTTCCCCTGGGCTTCTCACAGGAATAGAGGAAGCTTTATTGCCATGCTAATGAAACTCAGTTAAGCTTCAGGGTCCATCACAGGTTCAAACTCCTTCCAAAGCTCTGGGAAGGGCCTGACAATGTGTTGACATGGTCATAGGTTTTTGTGAATTTTGCCAAGATGAGATATTTTAACCCCTCAGTTAAGGCCTTGGTCTCTTTCCACTCTGGTCATGTCTTCTGTCATACTTCTGCTTGTGTCAGATGGCCCTGGAATGACCTTGGGGATTTTAGGGATTCAGCTAGGGAGAGTTGAGTTGTAGATATATTTCGTATGGATCTAATAATATATTTTCATATGTTCTGTAATTTCTGCATATACTGCATAGGAATGGCTGCCAAGAATATCCCACTGCCCATAGTGGTGATTTACCTCGTATCATGAAATGAAGGTGTTTGGCAGAAATCCTATCATGGTATTATATGTCCTACCATGTCTAGCCCCAGAAATATGTGGATATTAAAGAAAAAATAAAGTTTCAAACATTTCAAGCCAGAAGCTAGTCTGTGGAAGAGTCTTCCAACCATCAAATATGTAGAATTACAAAGAGATTTCACTTACACTTATCAAAATGGAAGTTCTCACTTATCAACATGTTCATTAATTATAAACATCTAATGAAAAACCTTGGATTGTTTGATATTCCACTTAATGAAGAGGAGTGAATCACATAAACATATTGGAAATAAGTAAACTTTTTTTCTGATTTGCCACAAAATGATGACATTGACAAAGAAAATATAAAACTGAATTTGCCATGACTAGGGAGATATTCCACAAACTGCCATTTGAATGTGATCAATTTGGAGTGATCTTTGCACCAAACAACTTGAAAAGTCTTTCTTTTATCATATACAAAAGAAACTTGATAGAGGTTTTCCCCAAATTTGACAACAATTCTAAAATTCTATTTGACATTACTAAAATCAAGTTGTGATGCTGAAGGTATTGCTTCTAAATTATCAATGATAAAAATAAAAATAATAATAATCAATTACATTAGAGGAAGGACTAATTTACCTTTATTTAGAAAATTTTATACAATTATTGTCATTAAAAGAGGTGATCAAAGAGTATTCAGCCAAAAACTAGGGGAAAAAAACATTAGAATGGTCTGCCAGACGGTTAAGTAAATTGTGTTGTTTTGCTATACTTGTGAGGTCAGATTTCTGAAAGTCATAAGTTGTGATTTATTTTTCATTCTAAATATAGAGTTTTATAAATAATTTTATATTTGCAATTTTGTATTATTTTTCTGAAAGAATGTCCCCTCCCAAACTATAAAATCTGTAGTTCCCACACGATCTGGATCTATTCCTGAGGGGAAAGTTTTTCCCACAAATAGTGCACTTGGCTTCTCCTTGTGTCTCATCATATCCATCTTCTCTCTTACTCATGCTCTACCCATTCAGCTGCATGTGCCAGGAGAAAAGCCTACAACCACAGTGAATGGTCTCACTTGAAAAAAATGGTCATTACCTTGAGTGAACTCTTAATGGCACCTTGCAATCATATTTTCTTAGTTTGTCCTCTCTTCCACTGATCTGGAAAACTTTTATATCTTCCTTTATGTCCTCATCTCCAACGCTTCCCCCACCTCCCTCTCAGCTGATAACATTGCTTCCCATTTCAATGAGAAAACAGAAGAAAACTCCCACAAACTCCCACCTATTTGCATTTGCACCCAGATAGTATGGATGAAGTGTGCAGTAGGCTCCACCACTCACTGAACCAAGAATTTTGTTCCCATCAATCTTCCCTCTCTCTCTTCCATCTCGAGTTCTCCTTCTATCATGGATCATTCTCATGAGCATAAAATATGCTGTTATTTCTCCCATCTTGACAAAATTTTTAAAAAACTAAATCTTTCTGATTTTCCTTTCAGTTATTACCCAATTTCTCTTCTTTTTTCAGCAAAAGTCCTGAAAGAATAGCCTACACTCTCCATCTCTAATTTCTCCTTTTCTGCACCGCCTGTTGTCATGAATGTCATGGAGATTTGCACTATGCAGGCTGATCCAGGCCATCACTCAAAGCTAAATGTACGCTCCCTCCCAAACTGGAAAGAAATACCTTCTGATGACTCCTCTCTAATTACAAAATCCCTCCAAGCTCCCTCCAAAAGCAACCGCTCCTGAGAATCACACTCAAAGATGGGTCCAATTTCAGCTTTCATGATGTCCAGATCCACATTATGAAAGTCGCAAATAAATATCTGAAAATATTTTCCAAAAATATCCAACCACTATCACCATCATTCCCGTTGGGAACAAACAGGTTTTGGTATCATTCAAAGAATGGAGGTCAGTTATGAGAGAAAACAATTCCACATGCAAGAAAATGCCAGAAAGTACACTGGAAGTACAACCCCACCAGCCATTTGTAGTACAGATTCCAATCACCAAATGATATACTATGTTTACATTATTTCTGTGTTTTTGGTTATATACTTCCTTGATTCTTGGTATGATAACATACTATGGTCTTTAGTATAATTTATCAAATTACACTCCAGAAAAAGAAAGCCATGGTTCATTCCTGCTGTGGGTTGAATTGTGTCTCCCAAAAAGATTGAAATTGAAGTCCTAACCTCCAGTACACCTCAGAATGTGATCTTACTAGAAAATAGCATTCCTATAAATGTAATTAGTTAAGATGAAGCCATTCCAGAGTAGGGTGGGCCCTCATCCAATATCATCGGTCTCCTTATGAAAAGAGAGAGATTTGGAGACAGACCAGACACAAAGACACACAGTGGGTGAGCCAGGTGGCAATGGTGGCACAGACTGGAGGGATGCAGCTGCAAGCCAAGGGATGTCGAATATGGTCAGCAACCATCAAAAGCTAGGAAGAAAGAAAATATTCATCCCTAGGAAGCATGGCCCTGCCGAACCCTTGATTTTGAACTTCTGGCTTCCAGAACTTGTTGCTGTAAGCCACCAAGTTTGTAGCACTTTGTTACAGCAGCAAAAAGAAACTACTACAGTTCCTCAGGCCACGTTTAAGGAGTGCAAAGGAAACAAAAAATGATCAAATCATAGGGTAGTACATTTGGAAGAGCATGGGTTAGGCAGTCAGGTGACCTGGGTTTGCATCTGGCTCTGAGGCTAATGAATGATCCTTTGTGATCTCAAACTGGTATAAAACCATTTTTTCACTGTAAAATAAGAAGATAATACTTACTGTCTAGCCAGCTTACTTACAAGACTGTTATTGATTGTGAAAATTAAGTGAAATAAAATACAAAAGCCATTCGAAATCCAAATGAGAGGTATTATTCATAGCATTAATCTAGTCATTAATTTGATTTAAACAAATTCCCAAATAATATCAGTGAACTTGGCTTGTTAAAATGGCATTTAAAAAAACTCAAATTTGGGGAATATTAGTCCACTATGAAAGAGAGGACCCACAGCGTTCTGGTGAAATTGAAAGAAAAATATTTAATTGGTCCCAGGTGTATGTACATGTCTGCCTGCTGAAGTAGTTCTCAGTGTTGTTCTTTTGTTATAAATTCAGGATGTGAAAAATTAAGTTCACCTATTTTTCAAAATATCTGAAATGGGTCTTTTGCTCCCTTGGCATTGTTAGGAGAGAGTGAATTACTACTATGAAAGAGTTTTTTTTTTTTCCTATAGAAGTTTCTTTTTCTAATTTTAAGTGAATCTCTCACAAAGCTCCTTCATTTTTAGTAAGTTTTAGTCACTTCCACTATTAAGAAAACCTAGATTTAAAAAATCTCATTTGTCTAAATTTTCGGGTCTAAGAATATAACATAAAAACTGAAAATGGTTTATAATTGGCTAAAGATGACCCTTCAATACTCCCAAATTGGAAAGTTGAATCATTTTCTTAAATGACAAAGAGGGAAGAGATCTAGCCCATTTCTACCCCCGAGTTCCATTCCTTCAACAACCACACTCATCACACATATATATACAAAAGAGAGGAGCAAGAACCCTCTGATGTAGGAACTAAAAATAGACGGCAACCACTCTAGGACCTGCAGACACTACCTGTTCCCTGTGATGCCCGAAGTGTTCCTATTTTTGAGGACAAAGAACTCTTAGGGACTTTCTATGTATAGAATGTTATATATTTTGACAGGTGATGACAATATGCCAACCCACTGCACAGCTCTCATTTCCACTGCTCAGGACTATTCAACATTTAATTAACAACTGGGATAACAAACAGAAGATACCTGTTCGAATAGAATAAGCATTAAATAAATGTTTGTTGATACTATCGACACCAAGAGTGGGAAAGCAAACATGTTTAGTGTATAGTCCAGAAATCATAACCTCCCTGCTTGGATCACCTTTCACAAAATGATGATGATGACAACAATGAGGAAGAGGAGGAGGAGGAAGATGATCGTGATAACAGTAATGCTAAAACTTGTCGAGGGCTTATTGTGTTTCAGAAACTGGACTGGGTACTTCATGTGCACTTTACATTGACCTTAATTCAATTTAAGAAGTTTAATACTCTGAATACCACTAAGGTTCCAAAACCCTAGATGACTTCCTCAGTGTCATGCAAGGCAGGATTCCAACTCAGGTCAGAGTGCATCCCAAATCCACTATGCTCTCAACCAGACAACTTCTGGGCCGGTTTTTGCTCTAAATACAGCTTTTGTGTATGTCTCTTTGCTCTTGCTCATGCTTGTGCACATGAAAAGGTATCACCTTCAGTTTACAGATGAAGTAAATGAAGCTCAGAAAGATTCAATAACCAGGCCCACAACATAGACCTAACCTAGATCTGTCTGTCCCCAATGTCTATATTTTACTGGCTGATCTCCTTAAAAAAAAAAGAAACACTAAATTGTTTGTTCTCTCTTCTCCCTCTCTCCGTCTCTCTCCCTCTCCTTATCTCCCTCTCTCCCTCTCCCCCTCTCCCCCTCCCCCCTCCTCTTTCCTAACCAAAGCACAGACAGGAGCTACGCAAAGAAAAAGAGAACCATTGGCCAGAAATGTTCAACACCCCAGTCCAGACCTGCCTTGGCCATTGACATCAGAGCAGCCAGGTACACATTCCACCAGAATTAAGATACTAGCCAAACCTTCAGAATGGCCTTCCCGGGAAGATATATGGAGTCAAAGGGTGCAGCAATAAGGGCCACAGACCATAATGGAGGACAGTAGAGGTCTTTTTCCCAGCATAGCAGCTGCTAAAGGCCAAAGTTATATCAAGACTTCTAGGAGAAAGTGGTACAAAGCAATTGAAGGGGCTACAGTTACTTGGGTTTGAAACAAAGTAATCGGCTAGAGGCCTAGAAGAAATCATATCATGAAACAGGGCTTTGGGAACCATTTTTCGTAACTGACTCAGAAGGAATCAGGTACTTTCAAGTCTTTAGATTGTCAAAACTCAGAGTAGCTAGTGAGATAAGACTCTTCTCACTCCAACCTTGACTGACATCAGTGCTGGCTCTAGATCTAGCTTCCCTTCCATGATTCATCACAATTGACTCCATTTTTACCTCAGTCTGTTTGGCCAATTTGATATCTGGCATGGAGAAGTGAGGGTACCCGGGTTCGACATCACATGTGACTCCCATTGGAAACAAACACCCTCCCTGCAGCTTTAACTATAACTGAAATCTTCTAGATGTCATTCTCTGGAAATACTCTCTGCTCGTTTTCCCACAGTTCTTATACATCAGGGCTGAAAGGTAAGTTACCCCTCTCCCTGCTCCATGGTGTAATTTCCCTAAACTTTCCCTAGCACCTCCTCTGTCCCTAACACCCACCCTCTGGTTAGTCCACCCACTTCTCATCTTCTGCATTATCAATTAAAAGAGCTATGGAACATCTTATTGTGGGCCTTGCCCTGAGTTATATACTTTGCACACATTGTCCTAAGTAATCCTCACAATGCTCTGTGGAGCATTTATTATTACCTACAAATGGGAATATGCCCTTCCCAAGGTCACGCAAATGGCAAGTGACTGTGTTGGCTGTGAAGCTAGGTTTGTCTGGTTCTGAAATTCACCTGAACCACTAACTGTTGTAGACAATGCCACCCGATCATGATAATTGCAATAATGGGAGTGTATAAATGGTTCAGTGTGGGGACAGAAAAAAAGATATGGAGAAGCTGCCTGGAACACTCAAGGAAGGCTTCACAGGAGAGCTGAGGGGCTGAGATCCAAAGCACAGTTCTCCAGGCAGAAGTGGAGTAAGGAGGGTAAGCACCCATGTGGTACAGTACACACCAAGGCACAAGTGTTTACACTGCATTATGAGAAATACGAATGGTTGGTCTGGCTAGATTTTTGGATCCATGTGGGTGAGTAGCAGGACACACTATTGGAAAGGTAGGTGGACCAGGGCCAGCCACAAGGAGATTTAGATGCCTTATAAGAGGGCACAAATGTCTCCTGAAGGCAGTGGGGATGGATCTGCCTAAGGGTTTAAAGCAAGGGACAAGAGAATTGTAATTTTGAAAGCTCACTGTGATGACAGAGTGGAATAGAGATTTTATGGGGACAAGCAAGAAGGGAAAGAGGCAAGTTCGATGGCTGTGTGGTCATCCAGGTGAGAGAAGAGGGAACAGATTGAAAAATACTTAGAGAAAATTCAGTTACATGGATAACTATTAAAGTAAGTTACCAAAATCAATAGCTTTTCTATATGCAAATAATAACCATTTAGATCACATAATGGAAGAAAAAATTCTATCACATCAGCAACACAAAAGTTAAAAACCCAAAGGATAACTTTAAGTAAATCTTGGAATTATCATTTTTGAATTATCCTATGAATAAATCTATAAAGCTCTATAAAGTGGATAAAAGAATACCTGAATTAATGGAGAAACACAGCTTGCTTTTAGATAGACTCAGTAATGTAAAGATATTAACTACCCCATGACTAATACATACATTTAACACAATGCCAGTTAAAATTCTACTAGGGATAGTTTTGAGGAACTTGTTTCTAAAAATTAGCTAGAAGAAAAACAATGCAAGACAATGTAGTGCAGTGGTTAAAATCATTTTCTGAGTCAGAGAGACTGTGTTTCAGTCTTGATATGCCTCCTACACATTCCTACCAACTAGCTTTCTGAATTATGGCAAGCTACTTAACCTCTTCTGTCCTTCAGTTACCTCATCTATAAAATAAAGATGGGAGCACATACCTCCTAGAGTAGCAGTAAAAATTAAATGAGGTGATGCATGTAATCAAAGCACAGTGCCTTGTACATATTAACTACTAAATAAATATCAGTTATTACTATGAATAATGGAAAGAACATATTAGGCTAAATTATATGAAATTGCCATTTTTATAGGTCAAACATGGTCAAATATTGGTAATTTCATAGATTCAACTTAATATAAATTAATACATATAACAAAGACCTAATATTCTTCACAAACAAATAGTTATATAATATTAGGAAAAAATCAGTAAGGAAGTAAGCAAATAATACAAATAGGCAGTACACATTTTAATTTTAATTTTTTTTTCAATTACAGTTGATACTCCACATGATATTATTTCAGATGTGCATCCCAGTGGTTAGGCATTTGTATTACTTACTCAGTGATCCCCTTGATAAGTATAGTACCCATTTGATACCATACATAATTATTATAATATTATTAACTATATTTCACATACCGTACTTTACTTCTCCTTGACTATTTTTTAACTGTCAATCTGTCCTTCATAATCCCTTCCCCTTTTTCACCCAGCCTCCCAACCCCTATCCCCACTGGCAATCACCAGTTTGTTGTCTATATCAGTCTGTTTTGTTTATTTACTTTTTTAAATCCCACATGTAAGTGAAATCATATGGTATTTGTTTTTCTATGGCTGACTTATTTCACTTAGCATAATATCCTCTAAGTCCATCCATGTTGTCACAAATGGTAAGATTTTATTCTTTTTTATGGCTGAGTAATATTCCATTATATATACGTACCACCTCTTTTTTATCCAATCATTTATTGATGAGCACTTAGGTTGCTTCTACATCTTGGATATTGTAAAAAAAATGCTGCAATTAACATAGGGATGCACATGTCCTTTCAAATTAGTGTTTTAGATTTCTTCAGAAGTGGAATTGCTGGAACATAAGTCATTTCCATTTTTAATTTTTTGAGTAACCTCCACACTGTTTTCCATAATGGCTGCATCAATTTGCATTCCCAGTGACAATGCACAAGGGTTCCCTTTTCTCCACATCCTGGTGATAGCCATTCCAACAGGTGTAAGGTGGCATCTCATTGTGCTTTAATTTGCATTTCTCTGATGCTTAGTGATGTTGAGCATCTTTTCATCCATCTATTGGCTACCTGTATGTCCTCTCCAGAGAAATGCCTATTCAAGTCCTCTGCCCATTTTTTAACTGGATTGTTTGTTTGTTTGTTTGTTTTTGGTGTTAAGTTGTATGAGTTTTTTATAAATTTGGATATTAACACATTATCAGATGTATCATTGGCAAATATCTTCTCCCCTTCAGTAGGTTGTCTTCATTTTATTGATGGTTTCCATTTCTATGCAAAGTCTTTTTAGTTCGATGTAATCCCACCTGTTTTTTTTTCTTTTATTTCCTTTGCCTGAGCAGATATATCAGAAAAAAAATATATTACTAAGAGCAATGTCAGAGAGTTTACTGTCTATGTTTTCTTCTTGGAGTTTTATGGTTTCCAACCTTACATTTACCATTGTCTTTAACCATTTTGAGTTTATTCCTGTATATGGTATAAGAAGGTGGTCTAGTTTCATTTCTTTGCTTGCATCTGTCCAGTTTTCCAAACACCATTTGTTGAAGAGACTGTCTTTATCCCATTGTATATTCTTGGTTTGTCTTAGATTAATTGACTATATAAGTGTAGGTTTATTTCTGAGCTCTGCATTATTTTCCATTGATCTGTATCTCTGTTTTTATGCCAGTACCATGCTATTTTGATTACTATAGACTTGTAGTATAGTTCACTATCACATAGTGTGATACTTTCAATTTTGTTCTTCTTTTTCAAGGTAGCTTTGGCTATTCAGATCTTTTGTGGTTCTATATAAATTTTAAGATTATTTGTTCAAGTTCTGTGAAAAATGTCATTGGTATTTTGACAGAGATTGCACTGAATCTATAGATTGCTTTGGGTAGTATGGCCATTTTAATGGTATTAATTCTTCCTACCCGTGAGTACAGTTACGTGCTTCCATTTATATGCATCTTCTTCAATTTCTTTCTTCCATGTCTTATAATTTTCCAATGTCTTTTACTTCCTTGGTTAAATTTATTCCTTGGTATTTTTCAATGCAATTGTAAGTAGGATTGTTTTCTTAATTTTTCTGATAGTTCATTATTGTTGCATAAAAATGTAACTGATTGCTGAATATTAAATTTATATCTTTACTGAATTCATTTATCAGTTTTAATAGTTTTGTGGCGGAATCTTTAGAGTTCTCTATATGTACTATTATATCATCTGCAAATAATGATCGTTTTACTTCCTCCGTTCCACATAAACAAAATAAAGGTTAAAATCGTGTGAATGTATCAACAGATGCAGAAAAAGCATTTGGCATCTATTAATATGAACATATGATTTTCATCCTTCATTCTGTATCACGTTAACTGATTTGTTATATAGAACCAAACTTGCTTCCAAGGAATACATCCCACTTAATCGTGATATATGATATTTTTAATGTATTGCTGAATTCAGTTCACTAATATTTTGTTGAGGATTTTTGCATCTATGTTCATCAAGGATATCATCCTATAGTTTTTATTTTTGGGACGTCTTTGTCTGGTTTTGAAATCTAGATAATGCTGCCCTCCTAAAATGAGTTTGGGAGCCTTCCTTCCTCTTAAAAAAATTTTAGAATAATTTGAGAAAATAGGTGTTAGTTCTTCTTTGAATACTTGGTAAAATTCACCTTTGAAGCCATCTGGTTCAGGACTTAGGTTTGCTGGACGTTTTTGATTACAGACAATACACGTCTTAAATAGCCTGCATATATATGAAAACTGTTCCATTTTACTAACAATAAAAATATATAACAATAATTGAGGTGTTATTTTGTACTTACATTGGCAACAATTTTGATGATAAATTAAGTATTTTCAAGACTATTGGGTTATAGGTATTCCCATATCCTATTGGCTGCTTAGTGTAGTGGTTAAAAAGTATGAATTTCAAGAGGCAACGCACCTGAATTCCAATCCCCACTTTACCACAAAACTAACTGTGAACTTGGGCAGATAATCATATCATTCTTTGCCTCAGTTTTTTCATGTTTTAAAGTGGGGATGATACCCTCACAAAGGTTGTTGTGAGAATTGAATGAGTTTTATGTAGAGCACTTAGAACAAGGCCTGACTCATAGTAAGTACCATATTTGTTTTTTGTTTATTTTTTAATCATTACTGTTATTATTGGTAGAAGTGAGCCATTGATCCAGTTCTCAAGGCTCCAAAATTGATAGTTATCCTAGATGTGTCTTTCTCCATCACCCTCACATCTACATGATTGAATTATTTCTCTTCTATGTAAAAATACTAAAATAATTACATTCTTGTCTTTATGTCCATCATCACTGCCATTCGGACTCTCAAAATCTCATCATTATCCCATAATCTCCAACTTTTCCTCTATCTTACCTGCCCACTAACCAATCCTTCCATACTACTACCTAGATTTTCTTTTGTAAACCCTAGACAGATCACACCCATTTCTTGTTCAAAATCCTTCCATGCCTCCCTTTTGCCCACAGAATAAAGCTTGGAATTCAAGACAATCTAGATCTCTATATGTACATTTGTAGCTCTGTGACATTCCACATGCTGTTTTGTTTAGTTTTGTTTTTCTCAGCCTGGGATGTCATTTCTTCTGTTCTTCATCTCTTGCAATCATACCCTTCCTTAAGTCATAGTTCTAGTGTTATTTCCTCTATGAAGTCTTCCTTGATCACTTGATCATCAATTCCACTCCCCAGCCCCTGCCAAATCAAATTTACTTTATTAAATATTATAGGTTTCCATAGCCCATTCCCTTGTTCATATTTTCATGTATTACTTACTTCATTCCATGTGGAGTTCGAATTATGATTTGCAAGTCTTCCCCACTTGGGTCCAAGCTCCTTATGCATAGGAACCATCCCTCTCTTTGTCTTTCTTCTTCCCTACACTTAGTATAGAGCTTTCCTTCTAAGAAGGTCACTATATGTTCATTAAAATAAAACTCAACAAGATCATGTGAAACCACAGGTGCTGAAAGTCCCCACCAATAAATATTTTTTTTAAAAAAGGAGTGACTTGTATATTTTTTGCTTTTGAGAAGATGGAATTCCCCTACAGAAATCCAGTTGAAATGCCATCTGTTTTTCTAGCTAGACCCATATCCCCAGGGCTCTGTCACAAGGTATAAATTATATGCCACATATCAGCCAGAGTCTCTATCTCAGACTTTTATGTGGAAAGCAGAGGTGTAAGAGGTTGTGAAGCAGCTCTTGGCTGGCCTCCCAGGAGGAGAAATTCTTTTGGGGATTTATTGGGTTCTGAGTAAGTTTAAGCCCTAAATATAGAGAAATGTTTGTAAATATTATCTTCTATGCAGGAGATTATTTACTTTCTCTGTTGCCCCTATGTAAAAAGGTTACTCTCCCATGAAATAATAGCATATTCTGCTCTACCTTGGAAGTCAGCAAATTAAGATAATGATTGGCCATTTAAAAAAATCTATACAAAGAACTGAAACAATTGTCATATCAATCAAATCCAGATAAATGTTTAGCAAATGTAGATGTGTGATAGTAAAAAGAAGATGGAGTTCAAGATCAAAGGGACATGAATTTGATTCCTAACTCAATCACTCCTAGCTGTATGACTTGGGAATAGTCTCTTAAGCTCTTGAGTCCTGGTTCTTTCCATATGTGTAAAATGGAGAAAGACCAATATCCACCTGCAGAACTGCAATGATGAGTAAGTGAGACCGGGTTCATAAAGTCTTCAACCAGCCTTAGCTATCATTATCTTTCAAGCTGGGAGTCATTTAGAGAGGATTTAGTACAACATCTTCCTTTCAGCAATGAAGAGAATTAGGCTTAGAGAAGGGAAGTGGTCACAAAGCTAATAAGTAGCAGATCTGAGTCTAAAATCCAGTTCTTCTGACCCCTATGTTCTTGTTTCCTCTTAGCCAAGGGAAGGAAAGCAGCTATGTATCTCACAGAACTTTGGACAAAATGGATTATATGCTTTGGGGCATTGACTCAGTCACTCATCCTAGAGAGAGACATAGTTTTCTTAGTACATCCTCTTCTTCCTTAAGATTGCTTCTCTAGACTTCCCAGAGAACACATTCATTTTAGTGAGTCACTCTTGCCTTGCAGCTCAATGAGTCAGAATCTTATCTATCCCCATTAGAAGTTCAATTTGTTGTCAGGAATAAGATAAAATGAAAAAGAGACACAGATGCACAGAGAGGCCATCCCTTGCTTATCCTTGGGGCATAAAGCAATTTGAATAGAGGAGCACTAAAGAGGGACAGAATCATTAATTTTACTGCAGTACTGGTGCCTGCTATAGAAATAAAATGGTAAGACAAACAGAGAGAGTATCTGTAGTACATAGTGGCTGAGCGCTGGTATCTGTGAGGTGCAATGAAAAGAGTAAAGAAGGGTACCTGACAGGAAGATAGATGATCTGGAACCTAGTATCCATCCTACTAAGCAGTGTGACCTTAAACCTGTCCTTTAACCTCAAGGAACCTGTGTTCTTATCTTAAAAGTGAAAAATGATACTAGTTCTACCAGCCTTCCAGGACTGAGCAAGTAAATGCAACACAAGTATGATGTAGGGATTCAATGAGATAAGGAATCTAAAGCCCCAGGGAGGGCCAGCTAGTCAGTTTAGCTCAATAAATATTAGTAACTACTGTTATTGTTGTTGTAATGATGGTTGCCACTTCTTTCTTACATGACTATTTCTCTATAGTGACTAGCAATAAAGCTTTTGCACAAAAAAGGACCATAGATTAGTGAGAGGTGGAGGTAAAATAGACAGAAAGAGAAAGCATGGTTCAGAGGCCACAGAGCATGATGATACAGACCACGCGCTCTGGGTCACTTGGATCAGAGTTATAAGTTGGGCTTTATTTCCTTAACTGCATCAATAGACAGTAGACACTTGCCCAAGCCAAGCCTCAGTCGGCTCGTTTACAAACTGAGATCATAAGCCCTACTGCATGGAGCTGTTGTGAGGGCTTAATGAAATAGAGTATGGCGTGCTCAAGTGCCTGGCACAGAGGAATTGTTGGGTAACTTGTTAAAGTGAGACAATATACATCAAAGCATGTTCTAAGCTCTAAAGTTATATAAACATGTAAGGAATTATTATAACAAGGACAAAATTATATGCAAAACGCCCATGCTTAGCTAATTGCTTAAGTGTTATGGGAAAATTCATTATACTGTCCAAATGTAAAACACACTCATTTACAGCAGTCTCTCCTACAGCTGTGCCAGTGATGAGGTGGGGAAAATTGGAAGATTTCTTTTAAACACAGCTGCTTTATTTATTATTGTCAATTTTCTCCATTCTTTTCAATTTGATCCTTTGCACTCCACCTTTTATACTTTTAAAATGGTCAGAATAGCAGAAATTTGATGAAGGTAACTTGCAGATATGGAAGCGAGCATCCAAAGTGAGTTAGAACCCACATGAGCTACTTTTCTCCAAAAGCCCATGGTTTGATCCAGATAAATGCTTTGAAATCATTAGCCTTAATGTATGGAATATTTCAGAAAAGAAAATTAATTTGCCTTCAGAAGTTGTTTTAGGAATAATTTTTAGAAACAGGTACTGTTGTAAAAATAGGAAATTAATTTTATGATAATTTTTTGGAAGAAACAGAGGGATCTAGATAACCAAGTATCATAATAGTTGTAATACACCACTGAACTCTTCGTGAAATACACACACACACTCACACATACACACATGCACAGATATATAGATAGTTAAACTTGAATAATTTCAATGTCTCTTTGGTTCAACCTTATTGCAGACCTTGGTATTAAATAATTTATAATTAAATGCACCCAGAAGATCACATTAATCTGCACTCTTATCCAAACTAGAAACTCCATCTGCAGCCCCACAAGTGGATGCTCTCCCTGCTTACAGTAGCTTCCAGTGACAAAGGAATCTGTTCCAGCCCCATTGTTAAAATGGTTACCATAAGCAGAGCAGACAGAGGTGGCTCCAGCATTTTTATAGAGCAGGGGCTTGAAGGATGGAAACTGGTTGAGAAGAGGGGTTAGAAGAATTGTCTTGAAGTTGCATTTGCCAGGTAATCACGTAAAAGTCCTGTCCAAACCACCCATTGGCACCTTTACAGTGGCTCCAAGATACTTTCATCTTCCCAGATCTGCCCTCAGGCAGCACGCCATGAATATGTGTGAAAGTGTTTTTTATAGTCACAAGAAAATGCCAAATCACTTTTTATATGTTAAAACTAGATTATACAAATAAACTATTGCTAAATCATCATGATTTCAATAGATCTATTATGCTGAGCAGATTCCAAAGTGGCAGAGGATGGATTCAAGCAGTAAGAAATATTGTCAATCAAAATTAATTAAGAAATTATATATCAATAAATAATCTAAAAAGTCTTGTAATGACCTCTGTTACTTCGTTTAAGCATAAATAAGATAATCAACCATGTTACCTATCTGGAGATTAGATCTCTTCCAATTAACTTGACTTAATTAACTCTCTAAGGTACTGAACTTGAGATGCCTCAGACATTGAACTTTAAGATTACTACAAGTGGAACAGTCACCAAAATTATTACTTTTATTATTATAATTATTTACTCATTAGACAACTGGAATTCAAAATTTAAATTCGTGTGTGTGTGTGTGTGCGCGCGCGCGCGCGCGCGTGCGCACTGTAGGGTGAGGAGTTATAGATCAAAAACTATGAGCCCAATATAGACAATTGAAATAAAGAAAAATAGAGGACTCTGGAGACCATTCTTTCTTCGCTCAGTGTGGATTAGAGGAAAGGAAGTCAGCTTCCGGTAACCTCATGGGTCTATTTCCAGTGGCCAGCTTTAATCATTCTTCTATGTGTGCCTTTGTTTCCCATCTCATAGAGACAATGACAATAGATGGGAACATTCTCAACTTCCTCTCCACATCCCCATTTGCCCTAGCATCCCTTCATCCTGCCTCCCATATGAGGTGACACATTGATTCGCCTTGTATTTAAGCCTCACCCTTTACTTTTGCTCTAGCTCCCATCACCATCTCCTCTGCAAGAACCTTGCTCCATCATAGAGCCGATGTTTCTCTGTACCTCAGCCCCTCTCTCTCCATTGGCTCCTTCTCCTCAGTTAATACAAAGGCTCAGGTCTCCCCCATCTTACAGTGAATGAACAACACCCTCCCTTCAGAAACCTCCAAGTCTAACCCTAGTTTTCTACTCTTTGAAGTATTTCTCTATACTCCTTCATCCCCTATCTCAGCACCCAGTCATGTCTCAGTTGACTGGAACCTGGCTTCTACTCCTATCTGCATCACTGATGCTGCTCTCACAGAAATCTTAATGACTTCTTAATCTGATGACCACTTCTCAGCCCTAAAATTACTTTTTGTTTTGAGGTTACATTCACATTAACACAAAATTAATCATTTTAAAGTATACAATTCAATGACATTTAGTAAATTCACATGTTGAGCAATCATCACCTCGTTTCAAAACATTTTCCATTACCATACAAGTGGACCCTGTACTCATTAAACAGTTGCTCCCCATTCTTTCCCCCTACCCCAAGCCATTAGAAACCACTAATCTAGTTTCTGTCTCTATGGATTTGCCAATTCCAGACATTTCATATAAATGTGATCATACACTATGTGGTCTTCTATGACTGGCTCCTTTCACTTAACATAATGTTTCCGAGATTCATCCACACAGTGGCATATATTAGTGTTTTACTTTTGAAGCCTGAATAATATTTCATTACATGGATATACACAAAGTTTCAGTTATCTCTCCATCAGTTGATGGGCATAGGTTGCTTCCAACTTTTGGCTAGCCCTCATCTTATTTTACTTTTCATTGGCATTTGACTCTGCTCAACTTCATAATAAATCTTTTCTTCCCTTGACTACTCAAATGGAACACTTCCAACTTCTCTGGCTGCTCTCTTCACATTCTCTCTCTTATGAGCCCCTTCTAGTGAGTCCATCCTTGGTCCTCTTCTCATCTCTCTATACCATGCTCAGGTAAGCATCCCTATTTCACAGTACCAACTACCAATGGTCCCTCTGTCAATTTTGTTTGTTTCTAGTATAGATCTAGGTGTGCTATTCCCAGGATGTGAAGAAACATGAAACAAGAGTATTCAAGACCCCATTATGCAAACCATGTTTGGAACAGCTGCAGAATGGTCTATGCTGTTTCCCAATCTCCCACCACCCAGGAAAAGCCAGACAATGGGAAAGAGAGAAGGATCTGAATCAAAATGCCTCTCGTAATACCCTTCCTTCCACTGGCCCATTGTCTATCCTCCAAATCACATATACACAATATAAATTCAGTGGGAAAAGAAGTCAAAGAATATGTGTCATGTGGACAGAATGATTGGTTGACTCAATTTTTCATTTTTCAATCTATTGCTTTGTTGTCACACACAGCTTCAGTGCAAAGTTTCAGCAGCTGGGGGGAAAGGCTTCATTTTAGCAATTCATGCTTTTGTTATTTTCTCTTTTCTCCTCCTCAAACTGACTCACCTTTGGCTAAAAGAAATATTCAATCAGCAAATATTGACTCAAAGGACTATGTGATTTACATCTTAACACAAGAGTAATAAGTCTCCCGGTAATTCTCTTGGGAACTACCTATCCTAGCACATTTTTGTCTTTTGCTTTCAGTTTAACTCTATTTTTACTTTGTAATTTTAACAAGTAACAAAGATCAATACTTCCTGTTTTGTAAAGTAGAGCTGGACAGTGTTATGTTAACAGGGTCTCTTTAACTTCTAGTTCTTCCCCAGGAGATGAAAAGGATGAGTCATTAGGAAGTTTTCAATGTTAAGAGAAGTATTTCCATTGCTATTAATAAAACTAGCTTGAAGTCATTCATTCAACATTTAACAAGCATTTATCGTCTACCATGTGTTCCGATAGCCCTCCTGGCATGCATCAGTAGTATTGCAATTATCACATTGAATAGAAATTCTGTTTACTTTCCTATTTCTCCTCCTTATACTGAGAACTTCTTGGGGCAAGGACTATGTCTTGTTGATTACTGTATCTCTTGTTCCTGGCTAAGAATAAGTGTTTGTTCATTCATTCCTTCATTCAAGAAATCAATAACTAGTTACCAAGTGTCTACTTTGTGACTAGCATTATTCTATGCACTGGGGATTTAGCAATGAATAAAATAGATAAAAATCCCTGACTCTTCTGGTGTTTACATTCTCGTGTATGTGTGTGGAGGGAATGCAAAATAAACAAAAAAGTAAAATATGTAGTATGTTAAATGATGGCAAGTGCTATGAATAAATATGAAACGGGGAAGCATTTAGGGAGTGTGGGAGAGAAGAAGGTTACAGTTTTAAGTAGAGTGGTCAGGAAAGGTCTTACTGGGAAGATAACATCTTGGCAAAGATCAGAAGGAGGGACAGAAGGAGAAAATCATGTGTATATCTGTGAAAAATGTATTCCATACAAAAGGAACAAGCATAGAGGGTCTTAAAGGTGACTGTAGAAACTTGAGTTTTACTCTAAAGGACATAGGAAGCCATTGGAGGGCTCTGAGGAGAGGAATGACTATAACACAATCACTCAGGCTACAATGAAGAGAACAGACTGTAGAGGGCAAGGGTAAAGGTAGACAGGCATTTTATAAGGCTTTATTAATAGTAATTCAGGCAAGAGATGATGCTGGCTTGGACCAGCATGGCAGCAGTAGAGGTCAAAGAAATGGTCAAGTTCTAGATATATTTTGAAGGTAATGCTGAAAGGGTTTGTTACAGGATAGAATATGGGGTAAAAGGAAGAGAAGACTGATGCATGACTTTGGGATTTTTTTGACCAAAAACATGGGAAATAGAATTGTCATTTCCTGACATGGAGAACATCCCAGAAAAGGCAATTTGGAAGTGAAGGATCAGGAGGTTGGTTTAGGTTATGTGACTTTTAAAATGTCCACTAGACACCCAGGTAAGGATGCTGAGCAGGCAGATAGATATATGCACCTGGAGTTCATGGGAGAAATCTAGAATGGAAACAGATATTTGAGTGATTGACAGGTAGATGATATTTAAAGCCACAAGATTTGATGACACCAGCATTAGGGTGAGTACAGATGGAGTAAAGATAAATGATGGGGAGAAGAGGGCAAATCAGCAAAGGAGACTCAGAAAAAATGATTAGTAAGGGAAAAGGAAACTCAAGAGAATGTGGTACCTTGGCTGTGATTCAAAGAGAAGGAAATGATCAATTGAGTCAAATGCTTCTGATGGGTCATGCAAAATAAGGACCTGGGTGTTGATCACTGGGTTTGACAAAGTGAAGGTCACAGGTGAGCTTTATAGAAGCTATTCCTGTGGAAGGGAACAGTTGATATGAGTGGGTTCCAAAGAGAATGAGAGGAGAGAAAGTGACCATTCTGAAGGTGAGAAATTGGAGAAAATGAGCATAGGCAACTCTTTTCAAGAGTTTTCACTCTACAGATGGGCAAAGAAACGGGGTGGTAGCTAGAGAGGAATGTGGGGTTGAGAGGGTTTTTCTTAATTGGGAGAAATTATGACATGATATGTATGTTGATGAAAATTTCCAGTAAAGAAAACTGACGATGCAGGAGGCAGGAGAAGGTCCTTCACTAGTTAGTAAGTGAGAAGGGAGGAGACTAGCACAGGAATAGATAACTCTGAGAGCCCCCAGTGAGAACTTTTCATACTAGTTCTTTGTATCTCAAAGATGGAACCAGTGGAACTCTTTAAAATGTAAACTCCATGTGGGCAAAGGTGGGTATGTGTGGTTTACCCCCTTTGGTGTTCCTAGTGCCTAGAACAGGCCCTGGAACAGATAGTAAGAGTTTAACAGATAGATACTTGTTGAATGAATGACTAACTTGCTTTTAATTATTTGATGGTGGAAGGCCGCAATGCTTCAAGATGGGCAGAAGAGTGCTATCATCTTGACAATTAAGTGGAAGTACCCTAACATCATGATTTGAATCTTCAGAAACTTAATATGTTCTACATATATGTTGTTACCTTTTATACACAGTCTCAAAGTACCAGGCAAGAGGATGTTTGAGAGACCTGTGGGTAGCACCACCAACACTCATAAATGTGCTTTAAATTTGTATTCAAAACCTAGAAAATGATGGTTTCAGAGGCCACAGTCATTGCTGGGAACTGTTAAGTAAGTGTTATATACACATCTATTAAATGAAAGTTGCAGCATAAAGCTGTTGGGAGAAGGTGGATGTTTTATTCTTTGAACAAAGTGGAAAATCACCTACTTCTAATTAAAGGCAACTAGTGATGGAGAGTTTTCGATTCTTAGCACAAGATGTGTGATACTGGCTTCTCTCCTTAATGAATTCTACAAGCCAGTGGCTGAAACATGACAGGATTATCAGTACCCGAAATGGCTCCAAGATGGTCCTGAAAAGAAGCTCTTCAGAGGAGGAGGCATGGAAACTGAGAGACCCATTCCAAACAAAATGTGTATTCCACTCAATAAATAATTTGTTACCAAGTGATCCTTTTACACTTTTATGTTTTGTCCCAGAAATGGTAAGACATAAATGAATAATACACGTGTCTCTGCCTTGAAGGAGTTCATGGGCCAATAGTGGAGACTATCCAAGAAATAGGTGATTAAGGAGAGCAATTAAGGGATGACATAATAGCACTGTTAATGCATATCTAGGAAAGACACCTCAGCTTAGGGAGGGAGTTCAGGGAAAATATGGTTTTTGGGGGGGTTTTTTGAAAAATTTCAAATATTCCCAAGGTAAAGAGACATGTATTATTAAACCCCCATGTACCCATATCACAGTTATCCACATCTTGCTAAACCTTGTTTCATTAATTCCCTTCCCCTCATTTTTTCCTGAAGTATTTCAAAGCAAATCACTGATATTATGTCATTTCACATACAAATACTTTATTATGCTTCTTTAATTTTTACAAAACATAAGCAATATCACAACTAACACAACTAACAATAAGGAAGACTTCTTAAGGAAGGTAACTTCCAGATACATCCCTAGAGAACATGTTGAATGAGCCGGAAGGTGGCAATGGGCATAGCAGGTTGTGTTTCCGGCTGAGCAAAGAGGGCAATCAGAAGTTGAGACTGATGAGACAGCTGGCTTTTGTGGAACACCACAGGTAGTTCAGTGACCAGAGCAGGGTCTGACCATGGCTTTGGGCCAAGCCCCCATTCATGCGACCTTGCTTAATCTTCACAACAATGGTGCTACAATAGTTACATATCATGAAGTCCAGACAAGGGAAGGAGGCTTTAAGATGTTAAATAATTGGCCTGCCTATCATCCTGGAGCTGAAGAAATGGAAGAGCTGGATCATGAAGTCAAGACTGCCTGACTTCCTGGGTACCTGATCATTGTACCATCCTACCTGCATAGAGGTTTGTGACTATTCCCATCTTCAGGTGTTTGTCCCTTCAATCTTGTTCAATACAACTTTCTATGTTACCAATTCATGATCAAATGATTTGTTTCTTAAAGTGTTAAATGAGGGAACTTTTTTTTTCTGGGGGGCAGGAGTTGGTTGGGTTTAAAGCAGTAGAAATTCACAACAAGACTCTTGCCTACAATGAATCTTTTGTACTTTAAGCAAAGTTAATTTAACTGAGTCATCTATTGTCACCAGATAGCAACCTACCTTAATTGCAAGAAAAGCATCTAGAAGGGAAAAAAACAGTCTCCTGAGTGCTGAACTTGCAAAGCTACAGTTGCAAAGCCACAGTAAGCATCACAGACATAAGAACCCCTGATTTCCTTCTTGAGATGTTACAGTATTTGCTGATGCAGATATCCTAAGGTAAGAAAAGGCTAATTATTATGTTTTATGAGAACCAAGTTTTGTATTTAATTAACAGATTAAGTTATTCCCTGTTGCTAACAGGCTGTCTTCTCCATGAAACCAAATATTATGACAATTGCCAAGTTTATTAGAAAGCTTATTGTATGAATGCTAAAAGTCTATTTTATGGAGGTTTTTCTCCCTTATTAGTTTATGCCTCAAGCCCAGGTTTTAGGTATCACAATTTTTCTGCCATCTTAGTTTGGCACTTCTGTAATTCTCATGGTATGCATTTAGTTTCAGGTCTCTCCCTTATAATATGATTCTCCAAAGCCTTACAATCTTCAACTGTTGGTTGTATTTTGGGAATTTTTCCCATACTTCAATTGTCATAGCAACAGCATGACAAGAGAGAAGGCAGAGAATGGTGAGCCCCTTCCTCTCTCCACCAAGCACCAGCAGGACATGGTGGCTGAGGATGTGGGCTCAGGCCCCAGACAGACATGGGTTCTTTCTCCAGTCCCACCATGGACCAGTCGTGGAACTATGAAGAAATGACTATGAGTGTTGCATGATGGTTGTCTGCCTGTCCTTTTGCCAGAGCCACCTGGATTTGACACCTAGTTCGGGTCCTTACTCAACAACTTATTCTTTGGTAAACTCCATCACATCTCCATGCCTTAACTTTCTCAGCTGCAGAAACGGCTGATAACCATAGTGTTGCCCCATGGAGTTGTGGTGAGGTGGGACTCAGAACTTGGCAAATGCATTCTTCATTTCCCAATGTCCCATATCAGAGTAGAGAAAGTAATTGTTGAAAACCTAAAAGACTACAAAAGGTTGTGCAAATGATGAAACAAATCCAAACTCTGTTTGCTCAGTGGGGTGGGGGGTGGGGAAGAGGGAGAACTGCAAGTTGTGCATTGTACTGGTCCCAATGAAGCTGTATGGGCCAGACTGTGGAGATACCCATCATGACCATGTCCAAGTGGCTCCTGAGGTGGACAGGCCCCTGGAGCTTCAGGTCCAAGTAATGTCTGCACTCCTGGAGTTAGAGCATCTTGATTTCATAAAAGAACCTCATATAATCAGCCTGTCTCTGTAGCCCTAGAAAATGCCCTGGAGTGTGGGGAGGGGACATCGAGGTTAGGGAGACTGCTGATGGCAGATATGATGGCAGCGTCCTCATGAAGGGGTCTCTGAGAGCCAGATTGAAAACAGGGCTGGTGAATTATCTTTAGGGTGCCTCATCATATTCTGGTGGTATTAAGAGCCACCAGAATATAGTTTAAATTTGATTTGGAATAAAAAGTCTGCTTTGTCTACAGAACAGACGTCAATAGCCTCATTAGAGCCATATATCACCTGAACATTAAATGTAGCCCAAAGTGAACATATCTATCCCAATTTGGGGTGAGGGGATAGGGAAGAAGAGAGGTCAGGAAAAGAAAAGGAAAAAGCAAAATGATAAGAAAGGTAAGGAGCAGAGGAGGGGAACAAATAGAAATATATACTGAAGAAGAGTGAAAAAGAGTCCGGCCAAAGAAATGGATCCAAGAAGCCACACTGGGACACCAGTGGCATAGTGCATTGGGAAGCACCTCAACTCGAGAGCAAGAAAGTTCCTTAGCTTTCATTTAATCAGACCTGTTCATGTTAGAGATGTGGAAGCAGGACAGACTGCTTGTGGTCACACAGGGATGTGGCAGGAGAGCTAGGTCAGAAACTGCCTCCCTACCTGGGGCTCTCAAAACTGTTGTCCTTTCCTAGGTGCAAGTTTTGGCTGGAAATGAGAACTATTTTCATCCTAGAATATCTATAGCAAACTGCAAGTATATTTCTTCCACTTCCTGCCCTAGAGGTCAAGCCTTCATTGCACATTGCACTCTATAAGTGAAATAGAGTTCCCTGGTACTGCTTAGGTTCTTGAGGAGAGCAGGAGGTGGAGATGCTCCCCTGAAGCCCTGAAAATAATATTCAAGGACCCCTACTGAACTGAGAGAAACAGAGAAAGCCCTGAATCTTCTGTGACTTTATCAGAACACATTAAACATGAAAGTTGTGATGACTTGTCAGAAAATATTGGTGTTTTCTAGTTTTATTAAAGAGCAACTTTCTCTTTCCTGATACACATGCTGGTGCCATGGAGAGATGATTTGTCCCATTAATACTCAGTGACCCAGGAGAAGAAAAGAAATAAAATTCCTTTCAAAGTGGCCTGGAAAGATTCCCTTGAGATGCAGATGAAAGCCAGCAATTTTCAAAATGGTTTAAAATAATCTCACAATGTAGGCAAAGGCAAATGTACTGTGTTGCTGACTATAAATTCTCATACCCTCATCATTTCTGTAAATACATTTCTCCACCTGTCTTGTCACCGAATTTCCTTCCTACACTAAAGAATAACCCGGACCCACACAGAACAGCCCCTATGTCTGGTCCATGTCTTTGCCTCTACAGCCTTAGTTCATCTTTATGAATTTCTGTACTATCTTGCAATAAAAACAAGATCACTATCAATTTGTTTGATGTCCCCTGCAAGCGGCTATAGGACATTATTAATTCTCTCCCAAGACCTTTCCCCTCTCACTCTAAAAGATATAAACAGAGTTATTCTAAACCATTTGCTATGTTTTGACATTCTTTTCAGAATAATTACCCAAATGCATCCACAAGAGCAAAGGAGGACATAAAAGATAAGACTGCCAGGGTTTAAGTCAAAGATCAATGAAAATATACAGCGCTTGTCAAAAATAATATTTAGAAAAAAGAAATTCCAGAAAATATTTTTATGCCAATTTTCACTAGACTATAAAGATCAATGGACTGGACTCCATGTTAAGTAGCTGGTTCAGAAGGGAGAGCTAGACATCTAGTTGTATATGAATAAAGGATACAATGCATTGAGAAGTATATCTTTCTTTTGATGAAAACATAAAAAAAAATAAAGTGTCCCAAAGATAATAGGGTTGTGGCAGTGAGTTTGACACCACATGATAGAATTCCCTAAATAACTTTACTGTAAGAAACTCTACTAAAAAATTGCACCAGCCCCTCCAATTTACCTGGTGGTTGGTACTGAGGGGTGGATCCAGTTAGCAAGTTGCTGAGGAGGTGGCAGGGGGCTGAAGTTTGAACCTAAACAATCAGACTCTAGAGCCTGTGCTCTTGTGCAGGTATGGTGTGAGAAATAGGATCAGATGAAGCTCAGTAGTGGGATGTGTGGTCACTCAAGATACTACTCACCCTGTCCACTAACCCAAAGGGGTATACTGGGTGGAAGGGTGGTGGGTAGGAAAAAGCTTCTCAAAGTTAGGAGAGAGTATTCTAGTTCTTCATTTTGCCTTTTGTTAATTTCTTATTCAAGATTGTAAAATCTCTCCTACAGATATATCATCCTTGAAGTGCAGTTGGTTGGCATCTCTTTAATAAAAAGATTTTTTTAAATATAGTGCTTTTATAGGACACTGTCTGTGGATTGAATTATGTCTCCTCAAAAGGTATGTTGAGGTTCTACCTTGCAGTGCCTACCAATGTGACCTGATTTGGAAACAGAGTCTTTGCACATGCGATCAGTTTAAGAAGAGATCAGACTAGATTACTGTGGGCCCTGATCCAATGACTGGTGTTCTTCTAAGAAGAAAGAAATGCAGACACAGAGACACAGAGAAGAAGGCCACATAAAGATGGAGGCAGAGTTTGGAAGGATGTACCTTACAAAGAAATGCCAAGGATTCCTGGCAACATCAGGAGCTGAAAGAGGCTGAAGGAACCTCCTCCCAAAGCCTTCAGAGGAGCACGGCCCCACCAACACCTTGATTCCAGACTTCCAGCCTCTAGAACTTTGAGACAATAAATGTCTGTTGTTTTAAGCCACAATGTTTGTTGCAATGTGCTATGGCAATCCCTGGAAACTAATACACATATTATTGTTTTGTCTTGCCTTCTGGAAAAAAGTTGGTCTCCCATTGAACAAAAATTATTTTGATTCATCTGCTTATTTTAAGAATAAAGTGCTACTACTAATCCTTTCTGGATGGATACCTAAAATGGATAACCATGCCATTTTTCAAAAACTGTAGGGTGAAAATTTAATTGTTATATTTTTTATTCAAAATAAACTGTCTTAGAGAGCCACTGTGTAGTCTAGTCATTCAAGGTAAATTATTTGTTGTTTGCTAAATTAATTCCAATCTGCCCTGCTTGATTTGTCATTTTTATATTGCTCTGCTTCTTTAGATTGCCAGTTTTTACATTTCCCCTTTTGCTCACTTAAAAACAACATGAGAACAATCCTAGAAGACAGTTCTCCACATGGAGTCAATTACAAAAATAACTTGTAACTTTCTGAAACAGATCTTGGGTGATAAAGAATCTCAAACTCCTACTATTTCCTTTAAAAAAATTCATTCTTCATTAACACCAAGTAGTTCTTATTGCTATTCCAATAGATTTGCATTCTGTATTGCTGTTGATAAAAGTATGTGCTTATCTATTTGAAACATTACAACTGAAAATTGGAAAGCAATATTTAGTATATCACTTTACAGCCAATAGAACCTAGAATTTTGTGATAGTATCTTGTCATCTGAAATCTACTTAAACACACACACACTCACTCACACACCACCACCACCACCACTACCACCACATATTTTATATGGCAACCTATAAGTTAGCATTATTATTCAGTATAACTTTCGTATTAGGAAACCACAGAAACTGATTGATCTGCTTACGTAATTTGATCAGAGGCTTTACCACAGATGAAAACATCACCCAAACTTTGCACATGTAGTGTATATTCTTATGCAAAGTGGATGTGATGCCCAAATTCTTAGCCAATAGCCTTCATCAAGAATCTATAGAATTATCTCTGCAAAGAGCTTCAGTGAATAGATGCTCCCAAGGTCATATTTGATCCATCATATCTCCTCCACTTGCTTCTTGGTGAGTTTCCTTCACCTAAAACCCCCACCATTTTAGTCACTGTTCAAAGTTAGGTATCTAACACAGAAGCTAGCTAGCTAGGATCCAGAAGCTTCCCATTAACTAACATGTTACCAGAGAGGGTATGTGCCCTAGTCTTCTCTTATTCACATACTATAATAAATTTATTTATCCTATCATATACTTCTCATTTTGAAATCCAGAGAGAACATTTTTGTGAAGATTGAGATCCAGGAAGGAGGGGCAGGATTTGAAAAGATATCCCAGCAGGTCCTGAATAATGATACTGAGAGTGAAAATAGATGGATAGTTAATGATGAACTGACAATATCTCTGCTAGAATGGCCTGCTTACCAACCAGAAATCTCCACCTCTACCCTTGCCACAGACTTGCATGATGAGCCTGAAGTTGGATGTTACAACTATAGAGCTCTATTCTGTAGACCACTACAGAATAATGTAAAGGTCAAGAGTTTGGGCTTTTGCAATGAGACAGATTAAGATTTGAATCTTGTCTACATTATTTACTGGCTGTGTGACCCAGGGTAAGTCACTCAACCTCTGTGATCATTCAGTTTTTTATCTGTAAAATGCGGATGATGAAACTTATCTAATAAAGTTGTTATGAGAATTAAGTGATCTAATACTTAATACATTGTATTGTATATAATAAGCAATTAATAAATATTAGCTATTATTAATGAACCTAAAACAAGCAAATTAGTGTTGGTTCCTGATGGTCAGTCACTGAATAGCAGATCAAATGGTTGATTAATTGGCTTAGTTCAGCCCCTGAGAAATCAGAGGTAAACTGACCCTACCTATTTGCAGGCCAGTTATATCACCTTATTAATCAAATAGGACACTTAGTTGTCTAATTCACAACTGTCAAATATAACTGATAGCAACCGGTCAGCTACAGTATGGAAAGAGAATGGATGGCAAGGTTTTCAAAGATTCCAGCAAAAACATTGGGTCGATTATACTTGAGGAAGGGGACTGTGTAGGGAGACCCAAAGATTCTACTGTATTTGTTTTCTTTGGTCCTCTTTCCTCACATGAAAAGTAGTATCTTGCACGGCTCTGAGCTCACCTGACTGCCAGGTTGTTGGGTTCCCTCCTCTTCTAGTCCTCACAGACCCAGAAATATTGTGGAGATTTTTTTCTTATTAAGGTAAACAGACATCTGAGACTGAAACCTCAGGAAGGTCCAGGAAAGGTCCAGCTGAGATACCAAAGTGTTTGGTGTTCAAACCAAGGATGTCAATAGTGAGGAAGAAATTGTAACATATATACATCCAGAGGAAGGCAAGCACCTTGGGGGAAGGCCCAGAGAGCAAGGGCAGTGGGTTTCAAGTATCTGAAGGGTTCTCAAGTGGGAGAGAAAGTAGGTCAACTCTGGTTTGTTCCAGTGGGACCAGTAGTTGGAAGGGCAGGGGAGGTCAACTTGGTAAGACTGAAGTTGTTCCAATTCTAATACATTGTGAGCACCCTATTGATGAAGATGTCTTAGCAGAGGCTTGATGACCAGTTCGTAGGGAGGCTAGGGGAAGAATTTATTCCTTTGGAAGATATGTGTCCATATAACAACTAGGTGTCCTTCTACTTCTAAGACGATATTATCTCAATGACTCTGTAATAAGCCAGAAAATCTGTATTTATTATTTCATTATTTCAGGAATCTTCCATTTGGTTTTAGTCATCTTGTGGATCATTCCATGCCCCCAAAATGATGAGCTAATCAAAAGGATAGCTTCAACATATTCTGCATCAAGGCATAGGTATTCATCTTAGTCTAAATTTCTTTTTAAAACAAGTAAATAGTCTATATAACTAGTACTGGGATTATACAAAGAGTATACAGATATGTGTAGTAGGAGGAAGAAAAATATGCCCTAATACAATTACAGCTTTCAACATTAAAATGTTGATTTAATTTTATAATCCACCCTTATGAAGTCACTGAAGATTTGTAAGCCTTTGCCAAAAGGAGGATCTATGGTATAACGACCATAGTACTCTGAGGATGGAGGGGCAATGTACCTTGAAAAACATTTAAAATCCATTTAATTATATCAAGGCCCATGACAAGCATTCATGAATGCACACATTAGAAACTAGAGGTGTGATTTGGGATAACATATCATCAGCTGAGTGGCAGAAACAAAGCTAAGTAAAATTCTGCTTCTGTTCTCAAATTAAAAGGACTGACTCAGTTTAATTCAAGTTTTAATTTTCTCAAGGAACAAACCTATGGTGCAGTACTATTTCAGCAAAATCTATTGACTAATTCCTAATACTGAGTCCTTATAACATTTTCAAAGCTACTAGAGATGCCATAGCTCATTTTGTGGGGGCCCATTACAGACAGTAAAGACTGGTGGTCATCCAATCAAAGAGGATGGTTCCAACAGTACCCTAGGCTTCCCACACTTGGCTGCTTGCACCTTAGGCATTATAAACTGAGTTCTAATTAGGTTTTAACACTTGTAATTAGCTGGTTTATTCATGCTGCTATAAAGTATTTTCCTTTCCAAATTTTGTTTCACAGTTGTCACTTTCTAGACCATTGCTTGAGTTCTGGTGGCATCATTGATAACTTCCTACAGCCTCCACCTTTGCTCAAAGTGTATTTGTTGAATGAACCAATTCTCCAGAATCCAAGCACATCTGGTTTACTGCAATAGCCTCCTAAACTGCTAGCTCATTCATCCTTGATCACTTACAGTCTATTCTCAATACAGCTACCAGAGGGATTCTTTTAATATCAAAGTAAGATCATGGCCCTCCTCTGCACAGATGCCTCAGTAGCTCACGACTTCACTGAGAGTAAAAGCCAAAGTCCTGTGGAAGGCCTAATGTAGAGGGTCCTATACAGCTTTGCCTCTCCATTCTCACTCTGACTGCCTCTCCTTCTACTCGTTCATTCATTCGCCCTCCCACACTCAACCAGTTGTCTTACCATTCCCATGCCTACGATGCTCCTGGCCTTACAGCTTCTGCACTAGTAAAGCTTTTGCACTACTAGTTACACTCTTCTCTCAGATAACAACATTATTAACTTCCTCATGTCTTTTCTCAAATCTCACCTTGACTACCTTACTTGAAATTCTAATCCCACCCTCCATTAACCTACTCTATTTTATACTTAAGTAGAAATCCAATAAAAATGTATAAAATCTGTATCCTGAAAACTACAAAATGCTGATGAAATAGATCAAAGACCTAATTAAATGGAGAGACACACTATGTTTATAGATCGGAAGATTCCATATAGTGAAGATTTCGGTACTCCCCAAACTGATATACAGATTTAACATAATTCCTATCAAAATCCCAGCATGATAATTTTGTAGATATAGACTAATGAATTGTAAACTATATATGGAAAGGTAAAGGAACTACAATAGCCAAAATAATTTTTAAAAGAATAAATAGAAGAATAATTCTATTTGATTTTAAGACTTATTATAACCCTACAAGACAGTGTGGTACTAGTGGAGGGATAAAGACGTAGATCAGTGGAACAAAGGAGAACCCATAAACAGACCCACATCATGTATTACCAACTGATTTCTTAACAAAGGTACAAAAGCATTCAATGCAGGAAAGGCAGTCTTTTAGTCAAATGGTGCTGGAGCAATTGAATATCCGCAGGCAAAAAAAATAAATAAATAAACCTCAATCAAATCTTCATATCTTATATAAGATATAACTCAAAATGGATAATAAATATAAATATATCACATGAGAACATAGAACTTATAGTAGATAATAGGAGAAAATCTTCACTACATAAGGTTAGGAGACGAGTTCTCAGATACAGCAAAAATGATAAATTGGACTTTATCAAGATTAAAAACTTTTACTCTGGCAATAATAATAAAAAAATAAACCATATATTGAGAAAAAATATTTGTTACCCACATACCTGACAAATGACTTATATCCACAATATATAAAGAACTCTCAAAACTCAATAATAAGAAAACAACTACCCAATTTAAAAATGGACAGCATACTTGACAAGAAACTGCACCGAAGAGGATATAAACGTGCAAAAGGATGTTTATTAGCAATTAGGGAGATGCAAATTTAAACCTTGGTAAGAATCATTACATAGCTATTTAGAATGACTAAAAAAAAAGACAACACCAATTATTGGCAAGGATGTAGAACAACAATTTTCCTTATGTATTGCTATTGGGGATGCAAAATATTAGTCACTTTAGAAGATGGTTTGGAATTTTCTTACAAATTTAAACATGCACTTGCCATAGAAACACCAAAGTCACTTTTGGGTGAATCAAAAATCTATGTACACACAAAACTTATATGTGGATGTTTATAGCAACTTTATTCATAATTGCCAAAAGCTGGAAGCAAAAAAAAGATATTATTCAGGAGGTGAATGGACAAGCAAACTATGCTCTATCCATCCAATGGAATTGTATTCAGTGATAAAAAGGGGTGAGCTATTAATCCACACTACAACATGGATGAATCATAAGTGTGTTCTGCTAAGTTAAAAAAGTCAGACAGAAAAGACTACACATTGCAAGATTCCATTTACATGACATTCTGAAAAAGACAAAAATTTGGATATGGAAGACATATCAGTGATTGTCAAGGTTTGGGGTGGGGAAGTGATTAAATGCAAATGGAACTGCACAAGGGAATTTTTAGAGCGATAGAACTGTTCTTCATGGTACAATGGTGGTGGATACATGATGATGTATTTCGTCAAAATCTATAGAACTAGACACCACAAAGAGTGAACTTTACTATATGTAAATTAAAAAAATCAAACAGGATATTGGGAAAACTGAAGGAATGCAGACTATGACAAATGACAAATGAATTTAACTATATTACAAACGTATGACGTAACCTTGCTGATAGGGATGGGGGAAAATGTAGCCGACCTAAGTAATTTTGGAAAACAGTATTTTGAGTCAATGCTGTAAGGCTAAAGATAAACAAAACCGTATATAAACTATGTACTCCAGTTAGTAAATTTGTTTCTCACAGGAGTACAGGTTAGCAATTCAGAAGCTATATTAGGGTTAAACAAATAAGTTAAATGGATGGTGGAAGGAGGATGGGAGCCGGGTTTCTCACAGTCAGAGAAAAAGTTACAGATAAGCAAGGTGAGAGGGCTGGAAAAATAAACCCTGTGGTGCTGGACTGGAGTCAGATATGCCAGGATGAACATGAATAATATATATAATAATAATTGCTGCAGGTAAGAGCCACTGGTGGTGAATATCACATACACACACATATATATACATACATACATATATATATGTGTGTATGTATGTGTGTGTGTGTGTGTGTATATATATATATATATATATATATATATATATATATGTATATGTATAATCCTAGCATTGTGTGCTGAAAGGACCTAGAAGCAGCAACACTCCAGCAACAATGAGCACACCCTGCACCCACATTATAGTTTCTAAATATCATCCTCTAACAAAAGGAACCAAGGCTTCCTGGAGAAATGACGATTCTAGTGCTGGGGCAAGGAAAGCACAAGAAAATGGAGGAGAGCATGACAAAAGGATGCAAGGACCCACTTGAAAAAATTCTCAATTGTCAAAGCTGGAATAATTTGAGTGGCAAAGTAAATGACTATATAATGATAGTATCAGATTGTAGCCCAAAGAATGAGTTCACACTAACCTAAATAGATGATTGAATAAATGAATAAATGAGAGAGAAGAAACAGATTTTTCTTACTGAAGAATGCCCAGTAATAAATGTAGAAGGAATGAGGGAAATTGGAAAGCACTATTAGAACACCATAATAATAATTGCTGCAGGAAAGAGCCACTGGTGAATGTTAAAATTACCAGTCAAAACTTTTAATAGAAACAGAATAGGTACATAACCTCAAAGTATCTCCCCCCAAATATTTATTCATTACCGTAGTGGCTTTAACATATATCCACAAAAATTTTAACATTCTTTCATCCAGGAGGTGGAGCTTAATCCCTCTTCTCTTGAGTGTGAGCTGTGCTGAATGACTGGCATCTAAGGAACAGACTATGAAAATGGAAAAATAGTGACTTTTCAAAGGAGTAATCAATCAGGCAGATACCACCTTCAACAAGTGGTCACATTTAATGTGATGAGTAATGTTATGTTGGTATTATGTGCCCCCTAATATGATGAGAAATCTATAACTCCAGTCCAATCATGAGAAAATAAAAGGCAAACTTGTACTGAGAGACATTCCACACAATAATTGACCAGTACTCTTCAAAACTGTCAAGGTCACATAAGACAAGAAAAGACTGTGGGACTGCCACAGATCACAGGAGAAAAAAGAGACATGACCAACTAAAAGCAATGTGGTATCCTGGATTGGATCATGGAATAGAAAAAGGACAATAGAGTAGAAATAAATCCAAAAAAAGTCAATAGTCAAAAGTATCATATTGCTGTTAATGTCTTAATTTACATAAATGTATCACAATAAGTTGTTAACAGGATAATCTTGGTGAAGAATATATGAAAAATATCTGCAATATCTTTGCAAGTCTTTTGTGAGACTAAAATTATTTCAAAATATAATGTGTTTAAAAAACATTAAAAAAATGTTTGAAAACACCAAGTACTGGCAAGGATGCAAAACAACTAGATCACTCACATATTGCTGGTGGGAATTTAAAATGTTACAACCACTCTACAAATCAGTTTGTTTCTCATGAAATTAAACATGCATAAAATATACAACCCAGTAATGACAATCATGAGCATTTAGCCCAAAGATATAAAAATGTATATCCACACAAAAACCTGTATATGAACATTTATAGAAACTCTATTAGTAAAGGCCCAAACTAGAATCAAAACCCAGATGTCCTTCAATGAGTAAATGATTACAAAAAACTGGTACATCCATACCATGGAAATACTAGTCAGCAATAAAAAGGAATGAACTACTGATATACACAATGTAAATGGATCTGGAGGGATTTATGCTGGATGGAAAAGTCAATCCCCAAAGGCTATACCCTGCATATATATTATTTTGGTGAGAATTTAATCACATTCCTGAAAAGACGATGTAAAATAATGGGGAATGGATCAGTGGTTGCATGGGGTTAGATGAGGCATGAGAAAACAACTCTGTATTTTGAGTGGGGTGGAGGTTATATGAATTTACAAATGGGATAAAATTCTTAGAACTATATACTAAAAGAGACAATTTTAGAGTATGTTAATTCTAAAAATTAAAAAAATAAAAGCAATACAGCCATGATTAGTATACTTTACACATTACTGTATTCATGTTATAATTCAATGGAAAAACAAAGAAATCTTAAAAGAATGCAAAGATTGTACCATGTTTTGATGTCTATATTTTTACAGTTAAGCAATGAAAAACTATAAAAGCTAAATGTATGTTAGTTGTATTTTTCCTATCGATTTCTACTTACTGCGGTGAGCTGGTGGCACTACTTAGAAATGTGTTTAGACTTGCTTTTGGCCTAAGGTGCTGTCAAATGTTCTATATGTGCTCAAAAAGAACATACGTTCTATAGCTATGGATTTTAATAATTTATATGTTCTTTACTAGCTCAAATTTGTGTGCTCTTCAAATATATCTCTATTTTTATTTAAACTGAGATAAAAATTACATCTCAATGTTGTAGAAGAATTATTTGCGAGTATTTTTTAGGCTGAAGATGAAAGTAGCTTCTTCCAGGAGGTTCAGTGTGCTTGGGAGCATTACTGGTCTAAGATTACCTTCAGCCTACTTCACAGCTTGGTATTTGACAACTGAGGCCATGCAAACCCAGGCTATAATTCCACTTGAGGACAGACCTATGGCAACAATTCTCAGTTGTGTTTTTCTTACTGTCACTGCTTTGTTAAGCCTGGAGGAGAGTACCTTCCGGTCCTACTTTCTATTTAGTATAATCCTTTGGGGTCCAAGTTTCACATGGGGAAGAGTCTTTAATTAGCAAGCCTTGGGCTTTCGCTTCTGCTCTTTCACTCTGAAAGGCAAGTCTACGTGGATTGGCAAAATGCCCTAAGATATCATTTCCATTATATTCTGACCTGGTGGGGCCCTGATAGCCTATTTCTTTCCCACTTTTGGACAGTTTGAACACATTTGTCCTGCCCAAGATTTTAAATTTTCATCAGGGAGGTTGCTCTGACTAAGCTTAAAAGGAAGTTCTCAACTCTGCTGTAATTTCTCTTTGTCTCCCTCTTTCTTCCTCTGGATCATAAGTTCCTTTGTGTCCCTAGCACTTCGCTCAGCACCTTATCACTATAAATAAATACCCAACACATTCTATAACAACGAACTGCCAGAATAATTTGAGCCCAGGACTGTGAGACCAGACCTCATGAGTGAAGACCTAATGCCGTTTTCACTGAACCATGCTGCTTCTTCCAGCTCAACACACCTCATTCTAGGATGAACCCCTACAACTACAGAGAATACAGGAGACCTCTGGCTAAAACAGATCCCAGCAACTGAACCAAGTTCACGTCTTGGCATTTTAATCACTGACATGTTCAGTTTAGTCTAGCTCCCTGACTTCTGACACCTTCCTGTCCCCTTAGCCTGTGCCTTGTCCACCCAGATTTCAGACCTCTTGACCATTCTCTGGTACCCCATGTCTGACCTCTGTTTGAGAAATGTAGCTCTGCTGTTACCCAAGGGGCGGCCATTCCTCCAGGGATGGATGGGTGATATGACGATTTCACTCCTCACTCCTTCAGTCACTGAGGTAGAAGGATGTACAAATATGTACCATTCCCTGCCTCAGCTGAGGGGATGAAGGCATTAATGCCTCAGCTAACGTATTAGTTTCCTGGGGCCACCATAACAAAGCACCACAGATTGGGTGGCTTAAATAATGGAAATGTTATTTCAACACAGCCCAGGGACGAGAAGTCCATGATCAAGGTGTTGGCAGGTTCGGTGCTTTCTGAAGCCTCTGTCCTTGGCTTCTAAATGGCTATCTTCTCCCTGCGCCTTCATATGTGTGTGTCTGTGTCCTAATCTCTTCTCATAAAGACACTAGTCATGGTGTATTAGGACCCATCCTAAAGACCTCATTTTTACTTAATTACCTCTTTAAAGACCCCATTGCCAGCTGAAATCACATTCCAAGGTACTGGAGGGAACATCATTTAGACATAACAGCTTATACCAAAACCAAGGATTTCTTTGAGCTGCCTGTGTTACCACACCAACCTCACCAATGCAATTAAGTTTGCCTTTGAGTTACCTAGGTTTTGGCAATAAGCGGCTTTACCTTGCACAAGTGCTATGCCATCTGTTTCCTAAGGCAAGTCTTGTCCATTGTGAGAGAATTGGCAAGCATCAGTGCAAAAGTTTGAGTTACAGATATTAAATATTTAAATATTAATTTGTTCTTTGAAATGCTTACCAATGTTATCAGTATGTTCATTAAAGCTTCATAATTATATTTAATAGTCACTAATGAAATCAACAGGATAGGATTCCATTCTTCAGTGCTGAAAGCGGAATCTCACATTTTGATCACTGTCATTATCTCCCTTTTCCTCCAAGTAGTTCAGTGAATCATACAAGACTGTAAATATTAAATTCTGTGACATGCTTAATTGACAAAATATGGAAAAAATGTTTGTGCCAGTAGCTCTAAATGGCATCACATGCTCTGGAGGAAAGATGTTTCAGTGGGAAGTAATGTAGCAGTAATAAGACACACCAGTTACATTGAAAACGGGAAGGCATTTGACTGAGAGAGAAAAAAATTTCTCACGGCATGGAATTTTTGATGGAGAAATTGACTCTAAGTAGGCTTAACATAGAGGGAGTGTGTGTGTCAGCACAAACAATTGGCATTTCTGTATTTTTATCTAACATTATTCACGCCTTCAAAATAAATGTTTTCTGTTTCTTCCTGTATTGTAAAAAATAAGTGGTATAAACTTCCCAGGTTCCCCAAGGAAACAATGGCTCACACTCACTGAGCACACCTCTGCCAAACACTATCTGTATCGGCTCACTTCACCTGCAATGCAATCCTAGGAGGAAGGTACCATTGTTTTCCCCACTTTATTGATGAGAAAACTGAGGACAGAGTTCAGGTAATTCTGCCGCTGTCATACAGCTATGAAAATAGAGGCGCTGAGGCTTGAACTCCACTTTGTCTCCCATCCACAGGCTTTTAACTACTATATTTAATCTCTTCTTGTCCCCATGTTTCCTCAAGTATACAATGCAGAGGATACAAATGAACACCTTGGCAACATTGAGGAAACACTATACCTGGAAATATTAGAAAAATACAAAGCTCTGTGCATACAGGAACAGATGTCTCAAAGCTAATTAGGGGAAAAGCTAAGTCATCACCTGCCACATCCAGGCACTAAGAGCTTTTGTTGTTGAATTCTTCATAGACTGGCAAAGCTGGGAAAAAATACTTTATTGTTTGGTACTTCGATGGCTTAATTTACTGAGTATTAGTTCAAAGATACTATGCAGTGGTTGTGTCTAGAAAATCTTAGTAAAGGAAAGCTTTTAAAAAGTTATCTTACAATAGGTATCACTTGTTCTCTTAAAACATATTGAAGAACAGTTTCAGCTATTTTCAACATGACCAAGAGTAATAATGACTGGAACAAAAAGAAAAGCGAAAGATACTGTTTCCAACCTAACTGTTTAAACTCTTTCATGGGAACACAGAGATGTAGAGAACCTTTTCCTTTATTACTTCAGAAGGAAAGAGGCCCAACAATTGGCTGTCACCCTGAAGATTTGCAAAAATAAATAGTATCTAAGGACATTCTTGCCTCAGGTTCACTCGCTGATATCCGGGTATGTCAAGGAACACAGCTGCGATGCACAGGAGTGCACTGAAGCAGACATCCAGACTGTGAATATGGGACAATCCATGGGGCAGGAGGATCGGAAGAGCTGGGTTCTAAGGCAGGACCTGCTGTTTATATCTGGGGGCCTTCAGCCAGCCACCTCTCAGGTCTCAGTTTCCTTCCAGAAACATGAAGAGTTGGACAAAATCATCTCCCTGAGCCACTGCAGCTCGAGTGTGCTGGTCCTCTGGGCCCCCCTTGGCAGCCTCTTTCTAGGGGTGAGCTTTCTGGGCCTACCAGGAGAGCTTCCTTCCAGGGCCCAGATGTGAGAGCAAGGACCAGTGAAGTACTTTCTATGGCAATCAGCACTAAGGAGCTCTTTGCCAGGACGGCAGATATTATTTGATTGTTTAATGGTGTTACAAACACATGCTTCAAAACAAAACAAGGGCTCTCTCTCTCACCTGATGAAAACTATCCCTATTGCTGAGAGAGATGGCACATTTCCACCAACGGCAGTTCTTCCTGGTATTGGCATTGGCCACTCAAGCTGAGCTTAACTGACTCTCCTCACAATTCCCCATCTTGTCTGATTTTTGCTTCCTGGTTTGCTATCCTCCTGTTGTTCTTTGCACAACATGGGAGCTGCTTCTGATTCTGTTTGTTGCCATAGGAATTGACTTTCATACAGATACACAAGTGCCACCAACTCACCTACCTGCTGCTCCTTCTAGACATGAGAGCCCAGGCCTAGGATGCGATCTGTGGGGAAATGATGGCTACAGATGGCCACTTCCTGGTGTAAGGAAAAGGAAGCATCTAAGATTTGCGTGGTAATTCCATTTTTCAATGTGTAGGCCATCTATGTTTCCCAGTCTTCCTAAAAACATATATTCCAGAGAAGTAAACGGAATAGTGATTCTCATTTTTATTTATAAATAGAGAAACTAAGGCACAAAGGTATTGCATGACTTAATCAAACTCCCACAGAAAGTTTGTGACAAAAGTGGAGCTCAAGCCCAAGCTCTTTAGTTAAGCTGTCTTTCCTTCCAATAGATCACTGCCTCTAAGACCAGAGCAACTTGTTGCTGCAGACAACTAGTTCAGGGGTCAACAAACTACTGCCAAACCTGTCTTTTTAAATAAAGGTTTATTAGAACACAGCTACATCTACTCATTTATTCATTATCTATGGCCACTTTTGCACTGTAACAGCTGAGTTGTATCATTGTGACAGAGATCATGTGGTAAGTCTGAAAATATTTACTATCTGGCCCTTGATTGACAAGTGTGCTTTCCTCTGGCCTAGTGTGTAAAGACTCAGACTCTGAGTTCACATATACCAAGGTTAGAATTCTAATCTTGCTAAGGTTGTTCTCTTATAACCTCAGAAGTTACTTAACCTTTCTGAGCCTCAGTCTCCTGAAATATAAAATGGGGTATAATAATCACACCTGCTACAATGGAGTTGCTGTTTATTGTTATTTCTAAGGAAAATCAGGCCCCCCTGGCCAGTGGTTTTCTCCTAGATAGCTGACGTGCATTCAGCTAGACTGCCAAGAAGCATGAGATTTCCGCAGGTCTGGTACAAAACCCTAAAAGCCAGGGTCTGCCTGGCCCCCCATGCCGTTCCTTACCCATACACCGGCCCTGCCACAGTCACACCTGCTGCCATGAACCTCTGATTTGGCTTCTGAGCGTGATTATCATTACTTAGGCCTTTCCTCTGCTACTTAAGGACACTCGACTGCCGCTTCTGCTTGGACACTGTTGCTATGCTTGGGATTTCTACCCCCGATGGATCTGAACATTCAAGCCAAGAGTCTCCTGCAACAGTAAGTAGAATAGGAGGCGAGAGTGGAGCATTTTAGTGCAGAAATGGGGCCCGAGCCACAGATTTATTATACATGTGTGTCCCTTTTGTGCATGTTTCTAGATTTCTGAGTTATCTCAGTGGTATGGGATGACTGATTTCTTGTGTTCTGAGTTTTTACATAAGAAATAGGTCATTTCAGTGACTCGGCCAGCTCACAGATTCAAGGTGATGAGTTGTGAGCAAGCGTAGTGGCTGTTCTCCTTGGCATGGGACCCCAAAGATTAGGGTTTACTCCAAACTTCCTCTACTTCTCTAATAGCCCAGTATGAGGCTATGACTCATGACATGATCTAACCCAATAAATAGCCCTATCTTCTCATCATCACCTTTTCTTAGGTTTTCTTCACTGGGTTCTACACATTTTGAAATATTCTTTCATATCAAATTGCAGTTATTTTTTTGAATAATCTTTCACAACCAACTGCACTTAGAAAATTCAGTTTATCCTTGAACAATTAGGATTTGAACCCTGCAGATTGATTTATATACAGATTTTTTTTTTCAATATACAGTCAGCCCTTCATGTCCTCGGGGTTCTCATCCATGGATTCACCCAACCATAGATAAAAAACTATTTTTAATCAGTGGTGGGGTGAATCCGTGGATGTGGAATGCTGACTGTATGCATTATTCTATGCCATTTTATATAAGGGACTTGAGCATCCACAGATTTTGGTTGTGAAGGTGACACTAAATTACCAGTGTAAAGCCAAAAGAGATAGACTTGACAGAATCCCAGCCCAAGGTCAAAGCACACACGGCTTTGGCTACTTGCAGAATCCCAAGGGGCATATATACAAGTTCTCTGTCAGGTTGAGAGCACTTCCGTTGGTTTTGCTTTAAGAATAGCAAAACCCTCATTTCTACCCTATAGACCATGGCCTCTTGCTATCTAGGGAACTGACCTAGAACTTTCTCAAGCTGACCTTTTCGGGCTCTACTACTTGAGGTTAAAAAAAGAGCAGTATTTTTATTCCCCATAACACAAAGACAACCACCTTCAATTTGTTCTGAAGTGCCTACTTTCAGTTTCAGGATATATACAAAGCATGCCAGGAAGGAAGTTGTTCTCTCATTTTAGCATCCCAGTATTTAATGAGTAAGATGATCTATTTATACCTTATGGGGGGGAGGTAGATGGCATGTATGATAATTAGGAGCATAAGCTTTGAGTCATGCAGACCTGGCTCATCCCCCTGGTCCTGCCACTCACTAGCTCTGTGACATTAAGTAAGCCCCTTCCATTCTCTGAGACTCTGTTTTCTCTCCTACGAAGTGTTGGTAACGATAAGACCTACCTCATATGCTGGATGTGAGATGGAAACGAGACAGAACATGTATAACAGCTAAGCAGCCTAGCTACAGAGAACATGCACTGGAAGGAGTTGGGTATCAGGAGCCATCCTTGTGTCCTTCTTCCTCATCAATAAGCCCAGGTCATTTTTTTCTCACCCTTTGTCTTCCCAGGCTGAGAAGTCCAGACCTCTCAATGTGCCTAGCTAAGAGACAAATGATGGGATGGTGTTTTGGTTATACTGAATCTCATTTCATCTGGGAAAAAGCAGGTATGCTAGAACAGATGAAAGCAAGCCAACTATAACAGTATATTGTCCTTGTGTGTGATCAAATTCACACAGCTGCTGAGTTATCAGTAGAAGACAATGTCATTTCATGATCCTGTTCCTCTCTCTAGGGATCCTAAAGGATAATGCCCACTGGCTCTGTCATCTGGAATCCCCACACAAACCTTCTCGGGGTCTTTGTAAGCTGCTTTCATATAAATCCTGGTCCAGCTTCACACTGGATATACTTGATACTCAAACCCATCTGGAGAGGCAGAAATAAGGGATAGAAAACTCACAGCCCTTAAGGCCTCAAGGAGTGTCACATTTTTCAGTAAGCTTCTCTTTGAAACTCGCTCCAAGGAGCAGATAAGTAAAACATTCCCAGAGGACCTAGTTTCTTCCAGGCCCACGTGGCTCCCTTCCCATTGGAGACCCCACATCTCATCAACATTATACTTATGCATTAGTCTGCTAGGGCTGTGTAATAAAGCAGCACAGACTGGAAGGCTTAAACAACAGAAACATGTTGTCTCAATCTGGAAGCTGAAGTCCAAGATCAAGGTGTTACTAGAGCTGGTTCCTTCTGAGACCTCTCTCCTATCTCTTCCCCGTGTCCTCATGTGCTCTTCCCCCATGGTATCTTTGTGTCCAAACCTCCTCTTCTTGTAAGAAAATCAGTCATAGTGTATGAATGTCCACCCTAATGGCCTCATTTTAACTTAATTACCTCTGTAAAGACCCTCTCTCTAAATACTCTCACATTCTGAGATATCATGAGTTATGAATTTGTGGAGAAATGAATTAGCCCGTAACAGCTTGCGTGCTGCCACATAGTGGGACTGGGGCTCCAGCGCCCAGCCTAAGTGAGCATCCTCTCAGGGTACTGCCGGTCCTTGGAAATACTAGTTCTGTTCTCCTCTCCCCCTCCCTCCTCCTTGTTGTGTTCTCTTGTTCCTAAATCTCCCCTTAGTTATAGGACTCCCTCACTGCTGTCCACAGCTACAAAAGATACACAATCAAATGCTCTAAAGTCACCCAGTCACAATCTTCTTCTGATCCTTCTGCTCTGAAGAACAGGCCCACTCTGCCTTTCTTTACGGCACTGGAACCTTTAGCCCAGTGTAAAGTCTCCTACTACTTAGCTACAAAGTACATGTACAGTGACGTATACACTGCTTAGGGACATTTGCGTTTTTCCAGCACAGTCCAAATCTTTAAAACTCCAATCTCCTTGTCAGACCACGTTTCCAATGATGCTTCTGAGTTTGAGATTTGGGAAATGTGGTCGCTGTAGGTAGAAGCCATACTTCTTCAGAGGCATATGCATAATTATGTATAATAATGTATCTCCCAAAGATGCATAATGAATGATAATTAAGATATTTACATTATGCACATGTGCTTTCAGCCCCAGGACTCCAATTCAAAATGCCAATTGTCCCTTAACACAAAATGAGATTTGCGACAAACCTTCATAGAACTTTATCACAAATGTCTTCCTTCAGCTCTTTAGAGTACAACATGAGAGACTGGAAATAGAATGCTGGATATATCGCACATTCTGAATTTTCCTGGCAGTCTCAGTTTCAAACTTATGTTTTGGTTTAGGAAATACAATCCTAATAATTGCAAGAGTCATTCGACAATGAGATTTGGTTAATTAACTTTTTAAAGAGTCAATCCACCTTTGTTAAGAACCTATTATGTACACCACAAAATAAAAACTAATGCTTTTTTTTAACTGTCAACCATTTTTTCCTTCCCCTTTCCCTCTCATTCAAATCCAAAAGGAAAAATCTCAGGTCACCTTTGGCTCTATGGGTGTTAATCATGTGTTTGTAAGAGTCTGTTATTATCATTTTTCCTATTTCCTGTGTGAATGATTCAGTGTATTTAAGGACCTTTTACCAAGGGTGGTGCTAATTATCTTATTGTTATCACTTTAGATGATGGGAGAGAAATGTCTAACATTCACTTTAGAAGGGCAAAGAACATTCCAGAAGATATAACTTACAATGTAATTAAATAGATCTGGGGAGTTCTGATTCTATACACTTGATGTCCGAGGTAGGGAGAGATGATAGTGGAATAGGAGTACAGCGGCATTTCTTTTGTTTTCCTTCCAACATTTTATTAGAAATTTTTCAAATCCTTGGCAAACTTGAGAGCATTTTACAACGAATAGTATTAAAGTGTTTTTAAACTATGAAAATAGCAATCTCATTTGTTTTTCCCTAGTACACTCTGACCAAGTGAGCTTGACAGAAGCATTTTGAACTATATATACCTAAATGCGACATTCCTTTCTAATATGAACTAATTGCATTTACTTTCTCAGCAAATGAATGTACATATACTACAGTATATTTTTTAAAAGTTCCAGAGATCTTTGCTGCTTAAAAATCATTGGTCACTCTCTTGCCCTGCCCCATGACTGCTCCCACAGTCTTCTTGTATCCCAGCCCATTCACTTGCATACCCCTCCTTTCCTTCCAACTCTAAGCCAATCATCTGGGAATGTGAAAATCTAGATTACAGGGAATATTTAGTTGCTACCTAGCAAAGACAGTTTAATGAAGCTAGAAGAATGTTTTTCGAGCAAATGTCACAGAGAATATCAAACAATCTGAGGTAACCTTGTTAGACAGAGAAATATCTGTCCTCCCTTTTATTTGGCTCCTGATTTCTGTCATTCAAATAAATCATAACACAAGGTTATTTCAGTTCTTCCTGCCATGAATGCAAGGCAGATGACTACAGTTACAAAATACAGGTGGTAAATGTACTTAGCTGAGACTAGAGCCCAAGTCACTAGTGGATATAGAGGCTACTCCCCAAAATATTCATTTTAACAGATTTATTCATTTTGAGCAAGTCCTAGCTATGCACCTGAATTGGAAAATATGTGCATGTATTAATTATAACACTTAAAATACAGAGTTAATCATACGTTGCCAAATCTAGACACTTTAATTCATTGACTTCAAGGAACTCTACAAGCATCAATTACTTCTTTCAACTCCTCTGTAAAGAAGGTATGTTTCAGTATATCCATTTTTACTTACTAATTAATACTCTAAACACTCTTTTTATTTTTGTTTAAAATGTTATCTCGGCTATAAAATACTTAATGTGTCTATGATAATACTCTGCATATAAAAAACATCTTTCTTCTAAGAGCTCAGCATACTTAAAGTTATCTTCACAAAGGCCTTTGAGGTAGAGAGAAGGAGGTGTACTCTTGCTCTAGACTTCCAGATGGGAAAACAGAAAAGCAGAACTTGAGTTACATTGGCACACAGGAACTTAATGAACGGCCAAGATCCACCTTATTCAAGAGAGTGGATTGGGCGAAAAACAACTCCCTGCCAAGAAACTCAGTTTAAGGACCACGTTCCCTGTAAGCGAAACTCTAAACTTGAGGATCAGTCATTACTTCCTGATTGTAGCCAGGCCTTAGCTGTGAAAAATCTAATTTAATTTTCTCATTCTAAAAGACGGTGCTTAAAAAGACATATGTTCTTGTTCAACTACTATAGGAAATATCAAGATGAATTACACATGGTCCCAGCTGTCAAGGAGCTTCTCAACCATCCCATGAAAGAAGAAAACCTTGTTGATAAGATGTACTTTATGTACAGGTAAAGGTGAAGGTTCTGTGGTCCAGGTCCCCCACAGTCTTCCTCTGGAGCCTTTTCACTTCAAGGAAAGAAAATCAGCCAAACATGACTCTCCATTAGGCCCTAGCTTTATTGAACAGGATTGCAAGATTCCCTTCCAAGCCCTAGACAAGTCGCAATCTCTTTGCCTCAGTTTCCACACCATCTTAAAAAGAAGTAACAATCTCCCAGGTCATTTAGTCAAGATAGATTAAACACTTTGAAGATTGTAAGTGTTATGAAACAGAAGTCTCCAAACCCGGTCCGTGGCCTATTAGGAGCCAGTCCGCACAGCAGGAGTTGAGCAGCCAGCAAGGGAGAGAAGCTCCATTGGTATTTGCTGCTGCTTCCCAGCACTAGCATCACCACCTCAGCTCCACCCCGGATCATTAAGCATTAGATTCTCATTGGAGCACTGGTCCCTGGTGCCACAAGGTTGGAGACCACTGTTATAAAGTATTATGTTCCCTTAGTCAGAAATTCTACAAGACCTAAATCCCTACATATTTCTTACTCTTTATTATGCATTAAATACCTTTAGGATTTGAAATGAAATGTTTATCTGATGTTCATCCAATTCTAGGCAGAGAAGGTTTACATCAAGATCTAAGAAAAAATGTAAATATTTCTATTAAATATTTCCTTATCTATATGTGAAATTTTAAAATATTTTGTTGAATTGAGTCAGAACCATAAAATTAGATGATGCTTTATAGAGTAATTCCAAGTCATCTCATTTTACAAATGAGGAAATTGAGGCTCAGAGAAGGGAAGGAATTTGTCAAGGGTCAAATAGTAAGTCAATAGCTATTTTCTCGATTCTTTCCAAGTTCCATGCTTTCTCCAAAACACCACTTAACCATGATGCTTAAAGGAAAATAAAATTTTATCAAGACATAAATCTTTAATATTTTGCACATACACTCACACACACACTCATGCCATAAATTCATTCTTCTCTCTCCTCCATTCTCAACCCTATCCCTTTATTGTCAGCAGATGGTCTTGATTCCTTTTTCACACACACAAAAAAAATAGAGGCAAGCCTCGACAGTGTCCTCAAACTCCACCCAACACATCTGCATAAATACCTATTCTTACTCATCATACCCCAACATCTTCATGGCCAAGGGTAGCATTTCCTCTAGATTCATCCCCATAAGCTGGCTGCTTGGTTGACTATAATTTTTACCTTATCCCATCACTTACACCTTCCCCTAAGCTTATGAAAATGCTCAATTCTCATTCACCTAATTTTTAAAAACCTTTCTTTAATATTAATCCCTTTTTCCAGCTTCAACCTTGAACATTCAACTACCTGATGGTCTACATGTAAATGCCCCATGGATACCACAAATTCATCTCATGAAAGATTTAACTCATCATCTCCATTCTCAAACTTGCATGGTCCCCAGTGCCCTTCCCAGTAAGTGGCACTACCAGGTTGCTCAAGTTAGAAACCTGGCATTTTTTATTTCTTCCCCCTAATGATCCTCATCCAACCACTCAGCTTTAATGAGATCATGGCCTTCTACTTACCAGGTGGCATATGGCACCTGCCATTTAGGCATCACTTGGGAGCTTCTTTGAAATGCAGAACACAAGCCCTATCTCAGATCTATTGAATCAGAATCTGCATTTTAACATGTGGTATGTATATACAATAAAGTTTTAGAAGCATTGCTTTTGGCAATGCTTGTGAAGTACACAACTGCTTACATCTCTGCTTACATCCCCGACCAGCCTCATCTGGTATCCTCCTGTGCTTGACCTCATTCTCCAGCCTCACTAGCTTTCAATGAGATCCTCTGATTTCCCATGCTCCTTTCCCATATGAGGTCCACACAAGTGCTGTTCTGGTGGCCCGGAACATTTTGCACCCTTCTTTGCACAGATAACTCACATTTACTTTTCCTAACTCAACTCAAATACCACCTGTTCCTTTATATTCCAACCAAGGGGTCAACGAACTTTCTTATAAAGGGCAAGATAGTAAATATTATCAGGTTTGTAGGCTGTATAGTAGTCTCTGTTGCAACAACTCAACTCTGGCATTATAGTGCAAAAGCAGTCTTGGGTGATATAAACAAATGGGTGTGGCAGATCTCTAATAAAACTTTATTGGCAAAAACAAGTCCCAGGTGAATAATGGCCTGCAAATCAAACTTTGCAAACACCAGGTTTTGATTGGGACAAAAATCCTTGCATTTGATCTTACAGTGCTGAGTATCTTTTCTTTACAACATTGATCACAGTTTACAGTTATACATTCATTAAACTTTGAAGTCATTGATATATTCAAAATATTTAAAGTCATCGATCCAGAAGAGATCACCTAGGAGGTAAACATAACTAGAAAAGAAGAGAGGACCAAGGACTAATCTCAGGGATCCTTCAAGGTTTAGAGGTGAAGAAGAGGAGGAAGAATTGTCAATGAAGGCTGAGAAGTTAGTGGCCAGTGACTTCGAAATAAAACCCAAAGAGTGTTGTATCTTGAAAGTCAAGTGAGAATATGTCTGAAGAAAGAAGTGAGGCATTTGTAGCCTGAGGTTCTCAGTCCTTCCTCTAAGCTAGTGGCTCTCAAAGTGTGGTGCCCTTACCAACAGCAGCGGCATCATCTGGGATCTTCCTTGAAATGTAAATTTTCAAGTCCAACTCTATATGTGTTGAATGAGAAGCTCTGGGAGTATGGTCCAGCAATCTGTGTTTTCGCATGTTTTCCTGGGAATTCTGACACTTCTTCAAATTGAGGAACCACTGGTCCATGGTAAGTGTCACTTATCTGGTTTGATCATACAGAGTTAGCGCTGACATAATAGGACAGAGATGACACTCTGTTCATCAGGAGCTCCTGGAATCCTGGGCCACTGGAATGCCCAGATGAAGGAAGGAAAGGCCTCAATCTCCCTGAGTCATGGATGTAGGGTCCCTCGAAAAGGCTGCCAGTCAGTTTTCTTCAACACTCTCTTCAACGAACTCTGTTTTTATAAAAGTTTCATTGGCCTGCAGGAGTCACACTAATGATATAGCCATTGACAGAAACCCCTTAATGTTTCGATGCCACATAAATCATTAGACATGTCTCATTTTAATTTTCCTGCAAGTTTTACTGGATAATACTAATTTTTCTTGTATGCTCAATATTCATAGTTTATTATTTATGCAACAGGACCATCTGCTCCCAATTCAAAAGAATTAGATACCGTATGAAAATATTGACCCAATTACCTAAACACATGAAGACACTAACTACTAGCTTCCTAGGCTTACATATAAACAGGTTTCAGTTTAAGCAAACTCAATGTACAAAAACACATGCTTATAAAATCAGTGGTGATATTCACATTACAAAAAGACATTTCACTCTACAACAAGCTTGCTCTGCAATAGTGACCACAATGTTAACTCAAACTTTCCTTATACATGTAGATGTTTTTGTATGTGATTCACTCACTGATTTTCAGAAGCAAAGCTATTTCATAAATGGTAAGGGGCAGGACGAACTGGCAACAGCTTCTGGCTCCTGCTGGGAATAAATTGGGAATCTCAAGAACAACATTTGGATTCCAGGCTATTCTGAGTCAGTGCTGTCACACAGATCCAGTCTGCTACTGGAGATTTCCCACTGAGGTCAAGGGCAGCTTCCTTTATAAAAGCTAGAAACACTAGCAAGGTGCGAATTATAGAACAGTAACTCACGCCTTGTAGATGGTTCTTGAGAGTGCTGGAGCCTAACTGCCATCCACACAACCAGGTGAGAATCAATTTCTAGCAGTTCCATGAGAGAAGAAACTTATTATGATTCTGTGTCTAATTCCAAAATGTTATTTTAAAGAAATATTTATAGCATTAATGAAGACAGGGGCTACATAAATCTTGTGTGCTGAATTATCATGTAATGAAGCCATTGCTCAGAATTCTGATTAACCCACCAGGTCAGTCAATTCCTCCTGCCCACTTTATAATGATAAATAGCTTATGAAGTGTTCCGTCTGGCAATGGCCTTCCTCATTTACAGTGTCTTACACAATCAAAGGGGAAATCCCTCGTCTTGCATGTGAACTCGATAATCAATTATGTGGTCAGCCCGAGCCCTCCTGTCCATGCCCAAGCAGCCTTCTTCCTGCATGCCAGTTCAGGACTCAAGCACTGAGCAGACCTGATAGACCTCACTTCAAAAGAGACCTCTTCTGGGATGTCTTGGATTAATCTCCTCGGAAGCAATTCCTTGAGCTCTCCCCTCCCAGCTCTCATATATTCAGATTGGACTGCATTATTCTGCACTTAACACTGCTTTGTCAAATAAATAGAGAGAGATGGAAAAGAGGTTATATAAATATGGGAGTAGGATACAGGAAGAACCTTGACTCACTGTCATTGCCAGAAGCTCAAAGCTTCATGTACGGTTCTTCCACCTCAGTGATTCATAACCTTCAGGGATCAAGGACTCTCTCTAAGGCTTTAATGAAAGCTGGAGCTCCTCTCCTTAGAGATGTATTTATGTACACATGCATGCAAAGTGCTGCACCCAATTTCAGGGGGTTCATGAACCCTGTATGGTGTATCTATAGGCCCCAGGTCAAAAGTCACCAAAATTGCCCCCCATCATGAAATGAAATATAATCACACCATCTGTGATTCACATGATGCTGACTTGAGAATCATTTAATTAAAAAGTCTGACATATCATGTGGTTGGTTGATTTCCTGGGTTCTACCTGAGACCTTCCCCTGTCCCCAGTCTGTCTAGGTGGGCTCACATCCTCCCTAGATTTCGAATGCCCTATCAGTGGCTAACAACTCTCTGCCCCTTTGTGAAACTCACAAAAGTAACAAAACTTCTATCCAGAAACATTCACATAAGCATATAACCCCTTGATGTGGGCCCTACATCAAGGGCATTCACATGCTACCTGAAGTCCATCTATAGACTCATGATTAAGAATCTCTAGTTTAGAGGAAACCACATCTCCGTGTACTAAGTGGGTTCAGGTATTTGGTATTTTATCTTGGGGCTTAACTCTATTCTAGCGATTTAGAGAAACAAACTTTGAGTTTTCAAAGAGCTTATAATTCAGTCTCAAATGTTTCTGGCTACTAACTTCATTATGGAAATCCTGAGCAACCCCCCAATACTAAAAATGCAGGTGACTCACAAGCAGCTCTCCGGAGCCCAGTCGGGTCCCCCAGACTTTGCCACAGCCCTCTAGAGTACTGTGAGTGAATAATTAGCAGGCCTTGGCCACTGTGCTCAATTGGGGACTAAATCAACTTGTTTCTTTACCCTATGAAACCCCAAGTCTTTTATTTTGGTGCTATTTATAAGATAATAAGATCCAGCAAAGCCTAGTCATGAAAAAGATCTATTGCCTGTAATGAATTCTAATTTTGCATGCAGCTCCATCTCATATCAATAGCTAAACAATATTACTGATTTGCCTTTACCTTGTTTGTCTATAAATTTGATGTATTTCTACTCTTAACAATAAATATTCATAAAGTAAGCTAAATGGGTCCTAGAAATGCAACCCCTTCATCTGTGAAGTGGAATGCTAAAATTGAAAGAATATGAGCTTGGGAATCAAGAGTAAAAGTGTTTAAGTCATGGCTCTGCCATTTCCTAGCTGTGTCTTACATTAAATCATTTAAGCTTTCTAAGGCTCAGTTTCATGATCTGTAAAATGGGGTTAATTAAGCCCTCTCTGCAAGATTGTTTTGAGTATTCAAATACAATGAAGACTCATAAAAGGACTTTGTAAATTTGAAGTGCTATAAATGTGTAATTTCTCTTTCCTCACTATGTATATATAGACAATTTTTTAAAGAACAAATGATGAATGTAGGGAAAGTGGATTAATGATGTTGAACACCACTCTATACAAGTATTAGAGAAAAATCATGTAGATTCCTTCTTTATTATTGGTATTAACAGTTATGGCTTAAAAACACAGCATCTCATAGATTTTACAGAGACCAGGTAATGTCCACTGCTGCCATCCCTGATGCTGTGATTGAAGTCACTATGATTTAGACAGTCAAAAGCCACAAGCCAAGAGATAGGGCTTTCAATTGCAATCTTGGTTCTGGCAGTGATGTGCCAAGCTATGATGTGAACAGGTGACTTAACTGTCTTGTGATTTAGTTTCCTCATCTGCTAATGGACCTGCTATCATCTGCTCACTTGATGCAGCAACAGGACTAAAGTGACAAACAATCAGAGGGAGAAGAAAAAAATCTGAATGGTAGCAGAATGGAGGGAGAAGAAAGAAAAGAATGGGGAGTAGGGAGAACGAAGTAAGAAGAAAGCACATAATGCTAGCAGTGTCTCCATGGGAGCTGCAGGCAGAGAGGAAGCCAGAGAATGAGAGAAGATAAGAAAGCCTTTCCACACTGGGGAAGAAAACAAGCCGGAGAGTCCTCCAAGGGGAGATTTGCTGTGTGGATCTGCTTCAAAAGCTGCACTGAGATCATGTGCTGGGGACCCTGATTACTAATCCAATTGGCATGAACCCTAGGGACATATTTGTCGTAATTAAATTCGCAGAAAGTAAAGGAGTCTGATATAAGCTTCAGATCAGCAGAAAAATTGGATTTATTTTGGAGCATGCACTAGAAAAAAAGGCAGCAGGAATTGTGTAAGAAGGATTCTATGTAGTTGGTTCAGGTAACATTTTTGTTTTCTTGAGGAATCTAAGTACAAATGCAGGAGAGATTTCAACCTGAAGAAGAAAAGGCTGTGACATATGAAGAAAGTAGGGTTCATGTTTGAGGTATAGACTGCAGAATCTAATGTGGGAAGGAGAGTTTGGTTCAGTTCAGGTCAAGAACATTTTTGTCTTGAGCACTTAGTGTGCCCCAGGCCTTGGGCTGGATGTCAGTGATGCAAAGTTCCAGCCATCTGACAAACATTCACTCCGTATCCACCAGATGCCAGAATATATGGTCTATAATGTACTAAAAATTGTACACTACAAACTCCTCTAATCCTCCACTTCCCATATAGACTGGGCACTCTTGTTACTCCCACTGTACACAGATGACATAAGTATAAGGTCCAAGCATGTCCCTATCAGATGGATGTCCAAGGCTGTGCACAGCTGCTGATACAGGGAGGGCCACAGATGTTACAGGTGTGGGGAAAAAAAGGAAGAAGCTGGATTTTGGCTTGCAGTGGATAAGATACAAAGAATGAAATCAGAAAGAAGCTAGGGAGGAATAAGAGGGTTAAAGAAAAGAGAGGGGGATGGGAATGGAAGACTCCACCCTGCTTCATTCAGAAGAGACAGGTTCTCAGATTCCACAGAAGAGGGAAGCAGGGGGAGGTAGAATAGGTGGCGGCCTCCCAGAAGCCAATGGAGAACAAGACAAAAGAGATGAGCCAATGGAAATGGGCCCAGTTTGAGATAGAAAAGGCAAAGAGGAAATCAGAGGAAGAGCAGCAGTTAAGGGATGGCAGTAGCAGAGGGGAAAATAGATGAGGGAGGTCAAAGGAACCCGAAAGGACTAATTAAAATCATACTAATGGAGAAAGCTCATCTCATATAGGTAATACAAATAATATAAGAACATAGGAAGCTCAAGACAGAGCCTGTGGGGCTCTGAGAGCAAAGAAACAGGATGTAATTTGAGTGTAAGAAATGAGGCTGAATACAAAGTATGACATGTATTATGCATGAAGGGACATGGCTTCCAGGCTCTTCACAGTGGTCAACAGGAGGAGGAAGTCACACAGGAGATGGAGTCTGCTGGGCTCACATCATGTGGCATACTTGAGGCTTGAGCTGGGACATGTATGTAGAGAGAGAGGCTGAAAATCTTAACCTCAATATCCAATGTGTATACTATGCATGGCATTCTTTATCTCTATAATGAAGCGATCCAGGACTGAAGGTAATTTTGCCCCCTAGCCTAGGGAAGAGACTGTCACGGCTGGGGTAAGGAGAGGGTGCTACTGGCATCCAGTGGGTAGGGGATGTGGATGCTCCTAAACATTTTACAATGCTCAGGACAACCCCACAACGAAGGATCATCTAACCAAAAGTGATGATGGTGCCAAAGTCAAGAAGCTCTGATAAGTGTTCTCATCTCCATTTGAAATCCCGCTTCCCACAGATGGCAGAGGTGAGCAGTATCTTAAAATTCTCCTCATTGATAAAAACTTAGTCTTCGTCCATCAAAAATAGTCTCTTCTTAGTTAATTTAGCACCTTTGGGTAAATGGTCAATGTCCCTGTTTCACCACCCACCCCTATTTCCCTCTCCCTAAGATCGTGACAGATGTTGGCATGAGGCGCCCTGTGTGGGTCTTCATTGGCCTCTATAGCCACGTCCCCAGATACTCCCATTCCATCCTTGAGTACCTTCCTGGCATCTGATGACAAGGTTCAGGGCTTGTGAAATGTAGAGTCTATTCTCTCATCATGGTCCAGGCCCAGTGCTGGGCTCCTCTGTGCTGACTTGGCCCTGTCTCAGCCCATGACCGCCCTTCAGGTCCCCAGAGTCCCAGCCAAATCCGCCATCCATCCCCTAGATAGACTGTGCACCTGCAGCCTCTTTGGGTCCATGGCAGGCCTACCGGCTCTCAACATTCAGCTACCTTCCATGTTCTCCACTGGAAGCATGTGGAAACTCCTAAATCTCTCTATGCCAGGTAGGAGCTGAGGGAGAAGTGGCCCTCCCACCTGCATCCATGTCTCCTCTGTTATAACTGCCCCTTGTTGGGCAATTGTTGTTGGGTTTCCAGGTCCCCAAGAGTAAATAGCTTAAATCTACTCTGTTGTCAGTTCCTCCTTAAAACGAGTTGGAACATTTTTGTCAAACCTCCATTTCTCCACAGGTTCCACCCTAATTAACATGGAGTATTTAGGCAAGAGGAAACACCAGTATCTGGCTTCTTAGTCATCCTTCTTTCTTTCACTCTGTCTCTCTCCCCTACCTGTCACATCCTCTATTTCTGTTCCTAAAGAGTGAATCTTTTACTTGACTCATATTCGGAGTTGTCCCAATCAATGGCTTATACCAAAGCTCTAGATTCTCAGTTGACCAAGCCTGCCTGCCTATCCACTTTCCTTTCTTCCTTTTACTTTCCTTCCTTCCTTCCCTTCATCTGTGTTTGTCTGTCCTGTCTCTCTCTTTCTGTTTCTTTCTGTCTATCTGACTTTCTTTCTGTCTCTGTCCTTTTATCTCTCTCTTTCTGTCTGTCTTTTTCTGTCTGACTTTCTGTCTATCTGTCTGTCATTCTATCTTTGTCTGTTTTTCTTCCTTTCTGATTATCTTTCTGTCTTTCTTCCTGTCTTTCTGTCTGTGTTTATTTTTTACAGCTTTACTGAAGTGTAATTCATCTACCATAAAATTCACCTTTTCTTAAAATGTACAATTCAGATTTTTTTTTGGTATATTCACTGAGTTGTACAACCATCATGATTCAAATTTTAGGACAATTTCATCATCCCAAAACAAAACCCACATCCACTAACAGTCACTACCTATTTCCCCTGCCACCATAACCCCTGGCAACCACTAATCTACATTCTGTCTGCTAATTCTGAACACTCCATATTAATGAAATCATATAATATGTGGAGTTTTGTGACTGGCTTCTTTCACTTAACACAATGCTTTCAAGGTTCATCCATGTTGTAGTACCTATCAGTACTTCACAACTTTTCGTGGCTGAATAATATTCCATTGTACAGACGTACCACATTTTTCTAATCCATTCACCAGCTGATGGACATGTGAGCTATTTCCACCTTTTTGGCTATTATAAGTAATGCTTCTATGAACATTTATGTATAGGTTTTTCTTTTTTCAGAGGTCTTCCTTTCTCTTAGGTATATATCTATGAGTTGATTGCTAGATTATATGACAATTCTATGTTTAACTTTCTGAGGGACTGTGAGACTGTTTCCCAAAGTGGCTACACCATTACATTCCCAAAAGCCATGTAGCAGTAGCCCTGCATCCCTGTGAGCACTTATATGATCAGTTTTTAATTAGAGCCACCGTAGTGGATATGAGTTTTACTTTTGATATATAAAAGGAATTTTAGAAATTTAGAGATTTCTGACTCTGAAGGCCAATGTGTCCATGAGGATTTAAACACATCTAATTTGATTAAAGCCTCTTTTTTGAAGCCATAAAATCCACTAATTTAATGACAGAAGGTGACAGAGGGTATCCTAGGGAAGTAGGATTTAGGAAAAATGAGAGATATATTAGTTGAGTACAAGATACACATTCATACGCACACATGCATGCATACACTTTCATACACACATGGATGTGAAAGTGGAAAATATCGGCATTGAGAATGGGTATGACTAAATGATCCCTAAAATGCACATGAAAGGGAAAATATATCAAAGATTATTTGAGAGGTGATGTGGGAGGCAATATCAACTATTGCAAAGAAAAAAAATATTAATGTTAGAACCAAAAAAAAAAAATCAAATATTTAAAACTAGCATAGAAGAATCCTGAAATGAAATCTACTTATAAATAGCCTCTGGAAAAAAAGTTACCAAAAAAAGTAGGTTAGCAGAATTGCTAGGAAGTAAATGCTAGATCAGGTGCTGTGTGATCAAAAGGTAAAGAACCTGGCTTTTCTGATTATAATTTGATAATAACTAAAATTAAGTTCTCAAAATATGGAACATTTGACATGGCTATAGGGAGGATACATAAATTCCTATTAGAACAGAGTAAGATTTAAAGTATGTCTATGGAAAATATCAAGGAATGCAAAGCTTCTGTGCTTTCTAAGATGTCAAGTAGTGGTAAGAACTGCTATGAGAAAACAAAGTTGTCATGGTCTCAAGATCTGTGCCTCCATGAGACAGTCTTAAAGTTGAACTCTGAGACTTGATTATGAGAGAATCACATTGCCAAAGTAGACTTGCAGTATGGTGTGATGAAAACATAAGTTTTTCACTTAGGTACAAGTTTAAAGTCTGGCTTTATAACCTTCAGTTCATCTTCCCTGGGCCTCAGTATGCTCCTTGGTAAAGTACAGATAATAGCACTTACCCCAAAGATTAATCAGTTGGTTAATTGTTGGATGATTATATGATATAAGATCTGTAAAGTGTCCAGCACACAGCAGGCATTCAATATATGACATCTCTTGGTATTACTTGGGTATAAAACAAATGCTTTTAAAAGAGAGATGAAGGATGCTAGCAACTGGATACCATTGGCATTATCGAGGTGTGAACTACATAAAGTTGAAGCAAAGTTGTACCCAAGACAGGCAAGACTAGCCGTGGGCCTTATCCAAAGACAACTGGTAGACTTAGACTTGAGATATGACAGAAAATGCTCATGGAGGGAGGTTAGAAAGGATATTTGTTATAGGTGAAGGAAGGAAAATTCATTGGTCCTCAACAACTCTTTACTTTCTCTTCAGCTATGGCTGTGGTGGGGTATAAAGTCAGTATGATACCATGAGGGCATTTTGCCATACCCTAGTGTTGTCCTTCCCCTTCACTACAGCCACACTGGCTTCCTGGCTGCTCTTCAAACATCCTAAGTCTGCTCCCATATCAGGGCCTGTTCATTTGCTGTCCTCTTCACCTGTACCATCTACCCTAGGATATCTATATGACTTGTGCCCTCACTCTTTTCAGGTCTTTCCTCCAGTGTCACTTCTAAGTGATGTTTTCCTTGCCCATCACGTTTGAAGTGACCCACCAGTGCTCTCGTCACCTTTTTCCACTTGTGTTATTTCCTCCATTGCACTTTACACCATGTAATATCCTCACTAATGTCAGCTTCACTGGGCAGCATTTACACCTCTGTTGTTCACTGTTCTGTACTCAGAGTCCAGAACTGAGTAGGCACTTAAAACTTTTTCTTGAAAGACTAAACAATTTATTAAATAAATAAATGATTTATTCAATGTCAATGCAATTCCATGGCAGAGATCAACAGCCAGAAAAGTTAGGATTAAGGGAGGTGAGGAAGATAAATGAATGAAAAGTGAGGAGTGAGGCAGAGCCTCGCACACAGCCCCTTCCTCTCTGAGTTGCCTGTGGACCTCCTGATAAGGTCTACATATCAGTGGAGATAAAAAGAACAGTTGATTACATTTGCAGGAGAGCAAACCATTAAGTCTGGTCCAGGTTGGAGGTCATTTTACTTTGGTTTAATAAAGAATGCATGGGTGGGCTTGGTTGCCCAGGCCTTCTTTGTACCTCTCAGAGGCATGCCCCAAGTTCTATAGTGTTAGACGCTCATACAAAGAAGATGTCCACCAGGTAAGAGATGTTGGAAATTTTTGGATGGTTGTCTTTTATACCTTTAGTGTTATGGATTAAATATTTGTATCCCCCTCAAATTCATATGTGAAGCCCTAACCCCCAAAGTGATGATATGTGGAGATGGGGCCTTTGGGAGGGTAATTAGGGTGAGATGAGGTCATTAAGGTGAGGTTCCCACAATGGAACTGGTGCCAGACACCAGAGAGCTTGCTCTCCCACTCTCTGTGCACTCAAAGACCATGTGGGCATACAATGGGAAAGCAACCATCTGGAAGCCAGCAACTCCTCACCAGAACCCAACCCTGCTGGTACCCTGATTTCACACTCCCAGCTACCAGAAGTAGGTGACAATACATTTCTGTTGCTTAAGCTACCAGTCTGTGGTACTTAGCAGACTAAGACACTAAGTATTCGGCACCTAGGAACAACTTATACTACACAGTACAGTATTCAGGAAACTAGATCATCAGGTCCCAGATTCTGTGCTTTTTTTACAACTTGAATTTCATGGGCCAATCTCCACTTTTTCTGCACCTGTACTAGTTTTCCATTTCTGTCCATGGTGCCTCCTTTGGCCAACTACACCAGGTACAGCTGATTCAGGTGATGTGTTAACATCATTTTGGCAAAAGCAGCAAAATAAAGGCAGCCTAGATCCAAAATATCTAGAGCAGGCTAAATAAGCAGGGACCAAAAATGGTGAAACAAAACATAAAGCTAGAAACATGGGTCTCAGCTAAAAATGTGACAGAGTACAAGATGCACAGGTGGAAGACGGGCTTGTCAAAATCCTTCACTATGTTTTGTAGGGGAAGATGATGCTAAAAGAAAGTCATGCAAGGGATTAAAGGCATCAGAAAAGTAAGGTATGTCTGGGGAATTTGGGAGTTTTTCATTAAGAAATTTTAGGACTCATCAAGAACATTTTGACACCAGTTCTGTGTTCATTGCATGGTTCCCTTCAAAATGTGTAGACATGCTTGGGGGGACCATTGACATAGTATTGTGGATTTGCAGTCTGAAGGGAACTTGCCCCCACAGAAAGCTGGGCTGAACATTATCAATGCAGACTCAATACCTTCACATTTTAGTGCTTCAAGATTAAGAAAGCAGAAGAAATTGGTGGCTAGCTCCTATCCACCAGTCCACATAGCTACATAAGCTCAGAATGTGCCATTATAAGAGCATTTCAGCCAAGATTATGTGAGAAAAAATTAAGAAACAAGTTAATGATCATAAAGAGAGTTTATAAGGTTCTATTTAAACAGACTGAAGGGAAGAGGATCAAAACTCAAGAATTTTAATCTGGGGATGAAAAAATGATGAGCACCTGAATAGGTAACTTATATCCTAGAAACATAGTAGATGAAGTAGAAAAACAGTGAGTACTAGAGAGTATTGACTTAATAACAAAATTATTGAATACTGCCTATGGGTTTATTTTTAAATTTACATGGAAAACACCAGAGTAAAAATGTTTAATATGCAAATATATTTTACTATAATGAAAGATAATAGTAATAATAATAATGTGGACACAATAATACGTACAAAACTGAAGGTCTTTTCAAACATTCACAAATGCAAGATTGTGATAATGTTGTGTTAGCAATATCTCAATTACGTGGCTTATTTACTGAGTAAGGTTCAATAGGTTATTCTACATAAGTGAGGTCTCCAAGTAAAGAGAAAAAAGACTTGACATGTCTTAAATTTTAAAATGTTAATACTTTTAAAAAATCTTTCCATAATATGTCCTATTTTACCCTGATGTAATACCCTGAATTAAAGACTATTTTCCTAATGAGGTAGAAGAGGTCTCACATAAGCATTGATTATTGCTCAGTGCCCATAAAGAGTGCTGCTTCCCCTAACACTGAATGACTCCATATTACTGCACTACTCTAGTGTGCACTTCTTGGTTTAATAGAAGAAATACCCATCTAAGATTAGTAAGAGGTGGGTTTCAGTCCTGACTCTATTACCTACTTCATCTACTATCACGCAGCTTTGGGCAAATCATTTAACTTCTTGGAATTTCAGTCTTTTTCCTAAGGTCATATGAGGAATTACAACAGAAAAGTAATGAAAATGTTTTGTATTTACAAACTACTATTTTTTGTCACTAGTTACCTCATGCTCATCTCTATTGCAGGATTTCTCAAAGTGTGGTCAGGGGACCATTTGCACCTGGCTGGGGCCATGTAGAGATTCAGACTCCAGATCCAGCCTAAGTTTGCTGGACTGGATTCTCATGGTGGAACCAGAGATCTGTGATTTTAATAAGGACTCAGGTATTGCTGATGACCACAAAGGTTTGGAGGTCCTGATCGATTGCCTGTTGAGTCTGGAACTGCCACTTCTACTCTATATTTCTGTAGCTTTGCCATCTCTGCTGCCTTCTCTGTTTTTCTTTTCTTCTTTCTTATCATCTTTTCTGACCATTCCCACAGAGTTTCTACAGGTGTCACCAGTGAATTAGAAAGCTCTTGTTTCCTACAATCACACTCTAAATGCTGAAGTAACAGGAGGCAGAGAAGCAGTAGACCATTAACAGTCACCTGAGATGGGAAGAATTTTAGTTGGTAATTTAATAATTCCGCCTCATCATCTAAATTTCAGGTTGTGAAACATGAAGTAAAAGTAATACTTCTAACTCATATCAGAGTTCTTTCCTTGGCCAAATTGTCATTTTCTATTGCAAAAATAATCATATCCAAAAGACTTTTGAGTTGTTTTGCTTTAATATTTTAAGGTAGCTTTTAGAATAGTAAGAGTGGGTGCTAACATATAAGAACTTTCCTTTGCTAAATTGTGCTAGTTTTATACATCTACTCTCTTACCAAATATAGAGTAGGAAAAAACAGACTTTAGCAATCTAGCTGATCAAACAGTAAGTCATTCAAAGCTATTCAATATTCGATATGTTCATTGGCTTTATCAACTACCATGTAAGTTCTAAAAACTTTATATTAAAGTTGGAGTACATATTTAAACAGAGTACATATTGGCTATTTAAATGTGGAAGAATACAATCCCATACACTATATTTGAATGTAAGAAATCTCACCTGTCTGGCCACTCAGAAGCCTTGTTAACACTATAACACTGATGAAATAGTGTTATATTGGCAAAACCTTGGCAAATTAGCAACAGCAGACTATTTCTATGCCCGATGATGTTTTAGTCACACTTATGAAAGTTCAAGTGTTCTGCTTATCTTTTAAGCCTTGGCTAGAGCACCAGAATCCTTTTCTAATTCATCAAAACAGGGCTGATCCATGCTTCCTCTGAGCCACCATTGTAGTAAGGTCAGTTGTCCTCAACCTGGGTCCCCAGAAAAGCCTCTAAAACCCCAATGCCCATGATACACCCCAGGCCAACTAAATCCCAATCTTTGAGAGTGGGAGCCAGACATCAGCATATTTAACACTTTTGCTGTGATATAATTCACATACTGCACAATGTACCCACTTAAAACTATACAATTGAATGTTTTTTAGTATATTTATAAGGTTGTACAGCCATCACTACTATCAACTTCTAGAACATTTTTGTCACCCCCCCCAATAAAAACCCACATCCCCATTAACAGTCATTTCCCCTTCCCTCTCATCCCCCAATCCTACTTCCCAGCCTCTGGCAACCACCAATCTACTTTCTGTTTTATATGTATTTGCCAATTCTGGTTATTTCATGTAAATAATATCCTATAATATACGGCCTTATATTATATAATCCTATAATATATATCTTATATATATGTGTGTGTGTCTGGTTTCTTTCAGGCATCAGTATTTTATAAATTTCCCTAGATGACTCTAATGAACCCAGGGATGAGAAGTCAGGAGATGATGATATATAGAAACTTTGAATATGGTACTTTTTACTTTTTTACCCTATATTTCCATTTTGTTTACATGTCTCTTCTCTTTCTAGACTATGAGTTCCTTGAAGGCAGGGTCCATATGGTATTTTGTTGTACTCTAGACACCTGGATCACTATATGCCCCAAAGTGTTAATTCAATAAATAGTTGATTTTTAAAAAAATGAATAAATAAGCATTACTCTATTACAAACACTCCTTTTAAGGGGTTATTTTTTCATTCATTTTGAACTCTATCCTTTGGGAAAGGGCTAGTATTAAATTCTTACAGACTCCTGGTATGGCCTTATCCAAGGCCATTCACGTGCCAGGCACTATTTTAAGAACTCTGGATATGGTTGTAGAAACAGAATAGAGAAAGTTCATATCTTCGCGGGCTCAAGGTCTGTTTGGGTACTCAAATCATAAATGAGTAAAAAACTTAAGATAATTTTAAATGGTAATAAGTGTTTAAAGACAGTAGAACTAAGTGATGACACAGACATTGTTGGGGAAGTGAGAGAGAAGGGTTGCTTTGGACATCTGATTAAGGAGGATGCAGACCCTCAAATCTGATTTCATATACAGAAACCAGCTCCAAATAAATTGTTAGACAAATGTTCTATTGTATTCAAGTCCACCGTGCAGAGAAAATTATTAATCAACAATTTAAAAATAATGAAGATAATTTTTTTAAAATACCAGTGTTCAACAAAAACAGCATAATGTGGGGAAAGAACATTGGCTTAGGAATCAAAGCCAATTTTATTCTTAAGTGTGCCACTGCCATGGACAGTGATGGGACATGTGATGCTTCCCTTAAGCTTAATGGCCACCATAAGATTGATAGAGGGGAAAATCTGCATTCCCATAGAATTTAGGGAAGGGACCATCCAAGTGGCAAAGACTTTGCATTATTACTGCACCGGTATCCTAGAATCCTACCTGCTGCCCAGTGACATTATGGCTGAAGTATCCCTCTTCTCTCTTCATCAGGAATTTTATACTATTATCCCCTCCTTTTCTTTATTTTCAACTTTTCCTGCTGTACTGATTCTTTCCTTTAAATGAACTCCAGCCTCTCCCATTCTAATAAACTCTGCCAGAAGCCCACATGCCTCTTCCACATGGCTGGAATTTTCAGCATGAGGAAAAAGATACAAAAGTAAGATTAACAGTAAAAATCTTGTAACTATGAGTCCCAATGTAAGGATATACAAAGTTCCTATTCTCTAAAGTCAAGAAAGGTTTTTGTACTCATAGAGTTCAAGAAAACAAAGTCTCATTTAAGTGACAAATGATTTAGGGTATTGAATAGCATCCTATGTTTTAAAGACCACATATGCCACGATTCTTCCATGGCTTCTATTTTCTATTGTACTCAAGTCCAATTGTTGATCTTAATTCATTTATTGTTGGCCTAATTTTTGAGATTTATATTAAGAGTTGTTTAATTGGCTTTTTTCACAGGCCACTGATCTACCTTGGGCACCAGCATGGGAAGGGAAAAGATGTACTGGAAGAAGGGAAACATATTTCAAGAGAAAGAAAGACAGAGAGAGAGACAGACAGAGAGATACTGATTGACTGATCAGTGACCAGAGAATACAATGGACTATGTTATTTGGTAATAATTAGAGTATTGGAATTCATAGTAGGGGAATCATGTGAAAAGCTGGAACTTCACTGTGTCTTGGATAAAGGCAGGAGTACTAGAGATGAAGAATCAGCACCTCACTAAAAGAGATCAATTGTTCTTTCATTTCTTCAAGGGTGTTTTGGAAAAATCTCAAGGTACACGGTATCCAAAATGTAACCACAATACTAAAAAGAAGAAAATATTGTGAGAGAGTGAGGTTAAATTTTAAATTGTATTCTCTTAACTCAAATAGAAGGCCTATGAATAACTATAATTTGCTTCTTAGCCTTCATATTAAGTTCAACATCCCCTCTTAAGATGTTAAGACTCCTTTGTTTTTTGAAAAGCAAGTATTTCCTATATTGGAAGAAATATAACCTCCTGTAAGGAATATAATCTATTCAAATATGTATATGCATTTCCCCTCTGTGGGCCCCAAACCCCAATTTATTAATATATTAAGTCATTAAAAATATGACTGATTGGCTTAAACAATTAAGAACATACAGGAGGGAAATTTTTGCATTGCTAGAGAATGGACTAGAAAATTCAATAAGGCGTTTCCATTTTCAAGTCAATGATATATTTACAAGTGACATTACTAACATTTGTAGTGATATATAAACTATGACTTAATTAATTATGAATAGTTAAACCTTTATTTATAGCTGTTGTCAGTTCTACATTTCTTAGGAAAATCCTTAATCACTCACATTACAAATTGCTGACCTGTCTGATGTCTGAATGGAAAGGCACTGTTCACTGGTGAAAATGTGAAAGAAAATGGCAAGCAGTTGGATCCAAGTGCCCTGATTACGCCTTCCTCCTCAAAGCTAACAAAACCTTTACCTTCCACAGCAGTAAATCTGCTTCCCATTAGATACTAAAGCTATCAAACACTACTTCAAAGCCCAAAAGAATGCTGTAAATTGGGCCAAGATCAAGATTTCTTTAAGCACAGGGCTAAGCACAGAGTAGACACTATGTACATGACAACTGATTGGCACTAAATGATGTCACTGTCCCCAACATCCCTTTGATGACTACCCTTGTGTCAGGGATAACACATAATAGAAGTACATTCTGCAAAGTTAGCAAAATATTGTCATAGGTCTAGTACCTTGGAACACAAAACCATAGCCAAGTTTTGGAAACTACTATCCAAGGAGATTGTTCAACTCTATTGTTTTTGTCTCTCATTTTGATCCACAGGACACCCCATATGTCAGACTCGCCCGCCCAATCACTTAATTATATTGAAATACAGATGGCCACAAAGACAGAGACTTTTTCATAAAACTTAGGTTGTAACCTATTAGACCTATATTTCACTACTGTCTTTATATATTTAACAGAAAGTACTAACTTGTCTAAAAATATACTTATTCAAGAGAGCCAACAAGACATTCACATAATACCTCAACATAGCCCTCTTCATTGTACTTTTGTCAATGGAAATATGCAGCTGAGTATATATAATGTGATCTCATTGATTCAATTTTCACTGTTCTTTTAACATTTTTACTAGCTGAAAAAAACACTATAATGGGAATATAGCTTTAAAATCCCATATATTAAATCATACAATCTAAAGATAACAACATCGAACAGTTCTGAGTCTCTTTATCATTCCAGTAATAGTGACATGTTTTCAAAAGGCCTTGAAAGAATGCATATAAATTCTGTTAGCCTATCTCCCCAGGATGTTCAAAGAACAACCACAAAAATGAAAACAACATTAATTTCTACTTGCTTGACATAAATATGTACTCATCTTGGTAGAGGTTGTGTTTTGATTTTGGGGGGGTTTGTTGTTGTTGTTGTTGTTGTTGTTGTTGTTGTTGTTGTTTTACTGTAGGGCAATTCCATAGCATTTCAGTCTTTGGGTATGAAAACAATTTCCAAGGTTGCATCCTTTCTGTTTCTGTCCTTTGATCGATGGTATTCTATCCTGGGTCAAAGTCAGCCCATTCCATGGACCAAGTTTGATATTTTCAGGAGAGCACATGAGCAAAGCCTTGAATTTTTACATTCTCCTTTGAACAGTATCTCCTCTGTGCTAAAAGCTAGAGTAACAAAAATGAAACATATGTGGTTGCTGCTTTTCAGGGGCAACTCCTAACCTTATTTATAATCATTATCCTAACCTTGACTTACTTAGGTATGTAAATTCATAAGTTACAATGAGCTTAATAAAACAGCAAGTGGCGTACATAGTACATTACATGGTGACTTATCAAACATTAGTCCAGAAGGTGATCTAAAAGTTTGGTCTAATAAAGGTAATAAAAACAGTGGAAAGTACTGAATTCTAGTAATGGTACCCTCTCCTTAATCTTCTAAGACTTTACGTGTGAAAATAGTGTTAATATTTTTATAATAATTTTATAATAATCTTTTTAATAATAATCTCAATTCTTTTTTATAATAAATCTTTTTAATAATGAAAATCTTAAGTTCTGGATTTGGTATAATGTAGGGGTTAAGAACATGGATTCTGGATTAGACCCCCTAGGTTCAAATCAAACCTCTAAAGTTAAAGAGCTGTGCGGTCATTGTCAAGTTACTTAACTCCACAGTACTTCCATTTCCCCCTTAGAAAACTGAGGATAACATATATATAACTCAGAAGGTTACATGAGAATTAAGTGAGTTAATATGTCTAAAGTATTTAAGAACAGTGCCAGACATGGGGAAAACACTGCATATTGTTTGCTATTATCATCTTTAAGAATATTCCTCTTTCATTGCTATTTTGATCTGTAATTAATAATTACTCTTTCTCTTTCTAGAATCATCCACATTTCTCCATGCACTCCATAACCATTTTCTTCAGCATTCAATATGCCCTAATAACTTATAAGCTAGGGTTTCAAAGACGAAGCTGACAAGGCCCCTGCCTCTAATCAGTATCCTAACCTTAACTCGTTCAGATACACGGACCCATAAATACAATGTCATGGAGTGAGTGCTAAGATATCAGCATAAATAGCATGACTTGGTGCCCTTAATTCTTCATCTCTGACTGGTTTTCATTCTATCTCCATCTATGTCCAACAAATATCCAACAAAATGTCTCAAGCCACTACCTTTCAGCATGTACTTTTTAAAGTATTTGGAATATATACCAGTAAACAAAACAGCAAAAAAAATTCCCTGTTCTTGGTTCTTATACTTTAATGGGAGATAGAAGACAGACAACAAATAAACAAGTGAATTCTATATATTAGAAGATTATAAGTACTAAGGAATAATAGAGCAGAGTAAGAGGCCTGATTAGATGTGGGTTACATTATAAATAGAGTTACTAGCATAGACGTCACTGAGATGGTGATACGTGATATGAAGGAGCTGCAGGAGGTAACTCTGATGACACTTTGGTGATCCAGGCAGAGGGACGAGCTAAGGCAGAGGCCTTGACATAGAAGCATGCTTGGAGTGTCAGAAATGGTTAAATAGGCAGTGTAATTTGGGCAACAAGTGTAGCCAATACTCTCAAAGGAGAAACAATAGGATAGTAGGTCTGAGAGTAGAGGAGCTGGATCGTATTTGGCCTCAATAGCCACTGCGGTGATTTTTACTCTGAGTTGGAGGACCACAAGAGGATTTTGAGCAGATGAAGGCCATGCTCTGATATACGTTTTATCAGGATCTCTCTGGCTGCTGTGGGAGGAATAAAGTATAGAAGGGAAGAGGGCAGAAGCAGTAGGCCCAGATAGGAGGTGATTACAGCAACGTAGGTGAGATGATGGCAGCTCAGACCAAGCTGGTAGAAGTGGAAGACGGTGAAATGGTTAGATTGGGGAATATGTTTTTAAGGTACAAATAGGACTTGCTGATGACCTGGATGTGATATGTGAGAGTAGAGGTGTCAGAGGTGGCTCCAGGGATTTTGGCCTGAGCCAGTTGAAAGAATGGGCCACTGGGAACAGTGAGTGGGAAAGATTATTTCAGTTTGGGACTGGCTAAGTTTGAAATGTCTCCTAGCAATCCCTGTGGAGATGTCAGGTAGTCAGTTGGATAGATGATTCTGGAGTTCTAGAAGAGTCCACACTAGAGGAACTATCAGTATAGAGATAGTATTTAAAGCCATGAGATCATCAAGAACTTAGCGTAAATCTGCTGATGGCCAGAGGGGAGGGGGTTGGGAAGCTGGGAGAATGGGGTGAAGGGTTAAAGAAGTACAAATTGGTAGTTGATAGATGGTCACGAGGATGGGGAGCATAGCATAGGGAATGCAGTCAGCAGTAACGTAATGGCTAGGTGAAGGGCCAGAGGAGATTAAGAGCAAGCACGGGATCATTTCACAAACTATATAAATGTCTAACTAATGTACTGTATACTTGAAACTAATAATAAAATAAAATTTAAAGAAAAGAACTTAGTGCAGAATGAGAAGAGCTTCAGCTCTGATCATTTATTTCTCCCACACAGGAAAGTCTCTGCATCCCTTTTTCAAATCTATGAATATACCTAGAATAAGGTAGGGATACAATGAAAAAGCACTGAGTTTATGATGAAGAAAGCTGGTCTCGAGGATGTGACTCTTGTATCCAAAAGCAAGTCCCTTCAACTCTCTGAGTCTCAGTTTATTTACCTGTAAAAAGAAGCCTAGCCACACATGCCCTGCCTAGCTCACGCACTGAAAGAAGGCTTGAATGAGATTGTGGACGGTAAAATGCTTTGTAAACAGAAAATCATTGCCCAGAAGTACAGACTATCTTCACATATAGTGCCTAGGCCTTAGAGCAAACACCCACTTTTACCTTGTGGGCTCTTCCCTTTGGCCATTTGAGACAGCACACCCTCCCCTAAAGCCCAGTGTCTTTGCAAGGTCACAGAAAGCCTGTGTGCTAGCCAAAGGACTTGATATGTACCCAGGGAGTCTTGTGGAGTCAGGGAGAATGTGGCCATCAGCGCTTTGTTCTTGCCTGCCACTTCCTCCCCATTATCTGCAGACAGCACTCAAGTAACATAGGGTGGGAAACTGACTCAGCACCAAACCAGAGGACCTACACTGGAGCAAATGGGGGCTGACAAGTAGAAATGAAGGAAGTGCCATTCCTCTTATTTACCAATGAGGACACTGTGGCTCAGTTAGCTGAAATGACTTGCTTGTGGTCACAAGGCAGTTAAGTGGCAAAGTCTTAAGGTTTGCTTGCCGTCTCATAGATAAAGGTCTCGCAGCTTTTGCCCAGAGGGAACACCGTACACCGTTTAATTTGGGCAACAGCTGGCCATGTATCTCTGAGCATTCACCAAAAATATACACATGAATCTGCAGGACACTTATTTGCTGGTAATATATAGTAAGGATTTTCAGTCTGAGAAAAAATTATTAGGACTATGCTCCAGAGTTTCATTCTTCTTTTTTGGTTGTTGGGTAGGGAGCAGATTGTGCAGAGGGTCAGGGGGAGGAAGCATGGCTACCCAGCCCACAGAATGAAGCTTCAGAGATGTGATGCTGCCTATCTCTCGGCCAGAGACCAACAGAAATAACTGCCTTCAGGGATGAGATGTCATACCGAGATTTCAGATGAAAGCACAGGCCAGGAAGTGGCTTCTAAAGCAACAGAGTCTATAAAGACAGCTTGCAGCCTTTCCTGTGTGTGTGTGTGTGTGTGTGTGTGTGTGTGTGTGCGCGCACACGCGTGCGCGCGTGCACTTTTGGGAGAGTGAGAAAGGAGTGCAAGGGTGACATTGAGTTTAATGGATTCATTAGATTTGTTCTAACTGGAAGTAAAATATCTTTTCCCTGTTTAAGTTACTACAGCTTTTCCAACTTGATGTGATCTTAAAAATTACAGCAACTTTTTCTTCTACTAAGTTGAATTTCCAAGATGCAGTGGGTGTACTTAGAGTCCTTAAAAAGTTGCAGCAAATTCAATAAGCATATGATCCACTGTGGATCTATTCTAACAGCAGGCGTGAGAAGCAATATAAACCTTGCTTTGCTTTTTTTTAATGTCATTTTAGAGAGGTGAGACGCCCCATACAGCCAAGCATGTGAGATAGCCTCCAGTATAAACTAATCAGAAGTGTCTAGAGGGGAGATCGGCCTCTTACTTTTCATATAAGCAGCTGATGAAATTACCTGTATTACAGGAAAGGAAACACAAATGAGCTTGTCTTGAAAAGCCTGGAAAAGCTGATCAGTCAGCTAAGAACAGAATTTTTCCTTCTTTGCCAGGGGAGGCATGCCATGAAACAGAACCCAATTTCCCCACTCAGGACCTGCACTAATAATTTTATTTTCTAGCACTCTAACTTAAAAGCTGCCCATCAAGTCATAGAATGATAGAAGGTTTTTTAAAAAGTATTAATAAAGATAGAAAATAAAAATAAATTACAGAGTTAACGGTGATTTTAATCTTCCTTTAATTGTAATCCTTATGATTACAGGTGGAATAGTAGCATTGTAGAATTAGAGCCCTAAGCCTGACTCCTGATTCTGCCCTTCATTTGCTGTGTGTCCTTGAGCAAGTGCCTTAACCTCTCTGAACTTCAGTTTCCTTCTCCGAAAATGGTGAGTGCCTACTTCATAAGATTGGGGAGAGGATCTGATGTGATCCCACCATTTGAAGCCACTATCCAACAGCCCGGAACACAGTAGGTCCTCAGTTACTGTTAGCCGTTGTTAACACCCTTATTGCTGATTCTTTGTACAGAGTTCAACTCAATACTCTGTCAGTTGTTAAATGCTTACTTATGTCAAAAAATATTGTAAAGCAAATACTTCCAACCTGACTGATGTCTCAGTTTCATTCCTAGCTGACCTCCATTATCCTCAACACAGAAGCCACTGGATTGATCATACAAAACTCCTCTCCTCAAAATCCTGCCATGGCTTCCACATCATGAGAGTAAAAGCTCAAGGCCCTAAAGGCTTTCCAAGGTCCTCTCCAGCCTGACCCTCACAACTTCTGCAACCTCGCCTACTACTCTTCTCTCTCACACCCATAATCTCCTCCAAATAGGCTAGGCAGACCTCTGCTCCAGGGCCTTTGCACTTGTGGTTCCCTCTTTTCCCAAGTGGCCACTAGGTGTGCTTTCTTGTTTCTCTGAGGGGTGTGCTGAAACACCATATTATCTGTGAGGCCTTCCCTGGCCATCTAGGAAAAGAGCATCTCTCACCTGACTTTTCTATCCTCCCCCTGGGATTTACTTATCTCTATTGTAACTTAACTTCTGACACATTCTCCCATCTTCTTGCTTACGCGTTTCCTGCCTTCCCCGCCAATAGAATGTAAACTCCTCGAGGACAGACACTTCTGTCACTGTTCATTGCTCTATCTTGAGTGCTAGAACAGTGCCTGGCCCATAGTAGGGATGTAATATACATTCGTTGAATGGTTAGGAAAAGAACCAAATAAATTACTTACGTTACCTTTCCAAAAAGTGAAAAGGTAATCGTTAACAATGTGAGACTGGCACCTCAGAAATGAACCTGATAAGGACTAGAATCAAACTGCCTAACAAAGCAGGAATAACTGTGAGTGTTTAGGGTACAGCTAATTCAAACGACATGTCTGAAAATGATGACAAGTTACAGGATAAACTCAACTAAATTCCGTGAGCCCCTTATCTAGGTACAATAAACCTTGCTGGTATTCTAAACTAAATGAGGAGAGAGTTGGGAAATTCAGCTAGACATTCTTAAAAAGATTCTGCTCTGTGTGAAGACCTAGGACCCTAATAGAGAGGCAAGAGAGCCTTGCTCTTCAAAATGTGGCACAAGGACCAGCAGTTAAACCTGGTAGCCCCTTAGAAGTGCTGAATCTCGGGCCCTTCCCCATATCTGAAGACCCAAAGATCTGCGTTTTAACAGGATACCCAGGTGAGCTACCTGGATTTGGCAGATGGAAAAGTCTTGCAGTAGAGGGCAGTCTTCGAGAGCTCTCACTTGGAGTCAGAATCCCTGTTCACTAACTCAGTGGTCCACAACCTTTTTGGCACCAGGGACCAGTGCTCTTATGAAAATCTAATGCCTGATGATCTGAGGTGAAACTGAGATAGTGATGCTGGCACTGGGGAGCAGCTGCAAATACAGATGAAGCTTTGCTCGCTTGCCCGCTGCTCACCTCCTGCTGTGTGGCTCAGTTCCTAACAGGCTTCAGAGCGGTACCCGTTATGAGACTTTGGACAAATCATGCAAATTCTCTGAACCTCAGATAGTTTCATCACCTAAAAAATGGAGATCATAAAAGCACTCAAATCATACACAATTAATAACAATAATAATTACAAAAACAATAATAATAGTGGCTAACGCATATTGTGTGGGTGGCAGGCAATATTTTAAGCACTTTTACAAGTTTTTAATTTATTTATTTAACCCTCACCATAGATCCATGAGGCCTGTGTCATTATTATCCCCATTTTATATATAAGGAGAGAGTCTCAGATAGCTTAAGTGGCTTAGCTGAGAGGCCACTCAACTAGGAAGGCACAGGGTAAGGATATGTTTAACTAAGGTAACACAGGTAAGCACTTGACACAGTGCCCGGGTCATAGGAAGTATTCAATTGGTGGCTGTCATTAAGGTCTTTTTGCTCTTGTTAGATCAATAACAAAATCTTTTCCATTTGCTTGTTCTGTCCCTCTTACTTTCCTATAGCCCTGCCGATGGATACTTATCCCCCCCCTTTCTGCCCCAGAGCAAACCACTGCTTCTTCACTGGGCTAGCCCTCTCTAGGGAGCCTCCCTCCTCTTGCTCTCTCTGTATCTGGGGTCCCACCTCCAACTTAGTTTCATTTCCTACTGGTCTCTCCATTGGCTGCTTTCTCTATCCTCGGGCTCATGGACCTGCCAAAGGCCTTTCATCCCTCCCTCCCTCTCAAATCTTTCCTTCCTTCAGTGGAAGTGAAGTCTGCAGCACCTCCTGGAATGAAATGAATGAGAAGGCCAACATCAGTGCAAGTCTGCCAGTGCTGTTGGCATGATCATGCAGTATCATTCGATATGGTATTGTGTGCATGTGAGTGTGTGTGAATTAATGACTGTGTATGTGTGTTACTGTGAGTGTGTGGGTGTGTGGGAATTAGTGAAGGTGTGAAGATCTGTGTGAGTGTGATTGTGAGGGTGTGGGTTTTAGATGAACAGGGGTAGATTGCAGTAAGTCAAAATACTGTACAAAACAGATAAATTAGGTGGTGCCTATCATTTTACAAAAGGACTCTTCATTTGGGCAAAAGCACTTGGTATAATAGTTCTTTAATTAGCAAACTCAGGGCATTAAAAATGATTGAATTAACATGATATTTCATGAATATCATATAGCATGAAGTTCATAGGATACATACATATATGTGTGTATGCATGCACACACACACACTCTTACCTATGTGAGGCAATCCTTACCTTGTCTAATTTAGGTGGTTGCTATAAGGTAAGGTCAGAAAACTTTTTCTGTAAAGAGCCAGTTGTGGCACAATACCAGACACAGGTTGAAACAAACAGGCATAGCTATGTGCCAATAAAACTTTATTTACAAAAATAGGCAGTGGGCCAAATTTGGCTGGAGGGCTATAATTTGCTGACCCCTATTGTAGGGATTAAAGAGATATATTCAATGGAATTCTATCTACATAATCATCAAAAGGAATGAGACATGTGAATGAGGATGAAAATCCATCCAAGACAAACTGAGGAAAGTAAAAAGAAGCAAGTGCATGACTCTTTGCATTGGATGCTCCCTTTTTTGTAATATAAATAAGTTACACATGCATATATGCATACATATATATGCAGTGAACAAGGTCCACAGGAAATAGACACTAAATGGTTAAAAGAGATAGCTACCTCCAGTGGTGTGGGATTATGGAGATAGTCACTGTCTATTTTGTGTGTTACTATAGTTCTGAGGATTTTGTAAGACCAAGAACATGTCTGTAACCAGAAAAACAATATAGCTTTTTAAAATAGTGTGTATGTGTTTTGAAAACTGTAATATCTTCTGTAAGTGTTATTATGATTACGTGCTTTAAAGAAATCTAGTGTTCTATGGATATAAGCAATTTTACTGACTCAATGCTAAGTTTTGTGAGACAAGGACTGTATGTCACTTCCTTGTGTCTTTGTATCCTCAATACATACACATACACAGAGTACAGAGTAGATGGCCTAGAATATGTACATAGTGTGGACTACTGGTGCATAAAGGATCTCCAGATTAGCACTGAGCAGTGAAATTTGTCTTCAGAAACAGCAAAAAGGTCCTAGCTTCACACGCAAAGGCCAGGTAATATGCCCCACATCATTGGGTGTTTATTAGAAATGTCAGATTGTATTTCAAAAGTGCTTGCTGTTGGCCAAGTTATATTTGTGTCACATCTTTTTTAAAATAACCTTTCAGCAAGTTGGCATGAAAACAATACATGATTTAGATTCAGATGGTTTGGAAGAGAAATATAGAAGAGGTAGGAAAGTGTCAGGCATTTCTAAACCAAGGTTGGTCTGTGCTCGTTCACTTTCACCAACCCACCAGGATGACAGACCTTCTCCTAGGCTCCCCAGTGACTCATTTTGAAAAGTCACCAATGACAGGAAGTTCTTCAGCCACAGGGATAACTTTTCCTTTCTGCTTGCTGTACCTTTTCCTTAGGCAATAGGACATATTCAGAGCAGCACTGCCATGCCCTGAGCATGCTTCTGAATGATATAACTGGGATGGTTTCCCCAGCACATCAAACATTAGGTTTGGTAGAAAGAATGCTGGACTGGGAGTCAAGAGACCTAGATTTTACTTCTGTCTCTAATACTTGGCCATGTCAGTTTGAGCAAGTTATATCCCCTCTCTAGTTTATTATCTCATGACCTCTTACTAGCTGTGAGTCCTTGTGGATGTAGAATCCTGGAAAAATTTTTAGCCTCCTTGTGCCTCAGTTTTCCTATATATAAAATGGGAACACCAATGGGCAGACTGAATGTGCTTTCTGGTACCCAGTGAGTTATTAAATGAATGTTAGCCATTACTATCATATGTTTTATTTTAAAAATAGTCCCTTTCGGTTCACAGAGGGCTTTCTTTAGTAGTCACGATCTCATTTATTTTCACAATCTTCTGGGGGATGGTAGTGGCACTATTATTATCATTCTCTTATAGAAAGGAAGAGACCAATGCTGAGAATGGTTCACTGGCCTAAGGCCACACAGCAAATATACAAGCTCATAACCTAAAACCTAGGTTTTTCCCTATGTTCTCTCTGCTCCCTTAAATTCAGTACAGAGATATTTCCCAGGTCCCTGCCCGCTACTATGGATAGGGAGTCGGGCTTAGCTCTGGCCCTGGAGAAGAGCACAGCTAAGTCAGAGAGAGAGAATGCTGTAGTGATATAGTTAACTAATCACCACAAAGTAGAGTAAGTGACATGAGAAGGTGGGTCCAAGATTCTGTGGAAAGCCCGGATGCGGAGCAGAGTTGGTATAGCCTATCGCAAAGGCCTCACCCAGACAGGCCAGTCTTTAATGCTATGAAATGAAAATGTTTACATTTTAAAATATCTCTTGAGAAGTATCTCTAGAGGGGCTAAAAAAGATGGAAAGACAATTTCACTTCTGGAAAATATTTCCTTCCTGCTCCATATGTAGGCTATACTACATTCCCATCACCTTATTTCCCAAAAGAAACAAAAAAAAGAGAAATTACATTGGTGGATTTAAAACACATATCCTACATGCACTAGAATGTCCTATGGCAAAGGATGAGTAAGTGCTAAGAGACAGATGTCCTAGGGGTTCCCCAAAATCATCAGACCCTATGTTATGGTGGGAACGAAAAGGGCACCGTGAGTCAGGAGACTGCAGTTTCGGTTGTGGTTCTGCCAGCCAGCTCAACATATAACTGTACATGAGTCATTACCATCCTCTGGGCCTCAGTGGCTCTACTGGTTGGCCTCAAAGGATTTTTTTCAGCACTAATGTTATAGGATACCATGATATCCAGGAATACCTTTAAATTTTTCTATTTAATAATGGGCCTTTTATGGGAAAACTTCACTGCTGAATTGCATCTTGGTGGTCTTCTTGGGAATATAAAGGAGTTAGAACAGGAGTCAGTAGGCAATAGGATGTTTTCTCATATTCTCTGTACAAGGATCTTCACCTGTCATCTTTCTGTTGGTGTTTGATTAAATTAAGGATATTAATTCTATTTGTCCCAAAATAATGCCACACACAATAAAGTTTTATCTTTGCAATTGGCTGTGTAAAAACACCTACAGATGAAAACTCACAGTCTCCTGTGCATATGGCTTAACTGAATCTGCATTTGTGTGAGCATTTACATAAAAGCACCAGTCTCTCTCTTTTCTTTCCCTCCCTCCTCTCTACCCTCCCTACTCTTCCACCCCATGCCTATCACCATTTAAGAAGTGATCCGGCCTTTTAGTAAATACCAACATTCTCAAACAACATATGCTATAATTAATAAAATAATAATGAGTCAAATCCACAGCCTCCCAGCTCAAGGCACTGGGTTATCAGACACATTCCATTCCTTTCCAAGAGCCATGCTCACCTCTCTTTGTTACTGCTCTCAGAGAATCACTCAGATGCATTCTTTGATCAACAGCATCCCAAACAAGCCTCTCTTGCAAATAGAAATCTAGTTCCAGTGGTTCCCATGGCCAGGCCACATCTCTCCAACCCAGTGGTTCCCAGGTGAGCTTCTCTCCTCATCCTGAGTCTAAGGGCCAGTTGCCTAGGCAGGAGAATAGCTGAGTGAAGAATGACTATGCTTGCATTTCATTTGCTTCTCCTTCCCTCGCCTCAGTCTCTGGAGGTTTCCCCAGCATGGTCCTTGTACCTGGTTCCAACAGTGACACAAACTTTTCCATATTCTTCATGCCAGCAGAGGGAGTCTTAGAAGTCCCTACTTTAAGAACATTTTATTTTCTTGCTTTCCTCTCTCTTTTCACCTTTCTGTTTCCTTTGGATCTTCTCTCCTTTCCATTACCTTATAATTTTGGCAATCCGAACTCTTCAAGACAGTCCTACTTCCGATTTTTCTCTGAATGCCCAATTTCTCTGTATGTCACCATCATCAGCTCTGTCATCATATCTCATATTTATTGAACACTTATGTTCCAAGTGCCATGCTAAACATTCAATTTAGTGATTCTGCGTATTCCTCACCAAACCTCTGTGAGGAGAGGCACTATTAGTTGCCCTGTTCTATAGATAAAGCAGCTGAGACAGAGTTTACAGAAAGTTTACATATCTTGTCCAAGGTTACATGGCTAGTAAGTGACAAAACCAGGATTCAGAACCAGGTATATCTAGACACCAAAGCCCATGCACTTAACCACTACACTCTATGACATCAATTACTCCCAGACCACGTGGCCTAGAAAATATGGGCCCAAATATCCTGATTTAGATTTATCAGTGGGCTGCTCGGGCATTTTCAGTCATACTGAAGAAGTTTGCTGAATGAAATCCAAAACGCCTAAGAGTAACTTTAATTAGAACCACGCAAGACCTACAAAAAGAGAATTGTAGAACTTTACTGAGAAATATATTAAAAAAAACTTGAATAAGTAGGGAGAAATACCATGTTCCTGAACTAGAAGGCTGAATGTGATAAACAGAAATTAATTCGCTCTTAAATTATTTATAATTTTAGTTTAATTCCAATCAAAACAAAAACAGAATTCATCTGGGGACTTAACAAAATAATCTTAAGATTTAGTAAAAAAAAAAAAAAAGTGAAAGAAAATTGCATAGAAAACTTTGAAAAACAAGAGTAATGACGAGAAATTAGCCCTACAAGATATGAAAATTTTCATTTATACTCCATTGCATTCAAAATACATGTTATAAAGCTATAATTATTAAAGCACTAGGATATGTGTGTGTGTGTGTATGTGTGTGTGTGTGTGTGTATACATATACACATAGTAGGATCAGCATGGGGGAAATATATATGTTTTCATTGATTTGTATATCAAAATTCGATCCAGTATCCTAATGCTTTAATAATTATAGCTTTATAATATGTATACATATATACATACATACATATGTGTGTGTGTGTGTGTGTGTGTGTGCGTATATGATAAGGGAGGCATCTCGAATCAAGGGGAAGAAAAAGGTTATTAATAAATGGTATTGGGACACGTAGTTAACTATCCAGGGAAATTTAAATGAAATTCTTAGTATATACCATAAAGTAATTTCTAGATGGATTATTGAGTTAAATTTTCAAAAATTCAAACCATAGAACTAGAATAAAATAGAAATAAACATTTATCATCTAACAGGAAAAGAAATTTCTAAATTTAGAAATAATGAAATATTTTATAACATTAATAAATTTGACTTTATACATATTAAAAACTCCTCTAAAACAACTAAAGCATTCAATCATCCCATAATCAAACTTAAAAGACAATTTAAAAACAGATTAAAATATTCATAATAGTAAAACTAATAATACAAATAAAGATTACTATCTTTTAACATATAAATCACTCATATAAATCTATAAGGAAAAGACTAGTACTCAAAATGACTGGACAAAATACTGAACAAAATATTCATTGGAATCATACTATATTTCAAGAAATGTGCTAGACACTAGGGAATGTAAATTTTATAAGAACTAATCTGCCTTTTGAAGTTTGAAATCTATAGGGAGATAAAGATGAAATAAGGCAACCCAGCCAAGTGTTATAGTTACTATGATAGAATGAGCTAGAAGTAGAACACAAGGAAGGTAGTGGTCAATATTACCAAGATAGGGGAAATCGAGTTTCATAGAAGAAGTGACTCTTGACGTAATTTTGAAAGATGGGTGGATGTTACCCAGATGAATAGGAGATGGTATATGAGGGTATTCCAGAAAGAGAGAGCAACTTTAATAGACCAAGAAATATGATGTGCGTGAACATATGTGTGTGTGTTTCTATATGAGTGTATGATATTGGATGGTGGTGAGACCTTTAGCTGGAGCCACTAAAGCTATACTTATAGGCTATAATGTGGCAGACCTTACTCTTTATCTCCTAAGCAATGGAGAGTCCAAAAGCTGTAAGTAAGCAATGTTGTGAAAAAGTATGCATTTTATAAAAAGACACTCTGGTTTCAGGAGAAAGGATATACTAACAGACAGAAAGGTTGAAGGTCCTAAGACCAGTAGGGAGGTTGTTAAAGCAAATCAGGCTAGAAATGTTAAGACCCTAATTTAAGACAATAGCACTGGGGAAGGAGAAGGGCATTATTCAAAAGATGCTGAGGACAATCCACAAAAGAAATCCAAGTAGCTAAAATGGAAAACATGTAAAACTATATTGGTAGTCAAGGAAATACAAATTAAAAATTTTAAAGATACTATTTTCAAGCTATGACATAAATCAAAATGTCTTAAATATGACAACAAGCAATATTAACAAAGTTGAAGTTAAACCTACTTTTACACATTGTCTCACTAACCACCTAAGTTTCAAGTAATATGAAAATGTTTGTTAATTGTGGTATATCTACTGGATGGAGTATAAGCAATTATTACAAGAGTAATTCTGAAAAATTCGTAATGACATGGGTAAATGCTATGACATAAGTATCTATAATCATACATTCAGTCAACAAACACTTATTGATCACCTACTATGTACCAGCCTCTTGGTAGAGGCTGATTGTACAACAGTGAAAATTACATAAATGGTTTACGTCCTCAAGAAGTTTAGTCTCTAATGGGTGAACAACAAAATAAATAATTTATTTAAACAAACAATAAAAAATAGTGAGAAATGCTATGAAGGAAGAGACCATGGTGCATGACAACTGTTTTGAAAGCCATGGCAATGAGTAAACTCGCTGAAAACATGAATGCAAAGTAAGAAAAGAAGAGGAAGACATTAGCTTTGCAGAATCCCAATATTTGATGGTCAGATAAAAGAAGCTGACAAAAGATGCTAAGAACAAGTGGGAAGTGAATCAGAGGAAAACTAGGAGAAAGTGGTGACAAAGAGCCAAGGGAACTGAGTGTTTCATGGAGGAAGTGGCAGACTGTGTGGGACACTGCTGATAGGTGAAAACAGATAAGAACAAAGAATGGTAAATTAAAAAGTGAGACTACTGAATAATACTATATATATGTGTGTTTGTGTTTATATATTGTACCAATACATATTATATGTACATATGTGTTTGTGTACAATGTGTGTTTATATACAATTATGTGTTTATATACAATTAAACAAAATGTGTTTGTATTCTATAGATGTGTTTATATACTATACACATATTACCTATATTTGTGTTTATGTATTGGACAGACACACATATATATATGTACACATTTGCAAATGTATACTTACAAGCACATATACACACATATATACACATACATATACATATGCATATATAATGATGCATAGTAATATCATTATGTGTAGAAAATAACTTGAAAGGAATATGTTAAAATGTTGTCAATAATTTCCTGTGTTTTCCTAGTTTTCTATGATAAATATTTATTACTTTTATAATGGAAAATGCACTTAAAAGTAAGAGATTTCTCAGCTGTTCTTGATGTGGCCCTAACTTGGAAATATAAATGTAGTATGACTATGCATCTGTTGGAAGAGTATGAAAATCGTTTGTTTGAGAAATAAAACCTGTACCTTCTGAGCGGCTCTCCAACAGGTGGATGCTATGATGGGGGCAGGAGAGAAGAGGTGGAATGTGGGATAAGAAACCCCGGCCCTTCTGCAAGCTCTCAAACCTTCTATTTCTTTTTCTGCTCTAACTTCATCAAGTGTCACACTGCTGTGGCTCTTATCTTGAAATTGGAGCAGCCTACGACAGATTTTCTTCAATGCAAGTAAGATAAGCTTAAAGAGTTCAACTTGAGCCCCTGCCTATTAGGAGCTGCCTCTAAAATTTGCATCACACTAATCCCCCTGGTGCAATGCCAAGTCTCCAGTATATCATCCTGAAGGTAACAACACTGATCCACCCACAGAGTTCCATCTTGCCCTTTCACAGATACCAAAATGGTCCCTGCCTTGACCAATCCAAGAAAATATTCCCCAGAACACACATGAAACCCACATGACTAGTCATCTATCCGGATGGCTATAATGCTGCATTTGGCTAGCACCCTGTCAAGGTGGAGTATTTCTATGCCAGAGTCAGACTTTGACGTGCTAAGCTCATCTGAAGGCAGTTTGGGGCCTACGCTGGCTACCAGGGAGAATCAATTTCTGTTATTTTAAGCCACCAAATTTGTGTTGTTACAGCAGCCACAAGAAACTAATACAGTAGCTTACCAGTTTTGTTATGGGAACTGGGGTATACTCAAAACTGAGTCAGAACATCTGGGTTCAAATTCTTGTTCTGTTAATTAGGCTAGTCTTTTCACCTCACCAGTCTCAGTTTTTAAATCTTTAAGTTAGAAATAATCATGTCTAATTTATAGAGGTCTTTGGAACATTAATAACCACAATGGCTAATGTTTGCTGGGGCTTACTCTGTGCCATGGACAGCACAAGGCACTGGTCATACATTCTCAGCTTTACTTCTCATGACCATCCTAGCACGTAGGTATTGTGATCCTCTTTGGACAAGTGAAAAAATGGGGTTCAGACAGATTCTGTGATTTTCCCAAGGGTACACAGCTATGAGACAGAGACAGGACTCACATTCAGCACTGGTCGACCTCAGAACATGCATACTCCAATACTTGATTCTCCTGCCTGTCAGAGTCTGCCTGAGTGCCATTACATGAACCCAAAGGAGGTTAAAGGGCTTTGCAAACTATAAAGTACTGAAAAACGTAGGATGATTTGAATGGATATTTGGAGTGTTCATTTCATTCCTAAACTTGGACATAGAAACACAGATATGAGCACCTTTAAGAATTGTAATAACTGTGTATAGTGTCAGGTAACTAGACTAATTAGAGGGGGAATCACTTCGTAAATTATATCAATGTCTAACTACTATAATGTACACCTGAAACTAACATAAAAAAAATATTGAATGTCAACTGTAATTGAAAGTAAATTTTAAAGAAATTTAAAAAGAAAAAAAAAAGAATTGGCCTCCTTAAAATGGGAATTGGTGTAAAGAAAGAACAATGGTTGACCCTCATCCTCAACTTCTGAACTACTCTAGGTGATCGCTCCCAAGTGAAAAAGCAGAGAAGAGTGCTATGCTCCTGCAAATACAAACTTGAGTGACCCCAATTAAGGGGTGAGTTTTATACCTTCAGGCCACACACACTCTGCTGAACACATTCCCTGACCTAATTCTGATTTAAATTTCCTTACATTAGCTTTACTCCCCTTTTATTTTGTAATTGTCTAATCTGTAATTTTTGAGACTTGTCTAAAAATCTTGCTATGGTATGTTCATTCACAGGAATCCAACGTCTCCAGGAGCCTGTAACACCTGTATTAAATTGTGTTTATATCAACATACTTTCTTTATTTCTCTTTCTCTTCCTAGACTACCTGGAATGCACTCCAAGACAGGACATAGGTAGCTTGTTAAATTCACACATGCCTTTAATTAAATTAGAAGATAACTTCAGGGTAGTTCAAAACCCAGAATTGAACCCTAAGTCTTAACTTGTAAATTCTAAATCTTTACTGCTTTGACACCATTTTCTAATAACTGCAAGACAGGCTGGAATTGAACGGCGTCTATGGTTGGCTTAATGAAGTTAGGGGAAAAAGGCTCATTAATGCAGCTTTGGAAGTAACTTCCATTTTCTACATCACAAGACATGATTTTACCATCTTTCAGCACTAACATTAAAATCTTTTCGATTCTACCAAGATGCCAAGTCACAGAGTGTGTGCAACTTCCTCTAATTACTTATAAAAAGCAATTGCCATCTTATCCTTTCTTGGTGTGGGACTGCAAAAACATCTCCCTGTGAGTGGGAGCTGCTGCACTGTGGTTCCCTCTGTTTTGTGTTTTAAGTAAATGGTAATTAAGAAAAGAAAGAAGGGGCGGAGAGTTGAATCAAATGCTCCCTAATAGTAGGTTGCATTCTTTCTGCTTAGAGTGACACTTAGGGCATACCTTTGCCACTCATTGCTTTCTGTATGACTTAGAGGAAAAAGAGTCAAATTAGTATAAATCTTTAGTGATTCAAAGAATTGAACGGATCTGTTTAAAATATCAATCAAAGCAAGCAGTCTTCATTGGGAAGAAATGATAATAGTTATATTGTCATATTTTACATTTATACCATGCTTAAGATCTTTGTGAGGCACTTTTATACTTCATTCTCATTTAAAGTGATTAAAAGCAAAACAATGATCCTGAGGATATTTCTTGGATATTTCAAGGAAACATTCTGACACATCTGACCCTGAACTTGTATGACTTATCTCTCACATCACCCCCCAAACCCCAGCCCTGTTGGGATCTTGTCTTTATTTAACATTTTAGTATTTTGTTCATCGTGGAACCTTTTATATTCATTTTGATTTTTGAAATGACTGCATTTAGATGGTAATCACATCATGAGCCTTGAGGATTTGTTTGGGTTTTTGTCTTGCACCTCTTAGATTTTGTGCCCAAGGCAAGTGCCTCTTCCCACCTCACCCTAGCCTTGGCTGTGACTCAGAGTAGTGCTCAGCAAGCAGCATCAACTGGGTAAGTATTCATAATGTGATTCAGCACATAGGCAAAAACATCACACAATAACATGGGCAAATTCATTGAAGGAGCAAAAGCCTGGAGTGGAAAACTCCATCACAGAGGCCAGAAGCACCATCACCAGGACCCAAATGCACGTTTCAGTAGCTGAGAGCGGATGGTGTTGTGACTGTAATGTGCACCACTGTATTCTGTGTGTCCCTGCATGTCCAGTGGCAGGCAGTGGAAAAGAGGCTACAAAATGATGAGTAAGGGTGCCCACCTTCCCCGCTGCAGCCAGCCTGCTTATCTGAGGTCCTCCGACACACTTCTCTGTGTCTGCTCAGATCTCTGGCTGTGTGGTGAAGCCATAGCCCACCACTGAGCAAGTTCTGTAGTCCCCTCAACCCGGCCCGTGGTCTTACTTTCCACAGTTTCAGTAGTTCAATCGCAGTCCAAAAACATTAAATGGAAAATTCCAAAATAAGAATTTACAAGTTATAAATTGGGTGCCATTCCGAGTAGTGTAATGAAATCTCGCACCATCACACTCCGTCTTGCCCGGGACATGGATCATCCTTCTGTACAACATATCCATGCTTAATATGCTACCCATTGTTAGCCACCTAGCTATCTCAGTTATTCTATTGTCTGGCAGTGCTTGTGTTCAAGTCACGCTTATTTTACTTAATATACCTACAAAGCACAAGAGTAGTCACACTGGCAATTTGGATATGCCAAAGAGAAGCCATCAAGTGCTTCCTTTATGTGAAAAGATACATATGTATAGGGAAAAACATAGTGCATGTAAGGTTCAATACTATCTGCCATTTCAGGCATCCACTGGTGGGGGAAGGGTCTTGGAAGTGTGCCCCATGGATAAGGAGAGACAACTGTACCTGTAGGATTTAGTTGTTATAGCTGGACATAACCAGCTATAATTTAGTTGGTTGTAACAGTGATTCTGGAAACTCAACATGCCTTTTTTGGGATCTCGGAAGCTATGCCTATGGAGTTGCTACTCCATATATTGACTCCTATAGGGCATGAGGCTTTTAAGCCACAGTGGCTCCTGCACCCGTTAATATATCTGTGGTGTCCTTGCACCTGATCTGTATTGCTCTGTTGGACCCCTGCAAGGACGCATGCTGAAGAGGAGCATGTGATACTGCTCTGTTGGCAAACTATTCATCCTTCCAAGTGGACCAAAGTCAAATGTAGCATGTGGCTGTCTGTAGGTCTGAATATTTAACAGATCCTAAGAAGGCACCTTGCATGCATTCCAAGTATAATACCAAATGTGCAATTATATATAAAAAGACTATAAGAAATAATTTAAAATTTATAGGATAAAAAAGAATATATCATCTATAGCTACTTGATTCAGCAAACATTAAGTAAACTGCAAAGTCAGGAAAGTACTGTAGATAAGTTGGAAGATAGTCTCAGGTCTTCCAGTTTCCAATGATTGCCTGAACACACATGTTTATTTCTGTCTTGCAAGGACTCAATCAAATCACGGTAAAGATGTATTGAGAAGCAGCATAGTGTATTGATTAGGACCAGATTCCTTGGTGTCATCTAAAATATATGCAGAAGAAAGTTCAAGGGAGGTGGGAGATACTTTCTTTGGCAAAGCCCCCAAAAGTCTTCAAGCTCAGCAGGTACTAAGAGCAAAAGTGGGCTATGGGACAGCAATGAGGGGGATCATATTAGAAAACTGTCAATGGATAACAGAGTCAGCTGTCCTCTCCTCCATCCATATACAGTCATATGCCACTTAATGATGGGGATAGGTTAAGAAATGCATCGTTAGGCAATTTCATCATTGTGCAAATATCAAAGAACACACTTACACAAACCTACATAATAAAGCCTACTACACACCTAGGCTATGTGGTATAGCTTATTGCTCCTAGGCCACAAACCTGAACAGCAGGTTACTATACAAAACAACACAAGCCTAAATCAAGCACAAGAGAAAATGATGCAATCAAGATACACGATAAACAGGAGACACATGAGACTGTTGCCAATTAGGGGACTGTTGTTAGAGTGTGATGTAAGAGATGATGATGGCTTGAATGAGAATGGTATATCGCAGAGGTTGAGAATTGATCAATTCAGGGTATATTTTGGAAGAAGAGACAATAGAAGATGTTACATAAGGGCGAAGTAGGGGATGCAAGGAGGCAGGTATCTGAAATGACTCCCAAGTTTAGGATTTGAGCAATGATGGGGAGTTGTGCCATTTGCTGGCAAGATATGGAAAGATGATCTACAGCCATGCCACCCTGAACAAGCCCAATCCTGCCTGATCTTGGAAGCTAAGCAGGGTCGGGCCTAGTTAGTACTTGGATGGGAGACCACCTAGGAAGACCAGGTACTGTAGGTGTAATAAATAAAAAATAAGGGATTGTAAGCTGACAAGGTCCTTGCAATCTGTGAGGTCAACCAAGGGTTGCCTCTCTTAAAAAAAAAAAGATATGGAAAGATGATTTTGAATGCTGAAAACTAAGAGTTGTTTTGAACAGGTTAAGTTTAAGATGGCAGATAGACACACAGGTATCAAGTAGGTAGATAGATATGAGTCTGCACTTCAGAGCAGAGGTTGGGACTGAGGACTTATATTGGGGAGTCATTAAATGTTATTTAATGAATCCAATGACATTACTTCATTCTGTCATGAAAAGCATACATATATTCAATATATGAATGTTTATCAGTTTTCAGTTTTTGGAATCAAGCTATAGACAAGCATAGAAAACATAAATGTTTTAGATTGAAACACAGGAAATTGCTTATATTTCGTTACTGTGATGTACAAAAATTGATTATTTCATATGGTTCAATTCAGTAGTTACAAAATAAATTGCAAATGTTATAAATCTTGGCAACATAAAAGTAATAACATAGGAGACAACAGTCAGAAGGCAGAGGGAGAGGTGGAGGTAAGTGTGTAAGTGCTAACTTCGTGTTTTTACAAGGTGGAGAGTAAACAAATAGTGTTGACATTTATTGAAACAAGAACTAGAACTGGGTATGCATCATTTAAAGTGTGAAAATGAAATAACTGGAAAAAATTTTTTAAAATAATACAATTAACAAAAGCAAGAGGTTGAAGGAAGAAGAAATGTGAAAAACTGTAGTTTGCTAAATTCCTTCATCTGCCATAGCAACAGAAAATACAGTCAATATGTACTATCCCAAATTGACAAATCAAGAAATAGTGCTATATTATTTAGCATTGTGGTGATATCTTCCAGAATATTTAAAAGAGTTAAAAGTGGTTTCTTTTGGAAATAGCACTGGAGAAGGGCAAAGGTGGGGGAGACTATTAACTTTTTATTTTATTCCATTTACTAGAATTTTTCTTATGTGCATTATTGTACAACAATAATGATGGTGGTGGTGGTGCTGGTGATGGTGACAATGACGATGACAATGACGACAATGATGATGATAAAATAACAGCTTCTGTTAGCTATTTTCACTTTTCCTTTCACACTTATCAAAATCAAATAGTGGGTCACTCGCTGTGCTGCCTTTGGCTGGCTGTACTAATAATCAAGCAATACCACATAGTTTTTTATTTTGTCCATTCGGGTACAGAAATGTAATTTCTAATATGAATGCTATAATTTAAAGATCTGGACCATGAAATTCCTCCAAGGCTAAGATAGCTCTTATACCAAAAAGAATAGATAAGAATCTGCAGTTCCCTATGGGACTTATGGGTCCCCTCCTCAAAACAGATGGCCATAGTGTTGGAAGAGCTGTGGTAAAAGGTGAAATTCGTAAAAAACCAAAGGAAATTTGTCCTCATTATTTCTAAACATACTTATTACAAATTTGAAAATTACCAACCCTTCAAACCAAATTTAACGGAAGAGTTATTTCGGTTTCCCAATATTGGTTTGTGACACCTCAGAGTGCCTCCAATTATCTTAAGGAGCATTGTGAAATTCTATTCTCCCAGCCTAAAAATAATTTATGCTCACTTTAATCTAGCATATAACAAATATATGTCATTCACTACTTTTATGCAGAGGAATGGGGTTAGCATGGAAGGGTACTGAAAAAAAATAGGGGATATAACTATAGCAGAATCGGGAATCTCCACTTTACATTCTAGATTGGATTTGTACGAATAAGTGTTCTGACCATCCAGGAAATTGTTTATTTGTGCTACCAGTTCCTCTCTACTAGTAAGATTCTCACTGAATTTCTCCTCATTTATTTAATTCAGGAGCTACTTTAATAAGTTACATAAATTCCTATAGATATGAATATACATATACACACATGCAGATACATTTACCCCTCAGCTGAAGACTAAACAGAAGCATTCATAGACTTTGAGAGATCTTCAGACTTTTCTATACTCCATCTCACAGAAGGAAATGAAAACTGAACTTCCTCCTTTCTCTGGATAGTGAACGAGAATCACCCAACCCTCTTGACAACGATATATTTGCCTTGATGCTTTCTGTTTATCCTTAAATGAAGACCTAAACATTCCATAGTAAAGTGGAAAATCTGGTTACAATCAACAACTCACCATGATGGTAACTCTTTCTAAGGGGAATCAGCCTTTGAAGGATAAAAGAAGAACCACCAACTTCCAACTCTCCCTTCTGGGGCTTCAAGACCAATTCCTCATTGTAACTTTGGCTTCTCATTTGTCATCCCAGTGGGATTATTTCTCTGTTACCCTTGTGCTGAGAGATTTTCAGGTAGAGGAAAACCACAGTGAATGAAGAAATAGCAAACTTGCCTGGTGCCAAGCAGATAGCACTGTTTCCCCCTAACTCCTGATTTTTTTCAATCTTCCAATATTCTGAATCTCATTTGAATAGATTCCAAGGCTGTGAATTCTAGTTCACTGAATGCTAGGAAAGACTGTACATAAAGCAAAGGAAGGGGTATTATACCTGTTAGGCCAGGAACCAGATTTATTCCTCCCACCCTCTCTCGACTTCATGCGCATGTTTGGTTAGTACATAATGCTTCTAGTTTTACGGGGAGCAATTCTGATAACTCATCTCCATGGTTTTCAATAGTAGGCCTTAAATCTGCACACTGTAATAACCAAATCCATCCATGGCATCCGACTTGGGGGTAATCCATCGGAGGTCTTAATCACTAAAATAAGACTCCTCTGGGCCCGACAACTTTTGGACCCAACGAGCCAGAGGTGGAAGCAGGCTTTTAACCAGTTCCTCTTGTTAGAAAGGAGACCAGGCCAATGCATTAGTGAGCTGTGAGTGCCAAGCCCCTGGTGAGACACGGAGTTCTGAAGACACAGTGTCTCTGTATAAATGGCTTTAAAAATACATGTTTGGAAAAGCTCCAAAATGTTTTAGTCACCTGCTTATGGCAAACTAAGTCATTTTATAGCCTTAATAGAGGAAGGAAACAGCAAGACAAAAGCAAAAATCCACTCAGAACATAGAAGCAAGCAGCAAGCGAACAGTGCTGTTAGGTGCCAGGGGTGGGCTCTCACACAATGCCACCCATTATATCCTGGTTTTTCACAATGAAGAGCCTTTCATCCATTGTTTAGAGCCCCAGACTATTTTTCCAAGTCTATTCCCCCAATTAGATGCATATGCCATTTACCAGTTTGCCTGTTAAAGAGGGTTCTTCAGTATCTGCCCTGGAGATGGCCAACCGGACCTCAATATAGATACAAAACTACATTTTACTGTGAAAGTTGCAATGTACCCTCAGGGGTGAAAGTGGGAGGAGGGATAGAAGAAATTCATGCAGCTCTATTTTGTTTCTTCCCAAGAGAGAATTTTAGAACACTGTATGTTCTCTAAGTACAACTTTCAACAAGGACAAACTATCTTTGGAATAAAATAACATTCTGGGTGTTTTGCTAGCCCAGGATTTAGTAACATACAATCATAGCAGTCAATAGCAAGAAAACTCAATCTCCTGAAATTTGAAAACACACACACACACACACACACTGCAATGGAGCCCTATCCATTATATGAGCTCAAACATTTCAATCTAAATTAAATCCAATTAGAGGTAATCATAGTGGATCATATTAAACTAATTCTCGGACAGGAAAGATTATAGTTTTAAATGGCTCCATGAAGCACTAATGAAAAAAAAATCATTTATTTCAATTAAGTAGGCCTATAACCAATACCTAAAGGTCAGTGGAAAATTGCCAGGGTGGCTATTTCTCTTCTCTGCCTGAACCCCAGCTGAGCCGTAAGAGCCCGGGGTTCTGAAGCAAGATCCGCCTGTGATGGGATTGAGCTTGCAGCCGTCTATCATGCTAGACTGAGCGATTGCAGAGCTTAGTAATGACAGGAGTGATTACCTCTCGGGATGGATGTAATACTACATTTCAGGACTTAGGTGCATAACTACTTTTCTATTATTACATCCCTTCTTTATACTTGATGTATTCTAGTCAACGGTTCTGCAATTTCCCAAGCAACTTTGGCTTCTGTAGAAAGCCTTGCTAATGACGGTGCCTAACCTCTTCCTTTCCTCCATGGAACTGAGAGCTACCAAGCATTAGACAAAAGCTAGTTGCCTTTTATTCCTAAAGCACCTACTTAATGGGACAGAAATTAATGCAACTTTCCTCTTTGTGTTAATTATTTCTGAAAGTTGCCACAAAATGATACCTTGAGAAGCCTGAAATACTAAGCCACCTTTTCACCATCTGGACAGTGGCTATTTACACCTTAACTCTCACCCAACTTAGTAGACCTGCATTCTAGTGCTAAACGCTACCCAAGCCTTATTGGTTATATGACCTTGGCCAAGTCATTTCACTAGTGTGGGCCTTAGTTTTATCATCTATGAAACTGATGTGTTTTCTAATCACACCTGCTATTTTAGGGCTCCACTAAGGTGCCTTGGGGGGCTACTGCAAAGTTGGAGGAACAGCTGATAGGTTCATCTCTCTTACCATTTTTTCCCAAAACAGTTCTGCTTTCATCCACAGATATAATGGGCTTTCACATAAGTTCTCATTTTACAAAGAATTCTGCCACTAAAATTTCTAAACCACTGGCCTTTAAGGTCTAACTAAACAATCAGTGAATCTGTAACTTAAATTCCAACAGAAGAATCAAACCGAATCAGTATTCTGCAGAAAATATCAACTTGGAATTTAGGAGATATTCTTGTACATATTCTACAAAGGATACATAGTTGGGCAATGACAGGTTTTTTCCTCTCCATATACTATGTTTGGGTGACTTTCAGTTGATTCACATGCACAAAGGGATATGTCTCAATGAAGATGCAAAAGCTGTACTTTCTCAGCAACATCTTCAGTCCCTCATCAATTGGTCGACTATTCTCACCTTCTGTTCATATCCCCCTTCTCTGAAGAGGCCATATGTGTGCCCTATTTTGTAACAGGCCAATCCCTTTTTCCTCTGTCTGGTTCAAAAGCCAGAAAACATAGATGCTTCAGCATTAACAGTGACAGTGGGAATCCAAGCTTCCATTTGACCAAGAGATTCCAGATGAGTCAATTAATTGCTTAGAGATCCTCCATTCAATGTGAAGAAAAAGTAAAGTAAGTTCACCTTCCAAAAGTCTACTTTGATAGTATCTCATAAACTAAATGAAATGGGGATATTCACAAAGGCTCTGTTACTTTACTCGTCTCTCTGAATTCATATACAAATACTCAGAGATATGCCCGTGTTTCCTAGCTCTGCGTATCATTCCTTTAAATCACCTAATACATAACAGCTCTTGTACAGAAAGGATTGATTAAGAGGTTTCTTTTCAGTGTAACTGTTAAATCAGCAGCTCATCCAATGATCTGATGCAGAATGTAACAAGTTCCTGATAGACTTGTATTCCCTTAGAGAACAAGTGTTTTTTCATCACCCTCTTAGTCACCTAATTTGACTGAAATCTAAGATCTTAATGCATCAGTCTTGTTAATTCTCTTGCCAGTACGTAGGAAATTGAAGCAATAAACCACAACTTGTTTGTAGTGGTGTTAACATTATTAAGTACTCAGCTAGCTGACAAGAGCCCCATTTTTCCACTAAACTTCAATAGCAGCTTCATGCATATTTAGCTCTTTGGCACTTTTCTTATTTTCCCCCTGATGACTTGTTTGAAAAGTTGACCTCAAATTCACTACACTCCACTTCACTTTGTGCACAATCAAAGTTATGACGTATTACCTTAGCAAATTGCTATTGTCTTTTTATTACTAGCTTTTAAATACCATTCAACTGCTTGTTCTCTATGAGGACATATATAACATTTTTTTCTCGTTATGCTAGTTAATGGAACTGGACTTTAAAATTGCAGTACTGAATCGCAAAAGATAGCATTTCTATGGTTAGGTATTTAAAATATCTGGTGTCATTTCATTGCTATTATTATTATTATTATTATTATTATTATTATTTATTGAGTTGCTGTGGGAGTCACTGCATTTTCCTCTGATAACTTTACTGCACATTTAAAAACCTTCAATCTTGGAAGGTACAGTGGACTTTCTGCCTCCTGCCATGTGTGTGGAAAATGCTATGGCCTTGGCATCAGGCTACTCCTATAACTGACAACTTGGACATAACCACTATGAGGTATGAGAACAGACAAAACAAGGTACCTTTAATCTTCATGACTAGTTTATTGAAAGGTAGTTGAAAACTTCTAGACTAGTACCCAGCACTATGTCTTTGCAATTTTAAAGCCCATACTCATAAACTTCCTCCTAAAATCAGCTTCCTCCCCATTTTTTTCCAACAGTGTCTTTCTGTTACCCTCCCAAAACCTTAGAATAATCCTCATTTCCTCCATTTCCTTTGGCCATTAACCTATCCAGTCATCAAGTACTATCCATTTTTTGTTTGCAATCATTTCCGCATTCTATTTCCAACAGTCCCGCTGAGGTCCAGGTCTTCATTACTTTACTCAGGGCAGCCAAACTGGTTTTCCTGGCTCTAGGTCTGTCACTCAATATATGCTGTTAAAAACAACCAGAGTCAGCTTCCTAAGATACCACTTTGGATGCAGGCAGTTGGTCAACGAATATTTACTGAGTACATACTACATCCTCAGCACCAAGATGGGCTCTGGGCTGACAGTAATAAGCAAGGCAGGCACAGCCCCTTGCTCCTTTGAGCAAGGGAGGCTAAACATTCACATCCATTCCTTCTCAAAAACCTTCATTGTTCCCACCACTAGCTGATACATTGAATGAATTGTAAGAACTTTGTATATCAGGGCTCTCTATAATGTGGCCCTAAACTACCTCTTTAACTTTATTTCCTACTATTACCCTACAAGAGTCCCATATACTAGCTCTCTTCATTATTCCCTAAACATGTAAATACTTCTCACCAACTTGATCTTAAGCAGCTTGAGGACACAGACCTCTTGGATAATCAGAATTCAGCATGAAATCCTCCTTATGATAGAAACTCAGCCAATGGTTACTACAGATAATAATGTATTTTGCATTTTAGTCCATCATTCTGAGTGAGATGTCTCTACTATGTGCTCTGTATTGGCACCATGGAACAATTTTTGTCATTGTATTTTAGCACACTGTGTTATAATTATCTGTAGGCTCCACTAGAGTATCACTAGCTTGTAGAAAGCAAAACCTCTTCTCCCTCTCTTTACTCAGAAGCTGGTACAGTTCCTGGCACATAAAAGATTCTCAATGAATTAATGGATGAGTGAAAGAATGAATGAGTATAGAAATAACCTTCCCATGGTGAATTTCATGCTCTCTGGAAATGACGGTCCATCAATCAGGAAACTAAAGGTGTACATTTACATGAAAAATAAAATCAGAATGGCTTCATCAGTCACTTGGTTTGTACTAAGATCATTTAACTAGCCAAAGGTTAAGTTTCTATTTTTCTTGAAAATATGCATCATTTATATGTGTATTTCATATTTACATTCATGTCAGTACCTGCACACATACACGTTTATATCTGAAAGGACTTATTAATTGCCCAACTAATTGTTGCTCCAAATAACAGTCCTTTAGAGAAGTACATGGAAGCTATTCTTTTTAAATAAAAGAATATGAACAAAAACCATAAGCTTTACAAAGTCCCTAAGGGAGTTCCGAGGTTGGAGCCGGATGCTATTACTAGCCACTATATATCATTCAAATACAGCTTTTAAGGAGGAAACCATAACCCATAGGGATCAAGTGCAGGAATTTGCAATTCATCATCTGTATTCTGGAGTCTGGAACTCCAGTCTGTCCATCCCCATTAAATGCTCCCTCTATCATAAACATGCAGGTATCCCAGCGAGTTAGAAATATGTATAGCATCTGAGTTTTAAATGAATAGTTGAACCCCATATTTTTTGAGCATTACATAAGTATGTTTTCTAAGTATTTAGCATTTTCTGAGAGTAAACAGGCAAGTGATTTTCCTACTCAGTCTGGGAGCCTAAACACTATCATAAGAATTTCATAAACAAATAAAAACAGTGCCTACATGCCTAACGACTTCTTTACTGGGCAGCATAACTTATTTCCATCAATACCTCCACAGAAGTCAAATCATCATCATCTCTATCATACTATTCATCTCATCTATTAACTTCTTCTATTAAGAATAAGTGACCCGCTTCTATATAGTTTGAGTTTTTATAGAAGTTCATATTACTTTTGTGAATGGAAAAACAAATGAAATTATTTCATTTTGAAAAAAGTTAAATAAATTATCAAAATTTCATTTAGTGTTTTAATTGGGCTATTATCAGAACTACATGTGGGAAAGAGACATGAAGAGGATAAGAAAAAATCAAGAACATGGAAAGAAAAAATGAGTTTTAACTACGTATTTACTATTCAAAGACAATAATCATAAAACACCATAACTAACATGGATGAACAAGGAACACAGATAAAGAATATGTGAGCATTGTCTAGGTTATAGCTAATACAGTAAATACATGCTGGTACTTTTAAAATATGCTAACAAAATTACCAGAATTCAGCATTTATACTGTTTAAATCCATACATCTGTCTTCCAGGAAAACAGAGAGATGAGTGAGGGTACCTGAAAATCTCTCTCCCAAATCACCTTTAATACAGCTGTGAAACAATCAGGGGGAAAAAATGAAAGTTCTCTGCAACCAAAGTGGCAATAAAGACACAGGCATATTTCATACTCATTTAGAAATTTATACAATCTTCCATGCCAGTTTCCTGTGATGCAACCAAACAAAAAATGCAATTGGTCAAGATGAAAGAATGAATTAAGAGTAAATAGACTTGACATCCCAGAAGGCTGAATCATTGAAACAGAGAAATAAATGGAAAAATGTACCTAAAAAGCTATATAGAGATTAGAGAAAAAAAAATAACCATTGTGGAAGGTAGGTCACATCTTTTACCTACCAGAACCAGGTATTTCTGAGGAAGTAAATGGAGCAAATGGATTAGAAATAATAATCAAACTTATAATAGAAGAAAACTTTTGAGTTTAGAAAATTATCTGAGGTTGGATATTGGAGAGGCTCACCAGGCTCTATGTCATAGACAAAATGACCTGGTAAATTATTATTTGAAATATTCTTAGCATTCAAGCAGTAGACAAAAGAACAAAAACTCAAATCAAATTACCCATAATTTATCCCTTTTGACAAAAACTACCAAAAGACAAAGGAACAGTGTCTACAGGGTTTTGAAGGAGAATGCTGGTGACCTAAAAATTTAGATCCAGCAAAGCTATCTTGAACATATAAAGGCCACGGAACAGCCTGGGAACAGCGAGGTCTTAGATAATGCATTGGCCCAATCAAGAGGTGGCCTAGATTACTAAGCATGGAAATAAGGACATGGGGCAAGAGATGACACCAGAATGGTAGTTTTAACTTTATCATTGGGTAATGGGGAGACTTTGAAGGGTTTTAAATGGTAGAGGACTAAAGTAGTGGGCAGGGAAACCAGTGGTTATAATCCAGAGGAGGGAGGCTACTAGACAGAAAGAAGGATGCTGAGGATTTGGAAAGAAAAAGAAAGTATTAAACAAAACAAAGTGGTTTTCTTCTGAGGACCACTGCTGTTTGAAGGTGGTGATCAGGGAAGAAAACTCTGGGAAGTCAGAGACCAGGCCTTATTTCCACTCTGTCTCCAGGACTGATTTTAGTGGCTAGCAGAAAACAGACATTTAATGAATTCTTGTGGAATAAATGAATAAATAGAAGAGCTCCATAAATTATTTTACCAATTGTGACATCATTGAAATGAGTATTTTTTTTTTACCAAGGAGACTAGTTTGAAGGATAATGTTCATTTAGAGTTAAGAAAAATTCTGGTGCATTTGTTGAAAAAAGAAGTAAAAAGAAAAAAAGATGAAAAAATAGCTCTTTCATTTTGTATTTACAATTCGGAGTTGATAATTTTACAACTAATATACCAAATGCCAAATATTAGCCACAGCAAGAAAAAAAATGATCAAATTCATTTGTTGTGTTTAATTAATTCACTGTGTTTGTGAATATACTCCTAGTACAAATGCTAATCACTGTTTAATTAGGTCTCCCTGACTTATGAAATGTCTAAAACCAAAGAAAAATGGGATGAACCTGGCTGTTATGAATGGTTGACTTGCGATATCAAACTTACGTAGGAAATGAAGCAGCTTGCATTGAGCAAGAGGCTGTCCTCTGCACAGACTCACTTGTACAAGAAATTAATTACGTTGCTAGTTATTCTTCCTTTATTCTACCAGAATGCAAATTCTTCTAAAACATTTTAAATGTTCAAATTTCTATAACACATATATTACGAACACCAAATTTGATTCTATGATAGTTCCGTTTGTTCCACAGTGATTTATTGAGGATCCCCTTATATACCACCCCTGCCAAAAAACACAC